>OY720247.1:20040000-20702500 GCA_963082625.1 Pasiphila rectangulata | reverse complement strand
GTTCTTTCAGCATGTCCATGTAAACATGTCCAGCCCAGTCTTATATATTTCGCATAAATGGAAAACAGATGTAAATATTTAAAATCATAGAATACCTATATTCTATGTATCCATATATGTATATATATAAATATATATATATATATAGATATATATATATATATATATATATATATCTATGTATCCATATATGTATATATAGATATATATACATATATATATGGGTGCCAATTTTTACATCAGTATGCCGTAGGCCATTAATGTTGCCCCTCCTTTCTTGCCTGTGGATGCATTGATAACCTGCCAAAGGATAAGTTTGGATGATGGGTAGCAGTGCCTTCAATGTACCATTATCAACATCTTGTACTGTGCTCACCAACCCAACACAACAACCCCGCATGATCAGTACTTGAGGACTAAGAGGGTGGCCTATGACCAGCAGTAGATGTCCTACGGCTGAGATAATGATGATGAATGAAGAGTTTTAGCTCAAGCCAGACTGCATAACATTCATACATATCAGGGAATGGTATGTTAATATTTTATTTATGAGTTTATACCATCAAGTATACACCACTGTCCATCCACCTCCGTGTGCTGGATGTAGGAGTCTTCAATGGTGGGGTCATAGTCCGTGACAAAGAGTTTCTGGAAGAACTGTATGGTGATGGCACTCTTGCCCACGCCGCCATCACCCACCACCACCAGCTTCACCTGCAACCACATTGGATGTCGAGACACTGCATAGGGCTCCGGTTATACTACATTCCCACTCACACAGGTTCCTGGAGATTCTAAATAGGTTAAAATGTATTCAGTTTTGCAATAGGAGAGAAAAGTTGATAACAGAGATGGTTGAATGCCTCTGTTTTAAAAATTAGAAAGTAGACCAGGATAAGGCAAAAATTAAGAAAAAAACTTTACAAATCATTAATGAAGTAAGTCTAGTCTAGTGGGTACAGATCATCTAAGGGTAGCTACATGGCTCATACACTGTCACTGCCCTGGAATATGGACATAATGCTCAGCCGTTATCCGGTCTGCTCTGAAAAACAAACCATTTATGTTAAGATTTTTTTTAAAGAATTCCTACTTACATAGCCCTTTTAATTTTAAGTACATAATAATTATTCACCTAAGTATCTACCTACCTATGTATGTTGTGTAAACTAGACAAAATAATAGTTTAGAGCAATATCAATAATTGCATTTTGATAGGAACCTTGTTTTAAATCTTGGTTGGGCGGGTGCTTCTAGGCAGGATTATGGGCTTGTATACTGTATGGGAAAGAACTTACAGTAGGCAGATTCTCATTTGGGGGCCCTGGTCGCGTCATAGCTTCTTCTGGACGAGGCCGCACGCCACCAGCAAACAATAAAACACGATTCTACCTTGGTCATGGAATATTAGCTGCGTTATCACCAGAAATTAAAAAATCACGAAAAATTTTAACAGATTTTCGCAGATTTTTCTCACGTCACACGTCAATAAAATAATTTGTTTCTGTAAGTTGGCAGTACTTGATTGATTTGACAGTCAGTACAAGTTGTAATGAATCCACGCCCGACCGAGGTCGACCTTTTGAGTTCACTTCATTTTGACTAGTTTGACTTGACTTGAGATGAAAGTTCAGTGAGTGTCACATTCGTATCATTGTGCGCAGGTCGAGATTATGGGTTCCTCCTGGCATACTGCTTTGGATGTTCAGATTGATTCTGTACCTGGGTTCTGTAAGAGTAAAAACTCCAAAATTAACTAAAGAGAAAATAACATAGCGTTAGACTAGGTGGTATGGTATTAAACTATAGCCTGCTCCGAAAAGAACGAAAAAAAAGTGAGAGTTGAGTGTTGTGTCACAAACAGCTGATCGCGTTATTTATTTACCTACTTTATATATAATTCATGTGGAGATGGTGAAAGGACCTTGTAAAGATTCGTATTTATTGCCACGAACAATGTGTTATAAACCGCATTCGATATAAGTTCGGCTATACAGAACCGCGGGTACCTATAGTGTTTTCGTGAAGTGCGATTTGTTTTGTGATGTGACAATGACAACTCCGCGCGAATTCCCAACATGTCTATTACCATAAACGAGCTATTTACCTACCTACCTACTATGGGACTTTGATAATTCTCAGATCAGAATCAAGGATGGTAGTAGATAATATGCCGACAAATGGTATGTATTAAGAATAAGGCCTACAGGTATTAGGTATTTAGTGACCGACCGAAGGTTCGTTTTCGGCCCAATAATAAAGGTTCGGCCGCAGTTTCGGTTTCAGCGGAAATATCGGCCGAAACTTCGGCTATGTGTGCCGAAACTCAATGTTCATGCCGCACGTCCGCGTCGTTCAACTAACTTTGACTGGTTGTACTTAGGATATTAGTGTACCTACTGTAGGCTGGCTTCGTGGTTAACGTGTTGTGTGCGATTTAAATCTTTGGTTGTGTAGTCCTCAGTTGCGTTGGGCGGTTGCTTTTAGTTGTGTTTCTTCTCCCGCATAAATAGTTATTTGTTTTTTATTTACTTTTGACTTATTATAATGGCAATAAAAGATAATGGCCAGAAGTATTACAAGGAGAACGAAGATGCGCCTAATTCGAGTCTTGGTTTTCCCAATATTCTTGTGCGGCGTAGAGACATGGACTATCTTAGCTAGGTTGAGGAAAAGGATTGATGGATTCGAAATGTGGTGCTGGCGGCGGATGCTACGGATACCGTGGACAGCTAAGCCCACCAATGTATGAATCCTTACGCAGCTGAAAGAGACTGTCGAAAATTTATCACTCCCGCATACTCTCCTACTTTGCGAGGGGAGGCGATGAGTCTCGAAAAGCTGGTCATCGTTGGGAACGTGTCGACGGAAGGGAATCACGTGGGAGATCCCAACTCGATGGACGGACCAACACCAGGAGACGAAAGCCAGGTTCTACGATGTGGTCCACCTGGCCACTAATAGAACTAGCTGGAGGCAAGTTTCACGCAGATATCCAATGATCACGTTCTTCAGACAATAGAGCCAAAAATTAATTAATTTACTTGAATCTACAGTCTAATTAAGTATTAAATACTGAGGTTTCTTTGATTCAAGTAAGCGTTATTGTGCACTGTACACCCGTTTTTAGTTTTACGTGTAATATTAATATTCTTTGACACGAGATTTTAGCTTACAGCTTTTGCTGTCCTTATAATATGTACTGGCTGTGGTGTAAAAAGTAGAATGAGAGTCATCCTGCATCTTGTGATGCAAAATTTCAGCTCAATCAGATGTCAGGAAGTAGTTCTAATTCACAAGATTTGACCCAGCCAAACATACAAATATTACAAGTAAAATAAAAGCTTCTATAAGAACGCTGAATATCATCATCATTTCCCATTAGGGGTAGTTGCCATACTCACCATGCTTGGCAGGCGGGTTGGCGAGCGCAGTACCTATATGATGTTGATACACGGAAAGCCGCTGCTGCCCATCTTCTTGCATGCTCTTACTGCACCATGAGTATGAGAGAAGGGGTAACATTCTACTGTTGGCATCCCACGGCATACATTCATATTCCTTTGTAAAACGTACCTACCTTACGAATTGAACAATCTGTATGGTACAAACAACCATATTTGTGAAAATACGTTAATTTCACATTTTCACTATACATTTTCACATGAATAAAAAAGTTTCGGTTTCGGCCAAAACTGACACCGAGACCGAAGGTTTTGTTTCGGCTTAGGCTGAAAACCCAGTTTCGGTCGGACAATAATTATAATCTACCTATTATAGCTAGATGCTATAGGTACACCTTACCTTACATACCTCTAGCGCCAACAAAGCGGCAGGTAACCTTCGGGACGGTTGCATATGGGGCCATCTCCACGAACGAGAGAATCGCGACGAGTCCGCGCTGCAGATGCGGTAAGATATCTGTCTGTATCTGTGTATATAGCGCGTATCTGTCAATATTGCTCTCTATACTAAACTCAAGGAGCAACGCACACTACGCAGAAAGGTAACTTATATGTATTTTACCGTCAAGTATCTGTAGGCACTGACATATCAAACATGGTCAGATGTTATAATGTGTATACAAAATAAATATACCGGCAGATGTTATCTGCCGGTGATGAGATTTGATTTGATTTTATACAGGTTGTTTTTCACAGAGGTGGCGCGGCATGCGCGTGAAGGTTTATGGCGTGAATGTATCATTTCGTATATTATCGTATCTGCGAAGTGTGATACTTTCAGTTAAGTTTTTATACGCAGATAAAATATTACCGAATCTGCGTAGTGTATATACGCTTAAATCGTCGGGTAATCTCCACGAACGAGCGATTATTCCGCCAGCGTATCGTAGCGTCTCGTAACGGAATCACAGCGTGTCCGCAACGACTCGTAACGGAATCACAGCGTGTCCGCAACGACTCGTAACGGAATCTCCACGGTTTCTTTGACGACGCGTTGTGCAATTATTTTGTTCAGTGTTAGTTTAGAGTTCAGTGGTGCTAGACGAGAGCGAAATAAGTATTATAGTGTCTAAATCAGTTAATAAAATAATTATTTACTAATGAATATGGATGTATTCTGCCCTCCTTACGATAAACAGCGTAGGTGACATTTTTGGCAAAAATGAGTTATTAGCATATTTGTAATCAGCTAAACGAGATCTATCTGGATCAATTATCCATTTTTCTGTATGTTTGATAGAAATAAAAATAAACATAAGCACAAACATCGTATGTGCAAGATTTAATTTATTTTCCTAACTATAAACAACGTATTGTCTACTACGCTCAGAGATTTTACTCAATCTCCTTGTCATAAGTACCGCACAAGCACTTACGTTTTGATTAGAATTAGAATACAAGCACTTACGTTGTTTATGTTTTGTAGTACTTTCGACTCTCCGCTCAACTTACAAAACATAATGGTTATATGAGCCACTTACGTTGTTTATGCCTTGTACTTATTTAAAAAAGTTCAAGAATATTCTATAAATAAAAATAATACTATCTCCTACGCTCTCTATTTGTTGCATTAAATCTTTATTTCTTTGCTTTATCCCATACACACACAACGCAAGTAGCGCACATACGTTGTATTTGTCTGGTAAAGACAATACAGAAACGGTGGGGTGGATTACTAACAGTGAACAATTAAATCAAAAGTAAAAAAACTTTTTAACAAACAAGCTTTTATTTAAACGTACTAAAAAACAAAAACAATGCAATTCCCGCAAGCAGTTGCTAAAATAGAGAAGAGGTATTGATAAAGAACGCAAAGCGGAAAAAACAAAACTAGTGCCACTGGTGCCGTCGAATAGACGAGATTTTTGGTTTAATATTTCAAATTCGCCTGTAATAGACTAAAAGGGTAGGGATATTTTAGTTTTAACTTCTACATAATTTAAACGGTGGAGCACCAAACAGTCCAATTTTGTTATAAAACGTGTTTTTAATAATTTAGCCTAATTCTTGCTCAAAGAGAACCTTTTACATAATAATAGGTATTCGAAATATTTAGGCACAATAATTTAAGTCTCCTTGATAGATTCAAAATATAACGATGTTGATTCTTAGGTTTAAAGAACTTTATTCTCATAAGAACACAAATGTTTCACTTAAAATGAGATACATGAAATTACTTAATCTAAGTTTTAAAACTATTCCTTACAAAACCTCTGGTGCCTGGTGTTATTTATAATCGTTTTTATTCTTACTACATCTAATTGTACATTTTGTGTATTCAAAAAGGTGTTAGATTATTTTTAATTGTCATGCTTATTGATCTCTACTTAGATAGTTTATTTATGTATATAAAGAACTGATTAATATTTCAAATATTAAGATTTGTGACTGTGTAGAAAGTTTTTTTTTTTGCATTTAATAATCGTCAATAAAACATTTTATCATATTATAATTATCATAACAATAAAATATTTTTTATAATTGCTCTTTAATTTACAAATTAATTTGATATATTATTATCTATAATATGTACTAACCGCTAATTTGGTTTCGCGCCGCGCCGATTACGCACCTCATTTTGTTTGCGTTTTGGCGTGAAATACGGCGTGCACTCCGCGTCGGCGCTAAGGGGATACTGGTTCGGTTTTTACAATGGAACGTATTGTGGTATTTATGCTCTATGGAAAGGATTTGAATGAAGCTTGTCAGTACGTTAATTCATAATTTAGTCAGTGTTCGCGATAAACAGAGTAAAACTTACTTCAGCTGATAATGAGATTTTATTTTTAGTTCAAAATTTATCATCATCTACATTTTCTGCTGTTTATACCGGGTGTTAGTGTAAACAGTCTTATCCTTGAAACCACAGACTAGGTATCAGGAACAGAGTCCAAAACCGATGAAAAAATAATAATTTATATTTACATAATTTTTGCAAAGAAAATCCTCATAGATCATGAATGCGTTTCACCCTACACACATACGATTTCTGAGGCTACGAAACACGTGCATAGGTGCAATGCGCCTTCTCTTTCTTTCAAACAAGCCGCCCGCCGCCTTTCGGCAACTCGCCGTTTCTTTGAAGCGCCGACAAAAACACCCGCCAAGGTCCCGCGGCCAGACCCACGCGAGCGCCCGCGCCGCCACTTCGCCAGTCGCGTGCAATCTCGTGAGGTCGATACATCGCGACCCTTATGTGTGCCGATTCGCGGTAAAATGTAAACTAACTGTGTAACTTATCTGTGCTGTGACAATGTCGTACACAAGCGAACAGTGGACTGAAAAGGTGCGGCTTTATGCCATAGCTGGTGGGTGACCTTGGCACGTAGGATGTACACAGAGCGGTTTCCAGGACATCGTGTGCCAAGCCGGGAAACTATCCTAGCGGCTACACAAAGGCTACGTATGTAAATAAGACTTGTTTGTTAATGAACTTTTTGGTTGGGCGGGCGACGTACGACTGTAATTAGGGTGTCCAAAAAATCACGTTCCTTAGATTAGAAATGAATTATCAAAATGTAACGAAACTAATTGACTATTATTTTTAATTATTACTTATATCAATTCATTTTAGGGTTATACATTCGTGGTTTAAGTGATAAGTGTGTTCACACTAACACACTGTACATAGTTTGTAGTATATTCTCACTAAAAATATTATTCTAATCGAAATTCTAAAATGCATTTTTATGCATTTTTTATGCGTTTTTTTTTATTTTGATTTAATCGAATATTTTTTTTTTCTTAGGCGACGTAAAATTTATTTGTTATTGTCATTGTTAACTTCACTCAGAAGGCACCAAAACAAACAAAAGGTCGATAAACACTATAGTTTACCAATAATAATTGTTTTAGTGGAACGCTAAACCACTGGTCAGTTTACTTACCAAAACGAAAACAAGCGACTAATATTAAAAATAGAATGAGTAATAAACATAAAACTACAAACTTTCGCATTTAAAATTTTATTTGAATTAACTTAGATCCTGTTGTTAAATTCTGACTCTTCTGAAGTTACAAACCCTAATAATAGCTTACTTGCACGTTTTACTCATTAGAATTTACTTTGGTACTAGTCATATTCAACGTATGTGGTTGCTAAAGTTTAATTTTTTTTTGTAAATTATTTTGGCTCTGTATGAACATACTAGACATAAACAGCATAAGTTCATTTTCCTAGTCATAAACATCGCAACTGTGCAGCAGTTGCGATGTTTATGTTTAGTATGTCAAAATTGGTGATATTACTTTTTACTAAGCATTAATTATTTTTGAGTTATAATAACCCAGAAATAAAAGAGAAAACAGAAATATGTAAGTAATTATAAAATACACACTTCTATCTAGAGTTAAAAGTAACAATTTTGAAAATAACTCAATTAGTGTAGTCGTGACAGCAAAAATAGGAAAAAAAACTTTATGTGCGAATTTCTCGAAATATGCTGCGATGCACTTGCGCTGTTTATGGTAAGAAGGGCAGTATTGTTGTGGGGTGCTTGTGCAAGTACGCTAGTGTATATGCAAATGTTGTTATTAAGAAAGGAAAAAAGCGCCGTTGGTAGACAAATAAAGGGAACATCGTAAAGGGCGGGTCTCTCTCTCACTTCAAGAATAAACTTTCAGTTTTTCAATCTATCGAAACGTTTAAAACTTCTCTAAAGAAAATTATTATTTTATTTGGCGAGATGCAACCCTGAAATGACGCGGACAGGACGACTGCGTTTGACAGGGCGCGGCGAGCTTGCGGCGTGGGCGCCGCTAGTAGCGACAGGCTCGCCGCGATGTAATGACTTTTCGCGCGCACTCAACCACTCGTCGCAT
Source organism: Pasiphila rectangulata (assembly GCA_963082625.1). Taxonomy (NCBI): domain Eukaryota; kingdom Metazoa; phylum Arthropoda; class Insecta; order Lepidoptera; family Geometridae; genus Pasiphila; species Pasiphila rectangulata. Next base: position 20,694,215 of record OY720247.1, on the reverse strand, counting down.
CGCCGCGATATTATCGCTGTGTGTAGACACATGCTAAGAGAGTGTATAGAAATACGTGGCACGACGATAACATCACCGCTATTCTCTCGCTCGTGGAGACGGCCCCTAAGGCTTGCCTTGCAAAACGCAGAAAACCTAATGATTTCCTGAACTCATCTAAGCTTACGCTATATACTATCCAGATAAAAAGGAGTTTGAGGCTAACCAAATCGCAGGTTTCCTCACGGTGTTTTCTGTTACCGGCCATTGTCGAACCCGCAAAAGTAGGTACATTCAACTCGGCCAAGACCAAGAAACGACACATCCTTAGAGACAGGTATGCCATGTTCAACAAAGATACACAATTAAAACTGTAATATGTGATTCTGTGTATAAATGAATGTTCTCGCTCACCGGACACCGGTCACCACGCTCCCAACTGCAAACTGCTGCAAGTAGAAAACTGCCCAGTGCCGGACTGCCGGTGGTGGCGACGGTGCCATGATCGCTGATAGAAGCGGTTCACTGAATTCGGATCATTCGCTAGAAGCTCATTGGTTCAAATGGGTTCATTCATTATGTGCTTACTTGTGCACAGACAACGAAAAAACAATTCCAAATGAGACTTCTATTCCGCTTCTGACCCACCGTACCAACGACCATACCCCTAGTGGTACGGTGGGTAATAATTTTAAAAACAATAGCACCAATAATTAGTGATGTTTATATGTATTTTATAGTAATTATAGAATATAGTAAGCATCATTTACAATAAAAAACTTAACAAAACATGAATTCTTCCTAATTCTGAGAACAAAACGTGACACATTATTACAGATTAGGTACTTCTCCCCTAAATGATTACACCAAAAATCTTAATTATCTTAATGTCATAATTTATCTAATGCATGACCTATTGAAATATATTTGTTAACAATTTCCATTTGGACCAATGTTATGAAATCGTCATTTACGATTTGGTGACTTCTCTCTTTAGGACCATATTCTGTTTCATGAACATTTTTCTTTACAAACTTATTAAAGTGACGGTGTTCTTGTTAAGAAATTTGTTAATTTTGGAGTGAAAGGCTTCTATTCCAATACATTTGTGGTTCGATGACGTTCACTGAATACACTGAATACTTTTGGTGAATGAGTTTTAAACCAAAACTTTTCAATGTATTTTATAAATTTTGATGATAATATACGAGGTAAGTCCTCACATTGCGATTTTATATAATCAAAGCCCCCTAATACTAAACCTGCGGGCAGCAGCGGTAAAGTAGCAGTTACGGTACTATTCGCCGCTCTGGTTTACTTTTTGTATTCTGAAACTAATAACACCCCTTCAATGTAATGTTTGGAAATACTTTTATAACTGCATTCATAGCCGCCTTCTCGTAGACGCAATTAATTTTGTGTGGTTTCCATTCTGATTTATGTAGCTGACATAATAATTTCGAACAGAATAATATAACCTTTCTCTTTGCGGTCAGACATCAGTGCAAATATTAATGGTTTCACTTTGGTTTCTTGTCTGGTGCTACTGATGTCGCCACGAATATTAAAAATTTGAGCAAAGGGTGCCGCGCAACTGTAAAAAGTACCGTCAATAAAATATTCATTGATTTTTGGAATCATCTGCAGAGATGATTTATTATAGAACTAAAAATTAAAATACGAGTTTGCAATCCATTTTCGTCGTTGTGATAATCAGCTATGAGTAAATCTTGGAATTGTACTCGATCTTCTACTTCTTTTACATTGCCTCCCTCATGGATCTCCATGAGAGGTAGTTGCCATACTCACCACGCTTGGCAGGCGGGTTGGCGAGCGTGTCGGGAAATTAAGATTTAACTAAACATAAATCACTGTAAAACACGCTCACAATTCGATATTGTTTTAAAACTAGTTAGGTATTTGAGCTTGCCGCTACAGCGACGTCACTTTACGATTATGAAACAACCAATTGAAATACTTGGATTTGGTAGTATGTAATAATTGAACTTTTATTAGTAATTCTTACAGTTATATTTGATACATATTTAAAAACATAACATTACTATTTTATTGTTGAAATTGTTAAATGTAATCAAATCAAAGAAGGACGGCTGTGACGTCTTGCCGTCTGATTTATTAATGTTCTTTGTGTTTACTTTGTTCTTTACTAATGTGATAATCATGAATAATCATAATTATAATATTAAGTTAATTACGTATATAGTTACCCTATAAATTAATGAGTTTTATATAAAATGTATTGTTATTCGACCAGAAAGGGCTGTGATTGGTCCACGTTGAACTGGCTATCGTCGGCTGTTTTATGACGAGTTGTAAATAACGTTTTTATTAAAAGCAGTTGCAAGTGGCTTGTTCAGTCAGTTCTGTTCCGATTACGAGGCGACAAGCAAGTTAAGTACATTGTTTCTTATTGTTATTTCTGCTAGGTTGTTATATCTGATGATATTGTTATGCAATGTAATTGTAACGTAATAATTATAGTGATAATGATGGTGATGAAGATGATGATGACGATGATGATAGAGCTGGTGATGATGATGATGATGACGATGTTATTTTCGGGTTGTTATTTATCCAGTTTGTTGGACTGTATGATGCTAATCTCTTAGTGTGTAAATTATGGATTAAGTAATAGAAGAAAGTATAATAAATGATTATAATGAATAATTATCTTATTTTTATTAGTATAAATCTATAACATCAGAAGTGTGGGATATTATGCCATGCCATATCCATAAGCTAAAACCTGTTTTTACTTATTTTCAGGATTTATGACACCTACGGTACCAGAAGGTCTTTTGAAGGCCAAACCTACACGATGCTGTCTCATCAAAGCCACAACACGGTGACTTCGCGTTACAAGTTTTTGATCCCGGAAAGAGCGGCAACGGCGCAGCCACGTGGATTAAGAAGATCAAGACAGTTGGTGCAGAGCAGAACTGGAGTGGAACATAATAAACTGTTACGACTGGTAGGTCCCTACGGGGCACTGCTATAAACCTAGTTTAATACTTCGTATTTTGACACGGACGGTTATAAAATATTTTAGATATACCTACTTGTTATTGAATTTAACTGGAACAGTATCATGACAGCGGCTAAAGTAAAGCCAGTGAGTTACCATTAAGAGAGGGTAGAATTTTTAAACTAAAGATAATAATAATGTGGAACGATTTGATGGTTAAGAAAATGTACATTTTGATGTGACGATAACACTAATGATGTGAAAAACGATGTAGTGTAAAGACTGATAATAACCAGAATGATAACTACTTGAAAACAGGTGTAAGCAAAAATGTCCACTCAATGTGAAGAGTTGGATAGGTAGTAATGATGAAAGTGATGTCACTCAATGTGAGGAGTGGACTAGTAGCAATACCGAAAGTCACTTAATGTGAGAAGTTGACTAGTAGCAATACTGGAAGTTACTCAATTTGAGGAGTAGACTAAGAAAACATTCAATGTATTCGATCTAAGACAAAATGTATTGTTCTTTTTAGAAAATTTAGTACTTCGGGAACGAAGTAATTATCAGAATGGCCGTGTCGGGAAATTAAGATTTAACTAAACTTAAATCACTGTAAAACACGCTCACAATTCGATATTGTTTTAAAACTAGTTAGGTATTTGAGCTTGCCGCTACAGCGACGTCACTTTACGATTATGAAACAACCAATTGAAATACTTGGATTTGGTAGTATGTAATAATTGAACTTTTATTAGTAATTCTTACAGTTATATTTGATACATATTTAAAAACATAACATTACTATTTTATCTATATTATCTCCCCCCGCGCGCGCGGATCGATCAACAGCTCTAGTGTGTGCTCTCTTGTAAAATAATTCCGAAAAATTATAATAGGTTTAATTTCAGTGTTTATCTTTTGATTACGTATTCTACAAAACTAAATCCGCTAGTAATAATCATCATTCCATATGCTAAACAGTCTCAGTGTTCAATAAACAGTCAAAAGTGTTTTTTGGTGAAATAATTTTACGCGGGCCGCGTGACCTTGGAGCTAATAGCGCTAGCGCATCGCGTAATCGCGTAGGTAACAGTGACACTTTCCGTTAATCTGTGGTGTTGCGCGTGAACTCTTGACCCCGCTGCGTTTTGAACTCAACTACAACTAGGTACCTATAATAAACTTTTACCAATTATTTTATTACAAACTTGCATGTTTCCGTGTTGCGTGCGTTCTGGATGAATGACGCGTGGCTGCGTACCTACTAACTTTGAGAAACGAAACTAACGAAATTTGAGATGATAAGAGATGGCGTCTAAATGCGATAAATGTTTGCAACCTATCAAAACAAGACGTTTTCTTGCCTGCATGTACTGCAAACTGACGTATGATTTGGACTGTGCTAATGTTTCAACCAAGCTTTTTTACTTACTTAAGGACAGGAATAAATGGGAATGCCAGCCTTGTATAGCTATAAGAATAAGAATAAGAATAAGAATAAGAAAATTTTATTGTTAAATTGTGTAGGTACATATACATGAAGGTCTTAAATAAATTTAGGTATCAACAATTTTATCATATCTATGACATACAATAATAAATTTGCAATTTAATTCTATATTGCACAAAATTATACACAAAGTTGGATTACAACATTTATGAAGGCCTATACTTCTGAATACCAAATTAGAACAAAAATCAACCTACATGACTAATTATCAAAAAATTCCGTTAGGTTATAATGAACTCTATTTACAAGCCACTTTTTCAATTCAATCTTGAACATATTTCCTTCAAGTTGTTTAATAATTAATGGTAAATGATTATAAACTTTAATAGCTGTGATATATGTGCTTTTGTGGTACATTGAGTTATTGACTTGTGGTATACACAGGTTATATTTATATTTATTTCTCAACTGATCCGATCTGGTTGATTTTATATTGAAGAAAGAAGAGTTATTTTTTGCAAATAAACATAATTCTAGAATATATATGTCCGTAAGGGTCAGAATATAATTTTCTTTGAATATATTACGTAAAGATTCAGTACTTTTTAGGTTATAGATGGCTCTAATACACTTTTTTTGCATAACAAAGACTGACTGCATCTCAACCGAGTTTCCCCAGAATATCACCCCGTAACATAATTGAGGAAAAACGTAACCATAATATGCATTAATTGCTATAGATTTTGATGAGACATTACTCAGTATGTGTAGAACATAACAGTACTTAGATATTTTGCCATTTACTTTACTAATGTGAGATTTCCAATTTAAATATGTGTCAATTTTTATTCCTAGAAAATTGATTTCACTGACTTCTTCTACAATGCTCCCCTTGTTATGTATATATAAATTGAATGTAGGTGTTTTGTAATTTTTGAATCTTATAAATTTAGTCTTATCGATGTTAACTTTTAAATTTAAGACGTCTAACCAATCTATTATGTCCCGGAGGGTTTTATTAATTTCATCTTCAAAGTCTTGTCTATTATTGTTTACTTGGGGTATAAATACTGTTGCATCATCTGCAAACATAACGCAGAGATGTTTTGTGATATGTGGTAGTTTATTAATATAAATCAAAAAAAGAAGTGGCCCCAGTACACTACCCTGTGGTACTCCTAGTGGCATGGTTTCAAATCTAGACTCAACGCGTTCAATAGTTTTATTATGTTTATTATAAATATCAATTACAGTTGATTGTCTTCTATTATCTAAATATGATTTAAAGAAAGAAAGAGCTACTCCCCTTATCCCCATTTCTTCTAATTTACATAGAAGAACCTTATGATCAACGCAATCAAAAGCTTTTGATAGGTCTAAAAATAAAGCAACCCCATGTCTTCTGTTATTCATTTCTTCCCATGCTAATTTTAATGTTTTAAATATTGCTAAAGTTGTATTTTTCCCCTTTCGAAACCCGTATTGGTTTGGGTTAAGAATATTATTTGCATCTAAGAATTTAATGACTCGGTCGTAAATGGCTTTTTCATAAATTTTAGAAATGCAAGGCAGTATGGCTATTGGTCTATAATTGCCCATGTCAGATTTAGAACCTTTTTTATGTAATGGTTTGATGAGAGCTTTTTTTAAGTTTTGTGGAAAACAACCATGTTCAATTGATAGGTTGATAATATGGATCAGGGGTTTTACTATTATGTCAATGCTACTTTTTATTATCTGTATTGGAATTTGGTCATGTCCTGAACTTTTAGTGTTTTTTAATTTTTTAACTATATTTTTTACTTCTCTCTCATCAACAGGTTTCAGGAATATACTTTTACTAATATTATTTACGTTTTGATTTTTAAATGTAGCTGTTCTGTTTGTGTTTAGATTGATATAGTATTCATTAAATAATTTTGCAATTTTTAACGGATCACTAATTTCTTCATCTCCATTTTTAATTTTGTCAACAGTTGTTCGTATTTGGTTTGTGTTGCTTGAATATTGTTTGATGATTCCCCATGTCGCTTTTGTTTTATTTGAACTCTTATTAATAAAATTTATATTCGATATTTTTTTTGGAAACTCTAATAACTTTTTTTAACATTTTGTTGTATTTTATGTAATTTTTGTTATTATTTTCATCTCTATTGTTTTTAAATTGTAAATATATCTGTCGTTTCTTTTTGCTTGAAGCTATAATTCCTCTAGATTTCCAATTTAGTTTCCTTTTGTACATTACTTTACTTCTTTGAATTGGGATACAAAGACAAAATATCATATGTAAGAGCTCCATAAATTTGTCATATGCTTTATTTGGGTCGATTTCGTTATAAACTTCTTCAAAACTAATCTGGGATAAGTACTTTATAAAGATGTCTAGGTAAGTATCAATACTTCGCCTTTCAATGTACCAAAACTTTTCAGCGAAGCTGATATTTGTAGGTATTGCAACAATTTGTGCTGTGTGATCAGAAATACCTACGTCAATGACATCAACATTTGTGCGTTTTATATTAGTAATCATATTATCGATACAAGTATGAGAATGAGAAGTGTTTCTAGTAGGTTTGTCAACGGTCAGACGGAGGTTAAACATTTTAAGGGTATTTTTGAACTGTTCACTTCTTTTATTATTTTCTAGAATATTTATATTGAAATCACCTGACAAAATGACTTTTTTCTTATCTGACTTAAGCTTTATTGCTACTTTGTAACAGATAGATTCTAATATTTTTATGAATAGTTCGAAACTGCTATTTGGTGTTCTATATATGCATATAATAATTATATTTAAATCTGTTAGCAAAATTCCACAGCATTCAAAATGACGCTCGATAGATATACCAGATATCCAATCCAATTTCGTATAATTTAAGGAATGCTTGATATAAATAGCGACACCACCACGAGATTTATTTTTCCGTGTAAAGTATGAAGCTAATTGATAATCATCTAATTGTAAGCATAAAGTTTCATCGTTCTTTATAAATGTTTCGCTTAGGCATAATATATCAATTTTTTTATCCTGTATTACTATTTCTAATTGGTCTATTTTTGATCTCAGTCCCTGTATATTTAAGTGCATTACATTTATAAAGTAGTTAGAGACGAAAAAGATTATTAGAAATTGCTGGCTCTTTTCTCATGCTAGTTTTGTGTAGCTGCGGTGCTCTACCGTGGTAAAATGGAACATTTACCATATGCTTTTTTGTACTATCTCTCATCTCTCTTTGTTCATCAGTTGGGTATGAATCAACTTTCGTTATATGTGTATTTTTTCGCATTTTTTCAAAATAAAATGGTATAGTACCTGGTTTTATAGAAATTTTATCATTAGTTTTGGCGGTTTTATTTTGAAATACTGTTTTTAAATTATAATTATTATTATTCTTCATTTTATTGATATTTTTACCAACAAAGCAGTTATCATAGTCCTTTGTACTGATATAATGATTCACAATCTCATCCAAATCTTTGTTTTTTGCATTTTTTCTCCAGTTGGAATAGTATTTTTTTCCCAAAGCTAAGAAGTGGCATCTATTGAAGTTTTTGACAATGATCTTTAGCTTGTTGTTAAGTTTTTCCTCATTTATGCAGCGGTTCTGTTGTACTTCAGTGATTATAATATTTGGTTTATTTAAATTTTTGCAGATTGTTGTTATTTCAGAGAAAAACATAGTCGGATTCGTATCATTAGATCCTAAAGAGAGGACAACCCAATCATCTTCAGTAAGATCTAGCTGATGGATTTTTGAGCTATCGAGTATTTGCTCAGTTCGTGCATCTGGGTAACAATAGTTTAAAATGGCATAATTCTTTGCATTTTTACCCGATGACCGTTGTGATATAATTCTTGATGCCAGGTTCCTACTAGTTTGGTCTCCTACAATCACAATTTTGGCTTTATCTTTGGTAGGTTCAACTTTCTTATTACATTTCTGTACATTAAGCAGTTCTTGTGTCTTTTCATAAGTTTTTGGTAAAAGATTTAATTTTGTAGTATCACACTCACTCGACAGTTGTTTTACATTTTCTTCATAAAGATTTTGTGTCATTACGTCTGCCTCAAGCTTCTCAATTTTATTTCGCTGCATGATATTCTCGCATTGAAGGTTGTTAATTTCTTTTTTTGCTTCAATTAATTGCTGTGTCATCTCAGTCAACTCTGCTTTTAGGCTGGCTATTTCAGCTTCCATAGAGGCCTCTGGTTGGATGATGCTAGAAAATGTTTCATCTAGACTAAGTATATTTGGCGACTCTTCAAGTGATAATTTCTTTGGCGCATGTTTGCGTCTCAATGTGATGTTTGTAGTTTCATCGTCCGTATAATGAACCCCGACTGGAGTGTTTACGTTATTTCTTAATTTCTTTGGCGTATGTTTGCGTCCCAATGTGATGTTTGTAGTTTCATCGTTCGTATAATGAACCCCGACTGGAGTGTTTACGTTATTTCTTCTGTGGGTTTTTTCAATACATGTTCTACATTTCCAGGTCGTTCTGCGTTCGTCTATAAGTGTGCCAAAAAATCTAGTAGTGGACACATTTGCGCATTCCAGGTCAAAGGTTACCTGGCAATACAGACATGTTAGATATTGTCTGTTTGGAATCGTTTGCCCACATTTTCCGCAATTTTTTAGTTGCATCGGTGTTCTTGTAAGAGACATTTTTATTTGATGTACGCAGATACTCGTATTTCTCAAAATCAATAAATTATTATCGAGACATTAATTGCACAAAAATAAAATCACAAAAAGCCAAAATAAGTTATGCACTTGTCTGGATTCGAAACCTATACATAAGGCATGTCAGGCGGGGTGTATCCAACCCACACCACTGAGCTCTTACGTTTGGTAGTCAAAATAATGATACACGTACATAAAGTTAGTAGTACGAATTTCACTGAAATGGAGTGTAGTTCGTTGTAATCTGTGGTTCGGTTTCGGAAGTATGTACTTGCTTTCACGGTTCAACAGTTCAAGGTCAATGTCACTTGTGCACTGATTTAGAGTTTTTGAATTGAGAAATTATAACCTTGAATTTTTACTAACAGTTTTAGATAAGGGTTTTTGATGAGAGATTCACATTTAGGTATCACTTTTACACATTAGGTACGTTTGTTTGAAGATTGGTAGTTTTTTTTTAATGAAGTAATATGTGATTTACACTTTTTCACTGGCGATATTATGTTGGAATTTTACTTCTGTTTTTATACACTTAAATGAACAATTGGAGATGATATATCACTTTCACTTGAATATTTTGAAAGGTTATTGGTGAATTTACTGGAGTTAGCTAAAAATATACAGAATTAGTATTTTTCATAATATTTTGGTTGCAAAACAAACCGCGCGCCGCGACGCTCGCGCTTATATATATGCTTAGTCCCATACGATATTCTGTTAAAAAAGCTTCAAGGTATAGGAGTTAGGGGCCAAGTCCATAGCTGGTTTATTTCATATTTCATAGGTACTCATACTCATTTATTTTTCCATAGGGACACTTAAGAACACTTGGATACGTCAAAGTTACACACAATAACGCTAAGAGAGTGAGATCGAATAACTATGATCCTCACGATACTTCGAATGGAAATACAAGCCGTATTCCAAGAAGAAGCAGCGCAGGCAGCGAGTCCAATCTCAATATCACGTTTAGAAAGAAGGATACTATTTCGCAACCTTCTTTATCTCTAATGAAGGATAGTTCTGAACAGCTCCCGAAGGTGACTGGGCAGGCAAGTACTCCTGATATTATTCTTAATGAGTTGAGAGAGTTTCGAGCACAAGTAACAAAACAGCTGCATTCCCAAGAGACCAGATTGAACCATATATCAGAATCATTCAATACTTTAAAGCAGAATTATACTGAACTGAATAATAAGTACACAACCTTAAGCACAAATGTGGTCGATCTGTCGAAAACTATTGAAGGTTCTATGGACAAATATCACCTTATAAATAATACCATAGAAGTCCATTCTTCACGCTTGTGTGACCTTGAGTGTAACAAGGTAACTCTCGGCAACGACATATCCGCAGCAAACTGTAAGATGGCGTACTTAGAACAACAACTACAGCAAGCCGAATCTTATAAATACCATGACTCAATTACGGCAAAGAACTCCACAACGAATAGTCCACCTAATAATCCCCGAAAACAAAATGCAAAACAACTTTGTAAGAACAACACCATCTCACCTGGACAGAGTAACTTAAGTTGTATGACTGCCCCTGCATTGGAGCCAGAGCAAACTTCAAAACTATTTCGAAATAACAACGCCATTTTACCTGAACAGAGTGACTCAGGTTATATGACTGCCACTGCACTGGAGCCAGCTGTGGAGAATGAAGGAACATGGAGAATCCATAGTAATCACAAAGCAAAACAGACCCGACAGCGTGTGATTATCGGAAAAGGACAACAACATCACCAACTACAGGCTGTTGAAAGAACTAAGAAAATACATGGGTGCTTTTTTAAATCTGACACCACTGAAGAAACCATAAAGACACATTTGGAGAAAATTTGCAACAGAACTGGATTTTGCGTTGAAAAGATGAAGTTAAGGCATACCCACTATGCATCATTTATCCTCACTGTGCCAGAGAGTACTTACAACCAAGTGTTAACACCAGAATCATGGCCGGCTGGTACTGAAGTGAGTGAATGGTTTCAGAAAGAAGTCAGGCGTGCAACTCAATACCGTCGTCCCATCACACCTGACGCAAAATAAATCTAAGAAGGAGGCATCACCAACACAAATTAAATCTAAGAAATTAACTTTATATGGAATCTACCAAAATGTCAATAAATTTAAGAGTAAACTTGAACAATATAGACTTAATTTACAGTTACTAGAAAAAGACTTTATTGCTATAACTGAAACTAATTTAGATGACTCAATAGCCGATGCAGAGGTTTCCCTGGATGGTTGGAGTGTGCTTCGTCGAGATAGAACTACGAGAGGGGGTGGAGTTCTACTAACTACTAGACCAGGTCTGCAACTTGCCCGACACCAACATCTGGAAACTGAGCGAGGTGAAGACTTGTGGGCATCTTTCAGGTACTGTGATTTAGAGTTTTATGTGTGCGTGGTCTATATAAAGCCATCAGCTAAAGATGAAGACTACATGAACTGGTTCTGTAAAGTAGAAGAAAACGTGAATGTATTACCAAAAAATTGTGCTGTGATAATAGTGGGAGATTTAAACTTAAATAGTGCTAGTCTGAACATAAATAATTACCTAAACTATTTTCTAAACTATTGTGGCTTAACAGAGCAAAATGCTATTTTTAATGTAACGGGTAGTAAGTTAGATATAGTTTTAACGAATAACATTGGAGACGTGAGTGTCAACGCGTGTGACGATGGATTAGTGAATAATACGGATAGATACCATCCGCCACTAGAAATAACTATAAGTGTTATGAACGCAGGTAAGGAACTAATGCTCGAATCTAGCAACATTGAACCCACAACTGATTGGAACTTTCAAAAAGCCGATTTCATCTCACTGTACGAACTTTTGAGCACTACTTCCTGGGATACAGTTCTGCAAGAAAGTAATGTAAACGACGCTGTAACATCATTGTATTCCTTGTTCTACAACAATTTCAATAAGTGTATACCTAAAAAAGTCCGTAGTAAAAAGTGTTCCCGTAGATACCCAACCTGGTATACTAAACAAATTATTGTAAACCTTAAACTGAAAGGGCTGTTGCATAAAATTTGGAAAAAAACAAGCGATATTTATTTATACTCATTCTTTAAAGCTATCCGAGCAGCCATTAAAATAGATATATCTTATGCTTTCCATGAATATAAAAGATGTATTGAAAAAGAAGTTAATATACATAAATCCCCGAAAATTCTGGAATTATGTCAAGAGCCTCAAGACTAAAGGAGGATTTGATCCTAGCATTGTGCACGAAGGGCGTAAGTACATTGGCAAAGATGCAGCTGCGGCCTTCGCACTGTATTTCAGCAGTGTTTTTCTTCCAAGAATCCCTGAACTAAACCCTCACAATATCATATCTTGCAAGGAGTACACTAGCATTCATATTTCTGAAATTTCCACGGCCGATGTCATAGCCGGCATCAAAAAACTTAAACCTAAAAGCTCTCTTGGTCCCGACAATATTCCAGCATATATTTTGAAGGCTTTCAGCACAAAGCTAGCTCCTCCTCTAGCTTATATATTCAATTTATCCATACAATCAGGAAACTACCCCGAACTTTGGAAACAATCGCGTGTAGTTCCAGTTTTTAAAACCGGAGATAAGACACTTGTTGATAATTATAGATCAATTGCTATCCTTTCTTCTCTAGCCAAACTCTTCGAAACTGTCCTTCACACGAAGATTTATAAACAGGTAGAAGCATATTTAGATAACGCACAGCATGCTTTCCGCAAAGGACGGTCAGTTACTACGAATTTATTGACCCTAGTCGATTATGTAGCAAACAACCTGGATTCAAATACACAAGTAGATGTAATTTACTTAGACTTTAAAAAAGTTTTTGACCAAATTGATAATGACATTCTACTAAGTAAATTGAGTGTATTTGGTTTTTCTCCGGGCTTATTGCGCTTATTTGCGGATTACTTACGTGATCGAAGTCAATTTGTCCGTCTTGGTTGCTTCGACTCACTATCCTATCATACAAGATCTGGAATAAGTCAGGGATCTTCTTTAGGACCCTTGCTTTTCACAATGATGATTGACGACCTTACAAAGAATTTATCTTTAGTTAAATGCCTTATCTATGCCGATGACGTCAAGTTATACCTGGATATAAAATCATCTCAAGATTGCTTTGCATTGCAAAAGGACTTAGATGCAGTAAAAAGCTGGTGCCAAATCAATAGACTTAATCTGAACATCAAAAAATGCCAAGTAATGAGCTTCACTCGATCAGAAAGACCAATTCATTTTCAATATAATATTGATGGCGAACCACTAATTAGATGTAATTCTGTAAAAGACCTAGGAGTCCTTTTTGATCCCGAACTTACTTTCCATAATCACATGCGTACCATCACAATTGATTGTTTTAAAAGACTTGGTTTTGTCAATCGTACCTGTCGAGATTTCTCTAACATTATGGCCATAAGAACGCTGTATACCGCGCTAGTCAGATCTAAGTTGGAAGTGTGCTCTTGTGTATGGAATCCCCATGAAACCACGTACACACTTATGATCGAAAAGGTTCAGAAACGATTTTTGAGATACTTATATCACAAAGTATTTGGATATTATCCTTTCCTTTATCCAACTAAATTCCTTCAGGGCACATTGGGCTACAATTCTTTGGAAACGCGTAGACAATCGGATCAAATTCTTACTATCTGTCGTATTCTGAGGAGTACTCTTGACTGTCCAGAACTATTATGTGAAGTCAGTAGACTATATGTACCTGAGAATAGGACGAGATTCCGTCCTGGTCGAGTGCCGCTATTTGCTGTAAGCACATCGCGTACTGTGGCGCGTCAAATGTCTCCCGTCTGTCGTGTACAAAAGCACTTAAATATTTTATTAAAATCCCAAACACAGAATGTAGATATATTTGTAGATAGATGGCGGGCACTAGAAAGATCTTGCCTAACCTATTGTGAGAACATTTAATTTATTATTATTACCATATTATTATTTCTATGTTTTATTAATGAGAATTGTGTGCTTTATTTTTGTTCTACTTCATTGCTATTTTTATATATTGATTTTAAAGTGTAGTATGTTGTTATTGCATGAATTTTGAAAGTATATTAAAGTTATGAATAAGTTCCTTTGTCGTGCAATATGCAACTCTAACCTGAATTTAATGTTTTTAGATATGATGGATGTAATGATTTAGATTAAGTATCTGTTATGTTACATTTATTTTTTGAACAATAAACAATAAATAAATTAAATTAAATTTATTGTTGAAATTGTTAAATGTAATCAAATCAAAGAAGGACGGCTGTGACGTCTTGCCGTCTGATTTATTAATGTTCTTTGTGTTTACTTTGTTCTTTACTAATGTGATAGTCATGAATAATCATAATTATAATATTAAGTTAATTACGTATATAGTTACCCTATAAATTAATGAGTTTTATATAAAATGTATTGTTATTCGACCAGAAAGGGCTGTGATTGGTCCACGTTGAACTGGCTATCGTCGGCTGTTTTATGACGAGTTGTAAATAACGTTTTTATTAAAAGCAGTTGCAAGTGGCTTGTTCAGTCAGTTCTGTTCCGATTACGAGGCGACAAGCAAGTTAAGTACATTGTTTCTTATTGTTATTTCTGCTAGGTTGTTATATCTGATGATATTGTTATGCAATGTAATTGTAACGTAATAATTATAGTGATAATGATGGTGATGAAGATGATGATGACGATGATGACGATGTTATTTTCGGGTTGTTATTTATCCAGTTTGTTGGACTGTATGATGCTAATCTCTTAGTGTGTAAATTATGGATTAAGTAATAGAAGAAAGTATAATAAATGATTATAATGAATAATTATCTTATTTTTTATTAGTATAAATCTATAACAAGCGCAGTTCGGGATGTTGATACACGGAAAGACGCTGCTGCCCATCTTCCGGAGGTATCCCTTAGCAGGCTCTTACTGCACCCCCGAGCATGAGAGGAGGGGTAACATTCTATTACCGGCACCCCACGGCGACACTTCAGTCTCAGACACTTGTGCACCTTTATTTCTGGCGTCATACAGGAAATGTTTAACACCTTCAAATGGAGGAAAACTCTCACTCGCTAAATTTAATCCACTGTTTTTATAATCTCTCTCTTTTTAGGGTTCCGGACCAAAATGGTAAAAAGGAACCCTTATAGAATCACTCTGTCTGTCTGTCTGTCTGTCTGTCACAGATGGATATCTCGAGAACTACTGATGCTATCGACTTCCAATTTAAAATGGTAAAAGACAACACTTTTTTACTAATATAGCATATATAAAAATGTTAAAAAATATTCTTATTTTGATTGCAGGGGGGCGGATAGGGAATCTCAAAAATTTTAAGTGAAGTTACTAGGCCGTGTGGGGTATCATATGAAAGATATTCATTTGTACATTAATAAACAGTTTTTAGTTTTCCTTTGAACCGTATCGTTTTTGAGTTATTTACAAAAATGTTGAAAAAATGACCGTTCCCCCCCCCTTATCTCCGAAGTTTGCCGAGATAAACCCATGATACTTTTATAGCTAATAGAAGTGTATGTAAACTTTATAGGAAAATTATAGCGAACTTTCTAGTTTGCATAGTTTTTTCGACAAGGGGGGTGGAAGGGGGGTTTTCAAAAATTTTGTGAAGTTAATAGGTAATGTGGGGTATCATATGAAAGGTATTCATTTGCACATTAATAAACAGTTTTTAGTTTTCCTTTAAGCCGTATTGTTTTTGAATTATTTACAAAAATGTCGAAAAAACGACCGTTCCCCCCCCCCTTATCTCCGAAGTTTGCAGAGATAAACCCGTGATACTTTTATAGCTCAGGAAAGTTGTAGCATACTCTCTAATTTGCATAGTTTTTTAGACAAGGGGGGTTGAAGGGGGGTTTTCAAAAATTTTGTAAAGTAAATAGGTGTTGTGGGGTATCATAAGAAAGGTATTTATTAGCACATTATTAAACAGTTTTCAGTTTTCCTTTAAGCCGTATTGTTTTTGAGTTATTTACAAAAATGTTGAAAAATCGACCGTTCCCCCCCCTTATCTCCGAAGTTTGCAGAGATAAACCCGTGATACTTTTATAGCTAATAGAAGTGTTTGTAAACTTTATAGGAAAATTACAGCGAACTCTCTAATTTGCATAGTTTTTTAGACAATGGGTTATGTGGGGTATCATATGAAAGGTATTCTTTTGCACATTAATAAACAGTTTTTAGTTTTCCTTTAAGTCGTATAGTTTTTGAGTTATTTACAAAAATGTTGAAAAAAATAGCGTTCCCCCCCCCTTATCTCCGAAGTTTGCGGAGATAAACCTTTGAAACTTTTATTACTATTAGAAGTGTATGGAAAGATTAGAGGAAATTTATTACAATCTCTCTACATAGCATACTTTTTTAGAAATCATCGAAAGTGTAAAAAATCTACATAAGTTCTGCTATCAGACAAGAGATGGCGCTGTCAAGGTTCTCCAACAAATATAAAACCGCCTTTGTCATAAATTATATTGTATGATGGCACGGAACCCTCGGTGCGCGAGTCCGACTCGCTCTTGCCCGGTTTTATTTTTCATATGTATACTTTTTGAATCGGTTCATCAGACGATACAACTTTTTCCCGTAAATCACACATTCCATATTAGGTACATTCTTATTTGGATCTGCTTCACATGCATGATCAAAATATAAAATACTAGGACATCACGGCCCGTGATTCATTAGGAGTACGTATATAGATGTAATAAAAAACACAAGCAACAAATTCAAGTTCAAATTATTTATTGCGTTCATGTGTACATTAGGTCTTATAATTTAGCTTTTAGTCCAAACATGAGCCCAGTAAGGGCACTACAATTTAGGTGTTTGTAGGTAACATAACAATTTTCGTACTTAACTAATTTAAAACAACTTTACATAAAGTTAGGTATTGTAAAAATGTACTTATTCTAAATTATATCAAATTATAACATCAAGATAAATGAACATACTTAATAGCTTTGTTAATTATTAGTACAATAATTACATAGGTCCTAATCTTTTTTTTTTTTTTTGTTACATTTTTATAAAAGGTACCTCCTTTTTATGTAACTCAATGGGTTCATATCAAAAAACTCTTGCAAGGTATAGAAACTATGTTTTATTAAATATTTCCTAAGTTTATTTTTAAATTAATACTTATTACAGAATTATGAAGCGGGTACCAACCTCCGCGATTGTTATAGTGCCACCACATTTCGTTTTGCCATATGTCGAGCACTGCCATAACCCTATACCATTTATGTAAGTTTTTTTGCGATGATATAATATATATTTACCACAAAGAAGAGCGATTCCAACATTTATGTTTATGAACTTAAGCTCATCAGCCTCCAATTGAAATATTATATAATTTTCAATTTCAAAATATTTTTCTAAACTAATAACTATGTAACTATGATAAAAATAAGGATTGCCAAATGCCTATGTATCCATATTTATGGTGGTGGAAGTGCTGCTAGCGTGTGACGTCCACAGCTAGCGACGTCTTTCAGCGTCACGTCACGGAATATGGGCAAGTTCAGTGGCCGCGGCGGCGCCGGCGGCCTTGTCCCGCGCTAGCGTCGTCGACCCCACGGCACGGATGCTCGCGGAAACAATCTGCTTAATGTCAGTTTTGATTACCTTACCTAATTATTACCCACGAATAAACCTACTCATACTTTATATCTAGGTAAATGTAGATCTCGTCGAACGGACCAAATCTTCTGGAAAGTACTACGACTGTGGTGTGTCAAATCTGAGTGGTATGGTATGTTACCTCTATTTCCGCCTTATGGGTGTTGCATCCCAAAAGTAATAAAAGGTATTTATTTGTATTTTGTTTAGGATTGCTTAAGTAGCGAGTACGGTAACTAAGCAGGCCCCTAAAGATAGAAATTGACATATCAATCACAATTATTTCATGCTCGCACGTAGCTACGGCCCCGCAGCTCATTGGTGACAAACCGTATTGACAGACCCGTAACGTAACGTGAATTATTCATATCGGGGTCCAAAAGTACGGTTTCGGCGATGCCAAAGAAACAAAGTGCTTCCTGTATCCGGTATGCAATGCGTGCGTCTTCAAAACCGACCGAGCGACATCTCAAGAACTAGCTTAGTTTTGACCTTGTGACTTGTCTTTACTAGTGTATAAGGTATCTTTAGTTTTGACTACATTTTCAGTAGGTGCCTACTAAGGCATAGCCGTATGTTAAGTTTCCTAGATTTTCTTCATTTGAAAGAATAATTCAGTCCCTACTTTGCACTAATATCTTTGGATAGGCTTCCGGCGAAGTGACATCAATCTGAAACGCTCTACCATGAGTTTTGGTGGTTTTTCATTTTAGGAAATGTTCCGCTTCAAAAATACAAATCTGGGATCGGCTGGCGACATAGGTGAGCAACTGTTGCATAATCTGTGGAAGGAAAGGCTTTCGGCTCGCACCCCGCACTCGCGCCCCAGCCCCCGCAGCCCGGAGGCAGCTCAGTGCGTCACCCGCTCGCGCAGAGAACGCACGCCGCCCACGCGCTTCAATAACGCTTCCCGGTTCACTGGACTAACCACTGTTATCTGCTTAACCAACTGTGGAGGATCAATTATCTAATCCTTGTCAAGAAAAACACCCGGAGTGTACGTTCATTAAGAACATTTCCGTGATGTGAAGCAATAGTGCAGTGTTGTGAAGGAGAGTTGGCGTTTGTTGACAAATAAAGCGATGTTGGAGGGTCGGTGAGTGCTCGTAATGGAGGCATTAGCGACGCGTGCCGCGGTTTACTTACCGATCCCGGAACATTGCGACGAACGAGGGATCTTATTGCGAAACATTTATTTTTTGTTTGTCTCTAATTTACCCAATATTCAGATGGCAAACGCGCTCACAGCTCTCATTTACGCACTTTTATCCGGAAAAAGAAACGTTGCTTCTTTGTTGTCCTACGTATGCGTAGGAGGAGCTTAGAGCACATACATTCGGCACTATCATTAATCTTGGCCAAAAGACATACCAATGACCTGAATCCGGCTTGTCCTGAATAATAGAGCGTCCGAGACTACACGGTTTCGTAACACTGCAGACAGGACTTAGTTGGCGCCCAACGCAGGTCTGATCACGTAATATCGTACACACAGAATTATTTTCTGTGATCGTACATATTCTGAACTATTTAGTATATAAACATTATTTTCGCCTACATCTTAATTGGGCACGGAAGTGTATATTTTTCGTGATTTGGCGCCCAAATTGGGGCTTTGACGTGAAAGACACGAAGATTATAAATAATACATACAAATAATAAATTAATTACAAGTGTATTTTTACTCAGATGCAAACGCAAACAATCATTGTTAAATAATTTGATTGTAATTTGCTCATATATTTATTTTCTGACAACGTATGTCCATGTATAATAAGGTGAAAATACTTTGTTTAGAAACGTGTAGTTAAGTTAGATAGTTTTTGTCATTTGGCGCCCAACGTGGGGCTTTAATGTGATATGTAAGGCATAGGTACAAATAAAGTATATTATACCATGGTATATATATCCACTTATAAAATCATTGTGATTTGATTTGTTAAATAAGCAATAAGGAATAATAAAGAAACTTAGCAAGTATTCCAGCTTAACGAGTTTATAGAGCTTTAGTGCTTGATGAGATTAGCTACTAGAGGAAACTAGAGTGTGACAGAAGTTTGATGAATGAAGCCGCACCTTATGTCTAGGTACTACAATGTTGGTCGGTAAGCATACCCAACAATCAGTTCCCACGTAGCAAGGTATCAGCGGGCGCCACAGGACGTGCGTTGATTTGATTTCTTAGCTGATCATCACTGATTTCTTTTGCTCCGGATTACCATTACCATAACAATACCAAAGGTTGTCTGGCAGAAATCGCTTTAAGCGATAAGACCGCCCATGGTGCATTTCTGTTGTTTTTGTAGTTTAAGTAAAATTAAGTTATTTTTGTTTCATTTTCTGTATGATTTACACGAGTTATTATCTATCTACCATTTGGATTATTATTGATCGCGTATTTACCTTTCTTTAGAAAAAAACTCTTCGATTACCGAATATTTTTAGTGTAAACTTTAGTTAAACTCGTGTTTAGGGTTCCGTAGTACAA
Source organism: Pasiphila rectangulata (assembly GCA_963082625.1). Classification (NCBI taxonomy): domain Eukaryota; kingdom Metazoa; phylum Arthropoda; class Insecta; order Lepidoptera; family Geometridae; genus Pasiphila; species Pasiphila rectangulata. Next base: position 20,673,971 of record OY720247.1, on the reverse strand, counting down.
CAAGGAACCATTATAGTATTACTTTATCTGTCAGTCTTCGGCTTTACGAAGAGGCTAAAAGTCCTAGAAAGCTGTAATTTTGCATGGACATATAACATAATCACACCGAAATAACGATACAAAAAAATGCTAAAAAATAAGTAATTAGGGGTCCCATACCTACACATAAGATGGGGGTAAAAATATTTTTTCCTTGATTTTCCCTTCGTGTGGAATATCGTTGTATAGGTATTTTAAAACCATTTAGGGGTTGCAAAAACAATTCTTCGATTTAGGGTTTAGTTATCTATCTTTTTTAGTTTCGGACAAATTGTCGTTCAAATGAGTGATACTTTGATAGAACTTTGATGTTAATGTCTGTATAATCAAGTTTCAAGTTTCACAAAAATATACATGTGCACAGGATGCAAATGAATCCTAGAAAATGCAGTAGTATAAACTGTGTCGCAGTTTCCAGTGCCCTACCTCAGTAGATACATGAGATGTAAATATTTATAAACAAAATCAATAGCATGTTAAGATAATTTTAACAAAAACGAAGAACCAGACTGCAGAAAAGAAAGTATTTATACTCGTATATCTAAAGGCATCTTATCGAAACTAATTTACATATTAAGTAGCTGTGAGATATTATTGATGAGATATCTTCTTCGCGATGAGATCGAGGAGATCCTCTTATCTTTAAAACGATTTGAAGTTAATATTAATTAGCCAATTTAAACCCTCAGTGAGACCCACAGTCCTTTTGAGTTATTCTCAGCAAGCCCTTTCATTTGATACCCATGTTATAGGAGTACATTAAAGATAAGTGGTCCGCCATCTTATTTAAATGAAATTTTAATTTTACATTAATTTTAATGACTTCATTAAAATTAAATGACATCACTCTAAATCCAACATGGCAGGCATGAGATGAACAAACAAGAAACCAACTGTCCAGTGATAACTAAAAAGTAAAAAATAAATTAAAAGCAAAAAAGACATTTTAACAAACAAGCTTTATTTAAACGTACCTGCTAAAAATAATAAAATAAACAATTTCCATTATACTTGAATTTCAACTTAAAGCGTCTTTACACAATTTGTGTGATAAAAAAGCGTGTCGTGAGATTTAAGCAGAAAAAGTCATGAATATGTGTATCGTTGTGTACCGAGGATAAGTGCGGGGAGCCGATATCTCGCGCATGACTGGCCCGCCACGAGCGAGGGGTCGCGCTCCAGTATTTTTAAACGCATGTCAGCAATTTTTGAGGATTATACGATACTACTTAGCCTTATTAAACTTTAAGTAGAGTGAAATGAATTCGTGGCTCATTGGCAAAACACGACAGTTTCAAGGTAAAACTTGATCTAAAATAGTACTTATGTAGTACCTAGTAAAATAGGTTGGTTCTGTACCTAATTTTTCAGAATTTTCCCAAGTAGCTACAGGTTATTGTTTAAGTCGCATTTAATAAATTTAATTTGTTATTTATATAAATTTCAAATTTCCTACATATGTAGTAAGGAATGTTATTATAATGTAAGTATGTACATACCTACTTTATGGTGTTGCAAACAACGTTTGTTATAGTTAGCACCTAAATAGTAAGGCCTTTGCATCTATTATAGATGATTTATACAGCGTCAGCAACTGGTAATCATGCTGTACGGAACGCTGCAGTGCCTGGGACATTGTTAGATGGATTAGGCTTGCCCAGCACCTATACCATCCTCTCAGCTTAGTCAGCTATTATTCAGAGGAAAGAGCAGGTCAATACGTCTGAAGCTAACTAAGCCGCGGGTTTCCTCACGATGTTTCCTTCACCGTTAAAGCTCGTGTTAAGTGTGCACATACATTTTTCAAGAAAGAAAAATCCATTGGTGCACGGCCGGTATCGAACCCACGACCTCCAGATTGAAAGTCGGGGGTACATACCACTCGGCCAACACGGCTTTTTACCTAAATAGTACAACCTAGATAATAGGTACACTTGCTGTGCCCTTGCAGGGTTCATGTTGAACATTTAGGTATACTTACTTTAAGACCTTTTTTAACAACATGTTTTGCAATAAAAAAAAATGTTTTGCATCTTTGATTTTGACTTTGTACTAGATTTGAGCTTGGGCGTTTTAGTGGATAAGTGCGCCAATTCAGTTCACTGCCACCAAGTAGTGTGCCTACACTCGAATCTATTAATTTAAAATCTTCAACTCTTTAAAACCCAAAAAAAAATATCTTGACTATTCCGTCTACGACGCTCATAAGAAAACCCTTTTTCCGGGTTCCGTTCCTCGAAAGGAAAAAACGGAACGCTTATAGGATCACTTTGTTGTCCGTCTGTCTGTCTGTCAAGACCCTTTATCTCAAGAACGTATGTAGAGGTATTGTGTTGAAATGCAAACCATTATTCTCAAATCTACTTGCTTATTTACTTGCCGTGGGGTGCCGGCAGTAGAATGTTACCCTTCTTTTCATGCCCGTGGATGCAGTAAGAGCCTGCTAAGGGATACCTCCGGAAGATGGGCAGCAGCGCCTTCCCGTGTATCAACATCCGTATTGCGCTCGCCAACCCGCCTGCCAAGCGTGCTGAGTATGGCAACTAACTAACTTTAAAAAAGTACGAAATCAATCATCGAGGTTAAGAAACCCTACGCGCGCTCACAAATTCACGAATCTTTTTGTGCATTAAATCAGATCAGCTAATTTATAATAATTATTTATGTTACTACATACCTACTAGGGCATGTAAAAACCGGGTTGTTTAAAAAAACCGGTTTTTCGGTTTTTATTTTTTAATAACCGGTTAACCGATTAATCGATTATTTTTCGAGATTTTTTACATAGGTTATCTTAGGACAAAATAAAACCATACCATTTGAATAAAAATCAACTTATTATTTTCATACTACATTTTCATAGTACTTATTAATTACTAGTATTAAAACTATCTCTCTCTCTTACTCAAAACTCTCACTCTACTCAAATAAAGTTATAAAAATCAACAATATAGTTCGACTCGTCAGAAGAATAAGTCCGATACTTATGCAGAAACTTCAACGTCTTCTGAAAACTAACAATTCTGCATGTAGGACTTTATTATTCGGATGAGTCGAGTTATCCTAAAACATTATGATATGATAAATCAGTCCTAAAAGTTTCTAGTTAGTGTAATTCTCTTCAACTCACTATTACTCAAATAAAGTTATTAAAATCAACAATATAATAGTTATATTATAGCATAGACTGTAATCTACTTTTGATTTGGTAGTATTACACTATCTTCTTAAAGTTGAAAGACATAGTTAACATTAACATATTAATATCAAAGATAATGAGTCCTTTTTGTTTTGGTAATAAGACCGAAGTGACACAAGTGCGTTAAGAGAGTCGTCACCCAGTGAACTGCGGATTTTGTTACACATTAGGCCTGCTGATGAAAATATTCTCTCTGATTCTACAGAAGTGGGAGGAATCGACTTAGAGCTTCGTATACCTTCTTTATGTTGTCTCCCATGTGCCCCCTTCATAATACAGGGCCATTTCTACTCTAACTCGCGTTTCTAAATCGAGTCTGCTTGAATCAACTGTTTTTTGGGTTGGCTGTAGGGCCTTTCTTATTTCTAGCCCAAGCTGGTCTTTGAGGTCTAATGATAATGATTCATCTATGGTTCTAATATTTTCTGGTCCTATGTCTTCTATTGCAAAATTTTTATTTATGATGCTGATTATTGTTGATCGAATTTGGTCGTTGTCCAGAGCTATTGCGTTGTTAATGTCTGTATGCAGATCCATGTAGTACGATGTTGGGTTTTGTAAATATAGTTATATTCCGGTTAATTTTGTTAGTCGTTAATAACTTATTTGCATGACGACATTCACTGACGACTTTTTATGCGGTCTAAAGTTTTCTGAGGTGGTTGCTTGTATTTTAGTACCTAATTTTAACGCATTAAATGTTGTAAAATAATTAGATGGATAAAATATTATTATATTCGTCCTATCCTACTAATATAATATACTTACGCGAATGTTTTTGAGTATGTACATATGTATAACATCTATGTATGTATGGATGTTTGTTACTCTTTCACGCTGAAACGGCTGAACGAATTTGGCTAAAACTTGGAATATAGGTACATTGTTTATACCTGGATTAAGGCTTATTACTTTTTATCCCAAAAAATGAAGTATTTCCTTGGGATGGCATGTTTGCATATTAACCGCGGGGTGCAGCTAGTTTAAAATAAAGTCTGCAAGGCTTAGTTTCAAATATTTTGTCATTTAATATCTGTTAAAAAATAACCGAAAACCCGGGTTTTTTGTCAAAAATAACCGATGAAAAACCGTCGTTAAATCAGTCGATTAATCGGTTTTTCGGTTAATCGATTAATCGGTTTACATGCCCTAATACCTACGGAACCCTCGGTTTTTTTATTTGTAATGGGGAAGTTGCCTCGATCTGTAATTTTTGCCAATCGGTTCAGCTTTCATCGGAAAATTGTAAGCAACAACATGCAACTTTCCGACCGTCACCATCCACCGGCACAACCAAAACTATATCTTGTTGCTTTGAAACAGCGTTTGTTTAGCCGTGGTGAAATTCTAAGACCCCAAGTGGCGGCTTCTGAGCTTCGATTAAAAACTGTATTGCTTTAGTTTTAAAGTGATTTTTGCGTCAACAACACGAGCGAGGGTAACGACCCTCCGGGCTCCCTCGTGCAGTCCGCGCCCCAGCCGGCCCGACGAGGCCGAGGCCGCTAATGCAGCCCTGTCGTAATTGCCCATCTACGTCCACATGCTTGTCTTTGTTTAGTTTATTAGTGTTGTCATGTCACCTGTTGTATCCATCGACACTAAATCTATCTACGGAGACAGCAGTCAAATCATTTTTTATAGATTTTTTTGGCATAGTGCTTCAGCTGCGGTAATTATAATGAAACCTACGTGATCTAACTGAAGGCGTTACTTAGTAGAGTGCGTTTCTTAGTTCACGAGTACGCACTTACGCAGCTCTTAGTGTAAGAGTAGGGTATTTTTGAGTATTCATAGCGTCGGTAGCTATCACTCTCGCTTGTCTCGCAAACAGCGGAGCGTGCACGGCGGCGATGCCTCGGGATGTAATGGCGGCGATCACTCCGCGTCCTGCAGAGCGGCTCAGCCCCGCGGCACCCGCGGCTGGGCGTGATCGATGGCAGGAAGCGAGATATGAACCCAAGGAGGCATCTGAGAATCCTAGCTGGTTTATGCGAAACGCCTACTTTTAAAGCGCAATCGATTCCCGTTAATTTGTGATAGATCTTGGTGTTTGGCTTGCGTCAGGTCGCTTCTGCGGCAATAAAATCCGTATCGTATAGTAATAGTATAGTTTTAAATATAAAGTAGTAATGTTGACAATAGATACTCGTTTTTTAGGGTTCCGTACCTCAGAAGGAAAAAAAGGAACCCTTATAGGTAGGATCACTTTGTTGTCGGTCTGTCAAGACCCTTTATCTCGAGAACATTTAGAGGTATCGAGTTGAAATTAAAACCATATACTTAAGCTGTGAAAAAATCAATATTCTAAGCTAACCTGAAAAAAAGATACGGTCGTTTATGGCTGCAAAAAACGCATGTTTCCATATTCTCAAAGGAATCAAAATTCATAGGGTACTCCCGTAGACCTTTGAAATTTGGCAAGGGATATTGTCTTATACTGTAGATACAGAGAAAAACAAAAACTGTACATTTGCAATAGAATCATAAAAAAATCGTCCTCAAAAAAGTACGAAATTAATCATGGAGGTTAAGCAACCCTACGCACGGTCATAAATTGGATCGGTGACCGAATCATTTTAAAAACTTTTAGTAATATTTATTATGTTCCTTCATACCTACGGAACCCTCGGTGGGCGAGTTCAACTCGCATTTGTCCGGTTTTATTTCATGTAAATAATGCCTACATTCAATTCACTGCTTTGTGAATATTGATTCGATACCAATGCTTTTATTGAAGGTTTCAGACTCACACAATGGTTAAGCATAGGAAGTGACCTGGTGCCAGTATTACCAGTATGTAGGTAGGTACATCCGGAAAAAATAATGGTAAAACCGCGTAATAACAGGCCGCATCGAGGGGGTCGCGGCGGGGTGCAGCGAGGGTGGATGGGGTAGCGGCCCCAAATGTAATTTTAATGAATTGTTTTAATTGCGGGCGCTCGTTTATGTTTTTTTATGATTTTCAAGTCTTTTGCTGATTAACTTTTCGCGTACACAATAGTCGCTCTAGCGACTGTGATTTCAAATAATAGTTATGTTCCGTTCTAATCAATCACAATTCACCATTTTTGTCTATGGGTTGTCATTCAGTATCAAGTCATCGGTTTCGATGGCCTGGATGGCAGTGGAGAGGATTGATATGGGGCGATTCTGCTCCACCTCCTGCTTAGATCCGTTCTTGAAAACTGGAGTACCTGTATGTGCTCAGCATTTTGCTTTAAAAATTGTGGAGGGAGTCCATCCAGTCCAGCTCCTTTAGATTCGTCGAGTAGCTTGAGTTCTTTAAGTATGCTAGATTTGCTAAAATGATCATTCTCCCTGACAAGGATTGTGGAATTTCTAACCCAGACGTATTTGTACCGAAGCTCCTTTGCAACCTCTCGACATCTCCGAAATAATTGTTTGCGGTTTAGCGTCAGATGCTCATTTACATACACCATAGTAGATGTCCCTGGGACTCCCTAAGAGACTCCATAAGAGTTTTGGCCTTACGATATGCACTCAGCATGTTGTCCCTCTGTATGCGAGTGCAAAAGTTGACGATGATATTCTTCGGTCTGTCCCTACCCTGCTGTGCCTGGGGTACTCTATGGACCGACACTATACCTCTTTGCGAAAATTGGAAACGTATGGCTGAGCCAATAGCCTCCATGATTTCCATGAGGTTCTCGTTACGACGTTCTGGTATGTTGCAAATTTCCACATTACATTGCCTAGCCAATCAATCCTTGGCCCTATTCTTTTTATTCTATACTCGGCCGACATTGTAAACAATATTCAAAACAGTAAATTTCATTTATACGCCGATGATCTACAGTTATACACCTCTTTTCAACCTAAAAACATGAATGTAGCTCTTGATGGACTTAATAGTGACCTAAATAGATTAGTTAGTTGGTGCAACTGTAATGGCTTATCTCTTAACCCCGGTAAAACTAAATTTCTTATACTCGGGTCTAGAAAACAGACATCTGAAATTTTATCTTATAACCCTAAAATATATATAAAAGGTGTTCTTATTGACAAAGTGCCCGAGGCTCGTAATCTTGGCCTACTCATAGATGCAGGTTTGCACTTTGAAAACTACGTTCTCCAAACAGTTCGTAATTGCTTTTACAGGCTATCCGTTTTATATCAGGTTCGACAATATCTAAATAGTGACATCCGCATATCATTATGTGACTCTTTAATTCTGTCCAAGCTGAATTATGTTGATATTGTTTTTGGCGAATGTTTGTTGGGCCGCTCTAAAAGACTAATTCAGCGTTTACAGAATTCTTGCATCAGATATTGTTTACCTATACCACGTCGAGCTCATATTTCACCGTATATAAATAGTCACGGACTTTTAAACATGTCATCACGTCGATCTTTACATTTTGCTTCGCTTCTGTTTGGTATTATAAAAAGCCGAAAACCAATATACTTATATGAAAAACTTACTTTTTCTAGTCGGAACATCCGTTCAGCTACACGTTTACTATGTCCATACCATAGAACGGCAGCATTTCGTGGAAGCTTTCGCTATGCTGCCACGAAATGCTGGAACAACCTACCACCTCCGATTAGAAATTCTATTAGTTTATACTCTTTTAAATTATCCTATAAAAAATACTTATTAAATCTTCAAATATCTAAGTGTCTGGTATGATAGTTCTTCGATGTTAACGTTTCTTATTATATTATATTCTTTAATCTTTAATATTATTTTTTAACTAGGCACTATACTTAAAACACTGTTGTTCTTGTCAATATTTCAAAGATTTTTGTTATTATTTGTTTTTCTGATTATTGTATTGTATTGAGGTTGTTGTAAGTTATTATTTAAACCCGTATTACTTTATTAATTTTGATTATATTTGTTACACCGTGTGTGTGGTCTGTGCTTTGCATAGCGCTACGGCGCCACCGAAAACCAGCGCTGCGACAGCATTCGTGTTGTTACAGCAAATGCTGAGTGGCGACCGATTTGTGTCTTATTTTATTGTTTTTTTTTATTAATTATAATTATGTGTACATTGTTAAAATAAGGTGCAAATAAATATTTTCTATTCTATTCTATTCTATTCTATTCCTAGCCTGTTGCTCCAAAGAGTCGATTTTCGATTCCAGGTTGGCAACAGCAGCTGAAGCGCCCTCACTTGTTGTGCGTGTAATGTGATTGACGCGATCTTTAAGTGCTGCTTGAAATTAGACTGAATCTTGCAAGGCCTTGATATCATTATTTATGTGAGATATTTCCTGCTTCAATTCAGCTTGCCCGTTACGAAGATCTATTATTTCAGTCTGTATATCTTTCAAAGATTCTTTATATCGTTACTAAGACATGTAACGCTAGTCTTCATCTCGCTGCGCCACGTAATCAGACAGACAAGTAGCTCATTAAATTTATCAATAGGAATATAGTTCGCAGACATTGAGTGCATTAGTCAGAAATGCAAACAAACAAATTATCAATCGACAGTTGATACAACTTTGTCCTTTGCCCACCGAGGACTAGTTTAATCGTATCAAATCGTATATTTTTAAATTTAGTTAAACAAATCGTAGGCTAAGTTAATCTTAAGTAATCAAATCGTTATTAACCTCTTATATATCTTAGGTGGTTATTAACCTTCTAAATCGTCTCTTTCGTTTTAACTATCGATTCTGACCAGATCTTGCAAGTCTTACAATCAGAAAATACCATAGGCATTTTGGTGAGCGGGATGTTTCGTTCTAATCAATCACCATTCACCATTTTTGTCTATGGGTTGTCATTCAGTACCAAGTTGTCGGTTTCGATGGCCTGCTGATCCGTATCCATCAAAACTTTGGAGCATTCAGTCACAGTAGGTACCTACAGCCACCGAACGAACAACGCGCAACCGTATCGCGGAAGACTTTTCGCTAAAGATGCATACGCGCGTGTTGCATCTTATTTTATCTGGTGCATCTCCCTAATTAGTGATTCTTCAGACGGTGAAAGTTTAGCATTTTGCAGTATAAGTTACGTGGTCTTGCATATTTTGGTGCTGGATGGCATCCTATATTCAATGGTGAACCTCTCGTAATTTTCATAGTGAAACACGTCAGACCGTCAGGTCTGACGGGGAGACCTTTTGTCAAAAAGGTCTCCCCTGAGTAGCAAAAAGCCACCAGCTATTTCGGCTTTGGTGCGATTGCTACAAGTTATAATACCTAGTAATTTGATTTGCGCAGAAATATTTAGGTAGATATCTCCGTCCGCACGTACCTAAGCAAACAAATTATTATACAACGTGTTACAAAATACCCCGTAAAAAATATAATTAATTATCTAAGCCAAAAATATTGTCAACCCTAGTAAGCTGTCATGTCAGGGAACCAGATTATATAACGGAAAGGCCTACGTAGTTACTTATTTTACCTAATAATTGTCTACTTTAATAGTTTTTCTATGTTTAATTCATAAATGTTTGCTACCTCAATACAAGGACTCAAGTAGTAACTTCAAAAAATGTTACCTAAGTTGGAAAAAAAAACGGTGTCAATTTCTAATCTTCTAATCAATATCCTACAACTGTTTCGATTTTTTTTCCAACATTTTTTGCAAAATAACGATGCTTTCTAACTCGGAATATTACGATATGATGTTGTGCGTAGGCCATGAAGATAGCAATTTAAATCGTGCTCGCGAACTGTATCGGCAACGATTTATCGATGGTAGACCCCCACTGAACAGCGACGGCTGCCTTCGTACCAGGGTTTTCTGAACATTCTAGACGACTACATGCCACCGGCTCGTTTCATCGGTCTACTGGAAGTGGACGTCCAAGCACAGTTGACGCCGGGCAGGCTGAATTAGTGCTAGAGTATTTTTTTGAAGAAGAGCCGACCACAAGTACGAGGCGAGCCGGAACAAGATTCGATATAAACCATGTTGCAGTTTGGCGAATTCTTCGTGACGACAATCGTCACCCTTATCACTATCGCCGTACACAGGAGCTGATACCCTCCGATCTTGCACCCAGGAGGAACTTCTGCGAGTGGTACCTCAGGCAGTTGGAGCAAAACCCTAATTACGTAAACTATGTTCTTTGGACGGACGAGGCAACATTCACGAGGTCAGGACTTTCAAATATGCATAACGATCACGTTTGGGCTCGCGAGGATCCACATGCTTCACGGCAGGGCAGATTCCAACACCAGTGGCGGCTGAATGTGTGGGCTGGACTTTATTACGGGCATGTCATCGGTCCCGGCATTATGCCATCACGTCTGAACGGTAGCAACTATCTAATGTTTTTACAAACGGAATTCGAAGAGGCGATTGACGACTTTGCTGTGGCTGACTGGGATTACTTTGAGAACCAAAGAAACATGGTGTTTCAGCATAATGGAGCTCCGGCACATTTTGCTCGCAAAGTACGAGAACATCTTGACGTTCGCTTTCCACGAGGATGGATCGGCCGCGGGGGACCGGTGCTGTGGCCTGCTCGTTCTCCGGACCTCACACCCTTGGACTTCTTTTTGTGGGGTTATGTGAAGGACAGAGTGTATTTCTCCAATTGCCCAACGGTTGCCGAGATGGAACGGCGTGTTAGATCGGTTTTCGCATCAATAACACCGACGATGGTGCGAAATGCCACACAAGCCCGACGAGCGAGGTTGTGTATTGAGCAAGGCGGCGCACACTTTGAGCCGTTTCTGTAAATTTGACGTTTATTATGAAAAATTAGGTAGAAATGTAGGTACATTCTGCGTAGTTTACTCTTTAATTTTACTGAAATAGGGTTTGCATATCAGTGAAAATAATAATATTTTTTTTGGGTATGTTATACAGCGTTACTAAGGTTCTTATATATTGTGAATGGAATCGTTCTAAGGCCCCATTCAATCTCCTTTCAGCTTTACGGGTAGTTTTGTAACACCCTGTATATCTAACATAGGTAAGTCGATGAGTAGGTAAGAGCTGAGCATAAATCTCACACACAATGGGTGCCACAAAAGCCTCCAGACAAAGTAGTACATAAATCAGGGCTGGATAGAACTAGACAGATTACGGTCGACGGATCAGGTTAGAAAGAAACTTATTTATTTATCAGATTGCCAGCCATAGTACAGTAAAACTTGAGAAGTAGGACAGGATAGAAACACTGGCAGACGGTAAACAGACTTGTTTGTAAACTAACGAGAAGGAACTAAAAAGATATAAGAGCCCATTTCTAAACTCATTTGAGCTCGACATGACTCTGTTCCAATAATGTTTTGTGTCTTTTAAATTGAATTGAATACTCTATTAGTATTGCTCGCCATATGCAAATAAGTATTTTTATGGTAATTTAATAATTAATCAAATATTCTCGACCTGAGTATATGTTCTATCGTATCGTTGACACAGTCGAATGTCAAATGTACGTTTATCGTTTGCACTGATAATCGCTAGACAGATGCAATTCGTGAATTTCCATTGCGACCCTCCCAGACTCCCTCAGAGGCGATGCGATGGCTAGTAGCGGCACCTTCTTGTGTCTGTCGCGTCCCCATCCTCCCCTCGAGCCCCGCGGGCCCGGGACGCGTGTGGCCATCAGGTGTTGCCGATGCAATTATCGAGTCGAGTTATTTACACGCCGGCGCGCCGGGGACATCGTGTCATTTTTTTAAACTAATGTCCTATCCCACCAAATGCCATTAGGGCTCTACTGCGAGCTGGACTCGCACTCGCTCACCGAGGGTTCCGGAGGTATGTAGGAACATAATAATTATTATAAATTAGCTGATCTAACAGACTTTGTCTTTTTCTGATTTTCTCACCGTTTTAGACAGACAGACAATAATATAATGTAAATGAGTGATTGAGCAGTAAAGCGCCGCAAAAGCCCCGATAAAACAGTTTTCAGTTTTTTCTATCTGTGCTCCGTGCGTCCACTTCTGGACTTGATTGATTGCCTGACGGACGGACGGACGGACGGACGTGAACGTCAATCGACGTGATTGAAGTAGGCACGAGCAGCAATAGAAACCCCCGCACAACGCAATTGATGTAGGTGGGTGCTTGCAAGCCTTACAGTAGTCGTGTAGGTTGGTTTCTCCATATTATGGACATCACTATGTTTGCATTTATCATATCACTTTTAACGTAGGTAACGACTTTTTTAATAAGTTGTGGTAAACGATTTAAATCTTTAGTTGTAAATGATTTGTTGATTAGGTTAGGACTGAATGTGGCTATGCAAGTCTTAGACAAGATTTATCTTGTCTAAGATGCAAGTAGGTAATATTTTTTATCAAAGTCTGTGGTTTCTTTGTTTTTCTAAAATGTCAAAGAATATTTTTTCGTGCGAGTGAGCACTCACGAAGAGTTTCGTACTATCGAGAAAAAAACGACAAAAAAATCACAACTGTTGTACGGGAGCACCCTTAATTTATTTTAATTAAAATTTAATTATATTAATTAAATTATTTACATTTGAAAATATATATAATATAGGTACAGCTAAATATTCTGTGAATATTTCAAGCGGGTTGCCGTTATGTCGAGCTGAAAACGACAAAAAAGTCATATTTGTTGTTTTGGGAGCTCGTTCTATTCATTTGTTGTTATAGCGGCAACAGAAATAAATAATTTGTAAAAAAATTCAACTGTCTTGCTATCACGGTTCATGAGATACAGCCTGGTGACAGACAGACAGACGGACAGCAGAGTCTTAGTAATAGGGTCCCGTTTTTACCCTTTGGATACGGAACACTAAAAAGGTCATGGTATGTGTCGCATATTGATTTATAACCAATCGCGCCATCTCTGGTATCTACTCAGTTGATACCGAAATGAACCTATTTATTTGATTGCCCGATCGTGCACACAGAACAAAGCCTTCTCTGTTCTGCGATCGTCCAAACTGCTGAGACGTATTATATAGACACTAACTTAAATGTAACCAAAAACTTTTCCCTGATTGACACAAGTGTTCAGTGTCCCGAAACACCTGCTCGCGAATTCAATCTCGATACCTTCTCCGATAACAGCATGGGTTGATGCTTGTTAGCGCACCCCAAGGAATATATTACTGACGAGCGGCGCGCATCCCCTTCATAAGCTTGAAGCAAACTGCAGACATCTGTACAATAGACAATGAGATAAACTACATAAAGGAGACTAGCTTTTGCCCGAAGCTTTGCACTAGTTGTTCCTGGAATAAACGTCTCTCACCAACCTGGTACTTACTAGACTTATTAGACTACTTAGTTTTAATGTACTTCTATAATATGGGTATCAAATGAAAGGGCTTGCTGAGAATAACTTAAAAAATGAAACTCTGAATCCAACATGGCGGAACACCAAAGATGGCGGATTAATTATTTTTAATGTACTCCTAATATGGGTATCATATAATAGCCGTGTTGGCCTAGTGGTATTTACCCCCGACTTTCAATCCGAAGGTCGTGGGTTCGATACCGGCCGTGCACCAATAGATTTTTCTTTCTTGAAAATGTTATGTGCACACTTAACACGTGCTTTAACGGTGAAGGAAACATCGTGAGGAATCCTGCCACTTAATTAGCTTCAGACGTATTTACCTGTTTTTCCTCTGAATAATTTCTGACTAAGCTGAGAGGATGGTATAGGTGCTGGGTAAGCCTAATCCATCTAACAATGTCCCAGGCACTGCAGCGTCCCGTACAGCATGATTACCAGTTGCTGACGCTGTATAAATCATCTGTAATAGATGCAAAAAGCATCACTTATAATATGGGTATCGGGGCATGCTGAGAATAACTTAAAAAAATAAATGAATCACTCTGAATTTGGATTCAGAGTGATTCATTTAATTTTAAATTCCGCCATGTTGGCATGGCGGAACACCCAAGATGGCGGACTAGTCATTTTTAATGGACTCCTACAATAAGGATATCAAATGAAAGGGCTTGCTGAGAATATTAACATACATAATATAACCGGGTATTTATCGCGTAAATTACCTTTATTATTTCCCGACGTTTCGCTTGAATTGCACCAAGCATGGTCCCGGGAAGACTGACGTGTTGGAGGTACCGCAGCAAAGCGAAGGCGTTTGTTGAACTACCCTCACTTGATCTTCATAAAAGTTAAGGTAAGCGTCAATAATCGTCATCAAAGCCTAACCATAAGAAAAATAGACTATGAAAATGTAATATCTCTTATAAAATGGTCACAAATTTCCAACGTTACACTGATGAATGATCCAAATCAGGCTGCAAATTGTATCTTAGAAATTTTAACGCAATCCATCCAACAGAGTACTGAGCTTAGAACCCTCCCACGTAAACAACGTACATATAAGCCTTGGATAACACAGGGTTTATTAAGATGTATAAAGCATCGTGATAAAATGCACCTAAAACTAAAGAAACATCCCAAGGATGAGGTTCTGTCCGCTACATATAAAAGATACAGGAATTTCCGCAATGGGTTACTCCGTAGATTAAAACTTGAGCATGATCGCGCTGAACTGCAAAAGGCCGCAAACAGCACCAAACATACATGGAAGGCTATTAAGAAAATTACAAACATGTCCCAAAATAAAACAATTCCTTTAGAGCTTATTAGCTGTGGCCTAGATGCTCAATCGGAAATTGACAACGTTAATAAATTTTTTGCTAATGTAGGTGCAAATTTAGCTTCCAAAATTACTCACAGTAATGATACATCAACAAATCAGTGCCACATAAAGTCTCAGATTCATTTATCATCATTTGTATTATACGACACTGATGAAAATGAAGTCGAAAATACTATTAAAGATCTTAAAAATGACTGTGCACCTGGATGGGACGGTATTTCCACCACTCTTCTTAAAACATGCAAAGACACTTTAGTGCCTCCTCTAACCCATTTGATTAACTTGTGCTTCAAGACAGGTGAATTTCCTACTGCTCTTAAGAAAGCCATAATCCACCCAATACACAAAAGTGGCCCTAAAAACTGCATTAATAACTATAGACCAATTTCAATCCTGCCTGCTATTTCTAAGATCTTGGAAAAAATAACAAACAAAAGATTGGTGCGGTACCTTGAACAAGAAAAAATCCTTTCTATTAATCAGTTTGGATTTAGGGCTGGGAAATCAACGGAACAAGCAGTGTCTGCTCTGACTGATTATGTTGTAAATAACTTAGATAACAAGAGAAAATGTCTGGGAGTCTTTTTAGACTTGTCAAAGGCTTTTGACTCAGTCTCTATCCCTTTGCTCTTGTTTAAACTAGAACGCATCGGAATACGCGGAACTCCGCTCAAACTATTTGAAAGCTACCTTTCAGGGAGGACTCAGGTGGTAACTATAGGGAACTCTTTAACCCGAGAGGAAAATGTGGCTTTTGGTGTACCACAGGGAAGCATATTGGGTCCTAGCCTTTTTTTGGTTTTCATAAATGAATTGTGTCAGTTATCCCCTCGTCATGGTAAAGTGTTTACATTTGCTGATGATACGGCTCTCATTTTCGAAGGAGAAACGTGGGAGCAAGCGCTTATGCATACAGAAATGGGGCTGCAAAGCGTTATGTCATGGCTCCAAAAAAATCTACTAACCCTTAACCTAGTAAAGACGAAGTACATAACCTTCCATATACCAAATAGCAACAAACCTAAGGACAACATCAAACTTCGCGCACACAGCTGTATTAACTGCTATGCACAAACCTGTGATTGTACAGTTCTTGCAAGAGTAGAATGTATTAGATATTTGGGTGTAGACCTAGACAGTCAGCTCTCTTGGATGAATCAAATTAATACAGTAGCCACGAGGCTTAGAAAGTTGATTTGGATTTTCAAAGATCTCAGAAATATAGCACCAGCAGATCTTCTGAAGGCCGTCTATTTTTGCCTTTGTCAATCAATCTTAGGGTATTGTATTACTGTTTGGGGGGGGAGCCTGCAAGACAAAAATATTAAAAGTGGAAAGAGCTCAACGCTCTATATTAAAGGTTATGAGCTTTAAACCTTTTCGCTACCCCACAAATATGATTTTTAAGGAATGTCAGGTCCTGTCGGTTCGTCAACTGTTCGTTTTACAGTTAGTTCTCTCGTTCCACAAAACAACTACATTTAACCCACAGCTGGCGAACCAGAGCAGATACACAAAAATTTGTACCACAACACTTTGCTCAACCGCTTTCGCAAAACGTCACTTCTATTTTCTGGGTGCCTATGTTTATAACAAACTAAATAAGATTTTAGATATATATCCTATGACGACGTATAAATGTAAAAAAACCTTAACATGTTGGCTACTTAAAAAAGATTATGTGGAGACGGAGAATATACTTACAGTCCTTTCTTAAATTACTTTCTTGAACTTAAATTGAATCTTAAGATCATCGGGCCGAGAAACACGAAAACGGCGAAAACAAGTACTTTTGAATGCGCGATGTGAGAGGATGGATGATATTGATTCAAATTTAAAAAATGTCATAGATAAGGGAAAACCTTGAAAAATTTAATGAATCGGACAAAATTTTGAAAAGTAACCGGCTTTATAAAAAAATACAAATTTCTCACCAAAAAAAAGTTTAATAATTCGAATGCTCAGAATTATCCGCGACAACACCCCATTATTTTTTACGAATAAAATAGCCAGATTACTTTTCTATTTCATAGTTCGAGATTTTTTTTTTTTAATGTGTATATTATGATTAATTAATTAAAAACTCAATCAAATCCATTTGCGCCTACTCTTGTTTACTCTACCCAACAGTGTTTGCTCAGAAAATTTGATCAGGCGCTATCTGGGCCGCCGCGCGCCGGCGCGCACCGGTGCGACGGCGACGTTGCGACTCCGACGAGTGCACGATTGCCTGTTCGCTCAGCGTCGGGCTGGCAACGCCGCCAACCGAGTGATTTACTTCAAAATTATTTTCAAAATTATAATTTAGACTTTAGTGTACTATATTATATAGTAGCTTCAGAACATTATTGTAGTAGGTAGTAAGTTAGTTAATATTTTTATTTGGTATTGTGTAAATAGTAGGTAAACAAGTGTTCATAGAAAATGGGGAGGAAAGATAAGCGGAAAGAATTATTTTTACAAAAACGAAAAAGAAAACCTAAAAAACATGACGGAATGTTTGGGTAAGTTGGATTACATATATAATAAACTTGCCATAAATAGTTGCACTCCAATGCCCTAAGAATAAAGTCTATATTTGGCAAACACACATTCGTCTACAGATTATGGATAATCACATGCCTACTACCTACTTAAATTTTTCGGCATTTACCTAAGAATATTTACAATTTTTTTAGGTCAAAAAAACGGAAACTGCAAATTGACGATGGTCAACCCACATCCTCAAGAGAGCCAGTAGATAGAGAGTGAGTATTGAGTAGATACCTAATATATCTATCATTTCAGAAATCAATTAAAAGTACCTATCTAATAATAATACTCCGTCTATTTTTTATTTTCAAGTGTGTAGGTAGGTACTATGACTTGTCTGTACAAAGTAACCATACTGTAGGAAACAAATATCAGAACAAAAAGCTATGGAGTCGTCTCTTGATATTTTAGAAACCTATCTAAAATAATAATATTTATTACTTAGGTGATGTTCTATCACCTAATAAATATTATTCGAATCCGACGGTTATTGTGTTAGCTTTAACTTTTTAATAATTATATAATTACGTCATTTTATTTTGTAGCCACCCAGAAATATCACCAACTTACGCAGAGTTACACAATGTGCTGCCGACATTTGTGGATTCAGAGGAAACGGTAAACTTAACACTTTTTTTAAATTATCACGGTTATCTTATTGTCTTTTTACCAACTTCAAAAAAAAGGAAGTTGTCGATTGGGTTATTATTTTTTCCTCTTTTAAATAAACGAAAGTACTCTCACTGATTTATCACAAAGATTTTCCAGGTATTTAGTGAGTATTTAGTACCCATCCCTCCGCCACTGTACTCCAGTCATTTGATAGATGTCTAATTCCTTTAATAGTAATGTAAGTAATTTTGTTTCAGTTAAAAAAAACAAATCCTGAAAATGAAGAGTTACAAAATGTGTTGCCCACATCTAAGGATTCGGAGGAAACGGTAAACTTAAGTACCTTTTTAAACTATAGCGATTATTGTCTTGTCTTTTTACCGACTTCAAAAAAGAAGAAGTGGTCGATTTGGTTATATTTTTAAAATGTCGTTTTTTTACTTCGTCTGCAAGCTGAACTCGTTTAAATAAACGACACTCAAATTACTGTGACTGCTTTATAACAAAGTTTTTCCAGGTAATTAATGAGTGTTTCGTCGGCTTCCGCTTTGGAAATATCCATGCCTTTGTTACTGTACTCCAGTCATATGGTAGCTTTCTAATTTATTTAATAGTAATGTAAGTAATTTTGTTTCAGTTAAAGGAACCAAATCCTGAAAATGAAGAGCTTTCATACATATTCGAAAGTACCTCTGAAACTACAGTAAGCATTTTGTTATAGCTAAGTAATATTTACATAATAAGAAATTCAAACTGAATAAATACTAAAATATGTGCTTAAATTTCAGATTCAAACAGAAACACCCGACTTGGGGCATCGAGTAATAGATGTTAATCATTTTACATCACAACTAATACAACTCTCTCAACATGAATCTCTGTTTGACTGCGGATTAGCCTCAATGAAATTAGTTTCTGAACATCGAATAGGATTACAATCGGAATTTACATTTGTCTGCTCTATGTGTAATTATAAAAACAAAATAAAATCATCTTTGGCTGATGTAAACAAAGATGCTGTTGCTGGAATAATGGCAGCAGGTTGTGGTCACGCGCAACTGAAGCAGTTTTCCGCAGCAGTAGGATTACTGAATTTTCTGTCGGAATCATTTACTGATAAATTATTGCAATAAGTTACAACAACTTACTTCAGACACACACTTCAACGTAACATACAGGAAATGTTTGATACAAGAGAAAATAATGCGCTCCAGGAAATATATTTGCGACGCTATAAAGCTTCACAAGGAGAGCCAAAATACAGATGGTTTATATACAGATATAAACGCATCTATTGGCCATGCGTTTAACTCTCATGAAAGTTGTAACCAGTTATTATGCAAAAATCATATGCAAGTAGACGCTCCTAATCCGTTTTCTGGGAGTTTGCTTTGGCAAAAAATAAAAACTCATGTCGCTCGATTGGCTGAAAAATCCCATAGTTTGATTGAAGATGTCGACAGTAATGTAGTGGAAAGATTTAATGGAGTCATTGCCAAACTTGTTGGTGGAAAAAGGGTAAATTATTCTCAAAGAAGAGCTTACCAAGCAAGATGCTCCGGTGCAGTAATATCCTTTAACACCGGCAACTTGCTGTCGACTGTCCACCGTAATGTTTATGGAAACAGCCCAAAAAAAACTATTACAAAATACGAAAGAACAGTAAAAGAAAAAAGAATAAAACAAAACAAAACTGCAAAAGGAAAAAAAACGTACCTTGATGCCGCGTACATTAAACCTAGATTATGGGGAAATTGTGGATAAGCCAGACTTAGATGACGATACTTTAAAAAAGGCCAAAGACACCTTCGTCCAGAATTTAATGAAAACCGAAGAACAGCGAAAAGACGTAGAAAAACGAACCATACTACAAAGCGAATCTGGAGAATGGTTGGAATTAAGGCGAAGCATGTTAACTGCATCAAACTTCGGTAAAATTGTAAAAAGAAAAGAGTCAAATACATGCCGAAATATAGTAAAAAATTTACTATACAAGCCAAATATTGACAACGTGTCATCAATAACTCACGGAAAAAAGCACGAAAAAATTGCAATCGAACAATTATCGGTTATGGAAGACATAAAAATCGAAAAATGTGGTTTATTTATAGATGAGCAACATCCATTTCTGGGGGCAACGCCTGATGGGATTACCGATGACAACAAAATAGTCGAAATAAAATGTCCCATAGCACCATTTAAAATGGGTATAGACGAGGCGATTAAACAGAACAAGATGCATTTTTATAAAAAAAATAAAGACGGGGAAATAGTAGTCAACAAAAAATCAGACTGGTATTTTCAAGTCCAAGGAAAGTAACATATTTGCAGGAAACAGGAGGCCTTACTTGGAATATGGTATGGTGACAAAAAAATAAGAATAGAAATTATAGAAAAAGACGATAAATTTTGGTCAGATATCATGGAGCCAAAACTGCTGAAATTTTACTATGATTGTCTTCTTCCTGAGTTGGTGGACCCTAGACACATAAGGAATAGGCCAATTCGTGACCCAGAATACGTGATTGCAAAAGGGAAAGAAAATGATACAGCTACCATTTCAATAGAAAAAAATACTGGTGACGTTGACGATGCTTCGGTCGGGGATATTATAGATTATGTGATGCCATTTTCAGAATATTGATATTGAGTATATTTTTTCACAGAAAGCGTTAGTTTTAACATTAAGATACCTACACCTTCCAACACTGTAGTAGGTGGTAAAAATGATAAACAAAAGAAAATTTCTATAAACCTAGTGTGTGAAGCACGATAAAAACCATTTTGCCCATTGCCGTGGGGTGCCGGCAGTAGAATGTTACCCCTCCTCTCCTACCCTTGGATGCAGTAAGAGCCTGCTAAGGGATGCCTCCGGAAGATGGGCGGCAGCGTCTATCCGTGTATCAACATCCCATACTGCGCTCGCCAACCCGCCTGCCAAGCGTGGTGAGAATGGCAACTACCCCTCATGGAGATCCATGAGGGAGGCCTGTGTTCATCAGTGGACGTTTTATGGCTGAAATGATGATGAAATGATGATTTTTTTTATAAAAATGCATCTTGTTCTGTTCAATCGCCTCGTCTATACCACAAAAGTTGTTAGTTTTGATACACAGAATAAGCCCCTAAAAGGATGCTAATTTATTAGAAATAAGCCTGTATTGTATGAAAAAAAAACAATCATTAAATAGTTCAAAAGAATTTTTGCCTTTTTTTAAATGGTTGAATAAGAACAAGGCGACTCCATGATTATCTATGCTCTAGGCAAATCGAGTTGACGCGTGCCGCCGCCGCCGCGCCGTTAGCAGCGCCACGTACGCTAGACCAACGCTGCCGCCCGCCGCTAGGCGTGATCCTGTCGAGTGCGACCGCGTAAAATTTGTCCGAGTGAAGGGGCGCGGTACTCAATTTTTGAAACAATAGTTTATCAATGCGTCACCTTAAATTGTTATTTTTCTATTCTAATCGATTTTTGCTGTTTTTATTGTATAATTTAGTAAACTCTAATTCTGAAACGCATATTCCGGTAGGAGGGTATAGGCATGCCATCATACAGGTTATTTATACCTAGTTTGGGTGCCTATGTATTCCGTTCTGGATAGTTTTTTTTATTCTAGTAGAATTAAGAACTAAATTGTACTTGTGATGTTTGTGGTAAATAAATAAAAAATTATCTTAAGGCTCAAATTAAAATTATCTTAAGTTATTAGGGCCGGTTCCCACTGGGACAGCACACTGCACTGACTGTGTCCACATACTGAGTTGATTTTTCACGCCGAGTACACTTTGCTATCGCTGGATTCCACGAGGCAGAGAGTCTGAAACCGTCTTCAGGATTGAAATTAGGATGCTTATTAATCTCAATCGCTTCCCAAACCATTCTCTTATAGTAGTGCCTCTCGTTGGCTAGGATTTTTGGGTTGTGTAATTCAATCCAGTGATTAGGTCCTGAGTCTACTATATACTCTGCTATAGCAGACTTGTTTATTTGTCGATTTTTGGTTATATCTATGTTAATAATGTGTTGATGCAGATGTCCATGGGCGATGGTGACCACTGTCCATCAGGTGGCCCGTCTGCTCGTCTTCTAGCATATAATAAAAAAAGTGGAAACTCCTAGGCTTACTTTGTCCATTCATTTTAATATAATCAATGTTTTGTATAGGTACCTGTTTGTTTTTGAAAAATGTAAAATTATATCATAATAATAAATAAAATAAAAATGCAAATCTCCCCTT
Source organism: Pasiphila rectangulata (assembly GCA_963082625.1). Lineage (NCBI taxonomy): Eukaryota > Metazoa > Arthropoda > Insecta > Lepidoptera > Geometridae > Pasiphila > Pasiphila rectangulata. The sequence continues at coordinate 20,651,790 of OY720247.1, read as the reverse complement.
TACCTATAACATTGGCAACGTCACTAACCTCACCTAACAAGCATTTCCCGATGCCGTAATAGATCCATTTGTCCTAGACCCTCAATCAAGCTAGACCTAGGGTCCGCGTAGGGCGGCGGCCCTCCCCCTCCCCCGCCCACCCTCGGGGGTGGCCCTGCGTCCGTTCACGCGGGGAAGCCGGTTGGATAATACGTGTCTTTCCAGGGTAATGGGATACAGAATGCACCTGGAACTAAAGGGCTGTGATTCTAAACAACTGTTTGGTTTTCCAACTGGGTCATTTTATGGTACCTACCTACACCTTTACTTTATTCCTGTGCTCTTCGAATCGAAGGAACTCCAAAATTGTTTGGTACCTACATTCTAGTATTTATCTACCTATTTATTTCATAAGATAGGTTACCTACGTAAGTTATTTTTTATTATTATATTGTTTTTAATTACACGGAAAACAAACAGCTGCATACAAAGTAATAGAAACAAATTTAATGATGGGAACAAAAAGCCTCAAAGTTTTCACAATGGTATACATAAAACTTATTGTAAATAAAAAACCGGACAAGTGCGAGCTGGATTCGCCCACCGAGGGTTCCGTAGGTATTAGGAACATAGTAAATATTAGTAAAAGTTTTAAAATGCACAAAAATATTCGGTCACCCATCTAATTTATGACCGCGCGTAGGGTTGCTTAACCTCGATGATTGATTTCGTAATTTTTTCAACAACAATTTTTTATGAATCCATTGCAATGTTTTTAGTTTTTCATAAGACAAAAAGGTTTAAATATTTATTTATATTTTATTTTATTATAAATTTTTTCATAAGTGTTATGAAATCTAAAAACATTTGCAAATGCCTTGCAAATATTTTTTGTCCTTAATTTTATTTATATATATAAATATATTGATTCAGTACAGTCTGAGCTAATTTTAATATTTTTTTAAGTTATCTAGATTCCGAGATATTACAATTTTTATCAAAGGGAATCACAGCTACCGCCAAACGCCTGACGATAAACGGGTACTTAATTATTCTATCAGTAATATTGCCATGGAAAAATGATAGGCGTTAAAATTTCTTTGTTTTTAGATTTTCTCCGTAACTACAGGCCGCATTTTATTTCTGATTATATTTTTATGAGGCACATTGAACATACATTCATCTGGTAAATATCAGGTAACCATGAGATATCTATAACCATCATTATCAGAGTACACCTGACGGTTCTGACTGTCAGGACTGCGGCTCATTTTATTAATAAAATTATTCTTGTTTCATGGAGGTACATTGAAATTCAATTAAAGTACATTTAAGTAAATTACTTGTAAATTCCTTTTATGTATAACATTTTCCTACATGTTGATTTTTGAAAAAGTACACCCGCCATCCTGACTCTCTTTTTCTCAGGTTAACTTAGAATGGTGACACAGCTTAAAGAGGCTTAGATTTGAGTATATGGTTTTAACTTCAAATAAATCTTTATTTAAGGCAACAAAGAAAGCTTACAAAAAGCATTGCCAGTCAGTTGCAAGAGTCTGAAACCTGAATCTGAATAGGGTGGTAGGTATCGGTAGTAGGGAGGGCGAGGTGCCTAGTTATGTATAATCTACGCGCAAACCCATGAGAAAATCCAATTGCCGACCCTTCGAGGGTGTGATGCTGTAACTACCGCCAGCATTCCGCTGTCTGTGGGCGGCTCTTATCCAGTAATGAGCGATTTAAGGAGTGGAGTAGCTCCGGGCTCTGTGGAAGGAAGGATAGTAATACCCTGATACGGATTCGGAACAGTAAATCATTGAATGCCCATTATACTACAAAGGTTTTTATAGATACATATACTTTATTTTCTATAGAAAAACATCCAGAACACCCTAAACAAATATCTTTTTTTTTTTTTTTTTTTTTTTTTTTTATGTTAGATAGGTTAGCTCTTGATTTCATCCTTGCTATCGCAAGAATGAGATCGACGATGGAGCGAGCTTCCCTAGAAAATGCCTATTAACTCTTTTCTTAAACGTAATCGGGTCATAAGAGGTTGGAAACACAGACGATGGTAGTTTGTTCCAGTCGAGAGCAGTGCGCATTATAAAAGACGATTGGAAGCGTTTAGTTCTCAGCTTTGGGATTTCAACCAAGTGAGGATGATGTTGTGCAGTGTGTCTGTAGTTTCTATGGAAAAAGGGTGATGGTGGAATTAAGTCATGTAGTTCCTGCGAGCACTCTCCGTAGTATAATCTGTAGAAAACTGATATACATGCTACCTTGCGACGGTGACTTAGGCTGTCAAGCTTTGACGCCACAAGATATTCCTCACCAATGAGCCTCTTAGCTCTGCGTTCCACCGAATCGAGTGCAGCCAGTTGGTATTTAGCTGAACCATCCCAGAGGTGGCTGCAATACTCCATGCAAGATCGGACTTGACCTTTGTAGAGTGCGAGAAGCTGTCCCGGTGTGAAGTATCGCTTTACCTTATTTAAGATGCTCAACTTTTTAGCCGCTATTTGAGCCTTTGATTCGATGGAAGTGCCAAAGTTGAGGTTAGCTGTCAACTCTATGCCAAGAAGTTCAAGGTGGCCAGTAACATCTACAGTAGTACCACAAAACACTGGCGCTAGGTCAAATTCGTGTTTTTTGGCAGAAAACACACACGCTTGTGTTTTAGCAGCGTTAAAACTAACTCTGTTGCTTTCTCCCCAAAGGTATACCGTTTGAAGAGCCTGATTTGTTCGTTCAATCATAGCCTGTCTCAGAGAATCTATCTCCTGGCTTGTAGCTCGTGTGTTGGATATATATCTCTCTGTAACGGTACTGTCATCTGCATACCCAATAATGCCCTGCTGGAGCAAGTCATTAATGTGCAGCAAGAAAAGCGTCGCAGAGAGAACAGACCCTTGAGGAACTCCGGCATTAATAGCCATGTAGTCAGAGGAGCAGCCATCAACGACCACTCTGATCGACCGTTCACTCAAAAAGTCGGATATCCAAGCACAGAATGCAGATGATAATCCGTAAGAAGGAAGCTTATTTAGCAAACTCGCGTGCCAAACCCGATCAAATGCCTTCGAAACGTCAAGAGAAACGGCTATTGCTTCTCCGTGTTTTTCGATGGCTTCCCCCCATTTGTGCGTGACGTATACGAGCAGATCCCCAGTAGATCGTCCGCGGCGAAAACCATATTGACGATCACTAAGCAAATCATTGACTTCAAGGTACGTCAGCAACTTATGGTTTAGTACTTTCTCCATAACCTTGCAGATTATGGAGGTGATGGAGATAGGCCTGTAATTGGTCGGATCGGCACGGTTTCCTTTTTTGGGAACTGGTTGCACATTGGCTTGCTTCCAAGATTTAGGTACGGTTCTCTTTACAAGTGAGAGGCGGTACAAGCAAGTCAGGACCGGAGACAATTCAGGTGCACAGCGCTTTAGTACCCTAGCTGGTATACAGTCAGGGCCACTGGCTTTGTTCTCGTCAAGACGAAACAAGACTCTACGCACCTCTTTGGTATGAATAGCGATCTCTGGCATCTCGAAACCACATTGAGGTATAGTAGGTGGTCGGTTTGTGCATGCATCGAGGCGAGAATTACTTGCAAACAGTGAGGCAAATAAATTAGCTTTTTCTATTGCAGAGTGAGCCAGCGATCCATCCGGTTTTAGCAGTGGAGGCAAAGAAGGACGACAGAAGTTACTTTCGACTGATTTTGAGAGAGACCAGAACTGCTTACTCCCAGGGGGGTATGAGGCTAATTTGGTCCCAATTCGGCTGACATGTTCATAACGTGCCTTACGGAGGGCTCGTTTGCATGACTTGGTGGCAGAGTTAAATAGTTTCTTTGTTTTTCTTACCTTCCGTGTGCAATTGGAGGCGCGCGCCTTCACCCAGGCTTGGTAGGCAGCTTGTTTCTGCGACTCAGCACGAACACAATCAGCGCTGTACCAAGGTCGAGCTTTACTACCAAGTGAGATGTCTGAAAATGGAATAAAATATTCCATTCCCTGGTGAATAACATCCGCAACCGCGTCTGCACAGTATGTCGGGTCTTCGGAATGGAAACATACCTGTCGCCAAGGAAATGATGCAAAAAAGTGTCGCATTTCATCCCAATTAGCTGATTCATATTTCCATACTCTTCTAGAGCCTCTTGGGCTGTCATCGAGCGGGGAGCAGATTGAAACTGACTTCACCATACAGTGGTCAGATGTTCCCAACGGAGCAGAAACTATTACTGTATGTCTGTCAGGATCTGTTGTGAGGAAAAGGTCTAAGCAGTTGGGTGTATGGCCAAGTATGTCTGGTATTCGCGTTGCTTGGTTAACGAGCTGAGTAAGATCTAAGGTTAACGAAAAGTTGCGCGCTTCTCTTCCAGCATGATCAGTTTTCTGAAACGGGAATAGCCACTCATCATGGTGGGCATTAAAGTCACCGAGAAAAACAAGTTCTGCTGTAGGATATCGCTGCTGAGCTAGATCTGCTGCTTCGGTGAGATGAGAGAAAAGTTTTGTTGTCTCATGATCACCAGTATGTGACCGATAAACACCGACGAACAGAGTTTTATCTACGCCAGTGTCAACCAGCAACCAAATTGTAGAGAGACCCGATACTTCAAAGCAACGGAGACGCCGGCAACAGATGTCATCACGAACGTACACACAGACCCCAGCCTGCTTTTTAAACTTATGCTCTACCGAGTAACCTGGGTAGTTGAGGTACGCCGTGTCTGACGGTGTTGCGATTTTCGTCTCAGTAAGGAAGAGTAGGTGCGGCTTTTCGGTCTCAAGATGGTGGTGGACCGGGTCGAGATTTGAGTGCAATCCTCTGATATTAGTGAGGTGCACTTTGAGTGGGAGGAAGTGCAGCCGTTGATTAATTTTTTTCCTTCTGTTTACTTTTTTCATATTATGTGTGAGTTGGTGAGGATGTTGAAAAATAGTCGAGGCATTGCATGGTATCCATGCAGCGTTCGTAGGCACAACCCATCTGTGAGTGGCTCATAATGGAGACTCCGGGGACGCCCGAACCCCCCCGAAGATGGCCACCGGGTCCTCCCATCCAGTCACCAACTGGCACGGTGGAGCATCACGGGATTTTTCGCGAGGTGGCGGGGCAGCCTTTGGCGCATGGTTGGTGCGCTACTTGGGCCCCCTACTTCCTGCGGTCGGCCAACGGCAAAGACCGTGCTTCGGATCCCGCTAGTCTCCAATAAGAGTCACTCGATAGGATGTTTCATAGAACCTGAAACCGGCCCTGTGCATAGCAACTGACTTTCTTCTAATCCCCAAAGGCACTGGCACTCCCGCGCACCGACGGAACACAGCGAACTGTTTGGCGCCGGACTCCGGTGGGAGGGTGGTCGCAAGCCAGGCGGACCCGTGTAGGCCCTACCACCGCGATGAGATCATTCGGCCGTTACCGCTGGCTAAATCCAACGGTCCCGTTGCCCAGGGTGGACCACTAGGAGGTAGAACTCACCCACCCCATCATCATCATCATCTGCAGATCGTACAGACATTTGTCCGGAGGCGAGAATCGAACCCGCAACCTCTTGCGTCGCAGACGGACCTTGCCCGCTGTACCACAGAGGTCGTATACCAACCAACATAGGTACCTGTTGTATTAATAATATGACAGGTAAGTTGGTTGATCCCATATAATTGTGTTTATATGTGATAGCGCCGCTAATTTAGCGAGCGATTTTAACAATGTTTTTAGAAATCGAATAGTATACAACGTGTAAAAATACCCCGTAAAAATATAATTAATTATCTAAGCCAAAAATATACTTAGTCAACCCTAGTAAGCTGTCATGTCAGGGAACCAGATTATTTAACAGAAAGGCCTACGTACCTATTTTACCTAAAAATTGTCTCTACTTTAATAGTTTTTATATGTTTCATTCATAAATGTTTGCTACCTAATACAATACAAGGACTAGGAAATACCTACAAGGACTCAAGTACTGACTTCAAAAAATGTCAAGATGGAAAAAAAAATATGTGGTCAATTTCAAATCTTCTAATCGATATCCTACAACTGGTTCGAGTTTTTTTTCTTAACATTTTTTGCAAAATAACGATGCTTTCTAACTCGGAATATTACGATGTTATGCGTAGGCCATGAAGATTTAAATCGTGCTCGCGAACTATATCGGCAACGATTTATCGAGGGACCCCCACTGAACAGCGACGGCTGCCTTCGTAGCTTCGTACCAGAATTTCCTGAACATGTCAAGACGACTACATGCCACCGGCTCTTTTCATCGGTTTACCTGGAAGTGGCCGACCAAGCACAGTCGACGCCAGGCAGGCTGAATTAGTGTTAGAGCATTTTGAAGAAGAGCCGACCACAAGTACGAGGCGAGCCGGAACAAGATTCTGTATAAACCATGTTGCAGTTTGGCGAATTCTTCGTGACGACAATCGTCACCCTTATCACTATCACCGTACACAGGTGCTGACACCCTCTGATTTTGCACCGAGGAGGAGCTTCTGCGAGTGGTACCACAGGCAGTTAGAGGAAAATCCTAATTACGTAAACTATGTTCTTTGGACGGACGAGGCAAAATTCACGAGGTCAGGACTTTCAAATATGCATAACGATCACTTTTGGGCTCGCGAGAATCCACATGCTTCACGGCAGGGCAGATTCCAATACCAGTGGCGGCTGAATGTGTGGGCTGGACTTTATTACGGGCATGTCATCGGTCCCGTCATTATGCCATCTCGTCTGAACGGTAGCAACTATCTAATGTTTTTACAAACGGAATTCGAAGAGGCGATTGAGAACTTTCCTGTGGCTGACTGGGATTACTTTGAGAACCAAAGAAACATGGTGTTTCAGCATGATGGAGCTCCGGCACATTTTGCTCGCAACGTACGACTTTCCGCGAGAATGGATCGGCCGCGGGGGACCGGTGCTGTGGCCTGCTCGTTCTCCGGACCTCACACCCTTGGACTTCTTTTTGTGGGGTTATGTGAAGGACAGAGTGTATTTCTCCGATTGCCGAGATGGAACGGCGTGTTAGATCGGTTTTCGCGTCAATAACACCGACGATGGTGCGAAATGCCACACAAACCATATCCTGACGAGCGAGGTTGTGTATTGAGCAAGGCGGAGCACACTGAGCCGTTTCTGTAAATTTGACGTTTATTATGTAAAATTAGGTAGAAATGTAGGTACATTCTGCGTAGTACTCTTTAATTTTACTGAAATAGGGTTTGCACATCAGTGAAAATAATAATATTTTTTTGGGGTATGTTATACAGCGTTACTACGGTTCTTATATATTGTGGATGGACTCGTTATAAGGCCCCATTCAACCTCCTTTCGGCTTTACGGGTAGTTTTGTAACACCCTGTATATTTAATAATATAATGTATAGCAATATTGTTTTTAGTTTTTTTATCGAGTGCTGTACACTCCTGTAAAGGTGTCTCACACGGGACGAGTATTGTTAATGTACTTTGTAAATGTAATGTGAAGATGTCGTAGGAGTGTCTTAATAAATAAATAAATAATGAATAGCAATAGTAACGGACAGATGAGTCATTATAAGTATAAAAGTTCAGGTTCCGTGGGCTGCTACCACGGATGTCAAAATTAAGTAGAAGTGAAACGAAAGTCCGAACTCAAAGCTAGTAACAGCATTATTTTGGTCCCCCAGGCAGTCGCTACCTGTCACAGCGCGGCGACTGCTAACCGACTACAAACAAGCCTCCCCTCTTGACCAGCCCACGCGGACCGTTGTCATCTCCATATTAGCCGTCGTTAAGATGGAGTGTCGCGTTTTAAAGGGTCACGTCACACTGGTCGGCGATGTGAAGGGTTGGGGTTGTAATCACGCATGACTAAATGTTTGATGAGGCATTGTCGGGCAGGTGAGTGCTGGTCAGGATTGTAAAGTGAAGAGCTCTTTATTGTGGACGCTGTGATGCAGGGTCACGAGTAAATACTACTCGGTATGTACCTACCCTACGTCACGTAACGTTAGGAAAAGGGTCGGTTTTCAATTAATTATTCATGGACACGGATTCATGGACGGAGTAGAATCATTGCTCTGAAATTACTTATTTTATTTTATTTTTATTTTATTTTATTGATGCTTGGAAAACAAACAGCTTATAATAACAAAGAAATGGTAAGTGGAATAGTACAAATTAAGCCTTAAACAGTTTTCACTTATTTATATAAAATATGTTAGTTTAATATTCCGCAAAAGGATGCCTAACTAAAAAAAATATTTGTAAGCCTTATATGGTTTTAAAATACTTATTCAAAAGTACCCCACTTGATGGGAAAACCAAGAAAAAAAGTTCATCCCCACCTTTTGTGTATGGGAGGAACCCCAAATTATTATTTTTTTTCAGAATTTTAAAGCGTTATCACGGCGCCATTATTTTATATTCATTTATTAATTTCAGCCATAAAACGTCCACTAATGAACGATGACCTACACACTCTTTCTCGCTGTGAACTGCTGGTATTATTAATAAGTACAATTTTGTAGTGATGTATCTGTTAGTTTCTGTAATCTGTGCTAATAGTCTTTTCGCAAAGCCCCATTAGGACAGACAAAGTGAAACCATAGGGGGAACCCCTATTGTTGTATTACGGAAACCTAAAAACAAATCTAAAATAACTTAAACTAAATAATATTCTACAAAAATGGCTCGAACACAAACTCTTCAGCTTTTATAATATTAGTATAGAAGACTCTTAATATATCAGAACTAATAGCACTATACCGTGGGGTGCCGGCAGTAGAATGTTACCCCTCCTCTCATGCCCGTGGATGCAGTAAGAGCCTGCTAAGGGATACTTCCGGAAGATGGGCAGCAGCGTCTTTCCGTGTACCAATATCCCGTACTGCGCTCGCCAACCTGCTTGCCAAGCGTGGTGAGTATGGCAACTACCCCCCATGGAGATCCATGAGGGAGGCCGGTGTTCAGTAGTGGACGTTTTACGGCTGAAATGATGATGAACAGCACTATCAGTCTACTTGTGCGGTAACGTGTTGGCTTCCTCCCACGGGAGCTGAGGCGGCTCATGGAAATTACTTCTAGTAAATTTCTTTTTTTTCTTAAATTACATCTAGTACTTAGATGCGGAAGTCGGCCGGTTTCGCGCCAACTTGTAATCTTATCGAGGCGCGGAGCGAAGTTTCAAGCTTTCAGCGTCCTCGCTTTTAGGACGTGCGCCCTTTTACAGGCGGTTGGCTGGATTTATGGCTAAAGTTTTTTAAGCTTATTACGCCACCACGTGAATTTCCTTTGTAAAAAACATAAAATCCATGTGTTAAATATGTTAAGTTCGTGCCATTATCTAAATGGAAATAAAAAACGTACTGAAATGGTAATAAGTACCTACCTCGTCGCTTGTAGTCGTTTACTTAAAGCATGATCATTTTTAAAACATTACGACGATTAAGTTCTATTCCCACCTCGGGACCAATGTCTATGATGTACGATCTGCAGAAATTTGTTTGTTTATTAGGGAAAATATAAGCATTTTAAATACACACAAAATATAATGAAATCCAGGTTCCAATGCCATTCTTGGTTAAGGTTAAACATTTATTTGTAGTCGCAAGTGAAACCCTGAGTGGAACATTAGGTACACTGCAAAATAAAACTGACATTCCGTTTGGCATAACCAATATTTACACATTGTAAACGATAAATTCGCCCTCTCGAGACTGAGAGCAATACTTATGCAGAAGCAAGAGGAGAGGGCTACGCTACGAGCCCTGAGGGAGCCCGGACATTTCATTTACCCCACATATGGAGCAGTTGGTGATTTCTATAGCAAGGGGGAGTAATACATTTATCCGAAGGGAGGCCTTTCATGTCTTTGAAGTCAAAAGTTTCTTTGTAGGGGAGGAGAGTTATGGGGTGTTAGCTACGTTACTTCTTACCGAATTTATGCTATTACAATATGTAGAAAAGTTACTACTTAGAAAGAAAAACAAATTGCATTTATTTGTTCGTAGTTGGTGCATTAGCTAGCCTTTCCTTCCAGCGAGTTAAGAGCAGTATACACTGGCCTGCAAAAGAAGGTATAACCACGTATAACACTCATAAACGTGACGATAACTTCTGTTACTATTTAAATTAGAAACTTGAAATAAAAATCATTATGTAGAAAATTTAGTTTTGTTATATAAAAACTCCTTTTTGACGAACTCCTTTTAACAGATGGCTGAAAAAATAAACAAAAAATAAAAACGCTCCCTTTTCAAATGCTGTAATTTTTTACTTTTAGCTTTCTGCTTTTGTTTTTGATCATTTACATTTTATTCAAAAGCCAAGGTGTCTTCAGCACGTAAACATTAATTATCATGCCTCTTTCACCTGAAGAATGTGCAAGAATTATGGCGCATCTGGAACTAGGCATCAGTATGCGTCGTACTGCAAGAATGGTGGGTGTGACATTAAGAACGGTCTTCTAGGTGAAACAAAGGTACGAAGAAACCGGAAACCATCCCAGAAGACCATGTAATGGCCGTCCCAGATGCACTACAGCTGGAGAAGACCGATATATTGCCAGCACTATTTTGAGAAATCGTCACCTCAATGCATTTCAGGTCCAACAGCAGCTTCTCCTGATGAGGGATGATTACATTAGCGAAGACACGGTCAGAAGAAGACTTTCTGAGGTAAACCTGAAGCCCTACAGGCCAGCAAATAGTCCCAAACTTGAGGTAGGGCATCGGGTTAACAGATTGAGGTATGCTCATGACCACGTACGCTGGGGTGAAGAAGAATGGGCAAGTCTTGTTCATGGATGAGTCTCGTTTCTGATTATTCACTCATTTCAGAAGGTGAAAAGTCTACACGCGGCCTGGTGAGCAATACGCTCAAGCCTGCTTTGCAGAAAGAGTCCAATACGGCGAGGGCTCTGTACACGTATGGACTGGCATCTCTTCGGAGGGTCGCACACAGTTAGTAGCCATATAAAATGGCACGCTGACCAGGGTGAGATACGCTCAAGAGATCCTTAATGAGTATGCAGGACCATATCTGGTAAATATGGGTGATAGATCAATTCTAATGCAAGATAACGCTCGGCCACACACCGCTCAGGTCGACAAGAGTACATTCAGGAGGTTGGTATCAACTTGATGGCCTGGCCATCAAGATGTCCTGACCTGAACCCGATCGAACACGCTTGGGATGAGCTCGGAAGGCTGGTCAGACGACGCAGACGACCTCCTGTCACCCTCAATGATCTTAAACAGGCCCTGATGGAAGAATGGGAGAATATCCTCCAACATCGTCTCCGAAACCTCGTCTTCAGTATGCCAAACTGTGATCAGAGCCAGAAAAGGCAATACCAGTTATTAAAAATGTGATTTTAAGACTACAAACACCTTTTTCAGGGTTTTTTTAAGTTTTTGCCATTCAGTGAAAATATAAATATAATTAAAAAATATTTTTTAACTGTTCTAAATGTTGTTTTTATTTCAAGTCTCTAAGTTTAATAGTATAGGAGAAAATTGAATTTAAAAACTGTGTCTTTTGCAGGCCAGTGTACAAGTTTGAAATTACATTTCTTAGTGGTGGGATAGATCGATCAGCACTATGGTGCGATTCCCCTCGAAGTTTATTTCAATGAACGACATAACTATATCATGTTTTCGAGAACCTTGAGTTTGACTGAGGACTGATCAATATGCACGAAATTGGTGATCGACAACATTTTTTTGTTTTATAAATACATCATGTTCCACTAGTTAAGTTCTACCTGAAAAGTAGTGCTTTTGAAGTAGCTTGACTTTATTGTATGATGTGTTTCTTCCAGATAGTAAGGCGATGTGGAGCCCTGTGGAGGGCGGCGCGGGGGTGGGGGCGGGGGCGGGCCCGTGCGCGCGCGCCAAGCACTCGGCCACGCTGCTGGGCGGCCAGCTCTACGTGCTGGGCGGCCGCGGCGCCGGCGGCAATGTGCCGCTCCGGGACTTCTGGAGGTACACGCTAGGTGAGCGCTTTTTACAAGACACCATTGGCTATATCCTCATATAAGCTAAAAAAGCACCAAGAAGTGAGTCCTTTTGGGCCATTCCACTTTAATGCTCATGAGCGAAGCAAAAAAGGAGTCACGACGTCATTACACACCTACACAATCAGGTGTCTATGATTCCCATTGCTCAATTCTTAATTTCCAACATGTTGTTATAATAGATACCTAAGATTTTAAATCAATAATTTTATGTTGACATCATACGTAGGTACTCGTACTTAGTTTCACATTTAATAGGAATCCTAAAGGTCAATAGTGGTGTCTAATTGACTATCTCCTTGTGCAAACACTTTAGTACTGCCGCACCAAATGTTAGTTCTCGTTCTCGTCTTGATGGTTCCATCTGAATAGGAGCATCGCCGCGCACCTTTGACTGTGCAACGTATTCCGTTTCCCTTCGAGTGCGATATCGACTAAACCTCACCTCGTTCTGTTCACTGGAGCCCCATCCACTCCGACCGCGTCAGCGTCTCAGTGAGAGGCTCTCTTAAACATCTGCCGATTGCGCTCACTTTCACGTAGGAAACAGCATGTTGTTTGTTCAAATGGAGCGCTTGTAGTAACTAGATGTGAAAATGAACAAAAATGGATTTACTGTCATTGTCTGCCACGCGCTCCACAGGACCACAGAAAACCAACTGTAGCAAAAGCTAGTCACTCTTGGACCTTGTTGAACTATTACATTTTTGAACTGTAGGATTGCGTATATTTTTCAATCTTCTTTCTAGATATGCCGGGAAAACTTGTCTCGTCGATAGGGTCGCTTTTGGAATTATAACTACGAGTTCGGTACATGTTCCGTATTTTCAAAATAAGCGCAGAAAACCTGCTTCCTTTCTACCGCGACTACGTGAGCCACATCGGGTCTACGAATGTAAACGCCACTCGAACGTGTCGATAGTTAATTAGGTCGCCGGCTCAGCTCGAAGTCCTACTAGGTTTGCCATTTCCGTTGCTCTCTAATTGCTTTTTGCTTGCCACGAGTTCTAATTGAGCTCTTCTTTTTTCTTTTTCGTTCTGCTGCAGGTAATTCGGACATTCGCGGACGAATTAATGTAACGTAAGTTACGTTGAAGAGTTAGACGGATTTATGATTTATATATGGTAAGCTATGTTTGTAAGTAGGGGTAGACCAGAGAAAATGTGGACTAACGATAATTGTGAGTGTCAATTAGTCGTTCGACACAGGAAGATAAGAACATGTTGTACCTAGCCCATGCAATGCGGGAAAAGTGCAGTTGGATGATGTGGTTTCTCCTATTGAAGTCAATCTACTTGACCTAATCAGGAACTTTACGTACCTATATGTATACTTGGTCTTCTCAGTCACGCGCGTAAGAGCTCGGCTGATACAACCTGACTAACGCCGCTTTAGTCATCTTTCGTAGATGTAACAAGGTGAATGATGCGATGATGATGTGTTGTTTCGTAGCGACGGGTGTGTGGGAGAAGCTCGCGTGCCGCGGGGAGGCGCCGCCGAGCCTGCAGGAGCACTCGGTCACGGCGCACGCGGCGCGCCTCTACGTGTTCGGCGGCGAGCCCGGCGCGCTCTCCGCCGAGACGCCGCTCTGGATCTTGGACGTCGAGGTAATACTCTCTAAAGCCGTTACTTGTAGTAGGATCAAGGCCAGTGCGGCGTCGGATTCGAAAGATCGCCGAAATGGGCCGAGCCCATCTTTACTGAAACAAGCATTGGTACGGGGGTACCAGAAAAGGGGGCGAAGGCCTCAAAAGGTCAAAAATGGCATTTTTTGGTTTTTGGACGTTTTCGGCCATTTAGAGACTTATTTTTTTGGTGACCTTTTGAGGTCACAATAACTCCGGTCCCTGTGACCCTGGGGTCACCAAAATCAATCAGTACCTTTCTCTCATTAAGACGGTGCTAACAAAAAAGGTTTCATGTGAATCGGTCAACGCGTTCAGTTTTCGAACTCGTCTCATGCACAGACAGACAGACAGCGCTATGCATATTAGGGAGACCTCTTCGCCCCCTAAATAATCACACAGGCTAATGGTAGCTCGAACACGTTGTCCGTATAGAGAAGTATCTGGTAGCGAAACGCGCTTTCAAAAGCGTGCTGGTGGGCCGCCCCAGATGCAGGTGGAAAGACAAAGAGGGTGATCCTTCGCTCACTTTAATCTTACTGTCGGAGGTCAAGCTTTGGGTCATCGCACGAAGATCAAGTAGGTCAAGCAGTCAATTTAAATGTGGTCTTAAATAACTACCTACACGTCTGGTACCTACGTATCGCGTGCAATGTTAGTATCGCTGCAGCTGTAAAGGGGGAACACGCGAGCGTATGGAAACAACGGTCTCATTTGCCTTTTAAAGCAAAATCTTGTTATTAAGATTTTGCTTGCGAGAATACTTGCTTTAACTTGACTTAAATAAAGTGAAATTGTAAGCATTGCTCAAATCGATAGATATTTGCATTTATTGCCGAATCTCGCTTTCTATTATTGAACAGGAATATTCACGTACTTTTTGTAGGTGGTGCTCACGGTTTAAACCCTTAATCGAGGGACTTTTTGAGGTTCCCAACATCAAGAGAAAAAAACGGAACCCTTATAGGATTTTTCTCCAAAACGGCTGAAGGTATCAACTTGTACCAAAAAAGAATATACCAAACATCGAGGTCTGCAAGCAGATGAGCAGCAAAGTTCTACATCAGGGCATCAGAAGTTTAGCAACAAGTGACTTTTTTTATGAAAATGGCAAGCATGGAAAACCGCTAGGCACTTCCATAAATCTCACGACTCTGAAATTTGGAATGATGGGAACTTAGACAAATAATAGAAAAGTTGTAAAATTTGGTATTTTCGTTTTGTTTTAACCCCATAATACCGTATTGAAGTTTAAATAAAAATGCGTTTGAAATTCGAAGACAAGTACTAATTTGACATTAATAAGCGGTGTACCTCTAGTTATAATTAACCTACTTACTATTAAATCTAAGTACGTACCTAAGTCATTTATAAACTATAATGGCTGAACGTCTTAGATAAGAAATTTAAAATATTTCATGTTGTTACATTACATATATGTTCTAATTTCGGAACCCTTGTCACGCTCGCACTCGCTCGTTTTATTTTATTACTTATTTAGGATTAGCACGCGACGCACTCCTACAGTGCCGTCGCGCTGCTCCCCATATGACTTCAACAAATTGGGAAAGTTACTCATAGTCAAATACAATATGTTGCATGAGTAACGTCGACCTGTTTGCAGACTCTATTCTGGCGCAAGTTGCCCGGCCAGGCGTGCGCGGGCGCGGCGCGGCGGCGCGGCGCCCGGCCGGCGGGGCGCGCGCCCGGCGCCGGCGCGGGGCCCGGCGGCCGGCGCGGCCACTCGGCGCACGCGCTCAGGGACTGCCTGCTCATCTACGGCGGGTACAAAGACCTCAGAGGGTCCACTAATGAGCTGTGGGCATTTCATTACGGTGAGTGATAGTAGGCAGCTGGCGAAAGGTAGCAAAATATGCAGATGTATTCTATATCTAATAACAAGCCCGTCCGAAATCCAGTGTTGTAGGGACGAACGAATCGTTCATACAACCACTCCAGCAGCAAATAATTATCTCTTGACGTTTTAGCAATCCTTGTGAACACCAACTGCCAACAACGATACCACCCGACTTATTTGTCATGTTGTTACATTCGTCATACAGAAAATCGATAGCGCGTTCGCGTTCTAAATACCTGCCGTGTTTAGTAGAATGCCTGCTATTTAACGCAGCGCACGCAGAGTGCTCGACCTCGTGATCGCTCTAACGTGTTGGCGTGTGTCCGCAGAGTCGGAGAGCTGGCAGGCGGTGCGGGGCAGCGGCGGCGCGGGCCCGGCGCGCCACCGCCACGCGGCCGCGCTGCACGACGCGCGCCTCTACGTGCACGCCGGCCAGAGCGACCTGCGCCTCTGCAGCGACCTCTGGACGTACGACACCCGTGAGTGCTACCCGTCACGGTCTAGGAGCGGGGGCCCGCCGCGGGCCCGACGCGCCTATATCATATACAAACGTTACTTTAATGTGCATTTTGAAGCGTTCTAAAACATATAATTATCATATCCTAGCAGCGCTGAGATACTCCTGGAGTATCCTGGTGCATCGTCTGGGTATCAGATTTCTTTCGGAAGGTCATTAAAAGAGATTGGGAACAGTATGGGTCCCAAGTGAGTACCCTGTGGTACAATAGATGTGGTCTTGAAAGGAAGCGAGTAATAATCCTGCAACAATAACATGTTGATGCCTATCCGAGGGTAAGATATGAATATTTTAGGGGATCCTGTATACCACATATAAGTAACTTTTAGAGAAGTAGTTTGTGGTCAACCTTTTCGAATGCACTGCTGAAGTCTGTGTACAGGACGTCAACTTGAACACGATTATCGACAGCCTGCGCGGCGCAGCATCAGTGATAAAAGAGAGAAGGTTGGTCACTGTTGACTACCCTGTTGTGTAGAACCATGTTGTTCGTTGCAAATATATTGTTTGGTATGTCAAGTCAGTATCGGATACACTATTGTTTCAAAAACAATAGATATATTTGAAATGGGACGATAATTATTAATCTCGCTAGTCTTACGAACTTGAGCTTTCCAAATGCTTCAGACTTTAATTATATTTTTTATTTTATTTTAAATAAAATCGAATTTTCCAAATATTTATTTGGAAAACGAAAAGCTTGACATTAAGTAGTACAATCAGTTAAGAGTCTCATACTCCTGGAAATGTATCTTTAATTATGTGTCATCATCGCTTGTAATCCGATCGTCCGTTGTGCAGTAACCCGCGTGTGGAACCAGATCCGCACGCCCGCTAAGCTGTCGCCCGCCGCGCGCTCCGGCCACGCGGCGGCGCGCGCCGGCGCACACCTCTACATCTTCGGCGGCGACTCCGGCGGCCAGCCCGACAACGACATGTGGCGCTTCCACTTCGGTAAGACCGTCGCCGACGCCGCAGCACTCTCCGAGGGCAGGGCGGCTCCGCGGCTCCCCTCATCTCGTAGAAATCGCTCCAATAGTCCTTGGTTTCCCCAGCGACGGAGACGTGGGACCGCATAATCCCGTCCATGCGGTGGCCGTGCGCGCGCGTGGACGCGTGCGCGCTGCTGGTCGCGGGCGCGCTGGCGCACGCGGGCTCGCCGCCGCCCGCCGCGCCGCGCCCCGCCGCGCCGCGCGCGCCGCCCACGCTGCTCTCGCGCCTGTCCTCGTTCCACGTGCGCCGCGCGCCGCGCGCCGCCTACAGCGCGCTCGGCTCGCGCGACTCCACCGAGAGCATCCCGCGCCCGCACTCGCCGGCCATCAACAAGTCCCGCTCGGCGCACCACCTCGCGCGCGCCGCCCCGCCGCCCGCCGGCGCGCCCGCCGCGCCCGACGCGCTGACGCGCGAACCCATCTCGGTACCAGACTTCGCCGACATGGCGGTGCGCGCGCCGGCGCTGACGCCCGCGCAGGCCGCCAAGCTCGTGTACCTGGACTCGGACGAGGAGGAGGAGATGCGGCGCGAGGCGGCGGCGGCGGCGGGCGCGGCGGCGGGCGCGGGCGCGGGCGCCGCCACGGACGAGGAGGGCGAGTTCTCGACGTCGGACTACGCGAGCGCCGAGCGCGTGAACCGGCTGTCGGGGTTCAGTAACCCGCACTACCTGGGCCCCGACGTGCGCGCGCTGGCGGCGCTGACGCCCGACTCGGGCGTGGCGCCGGGCGACATCGAGCTGCAGGAGCTGAGCGCGCGCCCCCCCGCCCCCGCCCGCGCGCCCGCGCCCGCCCCGCTGCGCCTGCTGCTGGTGGGCGGGCGCGAGGCGCCGCACGCGGCGCGGCTGCAGGGCCCGCTGTCCATGTGGACCTACCGGCTGCTGTAGGCTGCGGGAGGCCGGCGTGCCGAGTGTGCCAACGACCCGCCAACGAGTGCGGGATGGCTATCTACCTGAGAGCCCGTGGTCGCGAGCGCCCCCGGCCGGGCGCCCCCGGTCCGGCGACCGTCCCGTTCTCTCGAATGTTACCATAGGTATTACTGTAGCTGTTATTTCGGCGTCCATTAGTGATTAAACGCGTAGACATTTTTTGTAGAATAGATGTTCGGACTAGGATCTATTTTTGCGGCCCTAAAATTTTAAGAGAAACGTATGCATTTGTATTCTAGAGCAAGTGTTGAGGAGGCGTCGTTCAAAATATTATAATAAGGATATTCCAAAGTTAAATGCTTCAGAAAATATTTGCATACGAGACTTGTGGACTTGATTTAAAAGTGACAAAGTGTTAGTAACTAACTATAGGTTCGTCCAATGTTTGACATTTACATAATTATATAATAAGTATCTAAGTTAAGTCATTATGTTGCTGTGGTGGTGTAGGTATTAGTTTTTGCTATTAATTTTTTGATCTTATTACTCAGATTAGCTATTTCTACCAATTTTACTAATCATTTAAGATTTAAAATAAAAGGCCGGGAAAGGAATTCGACGAATACATGAAGGAAAATTTTCACCAAACAATGATATCGTAGGTACGATGTAACTCCTTGTTTATGAAAGCAACCATAATGCAGTAGAGAATAAGGAATTGTAATGGTGGCATTTATTTTGTGTGCAATTACGGGTGCAATGCAACGCTCAGTACAACGTGTTATATTTTGATGTTACTTTTGTTACCGTTTCGGTTATACTTAGGTTAAGGTCTCGCTTTGTTACCTTGCTGTTTCACCTGTCGTTATGATTAAGTCGAGCTGCGGTTCGTTGCGACCTGCATCACGTTTGGCGTCTGCGCTAAGACTGAGTAGTGTAGCTGTTTCGTCTTTTAAGTACTTTATACCTACCTATTGTACGTACGTCCAAGTGTTTCTGAATGTAGAGAAGCCCGACCACGCACTTCTCCTATTATCAGCTGCTCCAGGTTAATAAACTTGAAACGTGAAAACTACTCAAAGCTAGTTTTTAGGGTTCCGGACCAAAATGGTAAAAAGGAACCCTTATAGAATCACTCACTGTCTGTCACAAGTGGATATCTCGAGAACTATCGACTAGAAATTTGAAATGGTAAAAGATAACACTTTTTTACTAATATAGCATATATGAAAATGTAAAAAATATTCTTATTTTGATTGCAGGGGAAATTTAATTAGAATATTTTTTTACATTTTCATATATGCTATGTTAGTAAAAGGTACCTAATCTTTTACCATTTAAAATTTTATGATCTCAAAAATTTTAAGTGAAGTTAGCATACCTACTTTTTTAGAAATTATCGAAAGTGTAATAAATCTATAAGTTCTACTATCAGACAAGAGATGCGCAGTCAAGGTTCTCCAACATAATTATATAAACCGCCCTGTTCTAATGTATGATGGCACGGAACCCTCGGTGCGCGAGTCCGACTCGCTCTTGCCCGCTTTTATTTTCTATGTTATTTTTCTTAAGCTGTTTGTATTCCAATAAATAAATATTAACTTCAAACCTAACACAAAATTGTCAGATTCGTCAGTTAATACAGAGGAATCATTGTCTTCAAAACATAATCTTTGGTCAGGCTCTAGAGTTAGAGAACATTCCTTGCCACATTTTGATAAAACTTTGTGAACTGAATAAGTATGACAAATGTTAATAAATTCAATGAATCCCTAACAAAGAGTTTATTTTAGTCTTTCAACTTGGGTATTATCAGAAATCAAACCAGTAGATAGAGTTTAAATCGTTTTATTTATTTTACAACTCATTCACATACACGTTGGAACAGTAATGGAAGCCGTGCAATACAACTGATTGAACTTCCTATTTTTCTTACTTAGTCAATACAAGAAATAAGGCGCCGAATGGCATCACCTACCTAATTTTGTCAAGATGTAATTTCCTAATGTCTAGCTAGACATGCTTCATAATTTTTTCTTAATACAACATTACGAAGAACGTAAATACAACATTCTACATTACAGAGTAAAGTAAAACTTTGAAATATAACATTATTCTGTACTTCCATGCAAATAAAGTCGTCATTCATTCATTAGATTCTTTGTAATGTTTGGTCGACAACACATGTACGTAACTTGTACTTGACTCGTACCCGGATGCTTCGTCAAACCGAGCCAATTATCACTTAACCTAAAAGTTTATATTGCTAAACGCTATCCTACAGAAATGACGACGAGATAACGGAACTTGGACTAATATAAACCTTACCTAATAATGATTGAGAAAACGGGACCGCGACTACCCTCTGTGCAAACGATTGCGAGCTAGTTGGTGGCTGTGGCCCGCAGGGGGGGGGGGGTGGCTAGTTGGCGGCTGTGGCCCGCAGGGGGGGGGGTGGCTAGTTAGCGGCTGTGGCCCGCAGGGGGGGGGTGGCTAGTTGGCGGCTGTGGCCCGCAGGGGGGGGGTGGCTAGTTGGCGGCGGGCTTCTCGTCGTCGAAGACGATGTCGAGCACGGCCTTGCAGGCGGCGCGCGCCGCGCTCTTGCGCGCCTCCTTCTTGCTGGGTGCTGCGAAAGATCCACGTTTAACACACTGCTCATAGCGCCGCGCAGGCTGCCCGCAGGAACGGTACCGCTCCTCTCGTCCCAGGCTGCAGTAACATTCTGCCAAGGAATGGATCCGGCGGAATTGTTTCCGTGTATCAACATCCCGCAGTACGCTCGCCTGCCAGGCGTGGCGGGCAGCTGCCGAGTACGGCAACAACCTTCTCACGATCTTGGCAATGCCTCTGTGCAGGAGCGGACGTGCCAGCAGCGCTGCGGCTGAGATGATGATTCGTAGCGACAGAGGCGGGTTCGACGCCCACCGGGGAGGCACAAACAGAAAACTTGTCTCTGCTCTATATTTTTCATAGTATGATATTATGTATGTATGTATTTGAAAAAAAAGTGTATTTGACTATTCTATTTACCATTTGGGACACATGACACAGGCTCTGGTACTTTGGGACTAGATGGTGCTGAGTAATGTGCTGCATTATTTTATCGAACCCCAGCAATGGTGCAAGAAAACATCATCAGGAGGCTTTCTCAGCCTGAGACGTTCTATCCTGAGTAAGCTAAGAGGTCCAAGTGCTGTGTACTGATCCCGTCCAACAGAGTCGCGGGCAGCAGCGCCCCATACATCGCGAGCACACTGTTGCTAACGCTGCATCATCATTTCAGCCATAAAACGTCCACTGATGAACACAGGCCTCCCTCATGGATCTTCATGAGGGGTAGTTGCCATTCTCACCACGCTTGGCAGGCGGGTTGGCGAGCGCAGTATGGGATGTTGATACACGGATAGACGCTGCTGCCCATCTTCCGGAGGTATCTCTTAGCAGGCTCTTACTGCATCCAAGGGCATGAGAGGTGGGGTATCATTTTAATGCCGGCACCCCACGGCGGAACGCTGCATAACTCCTCCTCTTAATACATGATTTACTTTTATCGACGCTAACGAGGCGAGAAAGAAAGTGATGAAGTGAGAATAATATAAATAAATAATTCCGGAGAATTCACACAGCATCATCTAGCCCCAAGCTAAGCAGAGCTTGCGTTATGGCTACTAAATGACTGATATACTTATACATTATACTAGATATTTTTAATCTCACTAATATTATAAAGCCGAAAGTTTGTTTGCATGGAGGTTTGTTACCTCTTCAAGCAAAAATTAGGCTACGGATTGAGCTGAAACTGCACACGTATTAATGTTGATCAGGATTAACACATAGCCTACTTTTTATTCGGGTACAACGCATGCGATGCGGCGGGCAGAAGCTAGTTATACATATATAGAAACACAGCCCAGAACACCCTGAACAAATATCTGTGAAGATCATACAGACATCTGTCGAAGCGGGAATCGAACCCGCAACCTCTTGCGTCGCAGGCGGCCCCTCGCCCGCCGCCGCCGAGCTCGTCAAGTGCGGCGTATGCCGGTGCTGACACGTGTTAGATTACCTTTCCCGATGTACGTCTCTCCGTCGACGTCCACTCCGATCGTGAACACCATGTTCTGCGGCTTGTCTCCCTGCAAGCGAGCTCGGTTGTAGCGTCACACCATTATATCATACATCATACAAATGCACATTAACATATTAGTTTAGATTAGAATATTATCTCAGGTGTTGATCGAAGGGACCAGGATCGAATCATAACAAGAACTAAACATTTTTGCTTTAAAATATCTATTGCGACATCTAGTACAAAGGAATAAACTAGATTACATTATCGATTTCGAAAAATGGACCATCGAAGAAACAACGTTACGACGAGGCGAACTCTTAACGCAATTGAACTTGAACCCAGCAAACGACATGAGTATTTCTACTTTGCTTGTCAACGTAGTCATTGTGTTTATGGACACGTTGGCAGGGCGATGTTCATTCCCTCTATACTCGTCTCACACATATTTCAATTAAACAAATAGATAAATTATTATTATGAGCCATTTGGGTCCCACTGCTGGGCAAAGGCATCCCCCAATTCCCTCCATACATCCCGATCCTGAGCTGCTTCCCTCCAGTCAACGATGTACTGATCGAGTTCGTCCCGCCATCTGCGCCTCGGTCTGCCGCGTCGCCTGCTCGCCGGGTCAGGCCGCCTCCGTGACTCTCCTTGCCCACAGCTCACTCGGCATGCGGCAGATGTGGCCAGCCCAGTCCCACTTCAGCTTAGCAGCTTTCAGAGCTGCTTCCGCGATCCCAGTCCTGGAGCGCAGTTCGGTGTTTCGGATCCTGTCCGTGCGCTTGAAACCCAGGATGCTGCGCTCCATCGCTCGCTGACAAACTTGGAGCTTGGACTTTTGAACGTTGGTCAGAGACCAAGTCTGCGCACCATATGTTAGAACGGGGAGGATGCATATGTACGTCCATTAATTTCCGTTTTAGAGATAGAGGGAGTATAATTATATATGATAAAAACAATAAGATAAAAAATTATAATTCTTCGTTTCTTTCCCTTACTTGGAAAAAAGTTGCTTAAAATAAGTTGGAAAAATGTGCTTTAATAAATTTAAATGTGTATAATATCCTTTTGTAAATTGACTATTTTATGTAGCTTTTTGCTCTATTGAAAACATTTATTGATATTAAGAAAATTTAGCCATAAAAAAGCAAAATATGTATGTACATATGTGTGTTTTGCAAAAAGGTTTAAAGTTAGTATTTCAGCCTATGTTTTCAATGAGAAAACACAAATTTTCAGCACTACCCCCTGCACTGATCATAAAACGAGCAACCAACAGGCAATAATGTGCTTCATGAAATCAGTTTTAATAATGTGAGTAGCGGTGTATTTGTGATGTAGTGTGTGTGATGTAGTGTGTGTGATGTAGTAGGTATGTAAAATATATATAGAGTGTCCATGAAGAAGGTGTTACTTCCTTTAGATCGATATAAGTTAAAACCAGAGAGGCTGTTCCTAGTCAAGTTGATGAAGAACAAGAACCTAAACTTTTTACCTAAAGTCTAAACGAAGTGTTTGGGAACTCTTTTATTCTGCCTCAGTATTAGTGAAGATTTAAAACGAGATTTAAAAATGAATTTAGTCTTAAGATAACATAACAAGGTTGTCTGGAAGAGATCGCTTCTTAGCGATAAGACCGCCCATTGTACATTTATATGCTCATTGTATTTTTTTAAAATTGTTCTATTTGGTGTACAATAAAGAATTTTCATTCATTCATTCATTCATTCAATTGAAACCGATAGGGGGAGGAATGTACTTCCAACACTTCGTAGTAGTCGTAGAACAAAGACGGATCGGATATTTCATAACTTTACAGTAGAGCATTTTATAATTTCTGAAAGAGATTTCATGACATATTATGAAAATGGCTTTCCCTATCAATTCAATTCGGTTTTAGGAAAGTTTTACAGTAAAATTAAAAAAATATCTGTATAAATCGTTTATGTATAGGTTTAAAAGCAAAAAACAAAAAAACAACGGTGACAAAAAAAGAAAATTGAAAAAATCAGATCCGTCTTTGTTCTACGACTACGACGACTTAATTGCCAGGTATCGAAAGCTGTAGTGAACGCTCTGGGTTTGTTATTGTGGCAGAGTGTTGGCCTAACAGGCTAGATGAGTAAAATTTTATTGTTAGTTTGTCATTTTACGTATTTTTTTTATTATCCAATGTCGTAATACGTTGTATTTTTTTATTTTTTAACACAATCCAAAAATAATCGCGATCGAAATGTGTACGCGCCGACGTGGTACCGTACTACGATGTTCCGAGCCCCCGCACCAACGCGGTTAGTCTTAGTATTGTTTCATTCATTTGAAAAAGCAAAAGTCGTGTCTATTATTCTTCAGCAGCATGGCGGGGTGCATGCTAGTGGTGGGGGGGGGGGTACCTCGGAGCCGATCTCGCGGTAGCTGGCCATGGGGCGCAGCACGGTGAGCAGCATGGCGGGGTGCATGCTAGTGGTGGGGGGGGGGGGGTACCTCGGAGCCGATCTCGCGGTAGCTGGCCATGGGGCGCAGCACGGTGAGCAGCATGGCGGGGTGCATGCTAGTGGTGGGGGGGGGGGGGGGGGGTACCTCGGAGCCGATCTCGCGGTAGCTGGCCATGGGGCGCAGCACGGTGAGCAGCATGGCGGGGTGCATGCTAGTGGTGGGGGGGGGGGGTACCTCGGAGCCGATCTCGCGGTAGCTGGCCATGGGGCGCAGCACGGTGAGCAGCATGGCGGGGTGCATGCTAGTGGTGGGGGGGGGGGGTACCTCGGAGCCGATCTCGCGGTAGCTGGCCATGGGGCGCAGCACGGTGAGCAGCATGGCGGGGTGCATGCTAGTGGTGGGGGGGGGGGGGGTACCTCGGAGCCGATCTCGCGGTAGCTGGCCATGGGGCGCAGCACGGTGAGCAGCATGGCGGGGTGCATGGCGGACGCGTTCTCGGGCACCTTGCGCTCCTTCTTGGCCTTGGGCGGCTTGGGGCCCGCCGCGGGGCCCGCGCCGGGGCCCGCGGCCTCCGCGCCCGCGCCTACCTCCATCGCCTCCTCCTCGGAGAAGCCCTGCGCAATCACTAATGGTTAACATACATACACTTAAATGTAACAACTTTATAAATAAAAAAAAAATAAGTAACCACGACACTTTACCTAGTCTTGTATAAATAACCTACTTTTAATTTGTAATGTATATACCCTCAGTTTCAAAATGACATCATGCCTTTTCATTTGATACCATGTGGGTATATTTGAAAACATTTGAGCATTCACCCCCCATATCTTGTAAACGTTTTAACTGATTTTTATAAAACTTGTTTATGACGCGCTTCCAGAAAACCTTTATTTAAATCGGTCTACTCGTTTTAGAGGTATGACGATGCCACAGACAGACACACATATATAGCGGGCCAACTCCTAACACCCCTCTGTGTTACCTGGGGCGCCTTGTTGGGGCGCAGCTGCGGCACGTGGTGGCCGGCGCCCTCCCACTCGGCGAACAGCTTGTGCAGCGCGAACGACAGCAGCTGGATCATGGGCAGCGCCGCGTCCTCCTCGGCCTCGTCGGCGGGGCAGCCGGTCGCGCCGCCTGCGCAGGAGACCACCATGTAACGAGGGACATTGCGCGCATAACACCGCAGCGCCGTCAAAGAGGTAAAGCCTCCGTGCTAACAAGATGGAGCGCGGCTAACACCCATATCTTTAGACAATTCCTCAACTCCTCCACTCAAACTCGACGGAGAGTGCCTCGAGCATTCCTCCAAAACATTCTCGAGTTCGGTATGCTTAATCGTTATTTTGGTTAAATCTCAACTCCACTCCGTGATGGGTAATGTAGGCTTCATCGTCGTAAATGTAATAAATGTAATTAAGAAAATCTAAATTTTAAATAACAACAAACATTACTATTAACACGGCTAAATAACCAACCGTTAGGAAGTAAATTTTAAGTGTAACAAACATTCTACATCGGACTTGGCTAGAGTACAAGTGGCAGTGCAGGCGCCTCACCCTCGTCCGCGTCGGGCGGGCCGGCGGCGGCGGCGCTGTAGCGCTCCATCTTGCGCAGCACGATGGAGCGGATGGCCTGCTCGGCCGCCGCGTTGCGCGCCGACAACTTGTTCTCACCTAAGGACATTCTACATCGGACTTGGCTAGAGTACAAGTGGCAGTGCAGGCGCCTCACCCTCGTCCGCGTCGGGCGGGCCGGCGGCGGCGGCGCTGTAGCGCTCCATCTTGCGCAGCACGATGGCGCGGATGGCCTGCTCGGCCGCCGCGTTGCGCGCCGACAACTTGTTCTCACCTAAGGACATTCTACATCGGACTTGGCTAGAGTACAAGTGGCAGTGCAGGCGCCTCACCCTCGTCCGCGTCGGGCGGGCCGGCGGCGGCGGCGCTGTAGCGCTCCATCTTGCGCAGCACGATGGCGCGGATGGCCTGCTCGGCCGCCGCGTTGCGCGCCGACAACTTGTTCTCACCTAAGGACATTCTACATCGGACTTGGCTAGAGTACAAGTGGCAGTGCAGGCGCCTCACCCTCGTCCGCGTCGGGCGGGCCGGCGGCGGCGGCGCTGTAGCGCTCCATCTTGCGCAGCACGATGGAGCGGATGGCCTGCTCGGCCGCCGCGTTGCGCGCCGACAACTTGTTCTCACCTAAGGACATTCTACATCGGACTTGGCTAGAGTACAAGTGGCAGTGCAGGCGCCTCACCCTCGTCCGCGTCGGGCGGGCCGGCGGCGGCGGCGCTGTAGCGCTCCATCTTGCGCAGCACGATGGCGCGGATGGCCTGCTCGGCCGCCGCGTTGCGCGCCGACAACTTGTTCTCACCTAAGGACATTCTACATCGGACTTGGCTAGAGTACAAGTGGCAGTGCAGGCGCCTCACCCTCGTCCGCGTCGGGCGGGCCGGCGGCGGCGGCGCTGTAGCGCTCCATCTTGCGCAGCACGATGGAGCGGATGGCCTGCTCGGCCGCCGCGTTGCGCGCCGACAACTTGTTCTCACCTAAGGACATTCTACATCGGACTTGGCTAGAGTACAAGTGGCAGTGCAGGCGCCTCACCCTCGTCCGCGTCGGGCGGGCCGGCGGCGGCGGCGCTGTAGCGCTCCATCTTGCGCAGCACGATGGCGCGGATGGCCTGCTCGGCCGCCGCGTTGCGCGCCGACAACTTGTTCTCACCTAAGGACATTCTACATCGGACTTGGCTAGAGTACAAGTGGCAGTGCAGGCGCCTCACCCTCGTCCGCGTCGGGCGGGCCGGCGGCGGCGGCGCTGTAGCGCTCCATCTTGCGCAGCACGATGGCGCGGATGGCCTGCTCGGCCGCCGCGTTGCGCGCCGACAACTTGTTCTCACCTAAGGACATTCTACATCGGACTTGGCTAGAGTACAAGTGGCAGTGCAGGCGCCTCACCCTCGTCCGCGTCGGGCGGGCCGGCGGCGGCGGCGCTGTAGCGCTCCATCTTGCGCAGCACGATGGAGCGGATGGCCTGCTCGGCCGCCGCGTTGCGCGCCGACAACTTGTTCTCACCTAAGGACATTCTACATCGGACTTGGCTAGAGTACAAGTGGCAGTGCAGGCGCCTCACCCTCGTCCGCGTCGGGCGGGCCGGCGGCGGCGGCGCTGTAGCGCTCCATCTTGCGCAGCACGATGGCGCGGATGGCCTGCTCGGCCGCCGCGTTGCGCGCCGACAACTTGTTCTCACCTAAGGACATTCTACATCGGACTTGGCTAGAGTACAAGTGGCAGTGCAGGCGCCTCACCCTCGTCCGCGTCGGGCGGGCCGGCGGCGGCGGCGCTGTAGCGCTCCATCTTGCGCAGCACGATGGAGCGGATGGCCTGCTCGGCCGCCGCGTTGCGCGCCGACAACTTGTTCTCACCTAAGGACATTCTACATCGGACTTGGCTAGAGTACAAGTGGCAGTGCAGGCGCCTCACCCTCGTCCGCGTCGGGCGGGCCGGCGGCGGCGGCGCTGTAGCGCTCCATCTTGCGCAGCACGATGGCGCGGATGGCCTGCTCGGCCGCCGCGTTGCGCGCCGACAACTTGTTCTCACCTAAGGACATTCTACATCGGACTTGGCTAGAGTACAAGTGGCAGTGCAGGCGCCTCACCCTCGTCCGCGTCGGGCGGGCCGGCGGCGGCGGCGCTGTAGCGCTCCATCTTGCGCAGCACGATGGCGCGGATGGCCTGCTCGGCCGCCGCGTTGCGCGCCGACAACTTGTTCTCACCTAAGGACATTTACTAATTTATTCATTTATTTACATTGTTTGCAATTACAAAACATACACACGTCCACTTACAATAAAAATAACATATTTAACCCTTAAGCTCGATAACGCACACATTTGTCCTCGTCATAAAATACCACCGTTGATTCGACAACGCACGTATCTGTGCGTATACACCAACATATCAAAAAGTGCGTTCTAGTGTTTCTCTCTTGCTCTGTCCATTGAGGGTTTGTATAGAAAGAAAAGAGAGGTTAATATGCTCTTTAATTTGATGTATAATATGTGTGGTTTGTTGTATTTGGCATTGAGCACTGCCATTTTGAAATCAGACGTTGGGTACGAGCAAATGCGTGTTATTTGTTTTTTTCGTGTTTACATGTTTTGGTAAGAAAGGTGAGTGAAACTAGTTTTACTTTCACATACATAGGAGGTTTTAGACATTATATTCAAGATTATAATACCTCATTTTTTCTAAATTGTCATAAAGTCATAAAAATATTAAGTTTCCATGAACGTCTTACTTTTTTTTATATTTAATATATGAAATAATTATAAATAATATCAAATTTATGTCGAAATTTAGAACTCATAGAATAGTTTACTTTTTATTTCAAGTAAAAATTCCTGTTAGTTTCAGTATTATCGTCATTCTTGTAAAAGTCTGCAAATATCAGGTGGCGCCGCCATGACAGTGCGCGGGCTTACGGGTGTAAGGCATGCTAGGGGACAGTCGAGCTAAGGAATCTTATGAATGCATAACAGAAAATAAGCACGTGAATTAATCTGTTTGCTTCCCTGTTTTAAGCACTGTGATAAGAAGCGATTAGAATACGCAGTTCTTTTTATGTTAGTTTTTTTTTGTCGTTTCGGAGTTGGAGCTCATTCCAAGCATTTTTTGTCTTCTAGATAATCAGATATTTTACAGTAAGCTTTGTTGTGAAGAATTTTTTAAAATTATTTATATAGCAATGTGATAGAAAATTGCTGCATTTCTTTAGGAATTTTATTTTAGAACCGTGTACACTGCCCTCTGGAAGATACATTGACCTTATGCAGCCTAAAAGTGGGCAACGAGTTTATTTATATTTTGGGTGCACTTAAAGGCGAACCAAGTCGTCCTTTTCGAATAGATGGGATGAAAAGATATATATATATCGTAGTCATCATCATCACCAGCCGTAGCACGTCCGCTGCTGGACAGACCCTCATGGATCTACAAGTGCTGATCTTAAGGGGGTTGTTGCATAATCACCCATGCTTGTCGCGCGCAGTATGTTGATACACAAAAAGACGCTGCTTCCCATCTTTTGATACACAGAAAGACGCTGCTTCCCATCTTCCGGAGGTATGCCTTGGCTGATTCTTAGTGGATCCACGGGCAAACAAGGTGCGCAACAGCGTGCTGCTGCCGCGCGCTCACCGTATCCCTTGTAGGTGGCGCCGTCCAGCGCGAGCTCGGCGCAGAAGTTGTGCGCGTTGTGGTTGTAGTACAGGCCGTCCTGCTGCGCCGGCTCCACCTTGAATTGCTGCGAACAAACCACTGCCATTATTGCCATATTGCTACATGACACGCTAACTAAATAGAGTTACAAAAAGTTTATACAGATTTCAATGCTGACGAGTCTTTGCAGTCAACTTTTCTTATGTTATATGGAAGAGAATTAGAGTCGAATAGCAGAGATAGAAAATATCACAGAAGGATGTGCTTGTGAGCCGGGATCTCATGAACACGATTGCTGGTTGATCTGAGTGACCTGTCGTATGAATCAGTCAAATATTTGAAGCGGTTTTTTAATGGGCAGAAGAGTTATTCAAAATAGAAATTTGGAGACATTGAACTCTAAGCTTCCATGCTCCCAGATAGGCAGCCACTTGGCACGCTATTTGCTTACGTGACCGTATTTGCGAAGGCAGGAAATGAAGCGGACGCCAGTGTTAAGCAGGCGGTCCAGCCAGATCAGCAAGTCTGATTGAGGTCTATAAAAGCTACGTCCGCATAGTCAATGATTGGCAGGACACATCATTGACAAGCGTGGTTTTAGTACAGGTTGGGAGAAACAGGTTTTTTTAGGCGAATAATGGAATGAAAGTGTCTTTACATGTGGTATCCGACTGAGTGCAGAGTTGAAAGTGATGCCAAGATTATTGACTGTAGGAGAGAATCGGATAATATGTCTGTTGTAACAAAGTTGGGGCAGCACATCAAAGTCATCGATTTAGGCAAGCTGACGAGAGCTAACATTGATAATAGCCTGATATTTATCTGGGTTAACAGTAACACCAAACATAGTGGACCAGAACAGCAACCAGGTTAGATCTTTGTTAACGGAAAGGATAGCATTATTTAAATAAGAGAAAGTATAATTGAAACAGGAAAACATAATTAATCCTAGTTTCCTTGTCAGCCGCCGCTGGTCGCTGCGGTACTCACGTTGGCGACCTGCTCGTTGTTCTTGGGCGGGCGCTAGTGCGGTACTCACGTTGGCGACCTGCTCGTTGTTCTTGGGCGGGCGCTAGTCCGGTACTCACGTTGGCGACCTGCTCGTTGTTCTTGGGCGGGCGCTAGTGCGGTACTCACGTTGGCGACCTGCTCGTTGTTCTTGGGCGGGCGCTAGTGCGGTACTCACGTTGGCGACCTGCTCGTTGTTCTTGGGCGGGCGCTAGTCCGGTACTCACGTTGGCGACCTGCTCGTTGTTCTTGGGCGGGCGCTAGTGCGGTACTCACGTTGGCGACCTGCTCGTTGTTCTTGGGCGGGCGCTAGTGCGGTACTCACGTTGGCGACCTGCTCGTTGTTCTTGGGCGGGCGCTAGTGCGGTACTCACGTTGGCGACCTGCTCGTTGTTCTTGGGCGGGCGCTAGTGCGGTACTCACGTTGGCGACCTGCTCGTTGTTCTTGGGCGGGCGCTAGTGCGGTACTCACGTTGGCGACCTGCTCGTTGTTCTTGGGCGGGCGCTAGTGCGGTACTCACGTTGGCGACCTGCTCGTTGTTCTTGGGCGGGCGCTAGTGCGGTACTCACGTTGGCGACCTGCTCGTTGTTCTTGGGCGGGCGCTAGTGCGGTACTCACGTTGGCGACCTGCTCGTTGTTCTTGGGCGGGCGCTAGTCCGGTACTCACGTTGGCGACCTGCTCGTTGTTCTTGGGCGGGCGCTAGTGCGGTACTCACGTTGGCGACCTGCTCGTTGTTCTTGGGCGGGCGCTAGTGCGGTACTCACGTTGGCGACCTGCTCGTTGTTCTTGGGCGGGCGCTAGTGCGGTACTCACGTTGGCGACCTGCTCGTTGTTCTTGGGCGGGCGCTAGTGCGGTACTCACGTTGGCGACCTGCTCGTTGTTCTTGGGCGGGCGCTAGTGCGGTACTCACGTTGGCGACCTGCTCGTTGGGCAGCATCTCGTTGATGCACATGAGCGCGTTCTTGGGCGAGGTGAGGCGCCGCAGCAGCGCGTTCTGGCGCCGGCGCCGCTCCTTGTTCTTGGGCGGGCGCTAGTGCGGTACTCACGTTGGCGACCTGCTCGTTGGGCAGCATCTCGTTGATGCACATGAGCGCGTTCTTGGGCGAGGTGAGGCGCCGCAGCAGCGCGTTCTGGCGCCGGCGCCACTCCTTGTTCTTGGGCGGGCGCTAGTGCGGTACTCACGTTGGCGACCTGCTCGTTGTTCTTGGGCGGGCGCTAGTGCGGTACTCACGTTGGCGATCTGCTCGTTGGGCAGCATCTCGTTGATGCACATGAGCGCGTTCTTGGGCGAGGTGAGGCGCCGCAGCAGCGCGTTCTGGCGCCGGCGCCGCTCCTTGTTCTTGGGCGGGCGCTAGTGCGGTACTCACGTTGGCGACCTGCTCGTTGTTCTTGGGCGGGCGCTAGTGCGGTACTCACGTTGGCGACCTGCTCGTTGGGCAGCATCTCGTTGATGCACATGAGCGCGTTCTTGGGCGAGGTGAGGCGCCGCAGCAGCGCGTTCTGGCGCCGGCGCCGCTCCTTGTTCTTGGGCGGGCGCTAGTGCGGTACTCACGTTGGCGACCTGCTCGTTGTTCTTGGGCGGGCGCTAGTGCGGTACTCACGTTGGCGACCTGCTCGTTGGGCAGCATCTCGTTGATGCACATGAGCGCGTTCTTGGGCGAGGTGAGGCGCCGCAGCAGCGCGTTCTGGCGCCGGCGCCGCTCCTTGTTCTTGGGCGGGCGCTAGTGCGGTACTCACGTTGGCGACCTGCTCGTTGGGCAGCATCTCGTTGATGCACATGAGCGCGTTCTTGGGCGAGGTGAGGCGCCGCAGCAGCGCGTTCTGGCGCCGGCGCCGCTCCTTGTTCTTGGGCGGGCGCTAGTGCGGTACTCACGTTGGCGACCTGCTCGTTGGGCAGCATCTCGTTGATGCACATGAGCGCGTTCTTGGGCGAGGTGAGGCGCCGCAGCAGCGCGTTCTGGCGCCGGCGCCGCTCCTTGTTGCTGATCTTCTTGACTGCAACCAACCAACCAACCAACCACTACATCATCCACATCATATCTCGTTCATAAAAAGGTGAGGTATTTACATGATAGCTATACTTTTAATGTAATTGAAACAATAAAACCTTAAATTTATTTTGGGTTAATAGAATCTTTATTTCTTTTATGAAAACTGTAGTTTTCCTGAGAAATAATGATCATTTTCATCATCATTTTGGGTTTAAAAACTCCATTTTAATTGAATCAGATGTGGCTCTTAGATGTGATTCTTAAAAACGTCTTAAATCTAGTGTGGGAACACTAGATTTAAGACGTTTTTAAGAATGGGCTGCATTTAAAGTTAGAGTTAAGTTTCTAAGTATCTCATCAGGACCATAAAATTTTTGATAAGGTTATTAATTTCTTTGAAAAGTTTCTAAATAAAACGAATTCGTATGTAACAAGTAAGGAATATGCCACAAGTCAATGTCATTCGTTAAAAATAAAAGTGTAATTAAATTAAATAATAATTGATTATTTATTTTTAATGAAACGAATGGTTTCTTATCGATAAAACGTACACTCAATACATTGCTTAAAGAGTGAGTACTTCACAGGGAATGAAGTTTCCAAAAATAAAAGATTAGTGTTAAGTGTTAAGTGTCTAGCGTCAAGTCAATAGTCTTACTTCCAACGAGCTTGTTCTTGAAGAATGCGCGTGCGCTGCCGCTGCTCTCCTCGGATGCGGGCTGCATGAGCGCGTCTTCATCCTGGAAACAAACGAAGAGTTGTTTCAACAAACACAACGCGCACTCGCAAGGGAAAATGATATGAATTTGGAACACAACACTGATTAAGTTTTTGTTCGTTTTAGTTGTCGTGGTGGTGTCATACCTGTAGGCTATTGTCCATTTGAATCAGCGGCTGTGTGTTCGGCGGCGGCATGTTCGGCTGCGGCGGGGGCGGCAGCGGCGCCTGCGCGGGCGACGGCGCGGCCGGCGGCGTCTGCACCTCGTACGTGTGGTGGTTCTGCAGACGAGGCTTAACGTCACACAATCTACTCATTTAGCTACATATTCTGCTCACATAATACAGTCGCGATTACATCTGCAATCTTGGCTTCAGGATTCAATTGTTTTGTTAAGTCGAATGCAGATTCTACTAACGTTATTTATAATACAATGAACAATGGCTACCGAGTCGCCTCCTTGTGCCGCGCGCTACTTACCTCGATGAAAGTTTCCTTGACAGGGACATGCGGATTTTCATTTGCTTGCGGGCTGGGCCTCTATTTTTGAATCGCTCGCCTACGATGTGACTGGAAACGAGTGTTCCTTACCAATCATGTTGCTTAGTGAACAATGTGTTTGTTCTAATCTAATAAACTTCTTCGCGAACTATTTGGTGAATCGAGAACAATCTGTTCGCATTAGATGCTATGACTCCCCTTCTTATAAAACAATAACCTAATGCGAACGATTAGATTTGAATGAAAATTTCATGTGAGTTATACAAGCGATTCATAAATAAAGCCCCTGAACTCGTGTGACTAGTTTTAACGACGTAATAACGTCAGTAGAATAACCGTGTGACATTGCAATGCATAGTCTCAGTACTCACAATTTTTTGAAGGTGAAGAAGGAATTCAATATTGTTGTCATTTTAAGTTTTAGTGTTGGCTGAGAGACATGACGACTAAGCCAACGCCAGATTAGCGCATCTGTAGGTTGGTTCCTTCCTGCAGGGCTAGCATGGGCTGGGGATAAAAGTTATCCACCGGTTATTTCCACTGACAAGGGATAAAATTATTTTATCCACCTGCCAAAGCATGGCAACAGGGGGGAAAGAGAATTATATCACTTTTTGACATTAGACGTGGATACTCACCCTCCGCCTATAATTTCGGGGACAAGCGTTTCCCCTGGTTTGTCCACCGTGAATAGTTTATCCACCCATGTCGCCATGCTCGGAGGGCGGACAAAATTGACAGAGGGGAATAGTATTTTGTCCTCTTCTCCCCATGGATAAAATATCTCCGGCCATGCTAGCCCTGCTGGTCTGACAAATTAGTGCAGTATCTATTAACTTTTAAAAACTCTTTAATTCTCAAATGTGGGCTCTAATACAGTATTGATATCAAACTATGACTAACTTTATGCAGCTTAGTATGTTGAGTGAGACAGGGTGGATTTGGATGTTGAGTGAGACATAGTTGGAAGATCAATTATAGTTGAGGTGTATTAAATGTGTATGCTAGGTGTAGTGTAGTAGTTATGTGGCCAACTGATCCTTCTATCAAGCACCTAAAGGTCACTACACTTACATTTATGAACCTTCCAGTTGTTCTTGCTCCTAGTTACATTGTACTTGCCATGTTCTTCAGCCATCATGCTCCATGCACTACTCTGCCAGGCGCTCAGCTGAGCCAGTGTCAGGAGCAGCTTACTGTTAGTCTAGAGAACCCGGTATGTACACGAGAGGGGCATCTCGCAACCATAATGTTTTCTCAATGCACAGGCTTACTCTCGGAAAGGCTCACATTTGTATCTCTTAGCCTGACTATGGGAAACCAATACAGTATTGAACAAACTTACGAAAGAAATTGGGATCCCAACATCAGGTCTCAGTATGCTACCATCACCATTAGGCCTACTAGAACACTTAGTTTAGCATTAAGTCCTCCTTACACAATTGTTATGTGTTAAAGTGTTAAATAAATAAATAAATAAACACTAACGCCAATGGTGGGTGGAATCATAGAAAGAGAATAACATACAAAAAAGCTTTGTGTTTATCCCGTGCTATGATTGGTAGAGAGATTGTAATGCAAGCTCAGTCAGAGAGTAGCCTTGGACTTTCAGCCAGTGCCGGGCTGGAGGCTGCTGTGTAGACAAACATGAGTTTAACCAGTGAGTTTGATAAAAACCAAATAAATAAAAACTATAGCAAAATGTTACCGTTGATGAAGCTGGAATGAAGCTACCAGGTCTGTTGTAGTGGTTGCTGTTGCGGCGTGTGTTGTCTGGTGATAAGAAACACTATCTAAATCTTTAAACATATACCATTGGATTATATTGAAACAGAGAGTTTTATATCATTAGAATAGTATCTGACCAATGGATTGCAGCAACATTAAACTTGTTAAGAAATCTACTAGAGACTTTCTTCCTCATTAAGAACCTAATGAATCGGTTAAAATTTCCATTATAAACTATCGATTTAGGGGAGGGGGCTACCCCCGTGTACCATCCCCACCCCGCGGAACCCCATGGATATGGAGATATTCATGGCTAAAGTTTTAAGGTTAGAATAGCGCTATTTAGTTATTACAATGTTATTTAATTTATGTTTTACTAAATTTAGCCGGAATCTCAATTTGGGAGAAGCTGGACCATTTTTTGATGTTGTACATTAATTTTCAAGGAGTCGTGTTTCACGAACATTTTGATACACAACCTTCATTTGAAAAAGTAGGTAGTCCCTAGTAGTAGTTAGGGTAGGCACGTAAATTGAAGTGAAGCAAATGGCGCTGTTTATCGTACAAACAGGCAAAAAATCAATAATATGTCTTTGAACACTCGGTCGAGGTGGTCAGAACATGAACTAGAAACGAAGAGGTTGAGATATAAATCTAAGCCGGTATTAAGAACAGATAAAACGGGGCATAATTAGGTAATTAACCAGTCGTGAATCTCCCGTTCTCATTGTGATTCATTGAGAAGTCAAACCGAAGCATCGTAAATTCCGTCTTATTATATGATCGTAACACTTACAATTCCGCGGGCTGTTGTAGGACATTTTGTAGATAAGTTCACTGTATTCTCGTATTCAGAACTCACAGAAAACGCACACTGTAACGTACTTATAAAAATTAATTATTTTTCGCAAAATTAGGCAAGTCAACGCAAAACGCCGTGTAAGAGAATGAAATGAATGGAATGAATGAATGATGGTCTATCAGTCAAATAGTGATGCCATTGCTACGGCAATTGCCGTGTTATACGGCAATTGGGGCTGCTTGGCAAAAAAAAAACACGGTACACGGCAGAACATTCATTGCCGTGTCATAAATACATAGATTCTATCTACGATTCAGAGTTATTCGATGAAAGGTATTCGGTATGGCGGCGTGACCGCTGCTATGATCTCACTGATCAAGAAAGGGGAGGTGGGGTCATGTTGGCAGTCCGCAAGGATTATTCTGTTATTGCACGTCCTGAATGGAACTTGGCGGCAGAAGATCTCTGGTTAACTATCAAGTCATGTGACAAAAGCCGACGCACCAGTTATACTCATATCTGTGTCTTATACTTGTGCAATCAAAAACAGGGTTACACTTTATCGGAACAACTCTCAAACTTCATGAATAACTTACAAGATATTATGACGGCTAATCCTGCTGACAGGTTTGTGATCTTGGGAGACTTTAATATGAGAGCTATTAAATGGATCCCTGCTGATGATATAAGCTATCTTTCGCCGGGTGGCTCGCTACCTAAAATGGAACAGGAATCTGTTGATGGTTTAGATGTAGTTGATTTACACCAATACAACTTTATTGTAAATCAAAACAATGTTAAATTGGATTTATTCCTATCGAATGATTTATTAAATGTATCCACTTGCAACAGCCCACTTGTGCCCTTGGATGTCCAACATCATGGCGCAATGATAGTTTCTTTAAGTTATGGTAGTAAGGAATTTCTCAAAGATGCACCAAGAATTAAATCATCATTTCAGCCATAAAACGTCCACTGAAGAACACAGGCCTCCCTCATGGATCTCCATGAGGAGTAGTTGCCATACTCACCACGCTTGGCAGGCGGGTTGGTGAGCGCAGTATGGGATGTTGATACACGGATAGACGCTGCTGCCCATCTTCCGGAGGTATCCCTTAGCAGGCTCTTACTGTATCCATGGGCATGAGAGGAGGGGTATCATTCTACTGCCGGCACCCCACGGCGGACACAGGAGCATTATTTTTTTATTAGAGCAGTATTTAAGAATTAAATACTGCTCTAATAAAGCACAATTTATTAACATTAATGACGGCTTAGCTTCTATAGACTGGAATGAATGCTGGAACTTGGATAATTTAGAAGAAGCTGTAGAGTATTTTTATACATCATTAAAATTGATACGCGATAAGTACGTTCCAGTTAAGTCAGTCCGTCAAAATAATTTCCATTGTGGTATTCCCCACCTCTTATCAAGGTACTAAAAGAAAAATTTAAATTTTATAATAAATATAAGCGTTACGGGATGCTGGCTGACAAGATAACAATTGATTGCCTCAGTAAGAGAGCCAAACTGTTGGAAGATAAATGTTTTAACTGCCATATGGCATCAGTCGAAAACTCTATTATAGAAAATCCTAGGGTCTTTTGGTCTTATCTTAAATCATTGTCTAAGTCAACATCCATCCCTAAAACCATGACTGATGATGTCTCTTCTGCCACTTCGGGATCGGAAATTTGTGATCTTTTTGCTAATTATTTTCATTCGTCATTTCTAGTTAAATTATCTAATTCAGATAATTCGGATTTATCTACCATGTGTTCCGCTTACTCAAATAACTTATCTACAAATAGTATATCATCCATAGAGTTGTCGGTCCCGATAGTAAGAAATAAACTACTCAAGCTAGACATAAATAAGTCTGCAGGCCCTGACACGATACCACCCATATTACTTGTTAAGTGTGCTGACTCTCTTGCTTTACCGTTATATGTCTTGTTTAGTAGGTCATTAAAAGAGAACTAAGTACCAAATATCTGGAAATTGGCATTCATAACCCCCATACATAAGAAAGTCCCTAAAGAAAAAATTAAAAATTACCGCCCCATATCTAAGCTGTGTATCATAGCTAAAGTATTCGAAAGCATAATATATGATCAAGTTTATGCTTCACTTAAAAATTCACTACCTCTTAGTCAACATGGATTTCTCTCGGGGAGATAAACAGTTACTAACCTTATTCTATTGAATGAGAGCCTTACCGATTCGTATGGATGGGGGGTATCAGACGGATGTGATCTATACGGACTATAGCAAAGCATTTGACCGTATAGACCACCGCCGTCTTATATTCAAGTTGTCT
The DNA here is from genome assembly GCA_963082625.1 of Pasiphila rectangulata. Lineage (NCBI taxonomy): Eukaryota > Metazoa > Arthropoda > Insecta > Lepidoptera > Geometridae > Pasiphila > Pasiphila rectangulata. The sequence goes on along the minus strand of OY720247.1, from coordinate 20,613,137 downwards.
TTGGCTGGAACTAGTGGCGATCTGCTGAGGTGGTTTGCATCGTATGTTGAAAACAGGTCTCAGATGGTTGTGTTAGGCAATTATAATTCTAAGTGGATTTATGTCCCTAGCGATGTTTCCCAAGGCTCACTATTGGGTCCGATTCTTTTTTTATTTTTTATAGCAGATATCGATTCCTGTTTCCATCACTCGAGTTTTAACTTTTGCCGATGACATGAAAATAATGAAAACGATTACCTGTCCAAATGATGTTGCTCTTCTCCAAGAAGATTTGAATCGTCTTGATTCTTTCTGCCTAGATAATAAGCTTGACCTTAATGCAGCTAAATGTAATGTCATAACATTTACCCGAAAAACAAATATTGTTATATCCGACTATTTTTTAAAGGGTCAATTACTGCAAAGGGTAGATGAAGTCAGAGATCTTGGAGTAATCATGGATCATAAGCTAATTTTTGACTCACATAATACATCCATAGTCAATAAAGCGTCTAGGGCATTAGGATTTATAATGCGTTCTTCGAAAAACTTTATTAACATTAAAACTATAAAAAAATTTGTATTGCACCTATGTAAGATGCCATCTAGAATATGCTTCCCAGGTATGGAACCCATCTTATCAAATTTATATAGACAGAATAGAACAAATTCAAAGAAAGTTCCTACGTTTTCTTAATTTTAAATTGAAGAAATATGAATCTGACTATCAACTTAACTGTGCCAAACAACATCTCATCCCTTTAGCCATACGAAGGAATATTAGCGATGTAGCTTACTTGTCCAAAATTATTACTTCTTCGATAGATTGTCCAGCTCTTCTTAGTAAAATAAATTTTAATGCACCAATGCGCACTTTAAGAAAAAAACAACTCTTTCATCTTCCCTCTGTTTCGACTAACTATCGCCAAAATTATTTTATCTACCGTACGAGTAAGCAGTTAAATTTGCAAACAAAAGTTTTTTTTTTTTTCAAAAAAGGTTTAAGTACAAGGTACAGTTATAAGGTACTTAATTAAGCTAATTACAGTGTAAAATATTTAAGAAAAGTACAATTTGATAAACCTTTTAGGGTCAAACATAATTGACTCCTCACTCTTCCTAAGTTTTCACTTGTATTAAGATGTGAGGGCTCTCTACATCGACTTCTAGCGGGCTACAAAGGTACTAACTAAAATCATACAATTGACACTATATTAAAAAATGTAACCCTTATTTCTTACAATCTACTTTATTACTATTTTATTTACTAAATTAAATGTTACATAGCCTATAATTTAACTGATAACAAAAGCTCAGTCTCAGCATAATCCAAATTTCACAAATAGGATGTTATATTTGTTTTAAATTCTTGTTGTGTCATGTTAAGTAAAGGTAAAGGTATAATTTTGTTTAATTTGTTGAAGACGTAAGGTGCCAAGTAGAATGTGTGATTATGTGCAAAAGATGTTCGAGTTTTTATCACAGAGAACACTTTATTCTTTCGTCTTTTGCTGACAACATCTATATCTGCCGGTTTTTTATGCTGTGTGAGAAGGATTTTTTGTAAATATAGTTTTCTAATAGTGAGGACATTACAATCATTGTACAGTTGGGTCGTAGAGTATCTGTACGGTTTATTAAACGCCACTTTAAGTGTGACCTTGACGTTTTTCTCATTAGTAAACAATCTCTTAAAGATAAGCTAAATAATAACTTCTTTAATAAATATAAATATTGAAATCACACACAATACAATATGTCATTAATTGTAAGATTAAAATAACTAATTTAATTTAACTTTACCCCATAACCCATTTTACCCCAACTTACTTTTATAGACAATTTTATTTGGCAACTTAAATACATTGTAACATTATTTAATGTCTATGTCTCTACCGTTTCTAGCTGTGGAGACCTTTAAATGGCTTCATAATATGTTTTAACTTGGTACTATTTAAGAATTATTATGCCGATGGTCTTCCTAATATAAATAAATAAAATAAATAAATAAATCACGGCAATCAGGGCAATAAACTTTAAAATCGAACAAAGTAAAGAACGCGTTATCGACTACACTTGACAAGAGAAGATACATTTCAAGTGTAGTCGAGTTAATGGTCACACATCTCTCCAGTACAAAATCAACTTGTAGTTGGAAACACCTCATTCTAAGTCATTCTGACATTCACATTGAAGTTTCGCTATTTTGTATGTAACGTCTCAAAAACATTCCATTCATTCATGTGGACCAAGTGGCCAACCAACAATCAATCGGGTCTTCTACACTTCTTCTTCTTCTTGGGAAGTGCGGGTAAGAGTCGATCCTAAGATCTTTACTCTAGCTTCAACTTCGGAAGCAACTACTTCATTCAGAGTCCAGGGGTGTTGCCGTTTATGGCATTCTATTCAATCCAACGCCTTACGAGGAGTCGGTTGACCTTACGAGGAGTCAGTTGGGCCTAGGAGCTCACGGGGCACCGGTCTCCAGGAAGATTTGCTGTCTGGCGGCCGCGTGTGCAGCGGGGCGATGGTGTTGAGGTGTATATGGTGGCTATTGTCGGCCTGATCGTACATTCGACGTGCCAACTTAACCACAAAGTCCTCAACACTGGGCATCTGCACATCGCGGGCGATGACGTCGTTCCTGACGTACCGCCCCGCTCCTGTGCAGACTCGTAGGGCAATGTTCTGCTGAGCCTGCATTCTCTTGCGGTTTGTACTTGAACATAGCGCGTACCACGCTGGCGTCGCGTATGTGAGTCGTGAGCGGATGTAGGTTTTGTAAACCCCCATCTTCGTCTTTAGCTGTAGTCTCGATGCCAAGACAGGCCGGAGCATTACCCGGGCAGCGCGCGTTTGTCTTAACGCTCGCTCTACCTGGGCATTCATCGTCAAGGATCTGTCGATATCGACGCCGAGGTACCGGACGGAGGTCTGCCATTCTACTGTTTGGCCTCGCAGTTGGAGTGGCGGCAACGGAGTGCGTCGGCGGGTAACGAGGAGCGCGGCGGCCATGCTGGTAGGATGTCTAAGAGGCGTTGCATTCGGAGACGGGCTGTAGCTGGGCAGTTTGAGGAAGCAAAGTAGGCGCTGTCATCCGCGAAGAGCGCTAGTGTGACATCTCGTTCGCCGGGCAGGAGATGGCCTTCTAAGGTTGGGATGTCGTTAGTGTATAACGCGTAGAGTGCTGGTGAGAGACAACTGCCTTGGGGAACACCGGCGGTGATTAGTCGTGGCTGAGATTCTTCTTGTTCGACTGAGACGAAGAAGCTTCGGCCCGTGAGAAACGACCTGACGATATGAATGATCGCTGGTGGTGTGGTGGAGGCGATCAACTTCAGGATAAGGCCGACGTGCAAACTCGGTCGAAAGCCTTTTCGACATCTAGGAAGACCCCGACTGTTGAGCTGCCGCTGTTGAGTTCGTGAGCAAGGTGATGCAGGATACGTGTGAGCTGGAGCGTTGTGGAATGCTGACTGCGGAATCCAAACTGTTCGGGCCTAGGTTCAATGTGCGGAACCAGTCTCCGCAGTAGCAGGCGCTCAAACAGCTTGGCAGTGGTAGATAGCAGTGTGATGGGTCGGTAGCTTGCGGGATAGCGCCTGTCTTTACCTGGTTTTGGTAGCATTATTACGTGGCCAACCAATGTTCGATGTTTTTTGGTCTGAAATATTGACCCAGCTGAATGACAGTTGTGAAAACCTAGCCAAATTTGTACTAAATATTTTGTCTCTGCCCCATGCCAATGCCGATGGCAAGAGAATTTTTAGTAGCGTAAATATTATAAAAACGAAATCTCGTAACAAAATTATCACATCCACTATAAACAATACATTGCTCGCCAAAAAATACATTTAATATAAAGAAAATTGCACAGATTTTAAGGCTACTAAAGAAATGCTAAATTATATACTAAATATATAATAAAATAATTGAAAGGCAGTTCAAAATACCAACTAAAGAAAGAGGAGGAAGAAGAATTACATCGTGACATTAGACATTTATATAATGATGGTTCTAATGAATAAAAAAGCTAAAAAAGTTTTGGATATCTATTTATTTTTGTTTCTTTAAACTTTAATATTAAGGACAGCAAAGCTACAAAGTATATGTTTTATGAAAATGTATGAGACACGGCAATTTCTCTTATTTTGCCTCAAAACACGGCAATTCGATATCCAAAACACGGCAGTAATTTGTTTTTTTGATGGCAACCCTGCTACAGATGCTGTATGTATACCTAAATCTTAAGAGTAGGTAATGCATTGTATATACATTTTTTATTGTAGTGCACAGACTACGTGTTGGTCGTGTTGTAGTGTAGTGCAATTGCAACTTTACACTGTGTAGTGTATCTTCATAAATTATGTCTTAATTTCATTATTTTCAAAATAAAGTAGGTACTTGGTATTATCTAAAAAATATACGAGTGTAAGTAAACGTAATCGTGCGCGTCTAAATTTGAAGAGACAAAACGCAAAATCCAGTTTTGCTATTTGTTAGTTGTTTACTGATACTTTATTTTCGGTTGCACGGTCATCATTTAGTTTGCTGGTAAGTATATCCTGCAACAATATGTAGGTACTCGTTAGTTTGGAAGTTGATAATTGTAAACAAACAAGTTTCAACCTACTTTTATTTCTACTTTGATTTGATTACATCAACAAGCTGACTAAGCAGCTTTCTGACTAAATAGCATGTTATAATGTTTCTTATGAAGGTTCAATCAGAATTTACCTAACAAATGGAAATATTTACTTTCCCAACAGAAATGAGATGACATCAATCAGACAATGTCATCTGTACACTGCGTGGTGGTGTGGGAGTTCCAGTGTGGAGGGCAGTGGGTCCCGCACACCCCGGGGGTCACGCGGACTCTGGAGCGGGCACATGCCAAGAAGCTGACCCGAGTGGTCTTGGCTGATGCTGACCCTGCCTTGAAAGGGCATCATGTCAACCTAAGAACTTTGACACAAGGGCAGGACATGCCAGGTGAGTGTGGATTTTATATATTAAAACAAAAAGCTTAATATTAAGTAAAGTAGTACCTACAAACATAGAGTGGCTAAACTAAAGCTAGAAACAGTTTCCTAACTTGATATTGTAAATCGTAAAAATGTTAATCTGCTTGGGTAGAAATTAAATTATTATGGTAACACACATTAAACCTCGCCTGTTGCAGCAAACACTGCCTATATTGGGGCATGGCCATGGTGATAGCATTTCTTTTTATTATTTATTTAGTATAAGTTAACATGACCTACACTAAAGTACTTTACAATCTAGCCAAACCGGCTCATGATAACATATAAATAAATAATGGTGATTGATAACATGTTCATCTTTTGCTGGTGTTCTGAAACCTGTTGCAAATCTTTTATTCACTAACTGGATATTACCTTTTATAAATAATAAAATGTTGGGTTGTATCTCTGCAATTTAACTGTGCATCTTCCTACACATATCAGCTAATAAGGGGAGACCTTTGCCCAGCAATGGGATGATATAGGTTAGTTAAAAAATAAATTACATCATCAACATCTCAGCTAACTTTTTTTTTCTTTTTTTTTGGGGTGTAAGTAGCTCACATAAATCTTTGAGCTAAAGTTAACCTCTCCTGCACATGGCACACCCTGCCTAACAGCGAACGAGGCTCTGGCGCATTCTGATCACCTCCTATCGTGGTTGCTGTGGTCTGATTCCGCCCAGTACAATTCTTATGGAATCTGCTGGTGGTAGGATCCATGTGGTCCGTTTGGCTGGCTACCCTTGGGCCGTAATCTGCCGCAAAGCACGCTTGAGTGTGTTCCGGCTACTGAGACCAAGTGCCAGTTCTTTTCCCCTCCCAAACGGTATGTCTCTTGCAACCCTGGGATCCGTGGGGCTATGAGGATCATATTTGCATGTCTGAGCGTGATGGGTTGGTTTAGGGGCCAGGGAGACTCGATAAACGGTTGTCCACTGGCCGCCTGTTGGTTCGTAGGGGAACTGAACCTGGCCGCTCCAAACCCTGGAGGCTGTCCCGCCGCCAATGTCAAAAGCTTCATAGGTATTCATCGTGCCGGAGTAGGAGACCGGAGTGGAACACGATTTTTACCTATTGAGTCAGATCGGGGGCCCTTCCGTCCCCCCTACCAGCCACTCACACCACTAGTAAACACTTATGTATTTTTAGAACTATTTTTGCTCTCTAGGTCGCCAGATATCTGCCGTTCCTTTCTTTCTCCCATCTTACCCGAAAAATAATGGCTGTTACAAAAAATAACAATAAATGTTCAGCAGCGGCTTATCATTCTACATTTAAAGTGGACTTCTGCAATATCAGAGGCTTACACTCCAACCTGAATGCCGTCCATTACCATCTTGAGACCAGCCAACAGGCAATCTTATTTCTCACAGAGACTCAGATTTCCGCTTTTACTCCACTGAAACTGTCCCGTCTTCGTGAAGATAGCCTCAGTTCACCCGATACCCAAAAAAGGAGACTGTTTAAACCCAAAAAACTATCGGCCTATAGCGATAACCTGTCTGCTCTCTGGTGATGTAAAGGGTTGTTAATGACCAACTCCTCGATTACTTACAAGAGCACCAGATGATTAATGACAGGAAATATGGCTTTCGTCGCGGTGGATCAGCTGTTGATCTTCTTGTGTACTTTACTCATCGATGAGCCGAAGCCGTCGAGAACCAGGGAGAGGCTCTGGCCGTTAGTCTTGATATTGCTAAGGCGTTTGATCGGGTATGGCACAAGGCACTTTTATCGAAGCTTCCAGCATACGGGCTTCCGGAGAAACTATGCAGCTGGATAGCCAGCTACTTATCGGAGCGAAGAAGTATTAAGGTTGCAGTAGACGGATTTTGCTCCGATACAAAACCTATAAACGCTGGCATCCCACAAGGCTCTGTTTTGTTATTACCTTGTTACCTTACCTTGTTAATTCTGCATATCAGTGACATGTTACATCAAAGTAACATACATTGCTATGCAGATGGTACAGGTGACACATACTAGGCTGAGCTAATTTCTCTCGGACACAAGTGGATGAGTGCCGTAACAAACTTGTGTCTGAAATTGAGGCTTCTATGGAGCAAGTCTCAGTCTGGGGGATCAAAATCCTGTTCGCTTTAACCCCGCTAAGACACAAGTTTGCGCGTTCTCCACTAAGAAAACCCCATTCGACAAAACTACGAGGTTTCAGAACATTCCTCTTTATATCTCCAAAAGTATTGGACAATACCTAGGATTGTCGACATTTCGAGTAGCGTCCAGTTCCGTGATCATTTGGAAGGTAAGGTCAAATTAACCTCTAAAGAACTTGGCGTTGTCGACAGGGCGAGTCGGTACTTCACGTCGGTCCGAAAACTCATGCTTTACAAGGCGCAAGTACGACCGCACGTGGAGTAGGTACAACTCACACCTCCGGGCAGGCGCGCCACGATACCAACGCCCACTTGATCGGATACAACGCAGAGCAACCCGTATTGTCGGCGATTCGAAACTCACAGACGATCTGGAGCTCTTAAGCCTTCGAATAGACGTAGGTTCTTTGTGTGTGCTATATCGTCTGTATAATGGGGAATGTTCTGAAGAACTATTCAGCTTAATACCCGCAGCTAACTTCCATCACCGCACTTTTCGCCATAAAGCGAATTTTCATCAGCACCATCAGGATAGCTGCTTCTCCAGAACCACTCGCTTTTCGCGCTCTTTTTTGCCGTGGACGATCAAGCTGTGGAACTAACTTCCATCTACGGTAGTCCCTTCGGAGCTACGATATGGGGTCCTTTAAAAGGCGGGTATTCTCTCTCCTCAAAAGCCGGCAGCGCATCAGCTTTGCCTCTGGTGTTGCAGATGTCCATGGGCGACGGTGACCACTTCACATCAAGTAGCCCGTCTGCTCGTCTCCCTGCTTAAAATATAAAAAAAAACAACATCTATAACGTGTAAATTGTTCAGATGGCGGTGTGGCGGAGTGCGGCGTGCGGCGCTCGTGCTACAGCGTGCAGTCGGTGGGCGGGCGCGGCGCGCGCTGGGAGTGGGCGCCCTTCTGCGCGCCGCCGCTGCCGGCCGAGCTGCGCTACGAGCCCATGCCCATGGAGGTACGACCGCAGGCAGCGACCACCCCGTGGGGCTATAGCAGTAATGCTGGCTTGCTTGGGGCCTGGATCCTTGGGACCAACATTCTGGTTCAATAGCAAAGGCGCCAAGCGCGCGCTCGATAATTGTTTCACTTCGCTATTTGCAAGGGTGGGCCGAGCGAGCCTAAGAGCCAAGTCAGCGCGGGTTTATCATCATCATTTGCCGGACTACTGCATTCACTGCTGGGTATACGCCTACCTTTGCTTGTCCGAAGCGCCGAAGCCCCGCGACGTTTGGTGATCTCGCTCCTCTCGTTCATATCGCTACAGGAGTCGGTCACTCACTCATGTTGGTAGTAGATTAGATGACTCAATTTTAATCGTTAGTCCGTTATATAGATTAACAAAATCTATATATAATCACTTACAGGCAAACAAACAAACAAAATATTTTCTTCTATTAGTTTTCTTCTGTTAATTTATCCAATGTACATTTTATTTAAGTCAAATTTGTTTACTTTTACATAATATTCTTAAGTTACCCATATGTGGAAACTGTTTCTAGCTTTAGTTTAGCCACATTATGTTTGTACTACTTTACTTAATATTAAGCTTTTTGTTTTCCAAATAAATAAAATAAAATAAAAATAAAATATGTTTAGGGCCAAAATGGTAAAAAGGAACCCTTATAGAATCACTCTGTCTGTCTGTCTGTCTGTCTGTCACAGATGGATATCTCGAGAACTACTAATGCTATCGGCTTGCAATTTAAAATGGTAAAAGACAGCAGTTTTTTTACTAATATAGCATATATAAAAATGTTAAAAAATATTCTTATTTTGATTGCAGGGGGGCGGATAGGGGATCCCGAAAATTTTAAGTGAAGTTACTAGGCCGTGTGGGGTATCATATGAAAGATATTCATTTGTACATTAATAAACAGTTTTTAGTTTTCCTTTAAACCGTATCGTTTTTGAGTTATTTACAAAAATGTTGAAAAAACGACCGTTCATTATCTCCGAAGTTTGCCGAGGTAAACCCGTGATACTTTTATAGCTAATAGAAGTGTATGTAAACTTTATAGGAAAATTATAGCGAACTCTGTAATTTGCATAGTTTTTTAGACAAGGTGGGTAGAAGGGGTGTTTTCAAAAATTTTGTGAAGTTAATAGGTGATGTTGGGTATCATATGAAAGGTATTCATTTGCACATTAATAAACAGTTTTTAGTTTTTCTTTAAGCCGTATTGTTTTTGAATTATTTACAAAAATGTTGAAAAATCGACCGTTCCCCCCCCCTTATCTCCGAAGTTTGCAGAGATAAACCCGTGATACTTTTATAGCTAATAGAAGTGTATGTAAACTTTATAGGAAAATTATAGCGAACTCTCTAATTTGCATAGTTTTTTAGACAATGGGGGTGGAAGGGGTGTTTTCAAAATTTTTGGAAAGTTACTATGTTATGTGGGGTATTATATGAAAGGTATTCTTTTGCACATTAATAAACAGTTTTTAGTTTTCCTTTAAGTCGTATAGTTTTTGAGTTATTTACAAAAATGTTGAAAAAAATAGCGTTCCCCCCCCTTATCTCCAAAGTTTGCGGAGATAAACCTTTGAAACTTTTATAACTATTAGAAGTGTATGTAAAGATTAGAGGAAATTTATTACAATCTCTCTACATAGCATACTTTTTTAGAAATCATCGAAAGTAAAAAATCTACATAAGTTCTGCTATCAGACGAGAGATGGCGCTGTCAAGGTTCTCCAACAAATATAAAACCGCCTTTGTCATATATTATATTGTATGATGGCACGGAACCCTCGGTGCGCGAGTCCGACTCGCTCTTGCCCGGTTTTATTTTCTTTTTGAACGTAATCCATTGTATCGAAATGTCGCGTGAAGTCATACGCTGGTACGCGCCGACGTGCCTTGGTTCAGAACGATGACGTGAGTCCCCTAACGAGACTCCTAAAGTTCAACTCGCTTTATCTATGTATTATTTAATTAATTTGAAAAAGTAGATATTATCTTTGTATTATCTATCGAACTGACGCTGACGGACTGAATAGAATTTAGATTTTCATACCCTGTCATGATGCGTGTTGTTATCGAGTTGTGCGTTCCCTCGGCAGGGCCAGTGCGCCGTGGAGGAGGCGTGGTGCGCGGGCGGCGGCGTGATCGCGTGGCGCGGCTGGGCGCTGGGCGCGCGCGCGGGGCTGGCGCGGCGCGGCGCGGCGGTGCGGCTGCTGCGGCGCGCCCCGCAGCCGCCCTACCCGCTGGCGCGCGCCGACCCGCAGCCCGCGCCGCCGCCGCCCTCCAGGCACCGCACACGTACGTATCCCCTCTGTAGATCGCGTGGCGCGGCTGGGCGCTGGGCGCGCGCGCGGGGCTGGCGCGGCGCGGCGCGGCGGTGCGGCTGCTGCGGCGCGCCCCGCAGCCGCCCTACCCGCTGGCGCGCGCCGACCCGCAGCCCGCGCCGCCGCCGCCCTCCAGGCACCGCACACGTACGTATCCCCTCTGTAGATCGCGTGGCGCGGCTGGGCGCTGGGCGCGCGCGCGGGGCTGGCGCGGCGCGGCGCGGCGGTGCGGCTGCTGCGGCGCGCCCCGCAGCCGCCCTACCCGCTGGCGCGCGCCGACCCGCAGCCCGCGCCGCCGCCGCCCTCCAGGCACCGCACACGTACGTATCCCCTCTGTAGATCGCGTGGCGCGGCTGGGCGCTGGGCGCGCGCGCGGGGCTGGCGCGGCGCGGCGCGGCGGTGCGGCTGCTGCGGCGCGCCCCGCAGCCGCCCTACCCGCTGGCGCGCGCCGACCCGCAGCCCGCGCCGCCGCCGCCCTCCAGGCACCGCACACGTACGTATCCCCTCTGTAGATCGCGTGGCGCGGCTGGGCGCTGGGCGCGCGCGCGGGGCTGGCGCGGCGCGGCGCGGCGGTGCGGCTGCTGCGGCGCGCCCCGCAGCCGCCCTACCCGCTGGCGCGCGCCGACCCGCAGCCCGCGCCGCCGCCGCCCTCCAGGCACCGCACACGTACGTATCCCCTCTGTAGATCGCGTGGCGCGGCTGGGCGCTGGGCGCGCGCGCGGGGCTGGCGCGGCGCGGCGCGGCGGTGCGGCTGCTGCGGCGCGCCCCGCAGCCGCCCTACCCGCTGGCGCGCGCCGACCCGCAGCCCGCGCCGCCGCCGCCCTCCAGGCACCGCACACGTACGTATCCCCTCTGTAGATCGCGTGGCGCGGCTGGGCGCTGGGCGCGCGCGCGGGGCTGGCGCGGCGCGGCGCGGCGCGGCGGTGCGGCTGCTGCGGCGCGCCCCGCAGCCGCCCTACCCTAATTGTAATTGTCCCTAATTGTAGCAGCAGTTTGGCTGTCCAGCACCTGGCTGGTCGTCAGCCGCGCATATGCCAGTGCAGTGAGAGTAAGACGTGGTTGTATGCCTCGCAGCTCCGGTCCCGAGCGTGCCGCCGCAGCACGCGGGCTCCAGCGTGCAGGCGGCGCCGCGCGCCGGCGCCCGCAGCGCCTCGCCGCGGGAGCGCCCCAGCAAGCCCAACCTCGCCAGGCAGATACTGCACAACTTGAATATATTCAGTGAGTACAGCTGTCAACATCAGCCCTTTTCCACCCATGCTCGCATATCTGTGATGCTTGGGAGGGGTCGCAAGACGCTTTAGGTGTTTTTTGAGACCTTTCAAAAGCTTTTGGCTGTGTTCACCATGAAACATTGATTAGGAAATTGCGTCACTATGATATTAGGGATATCACTTTAGATCCATTTATTTCTTATCTCAGTGACCCAATACAAAGAGTTGATGTTAATGGAAAACGATCTTCCGAAAATATCAGATTATCAAGAGTACAAAACCACTTGAAATGGAATCTGCTCCAAGACCGAAAAATGTAACATAGCACAAAAGAAAAACGTTAAATGATGACTATAACGACCGAGTTAGGTTCTTCTGTTCGCTTCTTTTCCTAACTCGCGTGTCATCTGAATTGAACCGATTCTAATAAGTGCCTTATTCTATTCATTTGTGTTGTTTTATTTTAAAATTGATGTTATGACGCATTGATAAGGTCCAAGGACATTTTTATACCTTGTCATTCTTTCATGTTGTGATTGTTGGCATTATTATACTTAGTCATTTTTTAAATGTACAATTTGTACAAGTTTTTTATGAAACAGTTATAAGTCTTTATTCATGATTATTCTACTTATGACCAGATTTTTTCGTTTTTGTAGGCTCATTGTCAGTGGACAGACATCAATTTAAAATAAAAAACCTTCCCCTAGAGGATGAAATGTTTTTTTTTCTTCGCTCTGGTACGCCACAATGACGGTCTTTTTGAGCAAGAGGAGTGAAAATTATGTACTTTAATAAAAAAAAAATTAACTAACCAATTTCAACGAAAAATAAAATGTCCAAAATAATATCCGACCGTGACAGGACTCGAACCTGCAATCTTCGGATCCGAAGTCCGACGCCTTATCCATTAGGCCACACGGTCCGTACATGAAGCCTCCGAATCGCGCATCACTTTCCGCGAAACGATTGCGCGCGCAGCGGTCATTCACCTCGCGAAGTCCTGACCTATTTCGTAGACGAATTCGGGGGAGGTACACTGCTCGCAACGTTTGAATAATGCTAGATTACGCTTTTATTGAAGAGCAATGAGGTTGTGTTTTTCGATACGACAAATAAATAAGTTACATTACAATCTATGCCTTTAGGCATTTAGAAGTGCGCTCGGACACCCCTAAATACTTTTCAAAGGCCAAAATGACATAAAACCTTATTAAAAACACACGATTTCGACGTAATTCGAAAAAAATAAATTAATTTCTCTGAAAAATTCTACCTTAAAAAATTAAGGTCCTAGCGTCTTTTAAAGTCAACATTTTTGGCTGTTTAAGTTTTTATTTTTTATTTTTTTACTTGTAAGTTAGCGACACCTACCATATTTTGATATAATATACACATTTTAATATTCTATTACAAATATTTTTTTCAGAAATATTAGTTGGGATCAACAGTCGAAATAATATTAATATACAGATAAATGATGGTAGATATAACGCTGAATGCGCGCGCACTGGTCGCTCACCTCGCCAATTCCAGAGCTGTTCCATACAGGCACTTGACCCGAATGTGGAGGTCAATGCTTGCCAAATTGGACCACTGATACGAGCACGTTATCTGCCTGTAGGAAGTAGATTAAACTTATGTTTATACAGGAAATACAAAGAAGAAGAAAAACAAATAACGCACTGGAAGACTACACTGAAGTATAAAATACTTGTAATACAATAATTAGGAGTAAATAAACAAAAGATGACTAATAAAAAAATAACTTATAACGGAACTGAAATAAGTTTGACTACACAGAGGTTCGGGCTCAATCCTAGCTGCAAGGCAAATGTTCGTATGATCCTATGGTGACTCGTTTCTAACCTTTTTCAAGTGAAGATTCTAGTGAAGATTTAAATCTAATCAGCCTGTAGAATCCCACTGCTGGACTGCAGGCCTTCCTTCCCTCTCTCCATACTTCCCGGTCCAAGGCGTCGGTCGACCAGTCAGCACGGGACATGTCCAGCCCGCCGCGCCCCCTGCGCCTGGCGCCGCGCGGTCGCTCACCATATGTGGGATCCACTCGGTGGCTATCTTTGCCCACATTTCTTCCGACATGCGACACACATACCCGGCCCAGTCCCACTTAGTTTAGCAGATTTATTGACAGCATCGACGATTTTTGTCTTGGAGCGCAGTGTGATGTTTCTTATGCGATCTGTTAATTTAGCACCAAGAATACTGCGCTCCATCGACCTTTGGCAGACTCCGAGCTTTGACCGCGGAGGAGATTTATTACAGACTAGGTGTCCCGGCGAACTTCGTGTCGCACCTACTACAACCACTTCTTACAACTTACCCTACAACTACCCTACTACTACCCCTACAACTTATGGTATAAAAGGCAATTCTGTCAAAAAATACTAATGATGAGTAATGTAATTGTTTCGATAAGGATTAATACTATGTTTATAAAAACACCGCAAATTACGCATTATTTTGGAACAAATTGTATTAAAAAAAGTTATCGTGAGCCAACCTTAAAAGATAGACATATGCTATCGCATACTTTAGAACTTTTGAAAGGAACCATTCCGTCATACACGATGGCTGCGTAACTTTAACCGCCTACGCAGCGCACGCAACGTAAAGAAAAAATCAGATTCAGATTCATTTATCATAATTATATCTGACAGTAGTTCCTAAGATTAGCCTGTTCAACCAAACAAATAAACTCTAGCTTTATAATATTGCTATATAATAGATGTTGTTAAGGTTTTAACAAATAAATGGTTTGATTAGACTGCTTCTGTATGGTGTCAGGTAACAACAAGCACGGCACAGCGGAGTGCCCGGAGCCGGAGGGGGGCGGGGGCGCGGGGACCGACGCCGAGTGCGGCAGCACGCGCTCCACGCGCCGGCACAGCGTCGACACCGTCTCCACCTACCTCAGCCACGAGAGCAAGGACAGTCTGCAGGTAACAACAAGCACGGCACAGCGGAGTGCCCGGAGCCGGAGGGGGGCGGGGGCGCGGGGACCGACGCCGAGTGCGGCAGCACGCGCTCCACGCGCCGGCACAGCGTCGACACCGTCTCCACCTACCTCAGCCACGAGAGCAAGGACAGTCTGCAGGTAACAACAAGCACGGCACAGCGGAGTGCCCGGAGCCGGAGGGGGGCGGGGGCGCGGGGACCGACGCCGAGTGCGGCAGCACGCGCTCCACGCGCCGGCACAGCGTCGACACCGTCTCCACCTACCTCAGCCACGAGAGCAAGGACAGTCTGCAGGTAACAACAAGCACGGCACAGCGGAGTGCCCGGAGCCGGAGGGGGGGCGGGGCGGGGGCGGGGGGACCGACGCCGAGTGCCGAGTGCGAAGGTCCGCCTGCGACGATTCGGGCTCGATTCCGCAAGGAACAAATGTCTGTACGATCTGCAGATATTTGTTCAGGATGTTTTTATATTATTATTTATTTATCTTTCATCCGGTTTATCGGTTACGCCGCTTATGTTTTATTTGCAATCGATTATTTACCTTTATGTTGTAACACGTTCAGCGGTATTGGTTTGACAATCCTTCAGGCTGGTTTGCAACAGGCGTACCTATATCTCGCTATCATCGCTGTCAAACGTCATTTTTTTTATAATTACTGCAAAATGGACCATTGACAGCGATGATCGCGAGATTTACGCCTGCTGCAAACCTGTCGCGAGATACGTGATCAGCCTGCCGAGCGACCGACTGACATGGAGACTTTTTCCATATCTGCGTCTGCGGCGTGACAGAATTTTTGCTGAGAGTCTGTAGCAGGACATAACTGCAACTATCATGGTTTTTCACAACAATCATTGCATATGCAATGAATGAATGAACACTATTGTACACAACAGTAAAACCTTAAGATTAACTTACAATTTAAAATATAAGAACAATAAAGTGCAAGTGTTATGCAACATACATGATTTGAATCTTTTTGAGTTTCACAGTCTACCCTCTTTCTTCGTATCCTGAACAAAAATATTAAGTTTAAGACTAATTTATTATCTTTATTTAACTGTCGAGGGCAGAGGAGCGTGCGGTACGCGTGGGCGGGGCGCGCCTGAGCTGCAGGTTCGGTCGCCCCGCCCGCGCGCCGCGCGCCCTGTGCCGCGCTGACGGAGCGTTGTGTCGCAGCAGGGCGCGGTGGGCGAGCTGCTGGACTGCAGCGGCGGCAGCGACGACGTGTTCGAGGCGCCCGAGCCCGCCGCGCGCGCCGCCGGTCAGTGCACCACCTACACACAACACGCTCTCCAGGACCATTCTCATGCATCGTCATTTATTTATTTGGACAACCAACAGCAGTACATTGTATATGGCGTAGGATGATTTGATAATTCGTATTATCGCGAAAATTCTAGAGATTTTGCAAAAACACGGTTAATTAGACAATTATGATTACACTCAACACTGCCTGTCACAGAACTGAGATGGACAGACAGTAGATTATTAGGTTTTAATGACATTTGTCTAATTAATTATCCGTGTTTTCGCAAAACCTCTAGAATTTTCGCGATAATTCGAATTATTAAATCATCCTACGACATACACAAAAGTGTGAAAACATAAATAGTGATCCAAGTTCTAAACGCTCCAAATTAATAAATTTCACAAAATTTACATTGTAAAGAATTTTCCGCATCGTAATTTTACTTATTAATTGTTTGTACTCTCAGTAGATCCAGTTTCGAAATTTACAAAAAAAATTACTGTATATATGTTAATGCGAATCTTCTATTTCCATATCGATATTTATAACAGATGTCAAAATGACAGATGTCAAATTAAACAGAATTATTCAAACATGACAGATGTCAAAAATGAGAGCTGTCAAACTTCAAATGGCCATAACTCGACAACTACTTGCCCCAGACATTCCCTTTAGAGCTCAAATGAAAGGCGTTGATGATACCTACTTTTACAATGACAGCTGTCAAACTTCAAATGACCATAACTCGACAACTACTCAGCCTAGACATTCCGTTTACGGCTCAAATGAAAGGCATTGATGATACCTACATTTAAATTGGTTTTTTTATATTATGTATATGTATATTACACAATAAAAAGTTTTTTGAAACATTGGTCCAATAAGCCCCAAACACTTTTGTAAGTTATTTCTTAAAATTATAATTTTGGTAGTATCATCAATGCTTTTGTACGAGCCTCGTACATTGGCCTACATAATTCTGTCAATCTAGCATTTACGCCATGTGTAGTTAGTTTTACCTGCAAAATCATTGAGCAATCAGTTCGCGTTTCGCTATCCAACCGAGCGCGTCTCATTAACATCATCAGTATAAGTTCTCTAAAATATACCAGTTAAAAATTACTAGCGGTGTTTTTTCTGATATATCGAACTATATTACCTATTGCCAGAATGTGCTTTCAATTTGAGCCCTAAACGGAATGTCTTGGGCGAGTAGTTGTCGAGTTATGGCCGTTTGTAGTTTGACAGCTGTCATCGAAAACGTAGTAGTTGTCTATACTCGTGTAGGACGTCGAAGAACTTTACAGTGTGTGTCGTCAATAACGTCGTGTTCCGTTCAGACGTGCGTGACTGCGGCTGGGTGCGCGGCGTGGCGTGCCCGCAGTGGGGCGCCGTGTGCCCCGTGTGTCTGCGCGAGCTGGCCGGGGGCGCCGGCCGCGTCGTGGCGCTCGCCGCCTGCCAGCACATGCTGCACCTGGCCTGCCTCGCCGACCAGCTGCGCGAGGCCGAGCAGCGCGCCGCCCTCGCCGTCGTGAGTATACTATCCGCGGGCGCAGGCGCCGGGCGCTCGCCGCCTGCCAGCACATGCTGCACCTGGCCTGCCTCGCCGACCAGCTGCGCGAGGCCGAGCAGCGCGCCGCCCTCGCCGTCGTGAGTATACTATCCGCGGGCGCAGGCGCCGGGCGCAGGCGCCGGGCGCTCGCCGCCTGCCAGCACATGCTGCACCTGGCCTGCCTCGCCGACCAGCTGCGCGAGGCCGAGCAGCGCGCCGCCCTCGCCGTCGTGAGTATACTATCCGCGGGCGCAGGCGCCGGGCGCAGGCGCCGGGCGCTCGCCGCCTGCCAGCACATGCTGCACCTGGCCTGCCTCGCCGACCAGCTGCGCGAGGCCGAGCAGCGCGCCGCCCTCGCCGTCGTGAGTATACTATCCGCGGGCGCAGGCGCCGGGCGCAGGCGCCGGGCGCTCGCCGCCTGCCAGCACATGCTGCACCTGGCCTGCCTCGCCGACCAGCTGCGCGAGGCCGAGCAGCGCGCCGCCCTCGCCGTCGTTAGTAGCCGTAGTTAGCCTAGAGCTCCATGTTTTAGTACACTATGGTAACTTTATTGTTTGTTCCCAGGAGGGCGTGTACATCGAGTGCCTGGTGTGCGGACACGCGTACCCCTCCCCCCGCGGCGCGCGCCCCCCTGCGCCGCTGCCCACGACGCCCCCCGCGCAGCCCCCCGGCAGCATGGCGTGGCGCCTGCAGCCCGTCCCGCTGCCGCAGTGCCAGCCCTCCAACTCCATACTCATCACGTACAAGTACGTACCCTCCCCCCGCGGCCCGCGCCCCCCGCGCAGCCCCCCGGCAGCATGGCGTGGCGCCTGCAGCCCGTCCCGCTGCCGCAGTGCCAGCCCTCCAACTCCATACTCATCACGTACAAGTACGTACCCTCCCCCCGCGGCCCGCGCCCCCCGCGCAGCCCCCCGGCAGCATGGCGTGGCGCCTGCAGCCCGTCCCGCTGCCGCAGTGCCAGCCCTCCAACTCCATACTCATCACGTACAAGTACGTACCCTCCCCCCGCGGCCCGCGCCCCCCGCGCAGCCCCCCGGCAGCATGGCGTGGCGCCTGCAGCCCGTCCCGCTGCCGCAGTGCCAGCCCTCCAACTCCATACTCATCACGTACAAGTACGTACCCTCCCCCCGCGGCCCGCGCCCCCCGCGCAGCCCCCCGGCAGCATGGCGTGGCGCCTGCAGCCCGTCCCGCTGCCGCAGTGCCAGCCCTCCAACTCCATACTCATCACGTACAAGTACGTACCCTCCCCCCGCGGCCCGCGCCCCCCGCGCAGCCCCCCGGCAGCATGGCGTGGCGCCTGCAGCCCGTCCCGCTGCCGCAGTGCCAGCCCTCCAACTCCATACTCATCACGTACAAGTACGTGACCCTCCCGAACAAAACACACTATGTAGCAATCGTCTGCTCCCATGTCTCTGCCCTTATCCCGCTCTATGCGGGGTTGGCACAACATGTTTTCCTCTTCCTCTCTCAGTCGCCATTGTATCACTCACGCCTTTCCATTATATATGTTCTTTTACACAACTCATGCAAGGGGCGGGCCAAAGAAGCGATGGCTTCTTTGGCCCGCCCCTTGCACATGTGCCACTAGTCGGCCGCACTAAGAGCCCCCGGGCGCAGCTTCCAGTCGGGCGTGCAGGCGGCGGGGCAGCCGGCGCCGGGCGCGCCCTACTACGCCGTGGGCTTCCCGCGCCACTCCGTGCTGCCCGACGACGAGCTCGGCCAGCAGGTACGCCGCCCGCCAGCGCCGTCCACTCCTCACACCCGATACCGTTTGAGCCTGTGTTCTTCCTACGCTTCCTATTCGGTCCAAGATGTACTTTAATGAATCCAGTTGTTTAAAAATTATAAAATGAAATATTTACTTTTATTTATTTTATAATTTTTAAACTGGAATTTTCGACCATCACGACCATCTGAACAAAGCTGCACACGATGACGTCTGGCGTGACAGCTGTTATGACAGCTGTCAAATGCGATGACAGGAGAGGTTCACGATGATGCCGAGTTTATTTGGCACGTGATAGATGTCGCTACGAGTCTGAACAGTAGTGCTGTCCAATAGAACAGAAAGCTACGTAGTAATTAGCATTTGCAATAGTGATTAGATTTAGGTTAGCGGTTTTGTAACTAAATATTTGTTGTTCATTTAGATATAAAAAAAACTCTACTTCATAAAACTGAAATTGTTTAGGGTATGTGGTGCATTTTCATAACTAAACGCATTTAAGCACAGAATATAACCAAAAAACCAAATAACAGCCCTAACTAACGATACGCGTCTGTAATATGTGGGCTAGGTTTGAGGTGTAATGCATGTGGTGCGTGTGGACAGGTGCTGGCGGCCCTGCGCGCCTGCTGGTCCGTGGGCGCGCTGTTCTCCGTCAGCGCCTCGCGCACCACGGGCCGCGAGCACGTGGTGGCCTGGCGCGCGCCGCCGCCGCCCGCCGCGCCGCGCCACTACCGCCCGCCCGCGCGCCCCGCCGCGCTGCTCGCGGCGCTGCTGCACGCGCTGCGGGACCTGCTGCAGCAGCACGCGCACTGACCGCGCGCCTGCTGGTCCGTGGGCGCGCTGTTCTGCGTGACGCCCGGCCCGCCGCCCTCACTCCGTGCGCTGAGGGCTCGGTACAGGAACACCCGCATTGGACTACCACGGTGGTGACTGGTTGGGGGCCGCGGCTAGGCCGCCTCCCGCGCCGCAGCGCTCCCTAACATTTCAGGGCTCAAAGGTTCGCATTTACACATGGGATTTATAAAAGTTAAGTGGCTAACTTAAATAAATCTTGGGCAAATAAGGATTAGAGGGTGCTCCAGGTTAATTACTCTAAAGGTTCTATACTGCCCTCTTAAGCCCCTGAGTGGTATGTTTTAACAAAGCCAAGATTATGTGAATATCACTTTTACTCAAAGTGATAATCATATAATCTTGGCTTTGTCGAAACTCTTTGTATTGTATTGTGTTGTATTGTTATTGCAGTAACAGTAATAATAACATGAACTTAAGTTTCAACTTAATAGTATAATTAGAAGTTGATTACGAGTACAGGTAGCTGACCTTACGAGCGTGTTTACAAAGTGATATTCTAAAGAAACCCCTAGATAGATCTCATCGGGGTTCTCAGACAAAGATATGGCGCCCATCCAAGTACCCGCAGCTCTGGGCAGCTTAGACCGAATCCCATACAAAGACTGGCAAGTTCCTTGTTTGAGATACCGCTGCGGGGCTCAGAGCGACGGTGCAATGGTAGACGATAAGTCCGTAGTTTGGGCATTCGATATTTCATTAGAATAAGTATAGGGAAATACATAACGGCCATGACATACTGCCTTATCTCTTGTACACTTAAAATGTCTAAGTATAAAATGTAACTCAAAGGAAATTATAAAAGACATTAGATATAGCTTAGATACTTTATACAACGAAGCTATTAGTTATTTTACTATAGTTATTTAGTTTTGATAAGACTATTGCAATAATTAAACATTAAGTATTAATTAGTATTCCATTATCAATATATTGCATTCCTTGTTTACTTATACAACATTCGCGACAACACAAATATTGAAGTAACTGAGACAAGAACAAAATGAGACCGAGTTAGTTTTAGGCGTTTCTGTATAATGGAACTGTTATTTGAATGGTGATATGATCAGTTTAATTGTATAGTGCGTTAAGAGCTTGGACTTACCTGCCCTGATACGCAGGAAGTAGCGAGTTCTATTCCCACCGCGGGATGAATGTTTGTAATTGTTCTGCAGATATTTGTCCCGGTTCTGGGCATTTTACTATGTATTTAAGTATTCTATCATCTGGTTTCCACAGCACAAGCTTGCTTAGTTTGGGACTAGGTGGCGTTGTGTGTAGTGTCCAAAATTATTTATTTACCCATTTCGGAAACTAGTATGTAAGTCCAAGAGCTTTTTCCGTCATCCGTTTCTGATGACAATCAATCTTTCAGTTGGCGCCAATGTTGTAGATTGTTGGTGACATCTGTCCGTCAGCCAACAGTGTTATACAGTGTGTTAGGTAACTTCTTATGTGTTGAATTGAGGATTGTATGCAGTGGATATACATAGATGGTCTTCCTAAAATAGATAAATAAAAAGAAATGTTGGCGGGACGATCTAGACACCTTCCAAGGTAATTAGATAAGTGGCTTCAACTAGCACATTGTTTTTAGTCTACATTGACCCACTACCAAATACTTCCATTAGCAAATGGAAGTATTGAATTTAGTACGTACATTACTTATATGCATACTTTTGTTATGCATATGAAAATAAAAGAATAGTTTTAAAACTAAAAAACACGCCCAATAATTGTATTGTCATCGGTCCATGATATAATACAATAATAAGGACATAATGCAAAGTTTCAATCAAACCTAATTTCACAAAGTGGGTTAAAACAATGTTTGAAGACTCTATTACAGTCAAGAGCTAACCTAACTAACATAAAAAAAGAAAACACATGTACATTCGCGTTACGCAGACACAGGTAACGCTAATAAAAGCGTGTTAAAAAGAGGAGATGGGTTTGAGATCAATCCCCTAATCATAGAAAATTTGCTCCTAAACTAATTCTAAGTTACCTGACACACTGTAAGTTATGTTTGTGTTATGAACGATTGTTTCATGGTTATATTCTAGTAATATGTAATAATGTTGTATGTCTTCCAATTACATGAAATGTGACGTGCTGTCTTCCTTTACATTACACGTGTGCAGTATACTATAGTTATATTATCGTAAGTGTCGACTGACAAGCTGTGTAAAGCTACACTTTGTTCACGGCTTTGCCTGAATATTGCCTATTAATTACGTGTAATCAATGTATTTACCTAAACTTGTATGCCTTTATTAGTAGGAGGAAGCTAAGATTACATACAATAAAAAATGTATTTTTAAATAGGTTTTTAAAAACCAGAACAGTATTTAGAACGCATAGATAAAAAATATGTGTAGACAAATTATTTTAAATCATAGTTTCATTTTATAATCTTGCCAGTAAGTGCCTTTATAATTAAAAAATGTTATATTGTTAGTTATTGTAATCGATATTTATATATTATATATTTCATTGAGATCAACGATTCCCGAGGGGTATTTAAACATTTTTCAAAAATCTAATAATGCATACAGGGTGTATTATAATATGCATACAGGGTGAATTATAATATGTGTGACTTTTCAGGATTTGGTGATTTTTATTAAATAAAATACCACAAACGGGCAAAACTTAAACAGCTGATTATACGATAATGACAACCTAAAAGCCAGCTGATTCTTGACAGCGTCATTGACCTCCACAGATTTGCCGTACAGGTATGGTCGAATTAAGAAACTTTCTTTTTTTCGAAGTCGGTTAAAATTATATACAACACAGAGGTATTTATTTAATATAATGTAAAAACACCCCGATTAAATTAGTTTCATCTTCAGATCACACCAGCTAGTTAAAATCCTAAAAAAATATACGAATTCCAGGTTGTATCCCCTCCAAAACGACTTGTTTTCATGGGCTGAATCCCCCAATAGGGTTGTTATTGAATACTCTCGGTTTATTTAAATGGGTAGGGTATTTTTTAGGTATATATCTCATTGAAATGCCCTTAAACTCTTAAAGGTAATTCCACCAGTGTGCGGCGCTGTGCGGCACCAGTGTTTGAATGCTAGTAAACACCCAAATGACATTCAGAAATGTGCCGCCCAGCCCAGCGCCGCACACTGCTGGAATTCTACCTAATGGATGGTTCTTCCACATTTGACAGTGTGAGTCAACTTGTAATGCCATAAAAGTCTTCCTCATAGTATATCTTCCAAAGTAGCTGTACAATCGAGAGGTTATTGCCAAAGCATTATTTAGATACATATAACCGGGTATTTATCGCGTAAATTACCTTTATTATTTCCCGACGTTTCGCTTGGATTGCACCAAGCATGGTCCCGGGAAGACTTATACTAGGCTTAAGATATTTATTCAACATATTTACTTATATTTACTTATACTAGGCTTAAGATATTTATGCAACATATTTACTAGGCTTAAGAGCTATTTTAGCACGTTATAGTTATTTTTATACAATAGTTAGTGCTATGTAAAAGTTGTTTTAGACAATAAATTGTATAACTTTACTGTGTGTTTCATTTTAGCGATATATTACTAAGCATGCAGTTATTGGATTAGAGGATTATGTCCAACAGAGGACATGGACAGCAATCCTAAGGCTGAGATGATGATGATGATACATTTATTAAGAACCCATTCTCACACCAAAAAAGAAGGCAATACGGGCGATCGGTAGGACCGGAACTTTTGAAGGTCCCTATCCTGTACCACTAAAATTTTGTCACAGTGTCACAAGATTTTCTAGACAGTATGCGAACTTCAAATTGTTCAAAAAGAAAACAAAACCACTTAAATGTACCTGATGATGGTGATGATGAGTAGTTCATTCTCTCGATGTTTATGTTACGGGTAATGCTAGAAGATTGAGTAAACCTAGGTTTACCCAAGGAGTTTGGGTAAAGTCCGAATAATATTAAATCAACGGATCAACTATTTCTGTGTAAAGGGTTAAAAGTAACCTAACCTCGGGGTGCCCTTAGCTCTCTCTTGCATTAATTAATAACATAATATAATTATAATTCAGACAACCCAAACTCTTTAGAAGATTGGGTAAACATAGGTTTACCCAATCTTCTAGCATTACCCGTAACATATACATTCATCCGCAGCGGTACTACCAGGGCACTGCCTGCCCGTGCATTTATTACCATTGTAAGTGTCGGCGCCCATCTGTGGTATTCACCAAATTATACTCGTACTTTCTGAATTCGAATGTTAGACTTGCAGCCGAAAATACCAAAAACGATATACGTAGGTACTTACCTATGAACCCAAAAATATTTTACCAAAATGAAGTACCTAGGTACCTACAGAGGTAAATAAAAGTAGACGTTTGAGAACCTCGTCCTTTTTTTTGAAGTCGGCCAAAATTATGTGCGACTTAACTTTCCATCAAAGTTGATAACAATCGCCTAACTAAATCAATACAATACGCATCCAGATATAATTTGCATTGATAAGGTGCTCCAACACACCGACCAAATAACTGAAGTACGTAAACATTAGATATACCTGCATTGTTTGACAAGGTACCTACACAATCCACATCTAGTGAATTTGAATTGTCAACCTAAAGTCTCTTTATCTAGGTCTCATTTTCTCTGAGTCAATGAGGAAGAAACACATTATTTCACTACTAGATTTTACAAGTATAAAACAGTTGGAATCGAAGCAGACAAATTAAACACTAAAGATGGCCGGTAAAGGGCGTCCGCGGAAGTACAGCCTGCACGAAATCCTCACAGAGGAGCAGGTCCAAGAAGTTCTTCGGAAGCACTTCACCGATGGCAAGGCGTACAAGCTGGTGGGCGGCGAGGCGCGGCCGGCCGCGGCGGGCGCGCTGGCGGGCTACCTCGCCGACCACGTGCGCGCCGCGCTGCACGTGCGCGCCGCCCATACACTCCTCGTGCTCCAACTCTTCATAAAGCGGATCCCGGTCGAGAACAAGCCTAAGGCAGAGCTGATCGCCGTCAACAAGTACTTCGATAGAGAAGACTTTATCTTGCAGTTGGCGGAGGAGATGAAAGGCGGAGAAGGTAAGAGCACTCAGTTACACTATCTCTCTCTCTCCCTCCCAG
This sequence comes from Pasiphila rectangulata, assembly GCA_963082625.1. Taxonomy (NCBI): domain Eukaryota; kingdom Metazoa; phylum Arthropoda; class Insecta; order Lepidoptera; family Geometridae; genus Pasiphila; species Pasiphila rectangulata. The sequence goes on along the minus strand of OY720247.1, from coordinate 20,588,023 downwards.
CCATAGGACATCCACTGCTGGACAAAGGCCTCCCTCATGATCACTATTGATCATGAGGGGTTGTTGCTATATATCACACTATAAAATCACGAATAAATTGAGGGCAAAGAAAAAGTGGATAGCTTATAGATTCCCTATTATGTTCTGTCTTTGGGAGCAGCTCTGTAAACAGAAGTAAAATAAAGTAGTAATAAGCCATTGTTTATTTAGCTACTACATGGGAATAGTAATTGAATGAACATCAGATGGGTAATTTATTTGTTGTCTTAAAGTCGTATCAAAAGCCTTCAAGTGCTAACGTTTGGTGCAGGTGATCACGCTTGGTGCTGCCCAGCATACGTTCGGTCGGCGTCGCTGATCGTGATGCCGGACCTGGCGGCACGCGGCTACTCCGCGCGCCCGCTCCTGCCAACCCTCGACCTTCCACATATGCTCTGCGCCGCGCGCTCCATCGCGCGATTTCACGCCGCCTTTGCCAACTATGAGACGCAAAAAACCAGCAATGTTCGGCAATCAAACTTCTATCTCCAGTTCGAGCACATCCTCTCGGAGACTACGTTCCAGGACACGCCGTGGGTCCGAACCGGCGCTAAACTCACCGCCGACCTGATCAACGCCTTCTCGACGAAGTACAGAGACATCCCCCAACTGGAGGAGAAGCTGGCGAAGTTGTTCGTGGAAGCCTGCGCTCGCCTGCACGTCGCGGATGACACGCTTAACGTTATCGTGCACAAGGATCTGTGGGTCAACAACATTCTCTTTGGCTACGAGGGTGGCGAACCTTCGCACGCGGTGCTCATCGACTACCAATGCGTGCGCGCCGGCCCGCCCGCCTTCGATCTCGCCGGATTCCTCTACCTGAATACGACGAGGAGTTTCCGCGACCGGCACGAGCGCCCCATACTCCGGCACTACTTCGAGACGTTCTCGGCCGCGCTCTAGGACGGGACGAAGAAGCGGCTGGAATCCCTCGGCTACGATGAACAGGCGCTGTTGGACAGGTACGAGCGAGCGCGCATGTTCGGTGCGTTCGAGGCCGTGGCCATCTACCCGCAGGTGCTGATGGACGGCGCGAGCGCGGCGCGCGTGTTCGACGACCCGCAGACGTATCTGCAGCTGATCGAGCGCGACCGCTCCCCGCCTGTCATAGCCTATGCGCGTACGCATTCGGACTATCTGCGGAGGATCTTAGAAGTCTCCGAGGAGTTTGTGGAGCGCTTTGTGTCCCGGACCTCATAGTATCTCAGAGAAAGTACCTACCATTTGATCTACCTTTGTTAAACGAATTTGTCATTATCAAATTGATTTTGATATCGAAGAAAAGGGTGAAAGTAGGGAATGTTGTGGTCCTTAAAAGCTGACCTGCTGAATTAATCGTTGAGTGAGATCACTAATAATTAGATTTTTAGTAATTTGTCATTTTTATAGTGTTACATTAAAAACCTTATCAAAAATTTACGATTCCAGTGGGGTTCGATCCAATCGATCCTTGACGCTTTCTAGAGTCGAAAGTGCTTTAACCATCATGCTACGGAACCCGTGTCGGGTTTCGCCTAAATTCTTGATAAGGTTAGGTATATCCGTTGACTATTTATTGTCATTAAAAACATGCAAAATATAAGTTTTCAGATTTACAATCATTCCTTTCATTAAACATATGCAACAAGTAGGTATGAATGGAAATGATAACTAGGTACCTACCTCATTCATTAAAAACTACCTACCTTGTCTTCTGGTAGTTTCGCGAAGGTCATTGTGTTCGCCATGTGTTCTCGTTGGTCCCTGACAGTTCACACCAAACCTGCAACTCTCCCCATTGCAGATCAGCTTTCTCGCATCATCTAATCCCTGATGAATGACGAAACTAAGTGTGTGCGAGTGACCATATGGCGGCCATATGTCCCGCCGAGAATGGCGCGGCTAAACGTGTCACCGAGCGGTATTGCCTTAACGAGACAAGGTTTACACTGCGCCCGCGCCGCCGAGCGCTCTGAAAGCTGTGATGGATGCCTGAGAATCGTGCTTCGCTCATATAGACATTGCTTAAATGGAGGGTTCAAGGAATCATAGCTGCTTACAAGATAAACTATGCAAACATTGTCAAAAGCTATTCATGACCAAGACAGATAGAACACATAGATAAACTGACTACAACAGGATCTATCCTATCAAATAATTTATTATATTTAGTCGGAACCTTTTTTTTTTTTTTGTAAACCTTAAGCTGTAAGCTTATTATGACACTGGTAATGATTCTGTTTTTGCTCTAACTAGCTACAGTAATGAATGACATAGCTCGGTTAGTGTCATTCCAAAATTAAAACGTAATAATTATACCCAATTTTACGGTGACAGCTCTTTAAGAAACGTCATATCTTTAATTATAATTAGTTTTTGGAAGTGTAGAACAGAATCAACAGTCAACAGCAGAGTATTATTTTGAAAGTATAAAGGTAAACCACGTATGTAGAACAAGGCATTGTTTCTGCTTTGACGGGTCCTGAGTCCACATCCACATCCTTTTCTCCGCTGACTCTGAATCTGACATGATATGTGTTGAAATGTTTTGTACCTAATCGGAATTCGTAGGGCGACACTGGCTGAGCTAGGCATATAGATACGGTTGGCAACCTGTCCCGCTTTGCAATTGGCCGGGCAGTTCCCTAGGTCGATTCTTTTCCTCACTAACAAAGACCGCCGATTGTCACATGATCAGTGTTTTTTTAAATTTTATTTTGTACTTGTATGTTTTAAGGTGTGCAATAAAGCATTTTCTATCTATTCTATCTATCTATCTAACTCATGAGACGTTAGATTAGACGCTTGAATAATGTCAAGTAAGTTGTAAGTCATCACAATAAGACGAGGAATGATGGTGGTGCCTGCCCTGGCGGGTCCTGAAGTGGGGCGGCCGGTTCCCGAGGCCGCCGCGCCGCGCTCCGCCGCCTGCGCACAATGCTGACAGTGGACACCGCATCTAGTGCCTACTCATTGCGAATGTCTCGTAACACTAATCTGGGTGACTTTTGTGAGAAGCATTGTTACTTTGGACATGAGAATAATACAGAGGGGATGACACCTCATAAACGCTGCCGTTAGTTTGTGAGCCGAACTGACCGGCATAGGTAGGTATAGGTACCCAGTCAGTACGTAACGTACCTAAATAGAAAACGGTTTCGAACTTTTGATAGTTATGTTCAGTAAGTACCTATTTGTTGTTAGGTTTCCGTAGGTACCCAAAAGGTGAAAACGGGACCCTATTTGACGAGCTCTGTGGCGCAGCGGGCGAAGGTCCGCCTGCGACGCAAGGGGTTGCGGGTTCGATTCCCGCCTCGGGACAAATGTCTGTACGATCTGCAGATATTTGTTCAGGGTGTTCTGGGCGTTTTTTCTATATATAATAAAAATATCTATCTATGTAGTATAATGTATTAAGTATATCAGTCATCTAGTACCCATAACACAAGCTCTGCTTAGCTTGGGGCTAGATGATGCTGTGTGATTTGTCTAGCATTATTTATTTATTTATTTATTTATTTTATTACTAAGACTCCCCTGTCTGTCAATCTGTCTGTCTGTCACCAGACTGTACACTGATGATGTATTTTTGTTGCCTCTAACAACAAATAGTAAAAACAATAAAATAAATATTCAAGGGGGGCTCCCAAACAATAAATTTGATTTTTTTGGAGTATTTTGCTCGATATTAATAACTGCAACAGATTGAAGTATTCACAGAATAGTTAGTTGTATATTTATAGTTTGTTATTTTTATAGTCTTTAACCACACTTAGGTAGAACATTATCAAAGATATTAATAACCTTATCAATTTTTTTTACGGTTCTGGTGGCACTTCCGGCTTAAGGAAGCGTCAAGTATAGATTTAACGGACGTGGTTTCAAATCCCACCGGAATTGTAAAATTTTCGACAAGGTTATTAATTTCTTTGAAAATGTTCTACCTAAGTGTGGTTAAACACTATAAAAATAACAAACTAGAGAATAAGCTGTAGCGACATCTCTAGTCATCGCCACTGAATGCAATTTCAGACAATGAACAGTAGAACTCTAGTAGTTACCTGTAGATGACGCTCTTCGGTTGCTCAAACCGACATCACCTTGTCAATTTCAGGGGGTCCCGAGTCCCGACATGGGTTCTGTAGCGTAGCGGTCATAGCACTTCCGGCTTAAGGAAGCGTCGATTTGACAAACGAAGGAAGTATCGATTTGACGGACGTGGGTTCCAATCCACGTTTTTGATAAGGTTTTTCATTTCTTTGTATATTCATTTTAAAAATAAATAATTAAATTAAAATAATGGCATGGAACCCTTCGTGCGCGAACCTGACTCGCACTTGGTCGATTTTTTAGTTTAGGTATGTGTTAGCTTTATTTAGTATTATATAGTATAGTTATTATTTATGTAGTTAGTTTAGTATAGTTATTATTATTTTTTTTACGAAAAATTCTTAAAATTTTTTTTTATGATGTCCACACGAAGCATGCTGTGTTCACTGCTCTTAGAAATTGCACCGAGTAATTTTATTTTTTTTATATTGTTAGTTTGTAAGCCATATGTATATTTTCAATTTGGGAACCAATAAAAAAAAATTAGAGAGTTTTCAGCAGTTCCACTGGCAACAACATTACGTAACCTGCAATAGACTTGTAAGTTGCTCGATATTTTTATTTATAAGTTTACAAAACAATGATAATGCTGGATTGCAAACATGTATTAATCCCTTATATTAATTACCAACATTCTCAATTTAAGATGTAATAGCACATTAAGTACCTTAACGAGCCTGCTGTAAGGCCGGCCGGGGCCGCGGCCGGCGCTTGCGCAACAACGCATAAATCGACAGTTTACGGAGCATCCGAGTCAATTGAAGAGCTTATGGATAAATGAGTCAGCGAGCCTACTTATGTAGCTACTTACGGACAGGGCTGGTAAACAAAGACGAACGCAATAATGTAGATAAATTGGATGCGAGCCAGCTCTGGCGCAGGTGCAAATGACTTGGAGCTAAGCAGTTGGAGAAATCAAATCAGATTCATCATCAACCGATATGTACTTATCAAGATTATCGAACGGCACCTCCGTTCTGTAGTTCCGTACCTGCAGTGGTACGTATGTGATTTGACATACGGTGCTCAAGCTAAGGATAAGCACTTAAAATATCTGTATTGGCCTAAGCATTACTATGTATTATTTGCTTAATAAAATTAATATCAATAATGCTATCACGACATTATACCAATAAATATGTAGGGAATCGTTGCAGCTTTAAATTAAAATAACAAAAATCAATTATTTCATAAAAATGTGGCACTGATCACTTTTATAAGAAAAAAAAACTTTAGGCGCCTTTATCTCGAACCTGTACTTTCAGTACTTACGGTTGTCTAAATTAGGAGGGCAGAGTTCGTTGCTAGAAATATGATTGTTCGCGGCAGCCCTGGCGTTCACCCCTCGCAGTGGGGCAAGGGCGGCCTGCCTCCCGATACGGAGCGCCAATGTCTGCGGCTCTCACTGCTGTACAACAACACATTGGAACTGGCAAGTCGCGATCGAGGCGATAGCTTAACGCGAAAGCGCTAATTGTTTGGGACTTCAACTGAGACGTGTGGCGCCAAAACATTATAGATGATCTTTTAAATTAGACCAGTACCAATCAATAGCTCATAAAATTACAATGAGTACAGGAACCTAAGTTTTGTTCTAAACTAACTCAGATTAACAGTACCTAAGTATTTTCTTCTAATCTGAGGCTACAAATAACAAGCCCATCAACTAAAGAAGGGAAAGTTGCCCTTGTTCCAAAACTTCGGTTAAGGTTCAGAACAGATGAGAAGCTGGCTGCTTCGGCTGCTCTACTATGGACTTGAATACGTACCTACGTATCACAGGTAAGGTATTGAAGGACATTGAAAGATACAGATACAGATATTGAAAGGAACAAAGCCATATGGTTGTTTACCATGCTAACCAGAATTAGCACTCGCAAACAGCTCTGTTGTTTTTACTAAAGGCCACATTAGTGCTAAAGAATATAGGTAGGACCTAGATAGCTCATGTTTTGCTCTCCGCACATGGCCAATGGCCACGCCAGTGAGAATTCTATCAATTCGCAAGAAACCCACTAGTAGCAGGAAAATAAGTCACCATAGGTGATGTCATTGGCCCTGAATCAATTTTGCATTTTATTGAGTAGTTTCATGTGAAAGATACTCTTAAAATAAGCGTTGTTAGAAAGAGTTAGTTGGTACAAAAGGTGAGCTATTGTGACGTGAAGTGATTGGTAGTCTGTTATATGTTATGTTCCCATTGATCTGTTTCAGACGATCATTACGTTATCTGATCGGGTATTTCTCGGTTATTTTCACCTTCTCAAATACGCTACGACTCTTCAGTTACACACTGACACTGCACCAGCCACTGACTGTGACTCGAAAAAAAGGCACTTCCGTGGCCATGAGATACTGTGAGGTGACCAAAATATAGGTTGCATACAGGGTTTCCCAAGATATAGTGGTATGAGAAAGCTAAGGTTCTCGAGGGCTATCCGAACTACCCCTACCTATGTATGTTGCCCGACATTTCGTAATTTTATAGTTATACCTAGTTTTTTTTAAATTTATTACCTACCCAACTCCGTGTACGATCAGATATTTATTTATGGTACTTATGATATTGTAATAGCTCTTCGTTAAAAACAAGCATACGGTGACAAGCTTGCTAAAAAAATCAATAGCTATGGAGACAGACTCAAACATTACCATATGTCCTCACTCTCATCTCGTAGGAAACGGTTACAAAATATATAACGGAATAATAGATTGCCCTGCACTTACCAGTAAATTAGATATTAATTAACATACTTTCAAGATTACCGAGGATAAATGCTATTCTCCGTACCTTTTTCTAATAGCAACTTAGGACATAATGCTGTTTTGTCTAGGCTGTGTATAACTTATAAATTATAATTATAACACTTTATCCAAATTAAGCGACCTCGATTTAGGAGAAGCTCTATATAAATATAATAAAAAAACTTTTATCACTGTGAATAATCCTGCATTTTATATAAATATATTGACTTATATGTACCACATAAAGCGTAATATACATATTTTACTTTCACTTTACACCTAAATCACTTCAAACGTTAAGTTAGTAATTTCTAAGATGTTTAGTTTTTTATTACTGTGCTTATTAATCCTACTTTTAGTTTCGTGTCTTTCTCACTTTATTGAGCTTGAGATTACCCTATTATTTTGTTTGTATCTGTTATGTTTAAAACTTTGTTTGTATGAAAACTACTGCTAAAATGTTGATTTTGCTACGACTTATAATTTTTATAATTTGTTATTATAGATGCAGGTAGCTGTAATTGGGGGAACACTAGCCCTAGCTATTTTAATTTTTCTATTTTTCTATGTTTTCTGTGTATCCTCTGTCGGTAGCTCAAATAAATAAATAAATTAATAGTTTGTGTAATAGGTAAAAAAGTTTTAATTTCTTTTTCGATCGTTCCCCAAATTTTCTCAACCTTTATAGAAAGTTTTCATAAAAATACCGTACCAGTTTTAAAATGTTCCTGTATCCTGCAAATATAATTGCGCTACTCATAAGGCTTCATAGAAGAGATAAAAAACTAGCCATAATACTACTTATTTTATTTATGGCCGGGTTTTTAAGCTTTTTATCATTATGTGGATCATATAGGTCACTTTTTTTGGATCTCCCGAGGCCATTTGATTAATCATCACTCTTAGCAGGACCAGCTGTTCATGTTGACCTCAGTTATGATATTATGACACCAAAGTACAATTTGTCCTCGCCCGACTTTGTTTCGTAGTGAGTAGGTTTCTATCAGGCTAGACTTACAGATAGATCCTAAATTATAGGAAAGTCTTATTTTTTATTTTAGTACCTATATCTCAAAAATATAGTACAAAAAAATGACGAAGGAGTCACACAAATAAGACCACCACTAGAAAACCTGCTTTTAAATAAAAAAACTTCATGCAAATCGGTCCACTCGTTTAAGAGCTACGAGGCCACAGCACACACACAGCCTCACAAACACATAGCGGTCAAACTTATAACACCCCTCTTTTTTGTCGGGGGTTAAAAATACGGACGCCTTAAGAACCTCCTCCTATTTTAATACGAAAAAAATAAAAAAAATAAAAATTATTGAGAATATCTACTTCTTTCGACGTCGGTTAAAAATACGTGCTACTGTTTTCCCAGAACATGAGATGTCTGTCAGTCCCCCACTAAGTAAAGCCTGTACCGGGGAGTAGTTGAACGAGGACTGAGGCTAGATAAATATCCTTGAAAATGTACAAAGTTGTCGCATAGTCTGTAGTCTCGAGTTACGCAGTGGTATGATCTATAATCCCAATGTGGTATCGGTAAAATTGTGAAATGCGCGAGTTTTACTGCGACCGCGTGTTTGTGGTCAGTGTGGCGTTACAGTAGGTACATTAGTGCCTAGGTATCCTGGGTTCCTTCGTGTAACGCACACGGTTGCGACAGCGCCTGCGTCTGCGGCGGTTCTTGTGACATCCTGTGAGTAATTAGCTTATTAGGACATAGGAAATAGGAACCACATTCTCAGTACCAAGTTAGGCTCCACTTTTGCAATAGTTACTTAAGAAAATTAGAGACTAAATTATCCCGGACCCATGGAAATTACTCCATCCATTAGCATACGAGTTTACTCTCTTTAGATACGCTACTATTAAAGGGTAATAATCTCAAAGATATGAGAAACTTTATCATGGAGAACTTTATCATACTTTCTGTACTTTTAACACTTTACATTTAAACTTGCTCTTTGCCTTAATTCTTATGCTTCAACTTTGGTACCTTACTGCTCACTACCTGTCCTGCGGATATAATGGCTTCTTCCCAAAAGCGTTGGGTTCAGGGTTGGATTCAGACGCTCAAAAAATTATTGTCTTTGGAAATAAAAATTATACTACTTGTCGAAAATTATACTACGTTTCGTTTTTCGTGGATTTCAATATTAAAATGAATTTATGTAAGTGAAATTTTCTTTATTTAGTAATTGTTAATGTACAAATCAATCAAATTGAGGCAAGTAGATGTTTATCTCAGCACCGACCATCACACCCATCTATTAGAACGACCGATAAAGTACAACACTACGCGGGGATTCTCCGAAGCTTGTCGCTGTCGCTTATTTTCGGCTTTGGATACTTTGTTCTTTTAGCCACCACTAATCGCTGGCTGATTCGATATTACCATACATACAGAACTTCCCGAAATTGTAGGATAAATAATAAAAAGCAAAATGATTCAACCAATAAAAGCTGTCAATCGGCTTGAAGGTAAAATTATGGTATTTTCGCGTAGTATTCTGGCTTAAAGATACTACATACTACACATAATGAAATAATGGTACAAATAGTATAATTATACTACAAAATCCAACACTGGTTGGGTTACCACGCCGCCATAAAATACCAGCGTCTTATTGGCGGAGAATGCGAGCCTCTCATTGGTCGGATATCTCTGGATTGGTATCTACCAATCCAGTGACATCGGAAGTAATATTTTGTTTATTAGAACTTATTATATACGAAGGTGGATTTTAATCATTGTACCGTTATTAATAGTAATAATTCAATACTCGATTATTACAACAGTTATACACATTGTTTGGCAATTCCTTGTCAATTCATGGCAAACGGAAATACAATGTATTCACCTAAAACTTGTCTTTTATGTAAGTTGCCAAACAGCATACCTTTAACTTTACCTAATAACTTTAATATTCAATTAGTGATTATACAAATGGTTATATAAACTGTAACACTACTTTCTCCTGTTCGTGAAATTGCACACCTACCTATGTCATTGATAAATGACAGGATTTTTAAATAATTCTCTGGCTTTTAACCAAATCTATTATTGATTTCACAAGGATGTTTTTTATTCCTTTTCACAAATGCACACCGAACTCAATGAATCAACAATCCTTTCTTCTATACCTAGGTAGAAACTACTGTACTAGGGCGTAGTATCTGCGCCATCACAACAGGCTTTTCTTCCTGATCTGGTAGGAGCTGTAGGTCCAGCGGCGCCTTTTCCCGACCTCAGCTTTAATAAAGGCATTAAATTCTACCGCACGTATGTCTGTCTGTTTCACTGCAAGGCTGCGCCCACGCCAACAATGGAATAGATCACTCATCCAACTAATAATAGGAATTATATATGATAGCCTGTATATATGATAGGCTATATAATATAGATAAGGTAGCCTGCTGTGGGGTGCCGGCAGCAGAATGGTACCCCTCCTCTCATGCCCGTAGATACAGTAAGAGCCTGCTAAGGGATACCTCCGGAAGATGGGCAGCAGCGTCTTTCCGCGTATCAACATGCTCGCCAACCCGCCTGCCAAGCGTGTTGAGTATGGCAACTACCCCTCATGGAGATTCATGAGAGAGGCCTGTGGTCAGTAGTGGACGTTTTACGGCTGATATAATGATGATGATGATAAGATAGCCATATTGTATTATGCTCACGTAATATAAATTCATCATGATATTTTGAACCGACTTCAAAAAAGGAGGTAGTTTTCAAGTTGTCTGTATTTTGAACTGATTGGCGAGTTCTTTTTGAACTGATTGGCGAGTTCCATTCGACAGGATATATTTCCGAATGTCCAAATTTTTCAAAACTCATAGATCCCTCAGATGATCAGATCCATGAGGAATCAAGGAAACTCCTCGAATATTATAAGGTGTAGCCGTAGCGTACCCAAAATTATATTTGAGTCCTATGCGCTTTTGGTATTGTCAGCGATAAATCAAGCATTTTCACACTGAAAGTATGATTTGGTGAAGTGGAACTAGTAAAGAAAACTACAGATGGCCACCGAAACTCATCATTTCAGCCGTAGGACGCCCACTGCTGGAGATAGGCCTCCCTCATGGATTTCCAGGTATTGCGGTTAGAAGCGGCCTGCATCCACCGTCGACCTGCGGTCTTCACCAAGTCATCTGCCCATCTTGTAGGTGGACGTCCTACACTGCGATTACCGGTCCGTGGCCTCCACTCGAGAACCTTTCGCCCCATCGGCCATCTGTTCTTCGAGCTACATGGCCTGCCCTGCCACTTCAACGTGCTAATCCGCTTGGCTATGTCGGTGACACGAGTTCTTCTACGTATCTCCTGATTTCTGATTCGATCGAGTAGAGAAACCCCGAGCATAGCCCTCTCCATAGCTCGTTGAGCGACTGAGCTTATTTATTAGACCAGCAGTGAAGAACCACGTTGCAGTTCCATATGTCATCACTGGTAACACACACTGATTGAAGACTTTTGTCTTCAGAGTATGTTGGACGAAAAGACGTTGCGAAGTTACCCAAACGCTGCCCATCCGAGTTGGGTTCGGCGATTGACCTCTTTCTCGAAGTAATTGGACTGTTTGTCCTAGGTATACATACGCGTCGACAACTTCAAGAGTCGTGTTCTCAACCATAACAGGGGTAGGTACAACATGGACATTCGACATAACCTTCGACTTATCCATGTTCAAGGCCTACCCGTTGGGAGACTCGATTGAGGCCTTCGAGCATCGTGCTTAGTTCTTCCATCGATTTTGCCATGACCACGATATCGTCGGAAAACTAAAGGTGAGTCATGTATTCGCCGTTAATATTGATGCCCAGTCTTTCCATTCCAAGAGCTTTAAGGCATCTTCCAAAGCGGTCGTAAAAGGTTTCAGAGAGATTACGTCTCCCTGTCTTCTCTCCACCTCTCTTTTTAAGGGAATCGCCTTCGAACTTTGTTCCTGTACTCGAGCTGACATAGTGGCGTTTCTATACAAAGACTTCAACACTTTGATATACCGATGGTTAATACGGCATCGCTAGAGAGCCGTAAGCACCGCCCATGTCTCGACCGAATCGAAGGCTTTCTCATACTTAGTTATACTCTTAAGTTATACTCTTCGGTCTTCTGTATGACTTGGGACTTGGGGCCTGGTCCTTGTGTGTGTATTCATGAGGAGTTATTGCCATACTGGCCAAGCTTGGCAGGCAGGTTGGCGAGCGCAGTATAAGTTGTTAAAGCTCGGTAATACGCTGCTTCCCATCTTCCGAAGGTTTTTCCTTTGCAGACTCTTACTGAATCCACGGGCATGAGAGGAGGGGTAACATTCTGCTGCCGGCACCGTGGGGTGCCGTGGGGCAATGATGTGGTGAAGTGGAACTAGTAAAGAAAACTACAGATGGCCACCGAAACTCAATGTTCAAAAATTCATGGGTGCCGACATCGAAAGGTAGTTTAGATTTGTACTAATCGACATACTTACCTTCTTATCATCGTCAAAAGAGTAATTAAAATGGATTAAAAAATAACTGGATTAATTCATCAACGTTGACATGAGAAGTCGCCGGCTCAGATAGACTTTTAACTTTTATCCGGCTAATTGACAAACGTGGGAAGCCACTTAGAGAAGCCAGTTAAATAAGTATTTAAAACGTATTTTTACTCCGAATTTCGTCGCAAATCTTAATTTACGTCTGCCAATCTGCTACTTGTCGGATTATTCAAATGTCATGCATGTAGGTATCCATATGTTAATTTATATCTACCGACTTTCTCGCGCCATTACCGAGTCATTAAATAGAGGTACAAACCTACATTAAATTTCAGCAATGGCGATAACTTTTTTAACATTAAAATCATTATGCTTCGGTTAGAGACCAATTTATTCAAATGTCGTGTTGATAACGATATGTCACATACCTACATATCAGTATTTAATTTAAACTTTCTCGTACGAATTACCTACATTCATTATGGCTCACAAGGCTCCAAAACAAACAAAAAGTCGATAAACACTATAAGTTACCAATAATATTTTTTTAGTGGAACCATAAATCACTGGTCGCTAGCGAAGCCAAAACCAAGTAACGGCTAAAATATCTTGGCCGCGAGCGAAGCCAAAACCAAACAAGCGGGTATTAGCTTTATTAGAATATCATTAAACCGGCCCTAAATCCCAAACCAAATTTGTTAAATATTAAGATTTAATTTAGGTACAGAATTGAGATATAGTTTATATCATGTTATTTTAGGAAATAGATTAATTTTGTTAAGTATCCTCACCTTCGAATAACATTACCTTATCAAAGAATTATAAAATAAAATATTAAAAAGATTTATAAAGTCATACGTTAGTAGCATAATTTAAATTGATAAACAACCAACCAAACATGTTGATTGTGTTAAAATATATTTATATAAATAATAACACGTCAAAATGGCCTTATAATATAGAAACATAAGTGAAGAAACAAACATGAGGTCAAACATACTATATATAGTACGGGGTGTCGTAGGATTCTACGTAACTAGGGTTCCGTATTACAACAAGGAACCCTTATAATTTCACTTTGTCTATCTGTCTTTCTGTTCGTCTGCCTTTGGCTTACGAAGAGGCTAAAATACCTTTAAATCGCATGCATTTAATTTTTCATGGATATACAAAATAATGACGCCGTGATAACGGTACAGCATTTTTTTTAAATACCACGATTTAGGGTGCAGTTTACGAGATAGCAAAGTAAAAAAGGTTTTTCGAAATTTCACATTAAGGTACATATGTACTTATAGCCTTTAGACTTTGCCACACACTTCAAAAATATTTAATCAACGATTAATTATATTAATAATAGTAAATATTTATGTAACGTAAAAAAGTAAGCTTCTGTTATTTAAATAGATCACTTAACTATACCTATGGATAATGAGCCGCTTTCAGTAAAAAAGAAAAAAGTGATTTCTATTAAACGTTATCAGATGGAGCTGGCAAGCGGAGAAAACAAGTTTGTGATTAATCACAATTACTTTATTTATCAAATAGATTATTATGTGTTACCAATAAAAGAAAACTATCGATAATATAATATAAAGTCCGAGGGAACTATTTTTGAAGCCGGTATTTACTTTTTAATGAAACGCCTTATTGACATTATAAGCGGTTACTACCTAGTCGACCTGCGTGGGACCTAACTAAATAGTAATAATCGAGGATTAAACACATAATAAACACATTATGTGCTGAATCCCCGCGAGTCCTCGTGCACCAATGAGTATGGCGCGTGTTGCGCGTGCGCACGATAGCACGCGCAATATCGCACGTGAGCCGAGGACTACGCTATAGTTATAATCATTGTGTCATTTTATCACAGGTACATACATACCATTAAAAAATAGTACATTATGGTAGAAGACAAGTGTGTAATACTGGTGATTACCGCTGAGGCGCCATTAGTTGTCATTTACACATTAATGTCATTAGTTTAAGATGTTTTTATTTAATTATTTAATCTACCTATGGCTGAAATATGTATCTGTGTTGTGTACCTGTGTATGTATTTTAAGCTGAAATAAACGTATTGAATTGAATTAGTTAATTAGCCATCAGTTAGACGTTTTAAGTGAAGAGAGCCAAGGACGGTAATCATCAATACACACGTGTATCATACAACGTTTTTCAACACACTTGTAAAGAAAATAACTATAATTTCAACAGTGAAACGAGTTGTGAAAAATTTTTTGCAATGGCGGGAAAAATTAATCAGTTTTCCTATGCGCGCGCATCTAACAATGGCGATCGGCCATAGACTAAAATAATGAGGTTTCTTTTTTTGGCTTTTCGGGGATAGTGTTTTAGCCACGTACAAAATGGGGAATTCAAAGTTTTCTTTATTATAGAGAAAACAAAAGTTATATTTGAGATAAAGTTTTATTTATTAAAAACGTACAAGTTGAAATTTTGATACAAAGTTGCATGAAATGAGCAAGGAACCTATTCCGTAATTTATTTGTACTATTGAACACGATCTTTTTTGTATCGAAACTTTTTTAAGAACAAAGTAACTCAACCAATAAAATAAAAAAAACTATACTAAACTAAAAAAAACAATAAAATAAATAATAACAATTAAAAAGTCACAGTATGATCACCTACAGGTGTCATTATGTGCCTAATTGCAAAATTGAAATTAGAGCCATTTTATGAGCAAATGTGTTAAAAATATTTTTTTTTCCAACAAAAAAAAATATGACCATGGACCTGATCATGGTAATTGTGATGATAACGAGTAGGTAGGTAAGACAATAAGTTTGCCTATAATATTTAAGGAGTGTCCCTCGATTTCTCATGAATCCCATCATCAGAATTGATTTAGTGTGATATAATAGTGTGTTTTTATTGATTACTCCCGCTCTCATTCGGTGCATACGACATCGTGACAAACTCCACCTCCAGCAACGTAAATCTCCTGACAACAAAACAATAAAAAAGATCTATACGCGTTACCGAAATTTTTGTAACAACTCATTGCGAAATCTTAAACAAAAATATGAGAAATTACAATTAGAACTCCTCTCATGCCCGTGGATGCAGTAAGAGTCTGCTAAGGGAACTCTCCGGAAGATGGGCAGCAGCGTCTTTCCGTGTATCAACATCCCGTACTGCGCTCGCCAACCCGCCTGCCAAGCGTGGTGAGTATGGCAACTGCTCCTCATGGAGATCCATAAGGGAGGCCTGTGTTCAGTAGTGGACGTTTTACAGCTGAAATGATGATGATGATGATGACAATTAGAACTAGCAAAAGAATAGGAAAGCTGTGAATGACATAACCAACTATATGTCAAAAAAGTCGTTTCCACAAAACCTACTTCAAGGTCCAACCATTGCTGTTAAGGATATAAATTATTACTTCGCAAATGTTGGGAAGAATCTGGCAGAAAAGTTCACACATAATTAATCCCCAAATTCCCTTTCTAACCAGCCAAAGAGTTCCCAAACTCAAAATTCTTTTGTTCTTTTTGAAATTGACACTGCTAAAGTTCTTAGTTTCATAAAGATACTTAAAAGTTACTGCTCTATTGGTTGGGACAATATATGTATCTTCCCAAATTATCACAGAAAACGCCGAATACCTTGCAGAAACTTTATCACATATTTGTAAACTTAGCTTTTCTACGTCGGTCTTTCCTAAAGCTTTCAAAAGATCACTGATATTACCTATACACAAGGCTGGAAGTAAAAATGAGATAACTAACTACAGACCTATATCAATATTGTCTACAATATCAAAGATTTTAGAAAAGGCTTTTAACACACGTTTGGTCAAATATCTAGAGTACAATAACCTACTATCCGATAGACAATTTGGCTTCCGTAAAAGCCGTTCTACAGCAGACGCCGTATCAGAGCTGAATAATTATGTTGTATGTAATTATGTCCTTGATAGAGGCAACAAGTGCAGTGCAATATTCCTAGATTTAGCAAAAGCGTTCGATACGGTGTCCATTCATTTACTGCTCAATAAACTAGAAAGGCTTGGTTGAGAGATGAGAGATCTCAGCAAGTAAAAATTGGAGACCACACAAGCTCAGATTTACCTGTTACGTACTAAATATAATAAATAGAATACTAACCAAACTAGGACAACCTGTACAAGGAACCGGCTAGTGGCTGTTCTTTATATCATCATCATCATGCAGAGCCCTGCTTCAACTACTAGAGAGTATTATTTCTTTTTATAGTCACGTATTTATTTTCGTAGCCAAAGTTCACAGAAAATTAAGTCATACCACAGATAATATAATACACTGTCATACTAACATAGTTGAATGTGACCATCTCCTAAAATTAGCATAGTTTATAGCTAGTTTCATTCACAAACACTAACACCGATACCGAGTAGGTAGTCTAGTCTCGGCTCTGAGTTCATACCTGGGGATGCGCGGGCGACGATGACGTCAGCCGCACCCCTATAAGGATATACACAAAAGCAGCTTCGGTTTATTGTAAGTAACATGAGGACTAAGTTCTTAATTTGTCTTCATAAAACACTGTATTATCATATTTTCTAAAGGTGTCATTACAATCAAGACGTGAGGTAAAATATTGTACACTAGCTTATTATTAGCTAGCTCATCGGTATACTTACAAAACAAAGTAGCTAGTTGTTTGGAAACGGATAGGTACTAAATACTATTGCGTGATTTATCTCGTAGCTCTAGCATGGACCTTTATTCGGTCCATGGTTCTAGAAACTATATCCTAGAACAGCGAGATAAATCACGTCAGATGTTGCACAACAAACGGATTGTCTCATCTCTACTTATCACTTTCCTGGGTATCTGCCTAATATCTAATTACTCAATTAAGTTAGGCAAGGACAAATGTTGCCCCTACTCTTTTGCCCGAGTATGCAGTAAGGATCTGCGAAATCTTGTCTGTTACTTGAGATCCATGGGGTAGGCCTATGTCTGGCAATGGACACCGTAGGGCTGAGATGATGATGAGGATGAAGGACGAACAGGATCTTGACAAACCAATTCCCAATTAACTGAGTTATTTATTGCCTTCTGATGAAAAGGGATCGCGCAATTTTGGCGAGTGCTTTCAAAAGCTGAGCCCGTTATGGCCAGGCGGCTGGCGGAGCCTCGCAAATATCTCCCCAAGGTCACTACAATTACTTTTTATTCTTTAACAAATAAATTATCAATATTATGCTTATGCAATACCTTTGCAATGCAGTCACAAGCTACTTATGACATTTTATATATAGCCTTTGCCTGTGAGATCCCGTACAGCATTTATTAACAACTGGCTTCTCCCTGCCGCTTCACATGCGTTGTAGCCGGATAAAAAGTAGACTATGTGTTAACCCTGGTCAACATCTATTCGTGTGTAAAGTTTCAGCTCAATACGTAGGGTAGTTTTTACGTGAAGAGGTAACAAACATCCATACATCTACAAACATCTATACAAACATTTGCCTTTATAATATTAATGAGATTTAATTAATAGAATCAGGCGTTACTTTGCGGAAATCCATATTATTATGATAAACAAAGAAAAATATCTAGTTTTAATTCCGCTAATGCTGAGATGCATATGCACCGCCCTCCCGCCCGCTAATTATGCACATGCAGGTATTTGTAATTGTGCACATAACCTGAAGATGCCTCGCGGAGAGGCGAAACACGTGTCGTCGTGTGGGTTTGGGTATGCATGTTGCAACATGCACATAACAACAAGTTAGTGCACTAACAGCCTGGTTCCCCCTGCATGTGCATAATTAGCGGGCGGGAGGGCGGTGCATATGCATCTCAGCATTAGCGGAATTAAAACTAGATATTTTTCTTTGTTTATCATAATTAATGAGATTGCATAAACGTCGTACCTATATATCATCTACGTACAGATGTAAAAGACACAAGCTTCTCCGCCTTCTCTTGCTACCGTCTTCCGTCGATGAACTCCGCATAGAAACTGATCTGGAAATTATTTACGACCCGCATCACAGCAGTAAATGGCATTTTGGCGATACTCGTCTATCTCAGCCCACGGCGGCGCGCGCGAAGGCTTCGGCTTTGAACTTGCTCTAATATGCTCGTTCGTTAATGTCTTTGAGGAGATTTATTGACGACCGGCTTGTTTTGACATGTTTTTTATAGATTTTGTTGGTTTTGCCCATTAGAAACCTGCTCCGAAATAATTTGTCTTTTGAATGAGATTATAGGCAGGTAATTTATATTAAATGAATAACTAATTCTCTTTTAATACAAACGATATTCAATGTAATGTAATACTTTAAAGTTACCCATACGAATCTTACACGTACAAGACAAATTTATGTTGTTGTTTTTTTATATTAACCCTAATAAGATACATATATAAGTAACTTCATATAACGCAGTGGATTATTGTTATCTGTAATGTTGTATGAATGTGTTAATAAATAAATTGGATTTAATTTTGATCACAGCACTGATAAAAATGTCCTAAACTAAAATCTTTTATAAATATCACCTTATATGTTTCTCAACGTAGCTGAAACTGTATCACTACATCTTTCATTAATTACTTCGATAGCTGATTAGGTAGGTATTCAGCGTGGGCCTCGTCAGGCAGCGTCCAAACAATCGTGTTTACATGCGCGTCCATTGGTCGACCCCAACAATGACAGCAATTGCTCATACGCATGCAGTGTTTTACGAAGCAAAGAAAAAGAAACTGCTCGATTTCCAACCCATTCCTAACAATACATATAATCTAATCTGATAATTTCAAGAACCGAATCGCAATAGCCCAAACGGGGTGAAGCCGTTTTGACCTTGACAAACAAATTTTGTTAAACACGTCCGTGTAAAATGTTGTAGTACTTTAACCGACTTCAAAAATAGGAGGAGGTTCTCAACTCATCTGTATTTTTTAAGCATACATATAGCAGTTTGGCTACTTCCAGCAACATTTTATCATTGACCTGTTCTTTCCTCTAACAGCTATGGGATGGAATAGTCTGATGCTGGGCAAGCCTTATCCATCTAACAATGTCCCAGGCACTGCAGTGTGCCGTAGAAATAGAAATAGAAATCATTTATTTGCTGAAATGTAGGTACAAGAGGTCTTAAATAATGTCAATAAAAAGTAAATCCAATACATTCTGCCTTATAAAAGCGTGCAAATATTATAAAGGAGTCTTAAAATTATTGAAAATTAGTATGGGGTATAAATTGTCAAAATATCTAAATAAAATAATAAAAAAAAAATAATAATAAATAATGCTGGACAAATCACACAGCATCGTCTAGCCCCAAGCTAAGCAGAGCTTGTGTTATGGGTACTAGATGACTGATATACATAATACATTATACTACATAGATAGATATTTTTAAATATTATATTATTTTTTTTTTTTTCTATTTAAATAAATTGTTTAGCTGATATAATAATAATAAAAATTTATAAATTAAACTGCATAACTATAACAATCGTCAAATAAAATCACCATTACATTAAAAAATAATAAGTACAAAAAAATAATATATTAAATTAAGCTTTAAAATTAAAGAATTACACATTACAAAATAAACGTCACAAAATTTGTTTTAATTAAGGTTTAAAATGCAAAGCATTTATCAATTAACCAAGTTTTACAATTTCGCTTGAATAAATTTACAGGTAGGTATACCTACCTGTAAATGTAGCTGTACCTATAGGTACAGCTTTTATGTCATTTGGGAGCTTATTATATATTATTACGTACGTTATGATACCACCTGCTGACGCTGTATAGATGATCTACGTGTAGTACAATAGATACAAAGGCCTTACTTTAACATTGAACTCAATTTTCTTTGTTGAAAAATTCAATTATTATGTTACAATAAAGAGTTTCGATCACCACCTGTGGTATTAGCAGCCTAACCTAGCCGTGACCTAATTAGGTACACAGAATAGACAGGATCCAAATAAAGTTTTCTAAGAATGCAAAGCTACCTAATCAATTGAGTATTAAAATGAGACGAGATTTCTAATTATAAACCGTTCGTTACCTTGTATGCCTACTGAGGACAATCAGACGTTAATGGATATTGAGGAAAACGCTATCTATGAACTAACATTGACGAATTCCACATATTTATTTCTCGCAACAAATTGCTCGGATATTCATCAAAAAGTTATTCACGTGATTTGCAATTAGGTTAAAAGTAACACGTCATACCAGTTTTAAATGCTGAGTTAAAGAAATACTTCAACCTCAGTGTGTGATTCATTCCAGTAAGTCTCGTTTCTGGAGCCTGCGCGATATGCAAAACCGGTCGGCGCCCGCGCCGCCGCCATTGGCACCCACTGCCTTGACGTCACCGACCAATGCTGCCTTATCCAGCTTCTGACTCATTGAACTCGAAGGGACCATCACTTCTGAACATGCTGGATGGACCACTATTCGTTCAGTGCATCTAACAGGAGTCACAAAAAATATCGGTTATCAAATTAGGCATCTTAATCTTCCCTGTCCCTCCAACTGGAGGACGCCCTAGCATGTTAATAACTAGGATAGTCTTCTAGTTATATGAACTACGAAGTAATTAAATAGTGTTTAGCCCAATATAAAGGAACCGGTAATCAAAAAAATATAAATAAATAAAATAAATAATGCTGGACAAATCACACAGCATCATCCAGCCCCAAGCTAAGCAGAGCTTGTGTTATAGGTAGTAGATGACTGATATGCTTAATACATTATACTACATTAGATAGATATTTTTATTATATATAGAAAAACACCCAGAACACCCTGAACAAATATCTGCAGATCGTACAGACATTTGTCCCGAGGCGGGAATCGAACCCGCAACCCCTTGCGTCGCAGGCGGACCTTCGCCCTCTGCGCCACAGAGCTCGTCAATCGAGATATATATATTTCATGTGTTGTGTGTGTCATGCTCATTTTTTATTTATTTATAAACAAGTACATCTATCCTAACGGTTACACCCAATTCAATTTTTGAAACACTACAAGGTAAAAATCAATTAAATGCCAGTATTATTTAATTTGCCCGTGGATGAGCAGCGTTTTTTCGTGTATTTACTGCGCTCGCCAACCCGTCTGCCCTGCGTGGCGAGTATGGCAACAATCCCCTCATGCCATCTTGCATATTTTTTAGGTGGAAGGGGGGCTTTTAATTGAAGTTACTAGATCATGAAGAGTATCATATGAAAGGTATTCATCTGCACTATAATAAACAGTTTTTAGTTTTCCTTTAAGCCGTATCGTTTTTGAGCTATTTACAAAAATTATCTCCGAAGTTTGCAGAGATAAACCCGCGAAACTTCTATAGCTAATAGAAGTGTACGTAAAGTTTATAGGAAAATTATAGCGAACCCTCTAATTTGCATATTTTATAGGCAAGGGGGGGGGTGTGGAAGGGGGGTTTTCATAATTTTTGTGAAGTTATTAGGTTGTATCATATGAAAGGTAATCATTTGCACATTAATAAATAGTTTTTACTTTTGCTTTAAGCCTAAGTTTTCGACTTAGTTTCAAAAACGTTAAAAAAAATAGCGTTCCCCCCTTATCTCCGAAGTTTGCGGCGGTAAACCCCTGTATCTTTTATTACTTATAGGAGTGTATGTAAAGATTACAGGAAAATTATAATGAACCATCTAATTTGCATAGTTTTTTAGAAATCATCGAAAGTGTAAAAAATCTACACAAAGTTCCACAACAGATGGCGCTGTCAAGGTTCTCCAACAAATATAAACCGCCATTATCATATATTATATTGTATGATGGCACGGAACCCTCGGTGCGCGAGTCTGACTCGCTCTTGCCCGGTTTTATTTCATTGTAAGTGGACATGTGTTGTAATTGAAAACTATGGAAATAAATGAATACATTTCTGAAAATTTCTTAGAGATCTATTAGGGCTCTCTAAAACATGTCCACTTCTTGTCCAGTATTTTGTCCAGCAGTGGACAGCAGTCCCACGGCTGAGATGATGATGATTATTTTACTTTGATATTTAAAATTAACGAATTTTGATAAGTAAGGCCTTTGCATCTATTATAGATGATTTATACAGCGTCAGCAATTGGTAATTATGCTCTACGGGATGCTGCAGTGCCTGGGACATTGTTAGATGGATTAGGCTTGCCCAGAACCTATACCATCCTCTCAGCTTAGTTAGCTATTATTCAGAGGAAAGAACAGGTCAATACGTCAATATAATATTTTGATAGGTAGGTAACGAGTACAACAATCGACTATAAGAAGCGATTTGCAATACTATACTTATCAAGTTTACACAATTGCTTATTATTCACGACAGCGACGTCGCAACATCCTCGTCCAAAATCTAGATTTTAGTAAGTAATTATTTAATTCTAGATTACGGTATCAGATGTGGACCACTGACCCTGTTAGCCGGCGTTATCTAACGCCCGCGGCGGGCGCGACGGTGCCGGGGCTTCGATGGATCATTGAGCAACATAAGCATTGTTCGGTGCCATCAACTTCCTGTTCAACCATTCAAACTCTAAAATCTTTACTCCCGGAAACTTCAGTCCTCCCGCGACCAAACACGCTGAAGTATACAAAACGTCGGGAAAATAATAACAAAGGTACGCGATAGAATCCTGTACTTCAATATCTTTACTTTCATCTACCTTCGATTAGGTATCTGGCTACATGGAGCACCGAGTAGGGTTCAGTAGTCTGGCGAGTAAGGTGAGAACAGTCGTTTTCTACCAGAATTCTAAGTATTCAGAGTTGTCGGAACCACTTCTGGTTAGAAGAACAGAAAGCACAGAGAAGCTTTTGAAGTTTGAAGGATGTTTGCATATGAGTGTTATCACAGATTACAGAAACGAAGTGTTATCGCCAAATGATATACATATATAACACCAATAAAGTTGGTCGGTAGGGCCGGCGCGTGGCGTGCAGCAGGTCTCGGGATGCGCGGCGCAGGGCAGGGTGCACGGCCGCCGGCGCGGGCGCAGGCTGGCGCGGCGCGGGCGTAGGCTCTCGCGCAGTGATCGCTCGGCCAGCTCCCGCGCCGCACGCCCTCCCGCGCACACCGACCCGCAGACCGACCCCGAGCGCACAACGAAACGACTCGCGAACTTTTTATTTATAAAGCAACTAACATAACATCCGCTTCAAGTTAACCCGTGAGCTTCTAACGTAGCCTAAGCAACGAGGCGCAGCGTGGAGAGCGCAGGACACTGCAGTTTTAAATGTTACCGGGCGCCAGCCGGCCACAGGTGAGTCCGCTGTGCTCGGTTATTTATATGAGTTACGTTTAATTCCTCCGCCGTCCGCGGTGTTTTTGACAGCTGTTTTTTGGAACGTGTCTTCGCATAAATTAGGATTATGTACGCATACAGCCTCCGCCCGTCTCGTTCGGGTATAGACCTTAAAATAGTATTTTTAGAGACCAGTTTTAATTGAAACCGTGAGGAATTTGCTTCTGTTGTATGAGTACGTCCTGTGTTATCGTCTCATGTTCGGTTGAGTCGTTGTTTAGAGTTTGAGGAATGCACCTGACTTGACTCGTCGTCATCGCATTACATATTTTGAGAGCTAGGCATGTGTATGTTTGTTTGATCACCTGTGCGGTGGATTCTTATATTACTGTTTTTAATATTGCCTTAGGTAAGTGTGTGTGTATAGACTTTGTAATTAATTTAAATGTTTTGTAAGTTCCGCATTTATGATTAAAATTTATTTATTTCATACCAAAAAACACAAACATATTTTACAATAGAAAACAAAATCTTTACAAACTAACTAAGCTATTCGAAGTGTTTAAAAAAAGAGAGAAAGTAATAATCATTATGTCTAATAAATGAATAAATATGTATATTATGAGTATTTATTTAATGGTAGAAAAAAAAGACTTACTTTTTCCTATTTTTAAACCAAATAATATAAGACATAGGTGCATCACACATAATTACCTCATCGGTCACTTTCAAACTGAGTCTGTCAGTTGCATTATTGAAAAATGTTTATCAGAGACATGTTTAAGTATAAATGAATGAGAAAAACAAACTGTACTGTACAAAAACTTACTTTTTAATGGCTTCAATTAGGAATTGTTAAAAGAAATTGAAGATGGTCTCATCATCACCATCTACGCCTTGCGACTCCACGTCCACTGCTGGACATATCACCCTTATGGATGTCTAAGATCATGAAAGGGTAGTTACCATAGGTACCTACAAACCACGCTTGGCAACCCGCCTGATTGGCGAACGCAGTAAGGGATGTTGATACACGGACAGACGCTGCTGCCCATCTTCCGAAGGTATCCCTTGGCGGATTCTTTCAGCATCCACGGGCAATAGAGGAGGGGCAACATTCTGCTGCCGACACCCCACGGCAAGGTGGCCTCAAATTGAGACGAGCTGACAAACAAGTCCATTATCTTCGAAACATTACAATACTTACTTCACTTTCACAAATAATACTTAAATTGAACTCAATCGACTGCGATAAAGCAACCTTGTGTTGTGATGTCAGCTCGTCACATTGTACGCTCTTTGGTGCATCGTAAAGTTTATTTAATTGTTGACGCATCAGATTTCACTTATTAGGGCAAATAAGCTCTGGTCTCGAGATTTTCTGACAAAGACTTTAAGGGTTTCGTAGTAAAACAAGAAACCCTTATAGTTTCGCTTAGTCTGTCCACCCAACTCCGGCTTTGCGAAGAGACTTTTTGTCCTAGAAAACTGTTATGGACAGGTATAATAACAACGCCTAGATAACGCTGCAAAAATTTTTTTTTACTGACCCCCATCGTGTGGGGTGTCGTTGAATAGGTATTCTAAAACCATTTAGAGGGTGCGGAGACATTTTTTAGATTTAGGAGTCCGTTTGCGAAATATTATACTTTTAAACTTTTACGCGCTAGACGTAAAAAAACATGCAACAACTTCTAACAACACGTCTACGGTTAACTACGGAACCCTACATAGCCTGTGACCTGACACGCACCTGACTTAATTTGTATAAGTTTTTTGTTAGGTACCTACTTTTAAGTTTTTGGGTTGGTACAGATTGTATCACCAGCGGATTGCGCACATGTATTGACTAGATTTTGAAGTTACATTAAACCAGGAAAAGAGAACCAAATCGAAACTTATGGGTCACAAAGAATACTAGAGCGACTTCAATAATGGAATAGTCCATTACCTTTATTCCCTTTAAGGAGACCTCATTACAGAGTTCGAATTACAGGGCAAAGAACTTAAGAGGGGCCAATCCAACTTACTTTTCATACAACCGCTCGTACGTGGGTGTGGCGTCGTAATAGATCGAGATAGATGAAACTTTTGATCTAATAGGTATCTTGTGCACTATATCTAGGTTTCTATCTAAACAAAAAATCAAAATTTGGAGAAACAAATTCATATAAAATTCCACACCCACGTAAAAAGTAAGTTGGATTGGCCCCTCTTAAAAACAGAGAACAAAATAACGACTATAACTATACCTACAATATTGAATTATACGAGTAGTTTATGAAAAAAATAACAGTCCAACCAAGCGAAAATACAATTAAAGCTTTGGATAACAATAATGGTCGATTTATTGAGAGTGTGGGAGGGGAAGGAGACATTTAAAATAAATAAATAACAAAAATACTCATCGCAGAATGATAAGGAGGTCTTCAGTAGCATCGTGGTCTAGGGTAATTTTTTTTCCTTCACACCAGAAAGGGAGCTGTATAGATCGCAAGGTTTGATGACGCGGCGAGGAATGAAAGGGAAGGCAAATCATTAAGTGGTTTTAGTGGTAGAGATCCTAACTTTTATGCGACGACCTTTTTGTGTTGTATAGTTACAAGTGTTAAGATACCTACTTAAAGCATAATATTTTTAACAATTTAGTCTACTGCGCTATTTACATATACATCATCTTCATCATATCATCCGTATGACGTCTACTGCTGGACAAAGGCCTCCCTCATTGATCTCCAGGAACTGCGGTTGGAAGCGGCCTGCATCCAACGCCGACCTGCGGTTCTTACCAAGTCGTCTGCCCATCTTGTAGGTGGACGTCCTACGCTGCGCTTGCCAGTCCGTGGCTTCCATTTGAGAACGTTACGGCCCCGTCGGCCATCTGTTCTGCGCGCTATATGGCCTCCCCATTGCCACTTCAACGTGCTAATCCGTCTGGCGCTGTCGGTGACCCGAGTTCTCCTACGTATCTCCTCATTTCTGATTCGATCCCGTAGAGAAACCCCGAGCATAGCCTTCTCCATAGCTCGTTAAACGACTCTAGCTTATTCATAGGCCAATAGTAAAGGACCACGTCTCGGTTCCATATGTCGTCACTGGTAACACACACTGATTGAAGACTTTCGTCACAGGTGTATTATTTATAAACCAAAAATAATTTTCTAAATCGGTTTGACTGACTTCTGAGGTAACAAAGATTAAAAAAACAGTTAGGACACTATTGAGAACTTCCTCGTTTTTTGGATTCGGTTGAATATAAACGCGACCATTTGAAAATCAGTTAAAATACTCACAATTACGCGCACAAAACTAAGACTTTTGCTAGTATTGTTCGAAGAAGAGGTCTAATCTAGGCTGATGTTATGCCCCTGCGCCTATCTGCGGCGCGTGCGCTATCGCCCTCACGTGTGTTTGTTTGATTTCTCCTACTGTAATTGGATGTCGCCGCATCGCCTTTGTAGCTGCTGTGCCGCTAAGATAAGCCTAGTTTTTACGGCAATATTTCAACATTGCAAGGAATATGTCAAACAGATATTCGATTTTAGTTTAAAGCACCTTGATATCGAAGTGTGGTGTCAAAGCGTTTTATATCTGAGAGAACGCAACAAGCTGGACAAGCTGTTCCCAGGCAAAACAGCATAGTGGTTAATAGCTTAACAAAACGCTTATACCGCAGCTCGGTGTATCAATATCTAATCTGCAGAATGGCGGCCACCCAGCGCGCCAGGCCTCCCTCCCTATGTAACGAGACGCGACAATTTGCAACCGATCGCAGTTCATGCCGCTCACAACTTACTGTACGCACACAAAAATATAACGAATTTAATCAAGAGATGTGATGTGCATAGCTTATATACAAGAAACAGAACTAAAAAGGCACATCCCTAAGTTTAGGCTCCAAAAGGTAAATAAATCCTTTATGGGAAACTGCGTGCGTTTCTATAATAAGCTTCCATCTGAGGCGACCGAACTATCGATTCATAGGTTTAAGCTTTTTATAAAACAAAATCTCATAGAAAAAGCTTATTACTCCATAGATGCTTATTTTAATGATATTGACACTTGGCCGAGTGTTACTCAGTTCAACCGCGATAAGAAATTATGTCATCTTGCAATATCCAAATCATCTAATATCCTTGCGGACATTACATTAAGACAAATATTGTAACAATGAATTTCTATTCATTGTTACAATATTTGTCTTCTCTCTTTCTCTCTCTCTTTCACTTCTGTGAAAGAGTGAGCTTTCTTGTTCGCTTCTTTCCCTCACTCGGAAAAAGAGTTTTTCGAAGCGAACGAATTCAATTATGTGCTTTATTTAATTTAAATGTGTTTTGTTTTTATTTTTAAACTGACGTAAGTAGCGTTTTGCTCTATTGACTAAACACTTATTGACTTTGACTTTGACATTAATAAAACGTCTAAGATTACGCATGAATGACTTTTGGTAAGAGCTCTTTCAATTATCTACGTAGAAGGAAAAATCAGTGGAAAAAGATTAAATGAAGACCCTAAACAAGGTAACAAGAGCAAACCAGCCAATCTCGGTAAAGTACTATTGCGTTACCTAATGGATATTGATGCCTTATTAGTGCCGTGGGGTGCCGGCAGTAGAATGTTGCCCCTCCTCTCTTACCCGTGGATGCAGTAAGAATCTGCCAAGGGCTACCTCCGGAAGACCGGCTGCAGCTACATTCCGTGTATCAAAATCCCGCACTGCGCTCGCCTGCCCGCCTGCCAAGCGTAGTGAGTATGAGTGATGGATGACCAACCCCACATGATCTACATGCAGATCCGTGAGGGAGGTCTATTTCAAGCAGAGGACAACCTACGGCTGTGGTGGTGGTATTGGTCAGTATACTTGTCTTAAGTTATTATGTTGCAATATCTGCTTCTCTCTCTCTCTCTCTCGCTCCTCATCCTAAAAAAACTAGCATCGCCCATAAAATGGAAGAACCTATTTTACAGAAAGTTAAGCTGAGAACGGATACTTTGTAATTGATCCGGCGCGAAGGACCAACAATTTGAACAGTTTATAACTATAAAAATAAGTTTATCCGTTTATGAATCAACCCGAGATGAGGAGCGATAAAACTTTACGGGCATTTATTAAGAATTCGGGGCCAAGTTACACACTATGTTTACGAGGCAAGTCACTACAATGTTTATGACATGTTTACGCCCAAGTTGTGCACACGCATGTCGTGCGGTGTGTGGCCGCTCCCCCATTAGGACATCTCTAATGGGCAGATTACAGCAGCACTTACAAGACGTACTGACGGCCGCTTATCTGCGGATTAAGCAAGTTTATGAGGACGACTGTACTAAGGCTATCTGCCGCGGATGGGGAAACGAACGCGACACTTGGAATTTTACTGATAAGAGAATGTTCTCGCTAGTCCACGGTGACAACCAAACAAATATAAAATTGTTTCTTTAATAGACTTTGTTTATTTATTTAATATAGGACATCCAACACAGGGTTACACGTAGTGCACATAATACTAAGGTTTAAAAAAATTAAAAGCCTAGTGCTCCCGTAATTACAGGACGTCACAGCATGTACAAAGTTAAAGCAGCAACAGACAATAAAGTGTTATTAATTACGTACGATATTTTCTTCGAACAGTACTTAAAGCAAATAAGGCAAATTTTATAATATAAACTTAAGGTTCAATTAAAATAATAAACAAGTTTCTGAGAAGTTAGTAAGTAAACATTTTGATTAAGGTTAATGGTAAAAGAACAAACATATTATGTACAAATAGGTATCTATGTAAATATTTAGCTGAGCGCTCTTAGTGAATGTGTCCATGTCGTCAATATACAATGGCGATGGCAAGTAAACAGCACATGTTGCTTTAGCATCACTCTGTTTACAATTAGACTTAACCTTTGCCCAAAGATATTCGCATCTACTTACAAATCTGGGCATTCTAGTAGCATGAAACCGATTAGACACCGCTATGAGAACTCCTCCGCCTTCTTTCCTTTTCCTACATATATTCACTAGACTCGCGGTCTCGTCTGAATACATTATATCTACTATCGAACAATTCTGTATCAAATATTCCTTCGTTTAGCCATGTCTCGGTCAGCACAATCACGTCGAAGTTTTGAAGCAACACATTGTGGTAAAAAGCTATAGTATTAGTTTTTAAACCGCGGGTATTTTCATAATATACATTTAAATTCATGATAATAAACAAAAAGTTGCGATGACTTCCGTTAATTTTAAATGAAAATTTAAAGAAATATAAAAAAAACAACGATATCAGTTTACTTAAATTCCTAATAAAGCCTATTTTAATTTCCAAGTTCAAAGGGCCAGAGAATTTTCGTAACTGAATTCGGTGATTACGAACAACATTAAAACCTCCTCTATAACACGAGTAGGATTTTTAATTTACAAGTTCAAAGGGCCAGAGAATTTTCGTAATTGAATGAGTTGGTTCGGTGATTACGAAGAACATTGAAACCTCCTTTATGTAGTAGGATTTCACTTCGTATCCAAATTTTTTAGTTTTCAGTGACAATCGGGCTGGTCAATATATTTGGATTGTGTGAACAAAAGTTGATAAATGGAACCGGTTGTCGAAAACAAAGATAACATCTCCGCAGTAACAATTAATTAGGAGATAATCGAAGCGTGTCAGCTGCGTGAGAGCCTGCGCCTGCGATCGCGCGATTACCCTCGGAAGCGGAAGTGGACGCCATGGGCGGTCAAATCATCTGCACTTATTGCTATCATCTCATCTGTGACCACACCCGTGTAGCGTAGGCCTTTACAACTAATAATATGGTTTTTACTGTCTAAAAATGTTGCTAGGATTGGTTCCATGAGCATCTGAGGGAATTCCTCGAATATTATAGGAATAATGATAGAAGACGAACAAATAAACAGATGGCCATAGAAACTATTCAATGATTATAAAATCACATAGCGATATTAAAATCTCGAACAAAATTCAAGTCTTAGTTTTAAGTTTACATTCTACATAGGATTTGTCGTGGATACTCAGTACTAATTTGTGCAGGATGTAAGAGTAGGAGTTCAAATACTCGTGTCACCAAGGAGGATTCTTGTCCTCCGCGACGGCTGATAATTGAGGTTACCTCGCTTCCTACACTTCGGCGGTTTTGGCGTAAATTCATTAGTTAGTGTCATAACGACACAATGCGAACCGGCTCGCCCACAGCTCCTTTTACAGAAAACATTAAATGTATGAAGTTTCTGCCTTTGGAGTAAAAGCGTCCAAATTCTACTATTTATTCTGTGGTTGTAATAACGTCACCTACATTTTTAACGTTCTGTATAATCAGTGCAAAAACTGAATTACAGGAACAAAGGTAAAATAAAAACTGTACCTTCATGGTACCCATAAATAACAAATAAATAAATAATGCTGGACAAATCACACAGCATCATCTAGCCCCAAGCTAAGCAGAGCTTGTGTTATGGGTACTAGATGACTGATATAATTAGTACATTATACTACTTATATAGATACTTTTATTAAATATAAGGTGCTAACATTTATAGCCGTGGGATGCCGGCAGTAGAATGTTATCCCTCCTCTCCTACCCGTGGATGCAGTAAGAGCCTGCTAAGGGACACCTCCGGAAGATGGGCAGCAGCGTCTTTCCGTATATCAACATCCGGTACTGCGCTCACCAACCCGCCTGCCAAGCGTGGTGAGTATGGCAACTACCCCTCATGGAGATCCATGAGGGAGGCCTTAGTTCAGTAGTGGACGTTTTACGGCTGAAATGATGAAGGTGCTAACAAATTAGTCACGGATATTTTTACAGCTGATAGCACTCGGTTCTCGGAGTACATTGAATTATGAAACATCATAGGTTCTGTTATGTTTTTTTGGAAAAAACTAGGAAACAAATTTGCTACGTTAAAACACCCTGTTAATAAGATAATTAAATGAGACCTTTTTAGACATATTCTAGAAACTCTTTAAACCATCATTCTTCTTCTTCTTCTTTTGTGGCTTTTGTGTTTGGTTTTACACAATTCTGCCAGTGTCAAGTATATGATCTTTAAAAAACAACTTTTGATGTGACATGACAGACAGTGTTAAACATCTTGACAGGTACATAATAGGGGTGATTGTTTTAAAAATTAATTATAATTTATTTTCTTGTTCAGTAATTAAAAACAAAAAAAATAATATACAAGTTCTTTATTTACAGTTAATAGTTAATTGTTATAATGTAATGTATTATCTCTTAAAATATCCGTGACTAATTTGTTAGCACCTTGTATAGAAAAACACCCAGAACACCCTGAACAAATATCTGCAGATCGTACAGACATTTGTCCCGAGGCGGGAATCGAACCCGCAACCCCTTGCGTCGCAGGCGGACCTTCGCCCGCTGTGCCATAGAGCTCGTCACCCATACTCTTGGTATTCATTTATTTATTTATTGAAAACACACAGTTGGGCTTACATTATACCAAAGCGCCCAAAACGTCTAAACGAGTGTTTATTAATCATATTTAATTTAAATTAAAGAATAAACATTAATATTACATTATGTCAAAAATAAAATTAAGTCATAATAATCGTTTAACAATAAAATATCAATAAAACTTAGATAAAAGAGAATAATCGAAGTATGTACAATATGAATTAAATAAAAAAAATGTCAAGTGGGTATTAATCCATACTAATATTATAAATGCGAAAGTAACTCTGTCTGTCTGTCTGTCTGTCTGTTCCTCTTTCACGCCTAAACGGCTGAACGGATTTTGATGAAATTTGGTATGGTGATAGATGATAACCTAGAAATGGTCATAGGCTATAAATAATCACGCCATCGTTCTTAGGGGGTAGGTAGTAGGCAGATAACTAAATTGAGTTAGTGATTTTTAGTCGTTTTTGTTGGGACTTTTGCTCTTTCACGTGTAAAAGGCTGAACAGATCTTGATGAAATTTAGTAAGGTAATAGATGGTTACCTAAAAACGGATATAAGATCAAAATGATCACGTCATAGTACTTAGGGGGTAGGAAGTAGGCAGAAAACTGAATTGAGTTAGTGATTTTTTTATGGTTTTTGGTGGGAGTTTTGCTCTATCATGCCTAAACGGCTGAACGGATTTTGATGAAATTTAGTCAGGTGATAGATAGTAACCTAGAAAAGGATATGGGCTATTAATATTCATGCTATCGTACTTAAGGCGTAGGCAGTAGGCAGAAAACTAATTAAGTTAGTGATTTTTAATAGTTTGGTTTAAAAGTTTACCTCATTCACGCCTTAACGTCTGAACGGATTTTTATAAGACTTGGTTAATATAAAGATAGGATCCTAGGCACGGACACAGGCTACTTCTTACGGCGGGAAAATACCTCATTCCCGCGGAAATCTAGCGTGATCGTGTCAAGAAGCGAATGACGCCATAGCTACTGAAATGATTTTGATGTTTTTTTTTTAAAATGAGTGTTACTAAGACCTAAAGTTAGTATTTGATCACTTTTCTAACTTAGAGGGTCGGTAGGCGCCATAATTTATTGAATTTTTTATAAAATTTTGATGCATCTGTCTTTATTTAACAGTTTTACTTGGATCGAAACTTAGCGACATACCATCACACTACTTAACTTATAGGGTAGGCTGGTACCAAAATTCAGACTACTTTTTACTTCGGGAAAATATCTCATTCCCACAGGAACCTATACAGAGCTACCTATCTACAACATTAAAACTCTGTCTAGAATCACATTACGCCATAGCTATTGATCTGATTTGTATACGATTTTTTATTCAACTGACTGTTAAATTACATACAGATAAAATCTAATTATCTACACCACAGAATTAATATAACTAGCTACGCTTTAAACTTGAGGAGGTAATTAGATAGACATTTATACGAACTTTATGCTCAGTAATCAATCATAGTGATAAGTTAATACTCATTTTAGACAAAGAAACGGATAGGTAATCAGTTCATCACCGAAATTATAACACCTGCACTTAGTTTGTTTACTATTCAACGAGGGAAAATAATTCAATATAACGCAAACCTTCAAATCATACGTCGTCGTAGCACAGAATAGTAATGTATACAGTAGTTTGACTCGGCCGTATTTTTGAAATAAATACCTACAGCCGCGCGGTACGTAAACATGCGATAGGGCTGCCCGCCTCCAGCATTTTAATTAAATTTGCCTACTTTGTGTTTCCATTTAGTTTTGTGATTGTAAATATACTTTTTTTATATAAACAAATATAATACTTTGTGAATTGAATAGATAAATTGAAAATATAGTGTACGCAGAAGTACTATAAAATAACATAGTTATGAATTATTAGAATAACCTACAATCTAAATGATATAAGATTATAAGACCCAGTACTTTTACCTAATGTTTTAAAGTTCCACTCTTACTGATGAAAGCGTGATGTAGGTACCTACCTACCTAAAATTACGCTTAACGTAGGTATTATTTAAAAATATTATATTTTTACCTTCTACGTAAACGAAGTCGTGGGTAAGAGTTAGCGTTAGCCCAAAGAAACTATTCCACGCGGACGAAGTCGCGGGCAGAAGCTAGTTATATATATTTTTTAAAAC
The DNA here is from genome assembly GCA_963082625.1 of Pasiphila rectangulata. NCBI lineage: Eukaryota > Metazoa > Arthropoda > Insecta > Lepidoptera > Geometridae > Pasiphila > Pasiphila rectangulata. The sequence continues at coordinate 20,553,822 of OY720247.1, read as the reverse complement.
AACTTCTCCAAGTTCAATCAAACTTGTGATTCTCTTGGTTGTGTAATATTGTTTTTCGGATATTTACCACACTGCGCCGAAATATCGGGAAACTTAGAATATCCCGCATGTCATGGAAAATATCCCGTAGAGGCGTAGACCTTGTTCATTGATACGTAACTCTCCGTCTTTTGTCATCATCATCATCAGTCGTAGGACGTCCACTGCTGGACATATATAGATAGATAGATTAACTCTTTATTGTACGTACACCACATACAATGGGTGGTGTAAAAGCGATCTCTACCAGACAACCTCCTTTTTTATGGACCTCCAAGTACTAATCATGTTGCCATACTTACCATGCTTGACAGGCGGGTTGGCGAGCGTAGATACACGAAAACGCTGCTGCCCATCTTGCGGAGGGATCCCCTGGCAGATTCTTACTACATCCACTGACAAGAGAGGAGGTACTTTACACCTACTTGACTTAAATTGCTAACTATCACCAGGTTTATTTATCAAAGAGAAAAGAGAAGTTATCTATCATGCAATAATCAATTGATTAAACAAGTTAGATGCCGCCCACAGCCGGCCATGCTAATAGTCGTTTCAATAACAATTAAACACCAGTTAGTCACTGTTTACTTATAGTTTGGCTCTCATATCTTGTACCTACTACCTACCGACTAGTGAGTGACAAATGGACAATCCATAACTTATTAAATTGAATTATGAATCGGTAGCCCAATGAATCAATAAAACATTTTATAATTTTGATTTATGTCTTGAAAACCGTGTCAAACGTAGTAGATAAGATGTATAGCGTTGGGTGTGTAGAGTTGAAATATACCTGTTTAAACTTGAAAAACATTAGTTCATGCTTTTCCTGAGGAATTTAATCATATTTTCCATTTACCACGAGCCCACACGTCAGGCAATGAGAGATGCATCTTATCGACAGTGTCAAGTACAAACATCCAAGCACCCACGCGTTATAATTTTCCGCAAAATAACCGCATCGGATCACCGGCTGCGTGGGCGCCGGCCGCGCAGGCTCGGCCGAGGTCCTCTTCGAGTCACTCGCGCGTCGCCAGCCTGGCCTGACACCACCACTGTCTCTTGTGTCCGAGTCTTCTTGTCCCTTGACTCCTAGAGTCTACTGCGTTCCCGAGCCGCTGCGCTGCGTTGTCGCCACGACTGGTGCTCTGTCTCGCAAGAATCCCGGAGACACTATATCCTGCTTTGTCAGTGCAGCTTCTGTTATCGGTGTATTTATATCGGTGAGTAATATGAATAGCTAGATGAAACTGAGGTTCTCTATGAATATGTTTATCTATTTCGGTACTCTTGTATTAAAAATCGAACGATCAAGATTAACTAAATAGTAACTTGTATCACTTCTAGTATTGAGGGCCTGACTGATTTTCTAATCATTAAAAAATATAGAAGCACAACTAGGTTATTTTACCCGGCTATACCCATTCTATACCGGTATTTCAGATATTTTAAATTAAAAATGAATTCTCATTATTATTAGTAAGGCGCTAGCAGACAAAACAAGGACGTGTTAAATTAGGTGCTATATAAATACCGAATGGTACAACCAATTAATATATTTACCGAAAATTCATTCATCAAGTAGAGGTAGTCTTGTTATCACGTTGTCCTTATTCCAATAAGTACGACCAAGTTTTGTTAACTCGTTACAGTGCGTTTTGAGTCTACCTGGAATTATAAATGTTGTGACTAAATTCTAATTTTATTGTTCAACAACATAGTAATACTTTACATCTATTACAGTTGATTTATACAACGTCAGCAACTGGGAACCACATAGCGTTCGGACTGAAAGTCGGAGGTAACTACCACTCGGCCAACATGGCTTGAACAACATAATACTGAATGATAATTAATGTGTTCCTTAATTGATTGAGGATTTCAGTTGAGAAGGACACGTTTAAGGAATGACCTGTTAGACTTTCTGCGACTTCTTTCTAGTTCGATTTGTTTAATGGGGTGATATCATACTGTAAGGCTGTGTCAGCAATGCAGCTTCATGAAACGATAGTAGATATAAGGATTCATCATCATCATATCAGTCGTAGGACGTCCACTGCTGGACAAAGGTCTCCCTCATTGATCTCTGAGTACTGCGGTTGGAAGCCGTCTACATCCACCGCCGACCAGCGGTGGACATAAGGATTATTGGCTTGTAATTTTATCAGGGATCTGTGCGTTCCAAGGCGCGGGCAGAACTTTCTCTTCACAAGTATAAGATCAATTGCCGCAATTGAACTTATACTTATTAAGAGACAAGGTTACCACCATATTTTTTATGCTATAAGGTATCAACATTAAATTCGTACCCGTTTTAACCAATCCAATGGTTGGTTATAAACATGACATCACCACAAGGGGTCGACACCGCAAATCCTTGACATATTTAACCCTCTACCACCTACCACCTAATCTTGTCACACAACCACCTACCATACGTCTCACAGACGGACGAAAGAAATGACTTTCGTCTGTAAAATCTAAGTGTGAAAGGTTTGTTTTTGAAGTAAAATCAATTAAAATACATATCAGAGTATTTATTAGAGCAAACAAGGCACATAAAAATCAACAAGATTTCTTAAAATTTTAATTTGTTTGAAACAACTTTTAATTCTAGCATAAAAATTTTCTTAATCAAAAAACGAGACATATAAAAATAATCACATGACTTACGAACTTCATTGTTTCGGTTTATAAAAATATCAACAAGTAATATTAAATCAAAACTTTCTCATTATAATCATATCTTCGACAAAACTGCAGGGGATCGATCTTACAGATTTTCGCGACAGTGAATGCACATTTTGTGGGAGCATTCAATACAATTTTTACACTAAAAACACACGTATTGTTTCTTTTCTTTGCTCTGCAGGTAAAACTGGAGGTTGTGATATATTAGTCGAGTGATATATTAGTAGTTGTGGTCATGATTCATGATTCGCCTCAGTATTTGATCCTTCGCCTTTAGGATTCGATTCGCAGCTATCCTCCAATGCGTACTGTACGCCAATATCCAAATCGACATCGCTGCCTTCATCATTTGGTAGGTTTTCGTCGTCAGATGGATTTTGTTCTAACCAACGCTCAATAACACCATAATTAGAAGCCATTTTAAACTTAAACACAAAAAAAACACGATTTCAAAAAAGTCACGCAACCACCTACCATACGTCTTACAGACGGACAACGACGGTTTTTTACTTACCAGTGACAAACGCGTGCCCCTCCGACCACGACGAGCTCTTGCACGGCACTGAGGGACGCGGCGGGAAGGTACAGGGACGTACAAGTGGATACGTATTTTGCGCGCCAAAATATTAACGTTTTTAATTTCCTTGCGTCTGTGAGACGTATGTCAGGTGGTTAAGGGTTAAAGGGACCTATCAGCCCACTACTGATTCACTAACTGTGTTACTGAGTAAATATTTACCTATCGTCGGCAGAGAATGTGCCATTGTAAGTGAGATGTCCTCAGAGTTATTTAAAGAGGTGATGCAGTGTTCAATTGGCGCAGATGGTCGATAAGTGCCGTGTTGCGTCGCCGTGGTCGCTATCTGTCGACTATCGACTCGAACGTTCGAGCGCCTTGTTTCAATAATCAATATTGGACAACACTGGATGTCATTAACCCTTTCTGTTTAGCTTATTCTGTGTGTATATCTCTATATTATTTAAAAATTGTGTGACATTATTTTTCTAATGTATGGATAGTGTTATCTGAAATAATAAATGATTGAATTGGAATATCATGCTCTCACGTGGAAGTTGTACATAGTTTAAATTGACTTTGACACATCTAATTTATTGTGTTGTTATATATACATACAGTGTGATCCTTAAAATGTTACATAAGTATTTGAGTAACGGAATAATGTATAAATCTAAATCTAGGTGTATTAACAGTGTAAATAAAGGGAGCATAATCGTTATTACAATATTGAATTACCGGGTATTTATCGTGTTGCCTATATTATCATGCTTTTATTAGCTTCACTTGTGTTTGTTTGTATGTTAGTAACTGACTCATTTGAACCCGATTTTGACCCACTAAACGGTCCGACTTTATTGAAACTTTATAGTTATCAAGAACCGATGTCAATACAATAATTTGATGATTTATTCCATTATCCTTAAAAGGATTGTCATGATAAAACAATTTCTATATTTGTATGTTTGTAAGCGACTCCTTTGAACTCGATTTTGACCCACTTTAAATGGTCAGATTTAATTAAAACTTCATAGAGTTATCAAGGACCGATGATAAAACAATAATTTGATGATTTTATTCCATTATCCTTATAAGGATCATAATAATTAAATTATTTCCTCACATTTTCTCTGTGTGAGAGCAAATTTTTTTAAATGTCTTAATAGTCATAGTCGAAAATTGGGCCTTTGTCAAAAAAAAAACTTATTGCGGTAAGTTTCACACGGTCCATTACAAACAACGAATTATATGCCATAAAACATTTACATATGCTTGCATGTTGAATATGAGAGCTTAGAATAAACTGAACCAGACCTACATATGTATAACCGGAGGTAAGGGTAGGGGAGGAGGGTGCAGCAGAAACAGGTTCATACCCTGCTCTGTTTGTACTGTCCTACCGTGGTCCCACCGCACGACCCAGGCCAATCGGACGAATAAATATAAAAGCAAATTGCTTTCAGATTTTATGATTATTATAATTGTAGCCGGCGGCGGCAGCGGGCCTGTGCTGCGAATAGGTTCTCACTCACGTTCAACTAAATATCAGCCATTTGTATTACTATTTTGCTTACATCTAATATTCACACTGCCGTGGGGTGCCGGCAGTAGAATGTTACCCCTCCTCTCCTACCCGTGGATGCAGTAAGAGCCTGCTAAGGGACACTTCCGGAAGATGGGCAGCAGCGTCTTTCCGTATATCAACATCCCGTACTGCCCTCACCAACCCGCCTGCCAAGTGTGGTGAGTATGGCAACTACCCCTCATGGATCTTCATGAGGGGAGGCCTGTATTCAGTAGTGGACGTTTTACGGCTGGAATGATGATGATGATGACTTCTTTACAATTTTTTTAGCCTTTGTAGTTATACTTTTAATATCGCAGAGCTTAAAAACTTCATTATATGTACATATTTGCTCTTCTCCAAATCGGTGTGCAGGTTCAACAAGTTGAGACGGCAATTTTAAATATTCTACGCTTTACAAGGTTGATGGCACGACAGTGGAGATAACCATAACAATAATCTTCCTCGAAACATAAATAGGTCCCGATCTCATAAGATAAGCTAGTCACCCATGAAATAGGTGAACATGGCTGGCTCTACAAACTTGAAGTCAAAACCTGTAGCAGAATCTTACACCGGATGTAACTTAATTCGCAGTTATATTTCTACATACAGCTCTTGTATTCGTAAACTATGTACGTACTATACATACGAGTGCCTACTAATGACAACTATGTACCTATCATATTAACGTACGTTTGAAAACAGGGTCTTTACAAAGACAACAAATTATCAAACCAACTGCGCCACGAGAGTCGTAAATTCTTGGACAAAAACAGGACATAGACCATAGTTAAAACCAGGGAAATGAATTTTAATCATAAAATTCATTAAAATGCATTTCCCTGGTTTTAAAATAATTGAAGGCTGGTGGATTTCCAAACTTACTCCAATCGCGAGCCTGGGGCTGCTTCAGTCACGTGACACGCCGCTCATAGGCTGTGGACCAGCGGACACGTTTCGTGGAACTTATTTAAATACATTACTCTGGGGCCTGTAGTTTGGGGGGGGGGGTGTGCCAAACATCTGCTGTGGCCTTGTTGGTCCTCTGAATTGGAGTCCCTGTGATTTAAAAAAAAAAAAAATATCTATCTATGTAGTATAAAGTATTAAATATATCAGTCATCTAGTACCCATAACACAAGCTCTGCTTAGCTTGGGGCTAGATGATGCTGTGTGATTTGTCCAGCATTATTATTATTATTATTGTGTTTTCAGATTCTTATCTGCTCGACCATAATGATCGGAAGGGACTAATACACAATTATTATTATTTAAATATTGGCATTGTCCTTTGAGGTTGTGACGGTCCAGGCATGTTAAAAGAGCGAGGAGCCTGCATAGTCTGCATAGCAAACGGCCGCGGGGGTAGCATAGCGACAGGTGATGGCCTTAAACCTAAATTATATATAGGTTCACTAACCTGAGGCTGCATTATAGGAAACACTAAGGATAAAAGGAAGCAACTCTAGATAGAAACTAAAGTACTCACATGCGCATTTTGGTATTTGCGCTGCTCTGGTTGTAGGTCCTTGATTCCCGTTATCCCGACACTCCCGGTCGCGGATTTTATTAAGAATTTCCGTAGCTATAATAAAATAAATACATACATTTTATAACTAATTAGTATGGTCGATGCCAGAACCAAGAATGGAATGGCAGAGCCGAAGGCGTCGCTGGGCGTCCAGCGAAGTCCCGGGGCCGCGGCACGTGTGCTGAGTCCGCAACTCGTGGCTGGATGTTCTCCGAAAGGTGTTTCAATAGCGTTAATGCAACTCAGTAATTCCTATATAGAGCGAGTGTGTAACAAGCAATTATAATAATAATGTCAAGTTATTACAATAAATAAGGGTAAATTACGAGATTAATTACCATGTAGATCTATCCACCCCATTACAACTCCTATTTTAATTAAAGTGACGTAGCATTAACTCATACATAACAGAGAATATTCAATTTCGTACAGATATTAAAAAATCACAACAAAAACGAGCGCGTTCAAATCTTTTGTTTCCAAAAACAAACGACAGCGACAAATCAAATTTCATGGAAATGAAAATCCGAACTCAAAGAGCGTTTTTTCATTCGGACCCATGAGCCACATAGAAACGTCAATTTACAAAAGAAAGCAATACATTTTAATTTAATTAAAATTAAATTAAATTCAATTATTGCCACGAACTTCAAAAGCAATTAACCATGTATAAAGCATACAAACACAGTACGTACCTCTAGAGGTAGAGCTTTAGCAATCAACACATACTCGTAACACGTGTTAACTTGAAGTCGTTAAAATTTAATCGCAACAACGATGCGAAGCACATTTTTATTGGTTTTCGTAAAATTGACTGTGAGGAAAAAGTACATAAACCCTTGGATACTTATTCTCTTAATTAGTTTGATGAGCTGCACGACCCGCGCGGGTTCTATTTGGCGATCATCCATCACTAACAAAACAAACTTTTAATTCACGTCAATCGTGAACTTAACACCTTTGCTCATAATATAAGAATATACAACCCGTTTGTGAATCCGTAGGTCTTGTCTTGTCTTTTTATTTTATGGCTTTTTGTGTTTGGTTTTACACAAATACGCCAGTGTCAAGTTAATTTATAAATTCTTTTGTTGTTTGGTTGGCCATGTTAGCGGCCATTTTCTCTGCCTAGTTTTCTTTTTTCATCCGTAGGTCTACCATGAGATTTACTGTTAGATCGCCTGACGTTACTACGGTAGTGATAGTACGTTACTATGACATCTGTCAGATTTGTAACTCATGCAACGAGATTCTAAGCAAATGAAGCCCAAACTACAGTCGCTGTAGTATAGTTGCGTATTTTAGTATCAAACTATTCGCTAGAGGCGCTGTACAAGTTTTCATAGATTTTTAACTACAGTTGCAAACGAGTATAGATTGTGGAAACTCATGGTAGACCTACCGATCTTTCTAGTTTCTGAGAACTAAATGATTCTGTGTAAAGATTGACCAAAGGCTTTCTGTTTCAAGTACATTGTTTGATAGTTTTGTCAGGATATTAAAGAACCATCATGAGTCAGTCGTGTGTTAATAACTGAGAGGTGGTATGATATTATTCAAAACATTGTACTTCATACAATGCATGTTTACTGTTAAACAATGCTACAGGACACACATAGCAGATTGCCGATTCTTGATCATATTATCTGCAATAAGTATTTATTACCCCTCCTTTTTCATAAGTTGTCATTTTCGTTTTTGTCGACGATTTGCTTCCTCTAACGACATTTAAAAAAAACAACATTTATTAATTTTATTTCCAAAGTTTGTAATTACAAAACTTAAAAATAAAGATTATTTAATCCAATGTTATTAGGAAATAAGGTACATGAATGAATCGGTTCGCTTGCCTGTTCACTGTGATATGAAGCGATTAGAAAACACAGCTCTTATGAATAGCAAAGACGAGATAAACATGTCTCTGTTAATAGTTAGTTTTTCAGTTGTTTCGGAGTTGGAGCAAATATCGTTCTAAGCATTTTCATAATCTGTTATTTTATAGTAAACTGTATTGTGAAGATTACATTTTATTATTTACTAAAATGAAAACTATTTATATTAATTTATGAGTAAACAGCAGAACTTTGTAAATGCATTATGAAACTGTAATTATATTTATATCTCTAAATTTATCACATAGCTATTCTCTGGGACACTCATATTGTAGATTGCGCGAACAGACCTTTTCTGCAGCACAAATACCGATGTTTATTTGTTCAGCTCCAGCGCACCCCACTATGCCATAAGACATAATACTATGAAAATAGCTAAAGTAAACTAGTCTAGATGTAGCTATGTCTGCGAGGTAAAGAACTTTTTTGATTGCATATACTGCGGAACTGAGCCTTTCGATAGCTTCTCTATGGGGATCCTCATAGAAGCTTATTATCTAGGGTGAGGGGCCTAAAATTCAGTGTTAACTACAAGTTCTAGGTTTTCACCTTTTATTTGAATGGATCACAGAGACAGTAATGATATTATGTGATGTGATGTTTAGCTTTGCTCATCACCAAAATACAAAGCTTATTTATGAATGCTTGTTTACTTAAATGCTGCAATATACTTGAAGGTCACCATGTGGTCTGCAGTTCCACAACCCTAGACACTTCCTCGCGTTGCGTTGGTTGCTGGCGTGAGATCACTAGCGCGGGCATGTGGGTTCGCTGATGTCATCGGAAATAGTTTTGGGTTTTAATGCCAATGTCTTACTGCTAGATTTACAATAAATTCGCAAATTTAGCTCATAAACGTAGGTAACGCAAATTTGCCGTTTTGGTCAACTTAGTAAAATCGTACTTTTAATTACCTATATGCAATATTACGGGACATATAACATGATTTGAATCTTTTTGTGTTTCCCGATATTTCGACACAGTTATCAGTTTATCCGTGATCATGATGTGTGAAACTGCGTCGAAATATCTGGAAACTCAAAAAGACTCAAATCATGGTAAATATCCCGCCAACATTGCATTATAATTTTAACAACCATAATTGTTTCAAAAGCAAATCATACTTTTAATGTTCAAAGAACATTATATAAGTGTTAATTCGTTACTGGATAGTCTTTGAATGACAAACTTATAGATTTTCTCCTCGACTGTATATACCAACGTGCCCCACAACATCCGGCCCACCCGGGATATTGCTTCTTCAGTTAAACATTCCTCGCAGCGTATGGGTAAAAGTTTTACTCTACACCTTTACCTCGAGAACCTACCTGCATTACCCTCGAGCCAGTATCTTATTTTTATCTCAAAACTGGTCGTTTGCGGCAAGTTGACCGGTTTCAGTTTGGCCTGACCTTGCTAAATATGGAATTGTTTAATTATCATTATGCAACGAACTTGTCTCGAGCCCAATACTGCACCGCCCGCGCCCTTGACGGAAGATAAACACTGGCATATGCGTAAGCGCACTGATGTCATGCCAAGGCATTACCGCTTTTATATACCGGTCCAACCACAGGTATTATCGATGGGATGGTCTGAAGAGTTATGGTGATTGAAATAAGATATACATAAACATTTCTAAGTAATGCCTATGTCGTATCAATTGGTCCCTAGAAATTCATTACATGTGAGGAAATACAAAGATATTAGCTGCATAATTTGTTTGTGTGTTGCGATTAGCATGCAAACGAGAGACAAGTTTGCGTAAATCCTGTAGCAATAAAACATAACGAGTTTAGAGATTATCTGCATCTCCTGACCGCATCTGATTGTCGTCCTGAGCAATGTCGCAAACAAATAACAACTGACACTAACATATTGCTTATTTGAGTAATAGTCCACCAATGTCATTTTTGTAAAAACAACAAGTTATTATAAATATTTTGTATGCGCGGTGTATGCTCGTAGTATGTTTATTTCATAAAAGCTCACATCATCCACAAAACAAAGAACTTTAGAAGTGAATCATATTTATTACTTAGCTGATATGATAAATAATTTGCATCCTACGCTCAGATTCGCGTTTTTAAACCAACAAAGCAGAAGAGACCTTGGTGACTTAGATATTTGTTACTCGAAATTTTCAAAGACACACACAGACACGATTGGGTGTCACTTGGATCTCTGAAGAAAAACATGTAGGTACCTAAAAGTGGTACAAATCTATATCCGCAACGTAAACCTCCCAGTTAATATGCAACACAATGCCTGTCTTAATTACTAGCCTATGTAATTAAGAGTAATGTTTATACGATATCCTGTGCAGTGTCGTCATTACTTTCCGAAGCTGCAAACAGACGGACAGATGTGCACAGAATTGATTATGAGATAAAAGTGAAAACACTACAACTGGGTTGTTTTATTACGGATACAATGTTTTAAAATCCTAATACGGAGAAAGTAGGTAAGGCTTCTAGAGAAAAGTAATCGAAAAATGTATGGTATAAAATTAAGTTTATTTTGTTTAGCTTACCCCTAGTAGTCTGAATAATTAACACCTAAAATCGGAACAGAGGAAACAAAAATATTTTTCAGGTCTCCATCGATATTTTAAGCATGTAAGAATACTTGTATGCATAACTTTGCAGCATCTTTGAAGCCGGTATTTGCATAGCGTCTGCCGATCTGGCTCGCTCGACATGCAAATAAGCAATATGAATTCGGCTAACTTGTATAAATTAACTTATAAGTGTTATGTCACTTTTAGATTATGATTCATTTGGCTTAGACTACAAACCTTAATAAAAATTTGATACGTTTTCATATTAATTCATATTTCATTTATTATTGTTTACATGTACACATATTATACAGCTTAGATCTTATAATTAGCCTAAAGAAAGTACATGCACCCTGCAAGGGCACTGTAAATTTAAATACCTATAAAATACAAAGTTAGATATTTTAAAATGATCAGTTTAAAAGAAAAAAAAAAAAGATATACAATTATCATTCCAACTTTTTACTTACCTTCTGGCATATTCGCTAAGCGAATAAAGTCATAAATAAAACTTTTTAGTTTTGACTTAATTAGAGCCTGAAGATTAATTATTCCCCAATAATAAAATTCCAACTTACTCGTAAAATTATAACTTGGTAGTTGTTTCTTAAGGAAGGAGAGAGATGACTGGAAGAGTTAAGGAAAGACCTTTGCCCAGCAGTGGGACAAGATAGAAAAAAAAGTATTTTAACGCTTGTCACTATTATGCGATGGAGCTCGAGTGATCTGCCTGTTTGATGGAACACTTACAGTCTCAAGACGATGTCGCTTAGTTAGTCAAACACCCGACTGATGCTGTATGTATGTATAATGGTATGAAAGGTCCAACTTTATTTGATTACATATTTATATCATCATTTCTGTATAGACTTAGGACTCCGTCATGGATTTTCATATTGCGGTTGAAAGCGACCTGCATGATGATGATGAAGTAATTCATAGAAAAACTATTTGATTAATTCTTCCAAGATATCTTTGCTATATTTATTAAAGTCTTGTTGGCCGAGTGGTACTTTCAACCTTTCAATTCGAAGGTCATTGCTTCAGTAGCGACAGTGCACAAATAACTTATTCTGTTAAAAAAAAATATTGGTTTCAATAGATAAAGGCTTTAGTTAGTTTTATTTATTTCAGACCTCCACTTAGATCCCGATTGAATCCAACTTTCGTAATCATAATCACATAACCAGACCCCCTGAAAATCGGTTCGATCAGCTGTTTTTAAGCTATTGAGTAAAGCACAGCTGTTGTCGTGCTATATCCAAACTAATCACGTCCGCACGTGCGCGGGCACGGTCGCGGCGGCCACGGAATATATTACGTGTAAGAAAGCGCTGCAAGGCCAATGTCGCGTGAACACTTTTAGAGCACATCCTCTACGCGGATTATTTACGAGTAGCTTTCAATGCCTCCATGCTCGGAGAAAGTGACACTTTTATTAGCTAGTTTCCTTAATCACTCCGTAAGTGATTCGTAAATGTTATTGTAGTTTGCAGGAATATTTTGATAACAAGTCAAAATATTCAACATTAAATAATTAAACAAAAACAGTTATGTTATAGTAATCTATAGAAGAAATTTGAGTGTATATACTTTGAAAAAAATAAGACATAAAAAATAACAAAAAAAACTTTATTCAGAACTAATAATAGAAATCGGCCAAGTGCGAGTTGGACTCGCGCCTTCGCGCGGTTCCGTACAATCAACGTACAAAAGTGTGTAAATATTCTGTGAATATTTCAAGCGTCAAGAAAAAAAACACGGCGAGAAAACGTTTATTGTATGGGAGCCCCCCCTTAAGTATTTATTTTATTCTGTTTTAAGTATTTGTTGTTATAGTGGCAACAGAAATACATCATCTGTGAAAATTTTCAACTGTCTAGCTATCACGGTTCATGTCACACAGCTCGGTGACAGACAGACAGACGGACAGACACACAGACAGCGGAGTCTTAGTAAAAGGGTCCCGTATTTACCCTTTGGGTACGGAACACTAAAAATACATGTTACAAGAGAACATGAATTGCATGAATTGAATACAAAAAACAAAGTCATTTATTTGACACAATATTTTAACAATAATATATTTTTGATTCCAATGGCTCCATAAGGTCAAAATATCTTATAAAGGGCAATATAATACGCTTCTGCAACAAACTCCCTAGTGAATTGCAGAAGTTATCATTCAAAAACATTATCAAACGCAATCTGCGCAATATTATAAAATATCAGATTACCTAGAGCACAAAACCATTTGGGACGGAATCTGCTCCAACTCCGTCAAACGTAACATAAGACCAAATCAAATTGTTAAATGATGATTGATGACTATAACTACAGAGTTAGGTTCTTCTGTTCACTTCTTTTCCTAACTCGCGTGTCATCTGAAGTGAACATATTCAATTACGTGCTTTATTCTATTCATTTGTGTTGTTTTACTTTGTAATTTGTGACGCGTCAATAAGGTCCATGCGGCCGCACTCAATAAAGTATTTTTTGATTCTTGATTCTTGAATGGCTCCGAACTAATCATCATAATGATTGTATTTCGGAGACCAATGGCCTCTGCCCTGATTATAGTAAAAACATAAAATGATTTTAGCTAGTTTACACAAAAATTTATATTAACGAACTTTAACATAATAGGGTGTAGAAATAATACCTTCCTTAGTATTATATTCATTTAAATTGCAGTGCCCATCAGGGTTCCATTCTTTACCTATATTAAGACATAATGTAAACAAACAATGGAAAGCTATGAACAACTGAATACTGGATGGATACTGGTAAATCTTGAAATAACAAGTAAAGTCATTTACGTACATAGCTTTTATCTATTATACAAGGTGCTAACAAATTAGTCACGGATATTTTAAGAGATAATACATTACATTATAACAATTAACTTTTAACTGTAAATAAAGAACCTTTGTATATAATTTTTTTGTTTTCATTTACTGAAAAAAAAAAAATATAATTAATTTTTAAAATAATCACCCCTATTATGTACCTGTCAAGATGTTTAACACTGTCTGTCATGTCACCACAGATTACAGAAACTAACAGATACATCACTCCAATACAAAAGCGAAAATACCTACGCTATAATAGCCTACAAAATCGTTGAGATTGCTTTGCTCACCCGCCTTACCTACTTGCAAGTAATCTGTGACGCGGCATCGCTAGGGCTAGGGTTGCGCTTCTACGATGAGATTTTTATAATAAAACGAATGTGGTGAAATAAAACAGCTATTTATATTGGTTGCTCAAATATGATTTAGTTTTTTAAAATGATGGATACCTTTCGATGTTCGAAACGTCAGGATAATAATAAAGGTAATTACGCGATAAATATCCGTTAATCCAATATAGTAATAATCAGTTCATAAACGATAGATTTCTCAAACAAATAAAAAGACGGTTGTCAATTATGTACGTTAATAATAATAAAAAAGAATAACTATTTTTTCATTATTCCTAAAAAATACTAAAACCTATCGTTATAACTAGGTATCGATACTTTATGGTTACTTATATGAGTAGTATCGTAAAACGATATGAGTACTACTGATATGAGTAGGTATCGATACTTTGATGGTATCGGAACATCCCTACTTGCAACTCCTGCGATGTACAGAGCGGTAGGCATTTAACGCGTGGCCTTGAGCGAGTGACGGACGCCTGATGTCACGTCCAAAGTTGTTTTTCTTAAATGTCATTAAGATTATATATTTAAAGAGGTCTCATTTAATTATCTTATTAACAGGGTGTTTTAACGTAGCAAATTTGTTTGCTAGTTCTCTCCAAAAAAACATAACAAAACCTAATGATGTTTCATACTTAAATGTACTCCGCGAACCGAGTAGTTAGGATAGTGTTAGCACCTTATAATATCTAGTGGCAGCTTTTATTCAGTCTGCGGGCAAGCATGCATAATGTTATTGAAAAATATTATATGTTACAGGTTAACTATAAATTTACAATAACTAGGATATCCATTTAAGTCATAAAAACAATATACTTTTAACCTTAAATTATGTTATTCTTAAACCAACCGTACCTATTCGTATGCTGACTCTACCGGCGTGTGAAGATGATTATGTCATTATCACCATCTTATTAGCCATGCACCGCGATTAGCATCTGCAGATTTGAATTCGAGTTAGGTAAATCAAGTTTTGAAGTCAAACATGGTCCACCAAATTCGGTGCCATTCCGTAGAAAAATTACTTTCATAAGTGATCTTAATACCTCATTAAATAAGAATTACCTACAACGTAGAGCTTAACTTTACTAGAATATAATAATAATAATAAATAAAATAAAATAAATAATGCTCGACAAATCACACAGCATGGATACGGAGATGGGTACTAAAGATATACTAGTAAAAACAAAAGCGAAGGTGAGTTTATTTCGTTTATAATTTATAATGTTGTTTTGTTATTTGTTGTTCGCTACGCATCCACGCATATGAGCTTTCGCACACTCCTGACATATTTTGATTTAATTTTTATATTAGTTAGTGTGATTTTTGTGGTATGTTTGTACTTAATTTTACAAGCAGCGTTGTATGTAAGAAATAACTTGAGGAGTTACGTGAGGTACGGTGACGTCACCGGTACAACACTAGAAACGTAAACAAGCTGAGCTTGCCCTTCTGCGGAAACTTACGAAAAGGTGGAAGCTGATTCATGTGATGGCCCACGGAGTGTAGCCACCTGCGCCTGCCAGCTAGCATTACTGAGGCGTCCTCGATGCAATGCGACAAGTACAAACTAAAGAAGTGGCTCATCAACAAGTCTTTTTATGACTTTAGGGAGTACACTGATTGCAAAAATGCATGATGTATGTATTTATATTTTATTTTGTTTATACATATCAATGTTTTTTATTGGTTCCTATTTTAGTAACTCTATCGCTATGACATAATTATTTATATATAATACATCTGTAATTGATTTTTTTATTGTATATTTTTAACCTTATTTGTTATGATATGTTGTAATAACGATCATAATCCTGACCTGTAACTTTTTAAAATTTTATCAATAAATGCTATATTTAATACTTTAAGGACTTATATGATGTAAATTATGTTAATAATGTCCGCAATAAATAAATTGCATTGACCTTACGAGCTTAGATCTACTTGAACTTAAATAATATTATACCTACCCTTATAATATTCGAATGAAGTTTGATATGTCAGTTTTGATTCTTAAAACTTATTTCTATATTTTGAATATAATTGAATAAATGGTTTAGTTCCCATAACCATCGACCTGTGGCCATATGTTCATTGCATAATTAAAATGCCCGCAATTGGAACGAACCAAGATTGAAGTGAGAAAAAACCTCTCCTTATAAGAAGATTCGAAGTGGCACAAGGGCAGCGGGGTCTTGAGGAGACAGCGCAGCCGCTACGCCAGCTAGGGGCTTACTGTCTTGCAAGTGTATTCAATATCATTACTTTTTTTTATCATTTGTGGTTACATGTTACCATAAACATAAGGCATACTGATGCGAGCGACACGACTCGCTCAAGTGAAATTTCTGAAATAATTGAATTAAGGCATTAATTCGCAAAATGACAATCAATTCTAGCAACCTAAGGTTATAAAGATTTAAAAAAAATGCAGACGACTTGAGAACCTTGCCCTTTTTTAAAGTCGGTTGAAAACATGCTATAACATCGTTAACTATCAGCCTATACCATTTGTCAAGGGGGACTATTTTGTTGCCGGAGGCAACGAATTGACCTTTGGCAATCTCTTGGGAAAGCACAGGGCAGAGGCAGGCATGGTGATCCCAAACTGAAGACGATGTTTATGAACTATGAATATTGCACACTGCATGAAACAGAAAGCATTAATTTACGAATGTGAAAGTGACCTTCTTGTTCCGCTCTCGTGCAAAAACAAAGTGCTTAATGCATCAATTTAGATAATATTTGCACAAAGGATGGCCATAGTCTGGACACGCATCTATCTGAAAAAAAAACAACCTAGTCCAAGAAAATAAAGGCAAGAGCGGAAGCTTTGTACAAAATATAAGTTCCATCAATCCATCATCATCAATGACCGTTTCCAACTAAATCGACTTCAAGGGCCAATTAGAATCGATTAACGCAAATAATATTTTTTTTATTTTATTTTTATTTCATCATCATCATTACAGCCGTAAGATATTCACTGCTGGACATAGGCCTCCCTCATTGACTTAGAGATCCAAGTGCATTTTTATTTACATTACACCTATTTTTATTATATTATTATTTTTTAATAAAATAATAATGCTGGACAATTCATACAGCATCATCCAGCTCCAATCTAAGCATAGGCACTGCTTAGATCTCTTCAAAGCAAATCGTGACGAATCGAAATCGTAATCAAGCCAAATTAACTCTTATGGGCATTACTTAAAGATTGCCGTTCTGACGATAATATCGTAATCGTTTTCTAGAGTAGGCGCCCAGAGCTTGTGTTATGGGTACTAGATGACTGATATACTTAATACATGATATCTACTACATAGGTAGATGTTATTTATTATATGTATATAGAAAACAACCAAAACTTGTAAAAAATCGATTATTTTTGTTGAAAAATTGGGCAGTACGTGTCTACGCAGTGAAACGGTTTCTGAGGGGGTGAGCGGTTCTAATTCACCCTTTCAATTAATGATTACTACCTTCTGTTGAATGCTGTATCTCTGGTCCGGTCTTATACCGTGATGGTTTACCACCGGCACGGATTGGTTACCCGTTGCCGATTGGATGTGAAGTCGTCTTCAGTGACGCAATCGTGAAATACATGAACACCCTGAATACATATTTGCAGATCATACGAAATTTTCTCGGAACAAATGGGGGCGGGAGTCTAACCCGCAACCAAAGGTCGTCATCGTTGAAATATTGTGATGTACAACAATAAAACCTTCGTTTTAACACATAGATTTATTGCAGTTCTTGGAAAAATACATAAAATAAATTTGTCGAGAACACGTTATTATTGAAACGCAGTAAATCGGTGTTGTGCATTATTCGTCCCACGCGTGGGTACATTAGTGGGATCCTTGACGAATGGTAGCAGTTGTCGCCCACGCCAAAGCGTACATTGTCTACAAACATGTCTACATATCGGTTCCGGCTGATCGTATCGTTGATTCTTCTCACCTTATTTGGGCTACTAGCGAACTTCTATGTCTCATTGCTTTTTCCACGTAAATTACGCACACATATATGTTCCAACCTCTGCACTTTTGTGTTAATCGTTTATATATTTACCTACTCCCTATAATAATATGTAATAGTGCCGGCTGTGCCGGACTATTGTCTTCACTTGGGGAGTCATGAGGAATTTTTAATGTTTCCACTAGCCCGGGGAGGAATCATAACATTTCACATATTTTGTCTACTTGGAGCTTGGCCTTCTGTAAATAAAAAGTAAGTCATTGCGCTACCGGTAAAAGGTACTTGTACCCAGGCACTCAACATTCATCATCATCATCTCAGTCGTACATCTGCTGTCTACGTCCGCTGCTGAACATATGCTGGGGCTGTTGCCATACGCTTGCCAGGCGGGATGTCGATGTTGATACATGAAATGACGCTGTGGCCCATCTTCCGAAAGTACCTTGGCAAATTCTTACTGTACATGTTACTACACTCAACATGTTTATGGAGAACATAGTAACAATAGTTTTTCGTAAACTTTCGCGTTCACAATTCATTATAGTATAATAACATAAACACGGGAATTTATCGCGTAATACATTTGATTATTCCCGACGTTTCGACTGTGTTTCCACAATCGTGGTCCCGGGTTGTCAACCGTAATCAAAGGTATTACGCGATAAATTCCCGTGTTTAAGTTATTATATTAAAATAGTAACAATCTTCACAATCTTCAGTTTACAGAATAGTCGATTCGTCATATTGTTTCATTCGTGTAATCCGATCTGCGATCTGAATTGTTTGATTGTTTGGCCGGCTGCAGTGGGCGGGCGGCCGCGGCGGGCGGCGGGCGGCGGGAGGTCGTAGAGAATTGCTCGGTTCCAATCCGGCAATCATGTTCGCTTACCTGCTGGCTGCTGCCACATCGTATGGTTTACCAAGTTTTTTTTTTAATAGAGCAAAAAGCTACAAACATAGAATATTTAATGGAAAAAATAAAAACAAAACACATTTAAATTGAATTTAAACATTCATAGTTGAATTCGTTCGCTTAAGTAACCTTTTTTTCCAAGTGGGAGAAAAAAGCAAAGAATAAACCTAATTTTCGTGTTGCTTATCACCCTGTGAAGGTTTTAGGTGCTATTGTAGAATAGTAGTAAAGACATCCGTGGCGCAGTTGATTTACTAGCCGACTGAGACGCAGCGGGTTGCGGGTTCGATCCCCACCCAGGGACAAAAATGTCAATTTTTCAGCAGATATTTTTCTCGGGTTAGGTGTTGTTCTAGTATCATCATCATCATCATATCAGTCCGTTGATACCCACTGCTGGGTATATATGCCTCCACTTCCAACGTAAACGGACCTGTGCAAGTCTCATCCACTGTCGTCCGGCAACCCTGGTTATAAGTCTATCCACCTATCCAATCAGCCGGTAACACACACTGCTGGCTAAAGGCCTCTATATCTATAAACGCCACTCCTGGCGGTCGGATCGACTGTTAGATTATAAGTATATAAAAAAAAATAAGTTTTCCATCAACCATCGAGGTACACATAACAATAGATCGCTTACAGGCTAGTTGGGGCTGTGTGAATTGTCCAGCATTATTTTGAAATACAATATTATATTTATTTATTTATTTATTAAGAAAAGGTTCGCCAACAGTTTACATATCAAAAAGATAGGGACACAGTCTGATATGTTTAACCAATTACAGGCAAACACGACATAGGTTCAAATATAATACAAAATTTTAAGACATAAATATATAGTAAATTTTAAACAATACATACTAGTTAAACTATATAAACTTCAATATTACTTATCTAATGAAACAAAAATATCTTAAAAACAAGAAACAAAGTTAAAAAAGACTAAGAAACAAAGTAACTAATAATATATATGAGATCAAATAAAATGAAAAAATACAATGTACTGTGTTAAAACTTGGTAAATAATAGGTACGGAAACTGGACAGAGAGCGATCTGCTAGTTTACAAGTAAATCTCACAAATTACGTAATGGAGCTCTTCCGTAGCGTTCGGTGGTGATACCTATGGGTTACATTATTTAACTGAATTTTGAAACCGTTCTTTTGAAATTTTGATTTGTTTTAAAAACTTGAAACTTGATTTGTTATATTGTGGCTCTAATAAATTGGAGTTAGAAACGAACAGTTTTACCAAATTATGTCGATTAAAGGTATTAATGTTTGTTTGTTTGTCCACAGCATGTCAGAGATTGACGTGAACCTAATTAGCGACGAAGACGTGCTACGTCGCATGGTAAGTAACTATATTTATAAATATAACATAACTATTTGTATTAAAATTAGTTTACGTTTTAAAATAACAAGCTTATAAAGATATTTAAGCTTTGTTTATGGGGTTCTGCTAGCCCATCGCATGATTTAACAACATACAAACATTGCAAGTTAAATAAAAGCTAAAGTAATAAATTAGGCCAAGTGCGTGTCGGGCCACGCGCTGTGTGGTGTTCCGCAGTTACCCGTAGACCTGTTGTTAGAAATTGGTGTGTGTTTTTACGTTTACCAAAACATAAAACGGGTATTACCTAAGTAATTGAGTTTTCGGATTAACGTATGTTTGGTACCGTATCATTTATCAGCGACAATTTCTCTAAACGCTGTTCGAAATTAAAAAAGCTTACCGTTTAGTTTTCCTAAAAAGGTTTTTTTTGCGCGTAGCTGTCTAGGACTAATAGCACTAATAGTCTCTTCGTAAAACCACAGACAGACAGATATAGTGAAACAATAAGGATTCCTTGTGTAAAAAACTGATATTGACGAGTTTTATTCACAGTGCCTTAAGTAACAATTATCATCACAGCACGCCACAATCATCAAGGACTAGATGTGCTAGGTGATGTAGCTGGGTTACTACTAATTACTCGTATTATTATACACCGAAGTTTTTATTATCCTGTCCATCCAAAGGTTGTCTGTTAGAAATCGCTTTTAGTGATAAGACCGCCCATTGTATGTTATATTTGTCTGTGTTTCTCTTTGTGAAAAGTATGTTTTATGGTGAATGTAGATAAAATAGGATGATAGATGTCATGTCAGATAGATGGAGGTGGGTCTTGAACATTGCGTTGGATATGTAATACTTTGTTAAGATCTTTATAAATAAATGATTGAATGATAAAAAAAAGAGTTTATCTATCTATCTATCTATCTATGTACCCTACAGGCCACTATATAATAAATAAACGGTTTGAGTAACACAACAGTTACGAACAAATTAAGTAACTACCATTGTAAAAATACCGCTTGACGCCTTCTAAAATACTTAGAGCAAACATACTTGAATATTGAGAGTAGCCAATTCGGTAGGTACAATCCACAAACTCATACCTTGCCCTGCAATGGATAAAAATACTTATATTGCACTACGATTGATCAAAGGCCTTCAGAGCCTTGGCTCATTAGTAATTCCCACTGTGAAAAAAAACGTATGCTGTATGAGTATTATATCTAATGTAATCAGCCTGTAGGATCCCACTGCTGGGCATAGGCCTCCCTTCCCTCTCTCCATACTTGCCGGTCCAAGGCCTTGGTCAATGATCCAGCACACATGGACATGCACGTCCAGTTCATCTCGCCATCTGCGCCTGGGCCGGCGCAAGGTATTAGGTATTACTTACGTATTATAAATAAATGCATTAGAATGTTACCCCTCCTCTGATGCCGGTGGATGCAGTAAGAGCCTGCTAAGGGATAGATCCGGAAGATGTGCAACAGCGTCTTTCCGTGTTGATACATGGAAAGACGCTGCTGCCCATCCCGTACTGCGCTCGCCAACCCGCCTGCCATGCCTGATGAGTATGGCAACTACCCCTCATGGATATCCATGAGGCCTGCCCGCCGGGCCTGCAGTCCCAGGCTGATGACCAAGGGCTTACCTAAGTGATTGAGTGTTCTACCCACCGGCCCAGTTCGTCCCGCCATCTCCGCCTGGGCCGACCTCGGTCCTAAGCTTCAATAATTTTGAAGGGTGAATAGATTTATTTCAGTTAATTTTAATCTTACCATTGATTTATTTGTTTTTTTGTAATTCCAGTGGCAGCAGACCGAGGACTTCGGACGCAAGAAGGAGATCCGCGCGCACATGTACCGCCTGCGCGAGCAGCGCCTGCGCAGCCTCTACTCGCCAGAGCCCACGCCCGCTAAAGGTAACATAAACTTAAGGAACATTTTGTAAAATGTTTGCTTTTGCCGAACAGAAAGTTCTTAGCGTAGGTAAAAATACAGCCTAACTAAATTCATTGAAACAGACAAAACTCTTATTATGAACGCGACATAAGGAATGATTTTTTAAGGTAGGTAACGTATTCGCAACCGATCAGATTATAAAACTTGGCATATATAAAGGAAATAATCTGAATATCCTAAATGCTATATCCATGTATAAAAAGGCTAGTGTTTTCAAGTGACACAAAGATATCTGAAATAGTTTTTGAAGTTGGTTAGTGACCAACCTCAATACCCCTAGGAATGGTGGCTTCCCTTATAGCAGCTAATGAAGTTAGTGATAATAGTTATAATGAGAACAGCGAACATAACTATTTGATCTCTTACAGCTATTGCTTTCAACTCGTGTTATATTTTGTGTTTGTGCACGTTGTAGAGTAGAGAACACAAGGCGAGTTTGTCTGGCTTCACTAAGATTAGATATCAATTTGTAGAAGCATGTTCCGTTGCATAGTTACCTATATACGAGTATATACATTATGTATGTTGAGATTTTGCTTAGTTTGTATTTGCACTGAAATAAATCAAAAGTATGTATTTTACTTAGTTTAAAATAAATGGTATCTAGAGTAGTGTTGCCGCTTCAACAGGTTGTGAGTTCTCGTCGGGTCAGGCCCACGTGGACTTGTTCGCAGACCAGACCTTCCAGTCCATGAAGAGCAAGGAGGTCCGCGATGCCGGCTCCCCTCCCAAGGAGTTCAGTTACCGCGGTCAAGGTGCACCCTTCACTACACTACCCCACAGTAACACGACTAATGCTTCATTAACCCTAACATAACATTTTATCTTCTCACGGATACTGAGACTTCTATGCGTTTTTACAGAATTGAAAGAGCTGTCCAATGCCGGCTGGAACGTGGAGTCGGAGGACCGCACCACGGACGATGGACGGACTCACGTGAAGGCCGTGAACGCCAACATCGAAGGCAGCTACGACGTAGAGGGCGGCCGAGGGCAGTTCGCGGCCGTCGACCGGCAGCGCCAGGCCGTCACCGAGTACCAGGACGACGCCAGCAAGGTGCGGCGCGACGAGGTCTCCTCCTCCACAGCCACCCACGAGCACGTGGTCCGCCAGGGCCACGACGGCGCACGCTGCTCCAGCACCACCAGCTCTTCCAACACCTCGAGCAAGATCCAGCAGGTATCCTCCACTGTTCACGAGACGCCAGCGATCCAAGACTATGACCGTACAACACACGATAATAACCGCAACGAAAAAATAACCAGTACTACTAATACCGAGCATAATCTAAGGAGCGATGACTTGAAGAATGGAGAATTAGTTTCGCGAAAAATCGACTATCCCGATGATAACACCAAGGTGATCGTTGAGACAAGGTGTCTCCCCGACGGTACTAGAGTCACTAGCACGAGGCGTGAATTCCGCGCGCCTGCGCAGAGTACTCGCTCCGAATACCAAAAGAAAAATGAAAGTAAGTCTTACTCCTCGCAACAGACGTCTAACACTCGAGAGACATCTTCGAAGACCACTCGACACACATCAGACAGTCATATTGATAATAATGTCAGAGATTTTCAGAGCATCCGGCATACAACCGAAAATCGTACCGATGATATTGTAGACTCTCAGAGGAATGTGGATGACCATGATTTCCAAAGACAGTTGCACGAGTACACTCTCGATGACGGTATTACTTCTGAAAGTAATCGCACAAGCCGTCGCCACGTGACTACCAACAGGAAGGTGGCAGATCACTCTCAAAGTAATGATGACCACTCACAAATTCGATACGAAACTAGTGTAAACAAAAAAGTGACTGACCGATCCTCGAACGTCAGAGATGTGAAAGATGTCACTCAAGTTCAACATGAAACGGCTCAGAGGTATGTCGAAAATGTTGATCAAACCGATCGTCGCGAGACATACGATGATCATAACGTCTTACGCAAGGATATCTCAGAAACACATCACGTTAAAGACCAAGTGCCCAGAAATATCGATAGGCCTAGCCAATTTCCAAAAGGCCAGACTAATGACTCTATTCGTAGCACACATTCAAAAACCCCTGAGAAATCTAGTTATGAATTCCCAAGCGATATCAATGAACGAGTTCATACCATTTCTAAAGTTACGGATGAGAAGATCCACACTAACAGGCTAGTCAAAGACTCAAAGGTTGAAGAGATTATCGAAAAGAATATAAGCAGTGATCATTATCAAACAACTTACACGTCCGATTTTCAACAGAAGAAAGTTAGCAACGACTGGAGTCCTACTCAGCAAGCTTGGGCCAGCACGCTTCGTGGCGACACCCCATCAACCGCTCGTCCATCAACTAGAGCCTCATCTCCCGGAATTAAAACGTTCAAATCCAGCACGTCATCATTAAGAAGCAGTATTAGCCCAGATAAAAATAGGAAACCATCCAGTCGAGGCGGTAGTCCTACCAAAATCGATCGATACTCACCAACTCGCTCTGTTATATCTGATAGGTTCTCCAGCACTCACTCCACTCTTTCAATAACTGAAATGCAAACCAGCAAAAACACGAGCCCTGAAAGGAAACCTCCAACAGGCCGAACTCCTGGTAGTTACAGCCCAGAGAGGAAACAACCAGAAAACCTTCGCCAAAGACTGAGCGTCAGCCCAGACAAACGACCCCAGAACTTGTCTACAAGGCCCAGTACGAGCCCTGACAGAAAACCATCATATAAATCACCAACTGATGCGAATTCCAGGAACAACATGTCCCCAACTCGTGCCGCAGGACTTCCTTCAGGAATTCAGCAGAGCCCTGAAAGACAACCAGATACCGGATATCCTTCACCAACTTCGACACATAAATCAAGCAGCCCTGAGAGGAAGCTCAAAACAGATATCACCAAGTCTAGGACTAGTCCTAGTCCTGATAGGAAAATACACGACAGTTTTCCAAAAAATCGTAAAGAAAGTCCAAAAAGAGAAGACAAGCCTTCAACTACATCTCGTGATTCAGAAAATGTGAAAAGACAAAGCATAAGTCCGGACAGAAAACCAGGTTACCTGAAACCAACTGCTGCTAGTCAACGTACTCCTGAAACAAGAACATATTCCAAACCAGATGATGAACCAGGAAGAAGCTCACTGCACGAACCGTCCCTGAGTCCAGACCGTAAGCACACTACTATTTCAACTAAAGTCAAAGAAGATCATTATAAATTCGTTGATGAGGAAACAAAGATGAACACACGCACCAATAAAACCATATCTACATCAGTTTCAAGAAAGAGCCCTAATAAAGATTCAAGTGACGTTTTTGAATTACCACATCCTAAAGAAAGATCGCCATCCCCACGAAAAACAACAGTAAGCATCACTGAAAATGATGAACTCTATGGAAGAATTAATAAGACAGTTGAGCTCATTGATAAAACTTCTAAGCATGAAACAACTCAAACTATCCATGAAGTTCCACGTGATTCTAAAGATAAAAATATCTATAGTAGAGCGCATTCTCCTAATAAGTTTGGAACATACGATAAAAAGAAAACTTGTGATTTCACTGAGACGACTGAAATAACCGCCTTAAATTCTACGAAGGATAAAAACAACGAAGTGAAACCAGGTGATAAGACTTCAACTATAAAAGATCAAGAGCCTACGTCACCAACGAAAAAGAGCCATAGAGACAGCACATCGCCCATCAAGTCTCCTTCCAGAGATAAAAAATTTAAACAGACTACTGACTTTATAAGTACTGAGAGAACTATGGAAGAAGTTACAAAGAAATCAGTGACAAAAGAGCGCCCTCGACAACTCGTCACTCCTTCATCAAGTCCTACAAGGAAGTCGAAAGTCGTTGAAGTAGAACCATCCACAGGACAAAGCTCACCCACTACATCAGTGAGTGGTTTTATATACTTTGGCTCTCCACGCGAACAAAAAACTATCGTAACTGATTTAGATGACGACTTTGAGTCTGGAACCGACCACACCACAGAACCAGAATACCAGAGACCCGACAGCCTAACCTTGTCACGCCCTGTATTGCCTTCTAAGATACCATGTAGATCTCCATCTCCTGAAAAACGTGACTCGCAGACTAAGGAAAGCCTTCCTAGAAAAAGTTCGCTCAAGAAACCATCAAACTTTGTTAACCCGGCCACCTCTCCAATTGACAAACCACCGACTAACTTCCGTATTTCGCCAACAGAAGACGAACCTAATCTTCACAAAGTCCTAAAGAAGGACAATCCTGGTGAACCTGAAACAAGCACACCAAAGAGGGCTAAACCCCCGCTCACTAGACGAGAAACGTACGAAGATCGTTGTCGTTTGAACCTTGGTATGGTTGACACGTCGACCTCGGAAAGTATCAAAGAAACCATCAAAGCACCGGATTCTTACATGAGTTCTCGAAATGTGTCACCATGTGAGAGTCCAATTAATTCACAGTTCCCTGTTTTAAGTACTCAAGACCAAATTGTTAACACAAAATCCGATGCTACTAGCTTTATGCACCAGGAACAAGAAAACATTATCAAGATACAGAAAATTGACAAAGATGTTAGGGTAACAGATATCAAAACATTGAGGCAATCCCCAGAAAAAATTACAACAAGATACCCAAGCAAAAGTCCTGAAAGGCCTGCAAACAGCAAACTTTCAAATAAAATACCACAGGGTTTAACATCAAATAATTACCCTCAGTGTCCTTCACCTACTAAACTTCCTCGTTCTTCCTCTAGTCCAGAGCGAAACGAATCTCAACCAGTCAGGAAAAACACTGAGAGCAAGCCAAGCGATAAAAAAAGTAAAGAAACATCTCCAACGAGATCTGTCAAAAAATATCCTCAAGACGAAAAGATCACAACCAAAAATACAGTGTTTAACGCTTCATCCGTAACTGAAAATACTCAGGAAGAGTTTACTTTAACGACAGAGAAAAAACGTACTAGAGTGTTAGAGTCACCAACTCGTCAAATTCCGAAATCTACGCCAGACCATAATACAACAGAACCTCGACATGAGGGCTCGCTTTTAAGAGACATTCAGTCACCACAGCGTACATTTGAGAATAAACTCAATACTAATTCTACAGAAGTCTCTGAACAGACATCACCACAAAAAACACGGGATAGTCCCGAAAAAACACCAAGCTACATGAAAACAACCACGGCTAGTACCGTTAAGTATGATACTACATCGACAATCGAAGATAACGAAGAATTCCACACATTAAAAACGATAGATAAAAATACAACAAAAACTTTTGTTTCTCCAAGGCGATCAATTGAAAAGAATGTTCTTCGAAGTATATCTCCTACAAAGCCTTCTAATCCATCAATTGTTCCTAAGTCCCCAGATCGAAAAACACTCAAAAATATTCCATTGAATGATAATGATTTGCAGGATACAAAGACTACTGCCAAACTTATGTCTAAGGACGTCACCAATATTATAGAAAATAAAACCGTTACGTCGAAAATGGTAGAGCAGAAGGAAACAACTTTACGGCGATCAAAATCTCCCAAGAATAAAATTTCTCAAACGCGAACTCCATCGCCATCCAAATTAATTCGTCGAACTTCCGCCACTTCTCCCAGGAAAGAAGACCCATCTCCTGATAGAAAGCCTGCCCCCAATAAAATATCCCCGACCAAAGATCAAGCTACAAGACCACAGAATCTATCACCTACAAGAAAATCTGTTGATAGATCATCCAGCCCCAACAAAACCACAACATCTATCAGTTCAAATTATGAAATCAATGAATATGATATTACCACCGAAGATACCAACGAAAAGACTTTATCAACTTCGAAATCTATTGATAAGTCGTCTACTGAGTATCTTCGTTCAAGGTCACCAAACAAACCCACAGACAAAAATCTAAAGAGACCTGATTTATCACCTGAGCGTAGACCTGAAATAACTAAAAAGAGTCCGGAAAAAGTGACTCAACGATATAAATCGACCCAGAAGCCCACAAGTCCGACAAGAAATAGCACTAGTCCTGACAGAAAACCAAGTTACATGAAACCTACTATTACTGCTACATCAAAACATGACTCTACCTTTAAAAAAGAAATAATTACTTCCGATTCTTTGGTGAATAACGCATTATTTACAAAAACTTCGCCCAATTCACCAGAAAGAACCCTAAAAGACTCCTTACCTTGCAAACCTGATGAATCAAGGCAATTGCGAACACCATCTCCAACCAAAAAGTCTTCCAAAGTAACGGAAGTTAGTACTGAATTCCTCATATCTGAGAGAGAACAAGAAATATTAGACAGAGTTCAAAAGTCACTGAGGAAGTTATCACCAGATCGTAAGGAAAAGTCTCCAAGTCGTGAAAATAGTCCAAGTAAAAACACTACAAGCCTACAAGACTTAGATATCACAACAATAAAAACAGTTGAATCACAAGATCTTAATATCGAACACATAAAACAAAATGTGAAGCCTGAAACAGATATATCTTGCTCAGAAGAAATGGAAGATGATAAACCTATAGACATACCCAGCAAACCTTCCTCAAGAAATGTCTCACCAGTTAAAAAGACAACAGTTACAACAACTTCTAAATTAGATAAGAGTCCTGAATCTTCTGTCAAAACCAGGAGTATTTCCCCAAGAAAACCCCTGAATCAAACCGATCGCCCACAATCTCCTCATGGAGTTCGCGCTATAAGACCTCGAGACCAAGTACCTTTTAATCGTAAACCTACGCCTGCTACTTTATCCACCTACAGAATTGATAAAATAACAAACGGCATTACAAAACAAAATACTGTGAGTAAGACAACTGCTAAAAGTACGACAAGCCGATTCACGTCTCCGCAAACTATAACATCTAATGAACCAGAGACGAAACGTATTCCTACTTCAAAAGGCTTTAGAGAAAATGTGAGTCCAAGAAAAGAAGTAACTCGTACATCTAGCGACAGTAATATCAAGCCTAAGAAAACGCCTCAAAGAATGAAATCAAAACCGGAAATACTAGTAAACGACTTGTCAACAAAATCACCAAAATACAATAAACCTACCATAAAGGAACCATCCAAGATGCCTGCGAAGCCAAAGTCAGCAACTGCTCTAAACACATCCACCGACAATGATGATGACATCATAATTGATGTACAACAATCAAAATCATCGAGAGAAAACTCCCCAGACCGCATTTGTCCCACACCAGTTAATTTTGCTGATGATGTTGGTACTCCAAGATTCCCCGATGAAGTGAGTGAACCTGATGATGAACTTCGTAAACGAACATATCACACAATTCATGAAACAGAAACTGTTGTCGATGATATTGTCGAAATTTGTGAAGATGAAGAACTTTTCGAAAAAAAAACTGATGTAGCATCTGAATATGACGATAGCCTTTTAAGTGTTACCGACAAAGTAAACAAATTTTCTACTAAAATAGAATCTGTTACTAAACCTAAGGACACAACAACCACTTTCAAAGACGCCGAGAGGAGAGCTCATTCAGATTTCACGGACAACAATATAAAATCTGATGAGTGTTTGCTTTCGGTTTCTGAAAAAGTAACTAAATTCGCTAAGGGACCAAAAGAAATGATGGACAACCGAATCTCATCTCGGAAAATAACAGACGAATATGATAGGAATACGACATATCAGGACGACTACACAAAGCTTAGTGTTAATGACAAGGCACACCTGTTTGTAGAGACCGCAGAAAACATAAAAGTAACGAAGGTAAAGCCTACGCAAAAAGTGGTAAGACCAGATTTATCTGATGTTGACGATTCACTAAAGAAGGATGTTTGTTTACTCAGCGTGTCTGACAAAGTTAATAAATTTGTAAAAACTGCTGAGAGCTTTATAACAGAAACTCATGAAGTGGACCAAAAAGAACAAAAAAATAAAGACCAACACGATAAAACTATTCGACAAATAATTAACTACGGTGAAGATGATGATAAAACCGATGACAACAATGAACTTACAATGACTACGGCGCTGAGAAAAACTATAGACAATGATCACGATCAGTCAAAACCTTTGAAAAAAGAAACTACACCACAAAGTATGGCAAAAGATTACAGCACTCCGAAATTAAAACCAACTGATAGAACGCCTGTAAAGATTACAACTTTACGCAGTAGTGAAGCGGTAAAGAAAGCTAAGGCCTTATTTGAAAATATTGCTTCTACTCAAAAGAAGGATATCACACAGAAAACTTTGAAAACAACAAAGTTAACCGACATTGGCGTTGTCAAGAAGTCACCTAAAACTGATTCTACCATCGTCCTTCATCCGTCTGTTGAAGATGTTTCACCTTACCTAACCGACGTTGATAGTGAAGTTGACGCATCTCTTCATACTTATAGTACCAATGAGCGTCCCTCAAGTGGCACTCTTTTCAAACCACAACATCCTCATGTGGACGAAAAGCCGAGGGCCAGCCCAAATCATCTTACCGCCAGAACTCTAGAAGTTCCTAGAGCCAAGTCACTTATGCGACAGTCCAAGTCACCAATGCGGCAGTCCAAGTCACCGATGCGACAAACTAAGTCACCGATGCGGCAAACCGCCGAGACAACAGTTACGAATATAACGGTTTTGTCAAGATATCCAGTAGCACCAAGTGTTGAATCTCAGATAAACAGAGCTGAATCTCCTAGACTTCGTGTCGAGTCTGAGAAAACAGACAAAGTTCCAGGCTATCTAAGGCCAACGAAAACCAGTCTGATTAAGGAAGAAGCTAAAGTTGATGACGACATCGAGGTGAGCACTCGCCGAGGAAGTGGCAAGTTCGGAGTCGAGCTGCGCAGAACCAGTTTCGAGCGCTCCACCATCAGCAGCGAGCGTCGCCGCAGCGTCGAGCACCACCAGCCCTGCATCGAAGACATCTTCGATCTGGACCTTCTAGAACAAATGGTAAGTATAACTTTCATATTTTCCTTTAAGTTCTGTAACTAAGTGCCCGCATAATAAGTGATATTATAATTTCAGTTGGAAAAAGTCGTTGGGTACGAGCAGAGGCGACGCATAAGATTTCAAATCCGGATTGTAAAGAATCAAAGTGATCATCAAGAAACTCAAACATACTCTAAAACAAAGCATACCACTAATGCATCCAAGTCAAAGGTACCAGACCAGCAGAATGCAAAATCTCCAGAACGTGGCTCGAAATCAACACCTCAAAGGATTTCATCGCCGGACCGCCAGAATAAGACTATACACAAGATACATTCTGAGCGTAATCAGTCTAAGGAAACGACTGTACACATCGGGAACGGCCACGGTAAAGAACCAGCAAAGGGCGTATCAGCTTCGCGTGTCCGGCCTCACAGCCCTGAAAAGCCAGCTACAAAATCAATTCGCTTAGCCAAGAGTCCCGTTCGTCAACCTAGTCCTGTAAAAAAACGAACAGTTTCACCTACAAAGAGTGCCGCCCCTACGCCAAAAGCGAATCGTTTCAACGAATACGCAACTGCATATATGAGAAAGGTAGACTCGAATCAAGCTAACAAGGTTAAGTTAGTAGAAAAGAAAATTAAGAAATCAACAGAATCCACGCACAATGTTAGTCATGAGGTTCAGGACAGAACATCACACGAGTTTACTACCACGAAGAGTTTCTCTGTCAAACCCGAACGCATTCCATCAAGAGACGTTATAGAAATTGTTAAATTAAACGGTCAGAGATCACCATCTCCTGAAAAGATCACTAGTATTTTGCGTAAACCACAGAGTCCAGAACGTAGAGTGTACATCCCCGTAGGGAAGGCTGCGAGTCCTGAACGTAGAGTTCACAGTCCAGTCGGCAAGGCTCCCGAACGAAAAGTTTACAGCCCAGTAAACATAGGTTCTGAACGTAAAGCAAGTCCAGAGCGCAAACTGTACAGTCCAATGAATAAATCATATGAGTCTGAATGTAGGACTCGAAGTCCCGAACGTAAAGTAACTAGTCCCACTGAGCGCGTATACCTACGCTCACCAAGCCCAGATTTCAAACGACAAAAGTCTGATACAAAAAATGAGACCATAATAAAAACCGTTTTAGATATTGAAAAGAAGATCCCCAGGCAACCCGTTCAAGATGATAAGCCCTCATGGGTGGCGAATAGAAATTTGAAAAAGATAACTTCAGAATCGAGAACCTTTACCTCAAAAAAGTTAGAAACTGAAAAACCGAAAAAACGCGCGAACAGTCCCTCAAAGGTTATATCCAAGCCGATCGACGTCATCACGTCGAGCTACGGGCCGGGGCCGCTGGACGCCGACGGCAGGCCGCTCTTTGGCATCAAGGCTCTCCGAAACGGCGCCACCAACGTTCAAGGTATTTTTGCTTTGCCAATATGACTCATACTATCGATATTTCATTTGTGCATTCACATTATCAATATTGACTCAGATGTAGTGAGTAGTCTTGTTATCATAGCTTACACACCTCGTTGCGCACTCATGACAGTTTGGCGATAGCTATGTCATTTTAATCTAAGATTCGAAGCAACTATCCGCCTTAAAAATAATAGTCTTATATTATTATTATTTTTTTTCAAGTAAAAGGCACCGTCATCCGGCAAGAGTTTCACTCTCGGAACGGCGGCGAGCCCGAAGGCACCGTCTCCGTGACGGCGTACTCGTCGCAGCCCGAGGAGCTGGAGGCGCTGCTGGCGGAGCAAGGCGCGCTGCCGCCGGCCCGGCTGCACGGCCTCTCGGCCATCACCACCACCAAAAAATTCGGCGGAGACACGGGCATTTCCATGACCAGTGTTAATACGGTCAGTGCCCGATTTTTTAAAAAGCAAATGTAATGTTGCGCTCGCATGTATAACGCCTGATTTAACTTTTTTTATATTTTTTTCTGGACAAATATCTTGTCATGTAGTAGTAACTTTCATTGTTTTGTTATACCTCAATGAATATATATATATGTATATAATTTCAATGCAGAAAGAAGAGCGAGCCAGCCTGGAGCACTTCACGCACACAAACCGTAAAATGGACAGGCACATCGACAACATAGAAACTCGCAGCTTTGACACAAGAGAGGACATTATCGGAAACTCCCGAAGAATAGACTCCAGCACAATTGACACAAGTGATAGGAACGACAAAAGAAGAGAAGACAGAATGACGGAAGTGAGGAAAGGACACAAAGAGGAACGGAGAGAAAAAGTGGAGAGGAGGGAAGACAAGAAGACGGTTCGCCAGAGCTCAGTAAAGTCACTCACCGAAAAATTTATAAAGAGTGCAAGTAAGTAAATTATTTTTTATATTTTTCTAAAATGGGACGTGATTTCTATTACGTATTTATGTACATGTTGCAGTTTTCTTAGATAAATGAAAGATAGAGATCTTTTTTTAGACAGTCTGATAAAAATTTCATAACAGCCTTTATTGCTAACTGATAAAACACTAGAGACTGAAGCTAGAACTGAAGATTCTGAAGCCATTATCCAAAAGCGACACACACAGCATTGTATTAAATTGTTTATTGTTATTTAGTTGGTTAGGCCGTGTTGGCCGAGTGGTATGTACCCCTGACTTTCAATCCGAAGGTCGTGGTTTCGATACACCTGCCGTGCACCAGTGGTTTTTTCTTTCTTGAAAAATGTATGTGCACACTTAACACGTCGTTCTTTAGCGGTGAAGGAAACATCGTGAGGAAACCCGCGGCTTAGTTAGCTTCAGACGTATTGACCTGTTCTTTCCTCTGAATAATAGCTGACTAAGCTGAGAGGATGGTATAGGTGCTGGGCAAGCCTAATCCATCTAACAATGACCCAGGCACTGCAGCGTCCCGTACAGCATGATTACCAGTTGCTGACGCTATATAAATCATCTAATACCTACATGCAAAGGCCTTACTTATGTAGTTGGTTATTTTATTCACGATGTAGCGAATGCATCACTCTTAACTTAAATAAACTAAGTACATGACATATTACCGCGAATATTTCACGCAACTCCAATCAGGCAATTTCCCCAAATCGTTACATATCGTGATTGCTCGCAATATGAGTGGTGCGCTAGCGACACTTGCGCAACAACTTTCATGGCACGGGCAGGCTTCAGTGGTGTCGCGTAGTGCGGCGCCGGAGCCCGCAGGCAGTGCGCGACTTACCAACATGTATCAGGAATACGTCGATATACTGCGGCTGATCAAGAGTGAGTGTTTACGTTCATACTCGGAAATATTAAGAGAACATTCTTTGGAATATTTTTATTTTGAATATAGTTGTAATTTATGGATTATTGATTGTAATTTATGGAACACAGATTGATGTTTAGAGAAGGGCTAAGTTTACGGCTGAGTTTTTAGTAATTTTCAAATCGCGTAAGTCTCTTTTTTTACTTCTTGTGCAGATGATGTTTATGTATTATGTAGTTATATCTTTATATAAAACAGTTTTTTTATTTGTTGAGTACGCGATCACACTGTTAACAAATATACTCGTATATGTAGGTGATAGTAGAGCCTGTCCGTTAATGTCGCAGGAAAGTTAATCAATATTCAGTGTCGAGTGAGGCCCGAGAAATAGGCTCATGCCGCGAACATTTTTGTCTGTTACAGACATAAAATGTTAAATATGAAACTTACTTTGACATACATGATTCATTTTAATATTTCACAGACTGGTTAAATAATATCAAGATAACAACATTTACCGCTCTTATCGTGAACCAGGCTAACCACCTTTTCAACGTCTTTATTATGCAAACAAAAATGCTTGCTTCAATTGTTTAAATATTTGGCAACTTGATTCAAATTACCTCACTTCCAACTTTTGAATCACCTACCATTTCCGTCGGCACTATTGATACTTCATTTAAGTGGGACAACTAAACTGTTGGAATGGTTACTCGTATATTGACGGCTGCTGAATGGAGGCACCGAGGCGTGCTTTATGACATAATGGAATTAAGCGATTACGGAATCAAATACAAGACTAGGGCGGGCATAAAATTTTACTTCTAGGAAATGAACCTTTTCTAAAGCCTTTTTAAGGTTCCATACAAACGCAAGTTCGGTTATTATCCTTTTATGTATCCGACTAAATTTCTCCAAGGATGCCTAGGATATAACTCTTTGCAAACCAGAAGAGCACTGGAACAGATCACCACCTTCTGTAAGATTTTCCGCGGCAAAATCGACGCACCAGATCTGTTTAATGAGTCACTTCTACTCTTTGTTCCGGACAGATATCTTCGGGGTAGAAATCACAACCTCTTTGCTCAGCCCAGGTGTCGCACCGTCGCGCGTGCGGCCTCTCCCATACCAAGAGTTTTCAACTGCCTCAACAAACTCCTCCAAGTTAACCCAGAATTCGATGTGTTTGCTGACGAGTTCTATGCCATAATGTCAGAATGCCTTAGACAATGTGAGAGAGACGATGGCTAGAAATAATTAATGTGTTCAGCTTTGTTTTATTCAAATAATTGTATTTAAATTGTATTTAAAAATAATTGTATTTCGATTTAATTAATGTTACCTGACCATTTCATATTGACATGTTTATTTTGTATTATTGATTTTAGTTTGTAGGGAAATTTTTGCTTGACTATTGTAAGTTATTTTTTTTTGTTAATATTGATTGATTGGTGTAAGTGGTGTAAGCCGTTCTAATCAAATGTATTAAATAAAATAAATAAATAATGTTGAAGTACATACATTAACATTAACCGATGCCACGCACAATTTTGGTAGAGATGATTTTTTTGGAAATCCTTCGGAAGCGGTTCATGCAAAACAATGGTCTGTTACCATGTGGTTGATGAGTATGTGTTAGCATGGACACTGACCGGTATGGTTTATCATGTTCAGAGCAATTAGGCAAGCCTAATCCGTCTATGTCCCAGGCACTGCAACGTCCCATACAGCATAAATACCAGTTGCTGACGCTAACCAGGGGCTAACAAGGTACCTTTTTGGAAATGGTCTTACATTCGTACTTTTCCGTTCGCCTGTGGCAGATGACAGCGGCAAGCCGGACCGCGGCTCGTACCCCAAGGCGGGCCTCATCCTGCGCACCACCAGCTCGCTGCGGGACAGCGTCTCCAGCGACGAGGCATCCCCAGGTGAGCAAGGGACACTTATTTACCATCCATACCATGTCAATATAATTCCCACTAATATTATAAAGCCAAAAGTTTGTTTGGATGGAGGTTTGTTGACTCTTCACGCAAAAACTAGGCTACGGATTGAGCTGAAACTTTGCACACGTATCGATGTTGACCAGGATTAATACATAGGCTACTTTTTATTCGGGCACAACGCATGCGAAGCGGCGGGCAGAAGCTAGTTTTATATATTTCACAATAGGCAAAATAAATTGCACTTTGGAACGTAATATTTACAATATAGTGGAGAAACAATGGTTACAGTTTCAATACTACATGCATTACATGAACAGTAGGCAATATAATATCTTATCATAGCAGTTGCTGCTGTGATCTGATCACGGATAAACTATTTATCCGTGATTATGGCGTGCGTAACTGCGTCTAAATATCGGGAAACTCAAAAATACTTAACACATATTCCGTAAATATTGCATTCTCCTCAAACATTTATTGTTCAACCACACAGACAATTCAAGTGAATTCAATCCTCGTCCAACTATTAAAATAAATAAAATTAAAGTAAATATAGTCCGAGAAGGTATAGAGTGGCTTTTCATCCTAGGTGTGACGCTCTTAGGTTCCTGCTCCAATTTTCCTAGTTCACTACTTACAATATTAAAGCAAGTCGTACTGTTATAGCCTTGGGACGCGCAGACAGCGAGCACAGCATCGGCTCTGTGGAAGAAGTGGTTGTCAGCTCCAGCGCGGGCCGCGGCGTCGCCACCACCACGCGCACGACCCGCCACGGGCCTGTCAGGACCTCCACCACGACGACCACGCACCACGAGCCCGTGGTCACCAGGAAGACGACCACGGTCATCACGGAGGCGCAGGGGCCCGTGGTCACCCGCACCGTGACCTCCAGCCGGGGAGAGAAGTCCTTCCTGGACAGCAGCACGAAGGTCTCGGGAGTCCAGGATATACTCACTAGGATGAAGAATGCTGATATTGGTATGTTTGTTCACTTTAGTTTGTAATTTTTATGTTTAACCACACACATTTAGGTAGAACATTTCAAGGAAATGAAAAAAACGTAACAAAATGTTCGATTCCCGTGGGATCCGACCCGGGTTCCGTAGCTTAGTGGTTGAACCACTTCCGGCTTTAGGAAGCGTCAAGGATCGGTTTGCTCACTAGTCAAATACCATTATAAGAATAATAAATAACTGAATTTGATTGCTACCTACATTGCAAAATGTTTTTTGCTAATTTAAAGGAATTTTTCATCGCTTATTATTTGCTGTAATCAGCAAATGATCACAGCAGAAAATGATCTCTTAAGTTAACAATGACAAAGAAACAAAATGTCCTGATATAATGTATATCAGGACATTTTGTTGATGATATAGTGTACAGACTAAAGTATTTTTATCGCTTAGCGGAGTACTATGCTAATAGAAATCCAGTATATGGACGGCTATCCCGCATTCTAAGAGTAAAGACAAGACACGTACCGGCAAGTTAAAAGGAGAGGTCGTCATAAGCGTGTGATTGCAGTGATCGAGGACGGCGACACCTTGGAAGACCAGGAGGCGCGTGCGCTGCTCAACAAGTTCCTTGGCGCCAGCGTGCTGATGGCCGGCATGCAGGACTACGTGTGCGAACAGCCCTCGGGCAAGACCCGCGTCACGCAGGTCAGTGCACTCCTTGATCTACATACTAACTCCAGGACATCCTTAGAAAATGTACCTAAGGCTAGAATCGCAGCAGACGCAAACGAGGTCAAACCATTTAAACCTTCAGAAATTTCAATAAAGTTATGCTGCCAGCACGTCAGTGCACAGCATAATGTCAAAGTTGGTGGATATAGCTTTAATGTCATTATTCTAAGGATATATCCCTGGAATATGTTATTCTAGTAAGTAGTACTAGATGCTAATAGGGTAAACTTGCCTAAATCGTATTGTTGGTGTTACACTTACTCTGATATATGTACTTTCAAGCGCCCCTAGTGGTTAGTAAAAAGTGTTAACTTTAGTCGGCTGAGTTTTTTGAAAACAAGTTGGGTGCTCTTGAACGGATTTCACAAAAAAAAGTACGTTTTTTGATCACTTTTCAGTAATTTATTGTTGTTTTACGTATGTACATAAGTACTCCATGCAGTCCATGTTTGTGTGACCATGGCGACTGATATTTTTGAGTAAAACTATGAATATTTATCGTTCTATTTTACGTTAAAAACCCGGTACACAGGGCGCCATTTCTAAATGCGGTAAATTCAAACTTAAACTCTCGTGTGCGTCTAATTCGTACTCCATGGTACGAGCAAAACCGTACCAGTAAGATTTCGGAATAATGCGTTTGATCATTGCAATAATTTTTAAAACGTATGTATGTTTTAGGTCAAAATGCCAAAGCGTAAATATAATGCATGGTCACAGAAAGACATGGACGAAGCTTCAACAAAGCGGGTAAATTAGAATTTAATGAAGTTTGTCGAATTGATTATATTACCAAAGCCTACATTTAGACGGCATTAAACAGGTTGCTTTGTTAAATTATCTACATTCTGAATGAAAATATTTACCGTCATAATTTTTTGGTTGGTTGGTGTCAAGATGGAAGGGTTAAAAGCAAATAAAACATTTAATGACATTCTGTCTTTAAGGCAGCTACTGTAAGTCTGAGTACGATAGTCAACAGGTGAAATGAAATTATCAACTGAACAATAAACAAATGACGGTAGAGTTAATTGTTTATCTGGTTTAAAATTTTCCTCAAAACAAAACTTGCTACAAAAAGACGATCATTATAATCTCAGAAGACACAAAAGGCAACTCATCCATGACGTAAAAGTACGAATCAGCGTCCTTTGTTGCACAAAAATCAACTCAGCACCTTTACCCAGTTCCCACCGTGTTGGAGACGCGGCATTCATTCACTACCTGAAAGCTCCCACGTCGCCAGTAGGTAGGTGATCACAACAAGTCATTGTCCAGCGTCGTGCGTTCACGGGTGCAGAGGGAAGGGGGGGGGGGGGGGGGGGGCAAGCGTTGTAGGAATTGATGATCAGCTTTCTTAATGGAAACCTCTTCAATCAGAAGAACCCACACCATCCTTTTAACTATACGTTAGCGCATAAAACGGCGGTACATTTTTGGGCAGTATTTTCTTCTTCTTCGTATCCTTCATTACTGAAGGTTGTGCCGTCTTGTAATGCCTTCTCCTCGTCTTTTGACCAGGATAAAATTAACAAGAAAGGGAAGTTACTTCACCTAAGAACTGTTATATCTCTGATGTCATTAAGCTTGTCTCCGTTCTTGCTACTCGGCTCCGCTGTGAAGGCAGTATACTCGTATTTCTTTAGAAAAGTAAAAATAGAACACTGTCACCCACGGTCAAGTTTGGAATTCTTTTGGGCGCGAAATGGAATTTATTACTATAAAGTTTTTTAAACTCACAAACCAGAGCAAAGTACTGTACAAGTTTCGGGCGAAATATCAATTACCGGTTCGGCTTCATTTACTAAAGCTGGCGGCTCGTCCTTGCAAGTTCACTTTGAAAGCTTCGCCTCGTACTTCGAATATTATGCCGCCAATTGATCTCGACAGCAATAAACTCTTCCCGCTCTTCGCTTATCTCTACGCTCTGCGTCAGTGAGCACCCTTAATCCCCACTTGCATTGCGCGTTGGCGCTGGCACCGGCCGCCGGCGCTTCGAGCCAGGCCCGCAAACAGCTGCACTCGCTAATTAATGCCCATGCAGGTACCTGGCTCATTTATTAGTTTGTTGATCTCACTTCAACGCTTGCGTTTATTGCTGTAGACAATTTTAAACGATATTTGAGAACGAAGTGGAATACTGTAGGTATACTAATTATGTAGGTAATTACTGTAGGTTCAACAGATTTTCTTCCGTTTATTTTTTACAGCGTTGTTGATTAATTCTTTGTTATTTTCTTCAACATACAAGAGCAATGTCCCCTATTGCGTGATAACTATTATTTGCCTCTCGTTAGCATACATCTTTAATTGTTTTAGTACCTGATTAAATACAAAAATTAAGGATATTTGCACTGCTAATGGCCATCCAAACTAAACGAATCCTTTGAAATAATTACAAGACATCAGCATCAAGTCCAAGTTTAATCAACCACCCCAAACAATCCCCAGCCCTCGCCAAACTTTGCACATGACAAGTCGATACAGCGATGATCTATCTGCGCGCACGTAAACAAACCGACGTCAACGCCCGCACATGCGCACTATAAATAACATCACTTGGGCAACTTATTGGCCTAACTTCACTATTGGCCTTATGAATAAGCTTAGAGTCGCCCAACGAGCTATGGATAGGGCTATGCTCGGGGTTTCTCTACGGGATCGAATCGGAAATGATGAGATACGTAGAAGATTTCGGGTCAAACATAGCCAGACGGATTAGTAAGTTGAAGTGGCAATGGGCAGGCCATATAGCGCGCAGAATCGATGGCCGATGGGGCCGTAAAGTTCTTGTATGGAGGCCACGGACCGGCAAGCCCAGCGTAGGACGTCCACCTACAAGATGAGCAGACGACTTGGTAAGAGCCGCAGATCGGCGTTGGATGAAGGCCGCTTCCAGCCGCAGTACCTACCTGGATATCAATGAGGGAGGCCTTTGTCCAGCAGTGGACGTCCTACGACTGATATGATGATGGTGAGCAACTTATTTGCTAAGTCACGCCACTTGGGGAACAAGAATGATCTTTAGAGATCACTTAAGTATTATGAACTCTCACTTAGGCAGGGAACTTTTGAATACCAAGGACGATAGCGAAGAACTAACTGTGTGCTCAAGAAATCTGAAATTCTGAATACTTACCTCAGAAACCAGTAAATATTCGGTACTCAGGTACGTAATCAATCAGTTTTACGATAGTAGGTATCGTTACGTATTTATAGATATCGATGTTTAAATGATAGGTACTTCTGTAAGTAAGTTGTTCCGTCTGAAAACCATTGACACTGAAAGCAATGGCCCGAAAACATGCGCAGCGATCTTTCCGCATTGTTCCAGATCACAATGCGCACGATTGTAATTCATGATCACATTACCATGGTTCCGCTTCGTAACGTATCGGCTATTTAGAAATCCCTCTACAGCCAAAAGTTACGAGTTTCATAAAAGTTCGTGCGCTTACGGCTAACGTAACTCACACGTGTAGCGTAAGGGGAAATAGGTGAACAACCCACAGACCCAGTAGCTTAGTGTTCTTAGTAAACAAAAGCCCGTACGTTGATTATTGCCGTTTAAAGCCGCGACTGCGCCCCACGCGCGCCGCCAGCGCCGGCGGAAATAACACGCCCGGACAACGCAACACGCGGGACACCGCGGGAAAATGCACCCTCGGCCGCGGGAAATAGAGCGGGAAGTGGCGGGAAACTCGCGCGCCACTATATTTGGCGAGGTGACGTCAGGAGGCGCGCGGCGCGCAGTCCGCCCCGGAGACCCGTGCACACCGGTTCGCGCCAAAATATGACATAAAAATTTAAAATTGCCATAATCTATGGTTTAGTTTTTTTTTATAAATTAGTGCAGTAGGCCAATAACAGTCGTAGACGATCGATATCTATGAGGTTCCCGGCTATTTGAAGCAAGTGCTGTAATATCCAGGATTGCGTTTTTCCCATCTCCTATTTCGGGTGAGTTTACATCAAAAGTGTAACATTATTTTTACAGGATTGAATTTGAGTACAACATCGAATATTTATTTTTTAAAACAAAATAATACGTGGAACGATAATGTCCTACCTAATGTGTAAAAATTGTTTTTTTACACATTGGTATCTAATTTCTAAGACTTTCTAGGATTATTGATGTGCAAAAATCTCTATTTAGCTCTGTCTTATAGTTAGCTTAGCTCATAAACTAACCAACGCTGACGTACCGAATAAAACTTACATAGTTTCTTAATCAAGTTGACCTCTAGTAAAGTTCTAGAGCTTTTTCATTCGCACTTAATTCGCCCCCGGCGCTCCCATCATAACTGCAAGAGCAACGCATAGTTATTCTGAAACGTCTAAATCCAACAGCTTATTTCTGTCGGTTCGATTCCACGACACACGGTCGCCGCGCCTGTCGATCCTGGCATTGCATCCATCAACGCAGGCGCTCCAGAGGCTGTCGAGGCCGGTCGCTTGCGACACACTCCACTGAAATATCAACACAAACTTTCCAACGCTATTTTTATTACAAAGAAAAATTTTAATTGTGAAAATGTAGTTTCCACTGAGTTATATTAGAGATATAATTTTTTTTTTAGAACTACGAGCTTTGTGCTGTAGCAGCAACCTATTTAAAATTCAGGGTTGTACGATGTGCTCTGCGTTGGATAGAACTTAATGTTAACTGGTACTATAAAATATCATCATCATTTCAGCCGTAAGACGTCCGCTATTGGACACAGGATGACTATGAAATACATAGTCATAGTCTTTCATTGAAAGATAAGACAACATAATAAAAACATAGTTGAAGATTGTCGCATCAAAACAGACAAACAAATTGTTTTAAATCAAGAACAGGTTTTGTATTTAAAAATATGGTTTTTATTAGCCTATATTAACAGGCATATTTTATACATTTAAAATCAGTTATAGCTCTACAAATGACCAGCAAACGAAGATTGTCTGTGTCTGTGTCATTGAGAGTTATCAAAAAGTGGCTTCTCCTTTTAATCTTTGTTTTTCTTCTGTTTGATTGCACAACTCTCGAGCAGGTACATGGTTGTACCACCCAAGATGGCTCCGTGTCCAAACCGACCACTTGAAAAGCTTGATTGC
The DNA here is from genome assembly GCA_963082625.1 of Pasiphila rectangulata. Taxonomy (NCBI): domain Eukaryota; kingdom Metazoa; phylum Arthropoda; class Insecta; order Lepidoptera; family Geometridae; genus Pasiphila; species Pasiphila rectangulata. The sequence goes on along the minus strand of OY720247.1, from coordinate 20,510,756 downwards.
CAAGTTTTCTCGGAAAGCCAACAATGAGCCACTTAATACGAGATGCACCATTCACCACACGTACGTCCTAAATACACCAGCATTAACGACTTCGCAATCCCGTCTTCTCGGTAATCGAATAATAACAGACAGCCATAACATGTAATTAGATATCTATTGATTAAATCTTCGCTTTCTAAGCTTCTTTCGCCGCTAGTAGGTAGGTGCCCAACAAATGTTTGATAAACACACTTTTAGTGTTACCACTTAAAAATTAAAGCTGCTACCTATTAGTTGAGGCGATATCAGCGATATATTTAATTTAATTATTTACAGCTATGTTCCAAGTGTAGAAATGTCAAAAAAACATGCAGGTGCATATATGCTGAATGCTTATTAAATTTTCCGCAGGATAGGCATTCAAACAAAGTGAATGTAAACTTTCATAAGTAGAAATCATTTATTTACGACTCATAGGTAATACAAGCATTTTAATTAAAATAACAATTGAATAAAAAAACTAAACATTGGATGAAAAAAGCTTCCGTAAGCAAGCGCTTAAGCTTACTTGCAGATGTATTAAATAAATCTAAAATAAATTTGTTTGCTATCGAATGAGTTAAACAATTTGCTGGCTCATTTTGCCAGGCCGCATTATATGATTTTTTTGCAATTTAATGAAAGAAACTCTGAACACAACATAATACATATAAGTACTCGTACTTAGCCGACCGCAGTAACCACTGCTCTAGGTTACATTGTAAAACAATACGTTCTAACGAGGCTATCAACGTGAGCTGTAAAGGTATTTTTATAATATCTCCTTATTGAAAAAAAAATCTCCCAAGTGCGAGTTGGATTCGCGTACGAAAGGTTCCGTACCATTGCGACGGACGTTTGAAACATTATGTGAATATTTCAAGCGTTGCCGTTATTAGAATCGAGCAAAAAACGGCAACAAATCACGTTAGTTGTATGGAAGTCCCCCTTAATTTTATTTTATTCTGTTTTTAGTATTTGTTGATATAGCGGCAACTCAAATACATCGCCTGTGAAAATTTCAACTGTCTAGCTATCACGGTTCGTGAGATACAGCCTGGTGACAGACAGACAGACGGTCAGACAGGCGGACAGCGGAGTCTTAGTAATAGGGACCCGTTTTTACCCTTTGTGTACGGAACCCTAATGAAAATGATTTAAAACTCGGCCAACACGGCTCTTCCCAGTTAACTTCTGAGTGGACGTTAGACGATGGCAAGCATCTGTACAAGACATACAAGTAAGCCTATATTATATTCGTTAAACCCCCATTCCCCTCTTGTCCGGAAGATGTGCAGCAGCGTTTTCCCGTGCATCAACATCCTGTACTGCGTTCCTCACCAACCCGCCTGCCAAGCGTGGTATGGCGACAATCCTTCATGATCAGTACTTAGTGACCAACGAGGGAGGCCTTTGTCCAGCGGTGGACTGGAAGAGTGGCAACCTATGATAGAATTAGGAGAACACATAATGTATGTAGCTGATCTTAGTCTTACATTGAATGATTATGTGACCATACAGTTAAATGATGTTCGCTGCTGAGTAAGGTTCACTGACTCCCGCTAAAAATAAATAATTAAAGAGTACTGGCATATTGGCATTCGATTGCAATTATAGATAACGCCTGAATGAACAAGCTCAGCTGATGCCAAGCAGATCGATTTCCTTATCGTGGCATGAGAAGAAAACAGAACCTTAAGTATAAGTTCTACCCTTTCATGTGCCCCCTTAACATTGAAATACTTACATGAAGATCACAGGTTCCAGTTCAGGTTCTTCTTAGAGTTCCGTACCCAATGGGTAAAAACGGGACCCTATTACTAAGACTCCGATGTCCGTCTGTCTATCTATCCGTCTGTCTATCTATCTATCTGTCTGTCTGTCTGTCACCAAGCTGTATCTCATGCACCGTGATAGCTAGACTGTTAATTTTTTTACAGATAATGTATTTCTATTGCCGCTATATCAACATATGCTTAAAACTAAATAAAATAGATATTTAAGGGGGGCTCCCATACAACAAACGTGGTTTTTTGCCGTTTTTTGCTCGATATTAATAACGGCGCTTGAAATATTCACAGAATATTTAGTTGTACATTCGCTTTTAAAATAAATACTTAAATTAAAATATAACGAATATTTGAGGGGGCTTCCAAACAACAAACGTGATTTTTTTTACTTGATATTTATAACGACAGTAATGTAGGTAGACGCTTGACATATTACAGAATATTTAAGTGGTTTTGCCAAATAATGTACTGAACCCTTCGTGCGCGAGTCCGCCTCGCATTGTCCGGTTTTTTCTTGAGACGAGTAAGTCACATTTAAAACCGTCATCATCATCATCATCATATCAGCCATAAGACTGTTGGACATATGTAAACCCATGGATCTCCAAACTCTGATCATGGGGGTTGTTACAATACTCGCCACGCTTGGCGCCTGCCATGCCGTACTGCGTTCGCCGACACGTCTGGGTTATGATGACACGGTATGATGATAGGTACACAGATAGATCCTGCTGCCGACCTTCCGGAGGTATCCCTTCGCGAATTCGTAAACCTAGATTCGCGCAGAAACATAGCGGTTTTTTAGCACCACACATATATAACCAAATAAATAAAATAGTACCACTTCAAGACAAATCATACTATGAATGCAAAAAGTGTATCCACAAATATCTCTTGACCCTAGATTACCCACTAACAGAGAAACTTTTTTACATTCCATCCTAGTTTCAAAATTTGAGAATTTTTTTAATTTATTTATAGATAGAAAGGCAGATATTTATATATATATATATAAAAAATTTATCATATAATTTCGTAGTTGTGAAAAATTGTTTTTTATTTTATTTTAGTTCTAGTTTTATTTTTCGAGATATAAGCTTTGTTTTTCTTTTATTTAAGGTTTCTTAGTTGTATTTCTATTTTTTTGAGATTTATTTGTATGATGATCTCTATAGTTTTAAATTCGTTTATTGGAACTACATGTAGTTTTTTCTGTAACTGGTTTTATTCGCTTTTGTTTTCACTGTGCCGAAGCAGTGTTCGCTCGTTTCTTTTTACAAGCCTAGAGCTTAGTTAGAACGAGACGCTCAATGTTTAAGCAACACAAACAGGTCTTAGCTAAATATAATTAGGTTAACCTAAAATTTACTACATTATAATTTTGTACCATTGACCTTTATGAATAAACGATTTTTTATTTTATTTTATTTATTTATTTAATTCTTACTGCATCCACGGGCAAGAGAGGAGAGGTAACATTCTACTAGCGGCACCCCACGGCATTTAAACGTTAACATATTTTAATCTCCCCGTGTTCCACAAACAAGCAAATATACTTAATTCGCGTCACAGATCATGGGGCTTCTGCTGCGGTTTCTACTTCCTCGCCCCAAGTGTCCTGCTAGGGAGGTCCTGGTGACCGTGTCAACTCAATATGCGGTCTCATAAATGGGTATAGTCGTCTTCAATAGTAAGTAATAATAACTCTTGAATGTTCACAACATTGATCAAAGAGCGCAATAAAATACTATGCGATGTTGTCGAATAATATCGAACTAAATTATGCGCACGTGAGACCTTACTACTCTCTTGTCTCTGGGTGACGAGCGCAACGCAGTGCAGCGTTGGCGACGTGCTTCGTGAATGTGATCGATCACCGCGATATTACAGTTGTTATAAAAACAACGTAAATTTTTTTTTTGTTTTTAAATTCAGACTACTATGGATGCATTATCTGTTATTCACTATCATAGACAGGATATTAGTAAACTCAACATAGCAATTAAAAAAACACTAAATCACTTTGAGGCGACATGTTTTCTAGAGTGTCATCCATCAGTCATCCATCACATCTTAATGTAGGGACCTTGTTACATTGCAACAAAGGTAGGGGTAAGGAGTGAAACTAAAATATAATTCAGTTAATTAATGTTCCGATAAGGAAATCAATTTGTTTGGTAAATAGCAGTAGTAACGTAAGCGGTCCTACCATGCTCTGCAGCCTCAACCGACATGTGCCAAATATATCCGCGATATAGGCCGATCAAAGGCCCGAGCTTTTGTTGATCATGACAACATGAAACGTGTGTAAATTCAAATTAAATCAAATCATTTATTTATGAACCTATAAAACATAACATATCAAGACCTTACCTCCCGTGCTAGTTAAAAACTGTATTACGACCATTGAAGTAATATTTTTACAACTCACTGATTACGACAAGGTTTTATTGATTACTCAAACTATCTATGTTTACATAAAAATACATCAGAAGGCTGTAGAGTATAAAGATACATGATACTGATACATACGCAATATAGAATACAAGATTATTTTATAAACCTTGCTGTATTTCTTAATGTGCAAAGTTATTGTACTTGTGATGTTTGTAGTATAAGATAACCTGGACAATAATTCCATTAAATTTACGAAGCTAACCTATAACTTCATGTTACAACTGGTTGTCATTTAGTCGAGTCAACGAACAGTTAGATTCAAAGACCTCATAAACCATAAACTGTAATCAGATAACAATCTGCCGTCTCACATCACAGTTATCATCACATGATACAATAATGAGCGACAAAGCTCATAAACACATCAAGAGACAATAATGTCCTGATGTTAGATAATCAAAGTAAGAGTCTTGGTGGAATAACGTTACAAAAATTACTTACTATATTGCTTATTTATTATACATTTAACTGCCAAAGAAGAACCTATTGGAAAAGCACAAAAACATCGAGTATATTTGTTTCTTCCTAATAGTTTTCGTTTTATAGTTATGCTCTCGAGCCTAAGTTAGCACTCGTAGCAGATAAGGTAAGCACTGGCTTGCCCTCAAATAGTTAATATGAAGAGTTGATCAAAATTGCAAATAATTTATTGAATATTTAATATATGCGTATATTAAATATTCACCGTTAGAGCTTACATCGTTATTTAGTTGATATTGTGCCAAAGTGCGCACCTACGGAGCGTCGACCTTACGGCTATGTTTGTCTGCGCCTCGCCGCTTCCTCTCATAGCCGCTTTTGGCGATTACCGATCTCGCCATCCTAAGAAAGGGCCAAGGTTTTATTAAAATTTTGCGTGTTTCGCGCGTTGCTCTACGAGCGAAACTACCGCGTGTCAGTTACGTCAGCTGTCGAAATGGATTCAATAAAAATTTTACGCGCTGGAAGGTTCGCTGTTTGCAAAGTTATTAATCCCGTTTATTACATCTCTGACGTTCATGGACTTTAGTTTACTTCTCTACGCTATAAGTATAGACCAAACTTTCAAAATTAATTCCATCTGTCCATAAAAACCGACATGGTCCGGTTATACTACCCTCGTTGCCCATACGCAGCATCGATCAAGCTGAAGAAATCTGACTCCATTATTAACTCGTGCGCATACTGTGCACGCGCACGCACTTGCGACTCTATGCCTATCAAAATAAAGGCGATACTAATTTGCTGATTAGCGGTTTCTCGGCGAAAGAGGCGTGACGGGATTTCTAAGTGCTAATTCAGTTCTGATAATTGCTATGATTATAAAAAGCGCGGATTCAGCAAGTTTTTCTACGGATTAGCGAGATTGCCACTTTGTGTTCCAGCGTTAATCGTCTATTTTGCTTATCCGTGCAATTACGAGTATGATTAAATTAAATAGTCTTTAACTTGACACTCTCATATGTTTCCTAGGTAAGTAGGTACGTTTTGTTAGTAATGAAGGGTACGGGATATTTACTAGTAACAAATGAAATGAAATTCACTTATCAGGGGAAAAGAGTGGAGATTGGACTGCTCTCAGTCGGAACTGCGGCGAAACGGCCGACATACGGTAGCGACTCGTAATAATTACGGACGTTGCGTAACTTCACTACTCGCCGTAATTATGCTGATGTGATTGTTTTAACTTTCATGTCGTTCGGATTATTATTTAATTTAATTTGATTCATTTCCCTTTAGTTGTGAGTTGCTTTCCTTTTTTGATTACATATAATTATTATTTTTTTCTTTCAATGTTCAATTGTTTCATACTTCAACTTCAAATAACTTTTCTTTCTCTCACTTGGAAAAAAAGTTATCTGAAGCGAACGAATTCAACTACTTATGTGCTTTATTAAATTTAAATGTGTCTTGTTCTTCTTTTGTATATTGACTATTCTATGTGGCTTTTTTCTCTGTTGAATAAACACTTATTGACTTTGACTTTGAAAAAGAAATACCTACTCTTCTAATAAAAATATTGCGTAAACATAGTAGGTTTCCCACCCACAGCGCTACGGGAGGTTGGCCAGTAACAGAGAGATACAAAGTAACTAGACACTTAGGTTTTCACTGGCGATTTGTCCGGGGCTGTAAAAACATAGAAAGTCGTCCATTTACGCTGTAACTTGCGAGTAAATAGTTATGGTCGCCGGCAACAATAACACTTGCGGCCATTTACAGGCAATTTTGTGTTTTCCGACGACTTTCTAAACACTTATTTCAATATTATTTATAGTCGTTTTACTGCGGTGGAGGAAAACGTCTTATTTTTACTTGCTGTGCTGGGAAGGTAGAAGGCAAAAAGCTCTACCGGCGAATGATATGATATGAGATTACGAAATACCTTAATTGTAGAAGAATAAGTGCTACTTTACCGCAAAAGAATAATGAATCATTTTTATTTTTGCTTGACCATTGTAAGTATGTTATTTATTGTTAATATTGATTGATTGGTGTAAGTGGTGTAAGCCGTTCTAATCAAATGTTTTTATGTATAAATAAATTAATGTTCAACTTATTTTAGTTTAAAATAAGTACATTAGATAAATATACTTATTCACATAAAGGTAACTAAAATTACAGAGCGTAAGTCTTGGCAACTCTACCTATGGAAATACATATATAATAGTCTGACGACGAAACGAGCTAAATAAATATTCAAGATCGTAAATGTAAAAGCCTTCGTTATGGGAAAAGCATTTGTCAGAAACGTGAAAACAATAGGTTAATCGACTCTACACAAATAATCAACAATAACAGCGTGCTGATGACACGCGCGTGCGCATCGCCATGATCCAAGCTCGTGCTGTCAATACCGTTAACTAGTATTTACATTAATGCTGCTTTAGCTACAATTAAAGTGGTGAAGTACTGTTTTTCTTTATATTCTTCTATTCGGAACGTTTTTCTATCTATCATTAACTTTTCTTACTATTTTTGTTATTGTAAAAATTTCGCAACTAATTTCCAATGGTGGCGCCATGCGCCAGTGGCTACTCAGGTATATACGCCGGTGGCGTTTGCATCTCATAACTTCATAACTGTCAGTTGGTTTCAAAGCAGTTAAAAGGTAATTTATAATTCAATTCAACTACATACATATATCTCATTGAAAAGCTCTTAAAGTTAACAGTAAAATAAACATAGACATTAAAATCTGATAATAATAAACAGGTAACTTAATTAGCCCCGAGGGCCACGTTGGTGTTCATTATGATTGCACGTTCTGAGTCGTAAAACGAATTCCTTTATTTACCAATTCAACATTCTTTTTGCGTACCTATAACTTTATACGAAAGTTATCAGCGTTTGTAACCTTAGTCACATTATTATTTGAGCGGTAAGTGAAATAGACACCATCACTTGTTCTTATCATATCCTAATTAGTGCAACCAATATCTTATACTACGAGTATCTTCTAGTAGGTACGTACATAGGTAGTAGCAGTAAATACTGTAAGACGAAGAATGACATTCATGGAACAACACATTAGCGATCCGAGCCGCTGTATCGGCATGCCTGAGTCCCGCTCCTGACATTCACAATAGTTCTGGAGTGGTATTTATAGTGCGGTCGATGGGCGGGTGACCTGCCAACTATCTGGCCGAGTGATCTTCTGCGCTCTATTGCGAGCCCGCAGCCCAGCGGTGGGCATTATTTCCGACGAAGCAAGTGGTGGCGCCTGCCAATTTAATCCGGATATATCATAGACCCCATTGCACTTAGTGCGACCGAAAACTGTCGATTTGTCAGACTACACAGACAGATTTGACAAACAATAATATTTGCAAACTATTTTTAAGCGCTCCTTTTAAGGGAAAGCTTACACCGATGAAAACAAAGGGATTCCTTCCTGTCACGCAGATCAGCCCTTGGCAAAGCGCGCGCGCACGCGAAACGCCTGTCTGTTTGACTCATGTTCTCATCTCGTATGGCGTCGCATCTTTGTCTCAAATGCGCCTTTCATTTCCATCCTCACCTACATACACTAATTATACTAAAATACAGTGTTTTTGCTCAGTTCAGTCGTTTATTTGTAGACTGAAATAGCGCATTTCGTCGGATCTCTTCCAAGAATGCAATAAAAGGTAGTTTCGGAATGCCCTTTAGCCGTTGTCTCGGCTGCTTGCAGTGCAGGAGTGCACACTTTCTACCATCAATATCGAATTTAGCGTCACGTTTTTCAAACTGTGACATCTCTGTAACTTGCGTCAATTTTTCCGTTTGTTATGGTTTAACAACCATATAAATTACATTTTAAGCTTCTATGGATAACGTGAAAAACTTATTTGTCAAGGGACATTTTCTGCAACGAAAGAAATTTGTTCTCCTACAATCCTGCAAAATATCTTCAGCATCGTCTTAATAAATATAACAGACCTGGAAAAAGATACCAGTATAGCATCTTAGAACCAGCTACCTCACATATTTTTACCCACCCTGAATCATCCAGAAGGTTAGGTTATATCGGTAAGAGCCACTGTCTCCCAGATGGAGTGACATATAGTAGACTTCCTGCGCCCGTAACATCGATCAGCGATGGCCCACTTGGCCCGCGGCGCATGTCATAACGCCTCATGTGTGTCGATGAGACGAGATAATCTGCCTAATTGGCTCAAATCGGTCGCTAAATACGGCTATGAGTCACTCGTCGATAATTAGAACTGATAAGTCAATGAATACGTTAGTCTTTTTTAAACTTTCGCGATCACAACACATTATTAAAATATGGGATTATCGGGTATTACGCGAAGGTAATTACGCGATAAATACCCGATAATCCCATATTTTAATAATGAATACGTTGACGAATTCAGTGTGTGATCGTTGGCGATTCTTTTGTGTCATTTTACTCTTGCTTTCAACGCTCCGATCTGATCGACGTAACGTAACAAAATCATCAATTTGATAAAAAAAAAGCATTCAAAACATTGAATATTGGTGTCGGTGCCGGTATAGACGAGGGGTATCTTAGTGAATCTCTGTGTGTTGAAAGAAGATTCTCATTCACTGTCAGGATACATAAATCTTCTGCTTAAAAAAATGAAGAGTCATGATGACGTCGTGACATGCGCACGTTCCGGGTCGGACACTCGCCCATTTCCAGACGCAACTCATAACTAACAACCATCATCATGATTCATGATACAACACAACGCCAAAACTTGATAACGCAAGAGAACCAAACCATTGTCCCTTCAGTAACTAAGTCGACGCAAACAGAAATAACGTAATGTACACTGCAGTGTACGTAGATAGTGGTTCCGGGTTTAGACTTGGACGCTCGCCATTCACTCCAGCATCGCTACTTCTATATAAACAAACGAATATAAACATTTCGCGAAACGCAAGCGGTTTTTAGGTCATAATGCTTCCGCGGTGGCCGTTTTCCTTATATTATTAGATCACACGTTAACTTGATCACATCTATCTTAGTACCTACGAGTACCTACATTTTGAATTACAGACCTGGTAGCTTATGTGGATTATTGAAATAAAGATATATTGCCACAAAACCCAAATCGCGACACATCTTGAAGAGAATATCAAAACCAATTTGAAAATAAACTCGACAAAACTGTTCAATCTCATAATAATGCATCTTTACGTAATGGTTGGTATTTATTGCTCTCGCATGCCAAACGCTATTCTCATACAATTGTGTAACGAGGTACAACAATACACGATATATCTGCGTCTGATCGCATCATGTGTGAACAACTCCTGCTCCTTTCAAACTGTAGGTAATCTTCCAGGGAATTTTTAATTAAGTATTAAAAGTACAATTGATGAAATCACCGGAGTTTTCCCACACTTTATGGGAATGCTATAAATCCTCTGGAATGTGTAGGAAACTACACAATAAAAAGCTAGTAAACACCACCTGTACGTAGGTACCTACATGATAATAATCATTGTTCATTCATCCCACCTCAGGCACTATTATCAGCTGAACAAACTAAGGCAGCTGCGCAAGATTCACTAAATTGCTTTCTAGTAGTGATTTTACCACCGCGTGGGCGACTTGCGAAATACCGCAACCTTGAATGAAAATATATTAATAACCGACAACTGTCTACAGACTCAAGAAAAAGTTCGTTATAGCCACAAACTCCGTTCAATACAAGATGGTCTGTGGATTATTATCTTGGTTTCACTATTTTAAAACACATGAAAACAATAGGTATAATATTATTTTCTCTCGCATGAGCTAATCTAAAAATTACCTCAGGTTCTGATAAAAATAATATCGAACTTCTTGAATACAATTTAGGTCAATATAACAACAACTGATCTATCACCGAGTCACCGAGTAATTTAGTCCAATCAATATGTGAATGAGGAAACCCAAATACCCAATCAATAGTAACGAACAAAGTGTAAAATGAGCCGCCTTTGCCAGTCGGTACATGCGCCAACAACGAAACAGTGCGAGTGTTTTTATAAGCAGAGCTTTAGAGTGGTCGATGATGAACTCCTTCTGTCGGTGCTGCTGTAAATAAGCCACGACCTCACTCTCCAAGGCTGTTTCCACTACGATACTATTTATACGATTATATTAGTACGTATTTCATAATTTCAGTATTTTTGTATTTTACAACCGTCGGAGCCGCAGATACGGCGGCTGATTAACATTCTGAACGAGCACTATTATTCAAATAAAAAACAAATTCAGTGTAGGTACTCGTAGTTTCAGTTACCAATTTATGCGTCTTGTTCATAGCGTGCACTGTATTGAGTGCTTAGCATAAAAACAATCCAAGTAACTAAATTAATGATGATTATTATGCTCGAACGTGCCTATTCATTATTTCATTCGATTACAATACAAATTATTGTCTTCCATCTAGGATCTAGGTCAACTGAAGAATAGAACATGATATATTATTTCTACACAATCTTATTAAAATTGACATGGGTTGACTTTGTTGTAAGATGACGTTCGTTTGTAATTTACAAGAGTGCTTTTTTGAGTTTATCTTTTACAAACATACAAATCTTTCCTCTTTAGAATATTAGTATATAATTATATTGTACGGTCGTGAATACAATTGTTGATAACTTACATTCGTATGATCTCTGTGACCGTCCACGAACAATTTTAGAACACAAACTCCATAACTTTATTTTCAATGTTCTTTTCCTGTGTATGTATCACCTTTATGTTTACGTAACAGTATGTTTGCGTGTGCGCAGGAGACCGTCCGCAGCAGCAGCAGCCAGAGCAGGCGCGTGGAGGAGCTCGACCTCGACCAGTGCTGGGACGACAGGCTCCTCAGGAAACTCGTAAGTCCAACGCATCTGTCGATCACACACGGAAAGCCAAACGCAAAGTAGCCCTAGAATTAAAGTGTCTAGTCCACAGAGATCTATTTGTTTCTGATATCTGTGGTTTAGTCGCAAACATGCTGTGGGGTACCTCTTGCCGTGGATTCTTACTGCATCCACTACTGCGGCAGGAGAGGAGCCAAGAGGCCAAGGGATACCTCAGAAAGATGGGCAGCAGCGACTTTCTGTGTATCAACTTCTCGTACGGCGCTATGGCTACAAACCCCTCCTAATCTCAGAGACCCATGAGAGCTATGTCCAGTGCAGCAGTGGACGCGAGCAGCAGTCCTAAGTCTGATATGATGCGCGAACATGGCGGAGCTCATGTGACATTGTAAATTTAATGGTGCCATAAGTCAGTGCATCTATGCACTGACTTGCCATGTTCGGTAGCTCTAGCTATCGAGATGGATCGAGAAGAAAACATAATAATATACTCGTTAGTATTCTTAATTTATAATTAAACAATGTAGTTGCAACAAATACAAAATAGGCAAAATAATTTAATACTTTTAAACATCTTTATTCACTAGTTCCGCGTAGTCTTCTATTTTGTCATATCAATAACCAGTACGAACATGGGCTCTTCACACATATTTCTTTGCACCCCTGTAGAAAAAACAAATGCTAGAATAAAATAAATAATATTAAAAGCACTATTTATTTTTGTATTTGCATACTTCTTTGATCTGCACAAAAGCCAACATTTGGCGGAATACGAACCCGCAACCTCTTGCGTACCTCTAAGCTGGTGGCCTAGTTTACAATATTAACGATTTGCATTGCGGTATTTCTAGGTTCTTTTCTAAACAACCTTTTATCTTTAGTTATTTCAAAAGCGCTTAGGTTTTTGTGTAATTCGTCATGATCTTGTTGAAAGACTTTCAGTAGTTTCATAAAGGCTTTTGTAAGACACTGGCGTAAGACTGCCGTGAACTGTTGGGCAATACACCAAGTTGTTTGATAACTGCTTGTAAGTCACATAACATGCCCTATGCTACAGTGTTCTTTCTGTTCAACACGTTCTTTGTTTGTCTTTGATAATGATTTTTTTATCTTATATACTTCTTCTTAGTTTATAAAATTATCTGAGGTTACCTATTTTTTTGTAATGTGTCAATTTTGCAATCTACGCATCATGCCCCTTTATTTGAGACCCCACTTGGGTATATTTAAAAACATTCGATTGTTCACCGCTACTTTTAACCTCCATATCTCATAAATGGCTCGATCGATTTCTATATAACTTTCAGTTTTGCAATAAACACATAAATTCCTTTTATTTGATACCAATCTCGTGTATATTTGGCAACATTTGATTATTCATACCCTCTTTCACCCCCTTCCCATATCTTGTAAACTTCTTTACCGATTTCACTTTCAAAATTAACGTGAGATATACTATTCATTTTGTAAAAACGGGAATTACTCACGTAGTATTGTAACGTCGAAGATTATTCCGACACGTTTCGATTTTTCAAGAAAATCATCATCATGGGATTGAATGCCCGTCCGCGCGTGGGGCCGACACGACACTGACATTCAATCCCATGATGATGATTTTCTTGATAAATCGAAACGTGTCGGAATAATTCTTTACCAATTTTGATAAAACCGGTTTAAAAAACCACCGCCGGAAAACCTTTAAATAAAAAAACTGCATACAAATCGGTCCACTCGTTTAAGAGCTACAGTGCCACACAAAGAAATACACACACATACCGGTAAAACTTATAACAACCTTCTTTTTTGTCGGGTGTTAAAAAGCATACAGAATGATCAGTGCTTGTATTTTCACCGGCAGCCATATCCTGTTAACCAGATCTCTTTTTTCGTGCCGACAATGTCCACGTAATGGGCTCGCGTGCAGTCTCGGACACCGCAACTCATCGAGCGCGGAGCACTCACCGCCGCCGCAGTAGCTCGGAGGTACCTCCTCACTGTCGTTTTCAAAGGTCCACGACCCCAACTCCCAGTCATACTCGTCTGGATGCAATAAGTAATAAATTGGCTTTCACATATATTTGAAATGACTTCTACAGCGTTAGCGACGGGCGTTGTGCTGTGCCGCAGGCTGAGTACGTGTCTCGCGTCAGGGTTGCGACAGTCGTAAATCTCGCGACTATCGCAGTCAAATGACAATTTCTTATTCATCATCATCATCATTCCAGCCGTAAAAAGTCCACTACTGAACAGGCCTCCCTCATGGATCTCCATGAGGGGTAGTTGCCATACTCACCACGCTTGGCAGGCGGGTTGGCGAGCGCAGTACGGGATCTTGATACACGGAAAGACGCTGCTGCCCATCTTCCGGAGGTATCCTTTAGCAGGCTCTTACTGCATCCACGGGCATGAGAGGAGGGGTAACATTCTACTGCCGGCACCCCACGGCTAATTTCTTATTAGCTCATACAAAATTGACGTTATAAATGAGATATTTTTGGTCAGTTTCGAGGCTGAGTTACATTAAATGCTGACTGTACCTACACACCACACCAGGCCAACCAGGTTTCTGAATGTAGCACCTGTATGAATAGGTGATTTTCTATGACTTCATATTGACCTATGTTGACACTCGGCTTTAAGAAAGCAAAACCTGTTTTCGTGCTATCGATGTTAATCAGTAAGTACCTTGAGTAGCAGCCGCCTGCCAAGCGTGGCGAGTATGGCAACAACCGCCTCATGATCTGAAAGATCCAAAAGGGATCTGCCCTATGGCTGAGATGATCACGATTATGAGACAATGAGCAGAAAATCTCGAGGTGGAACTTGTTGGCTCACCTGTGCCTACATTAGTAATTCTAAGAATATTCCGTTTTTTAATAACACAAAAAATACTGTCGATGTTGTCCGTAAATGAATTAAAACTCGTTAGAAATGGCTCTGCTCCGCTGTGCTTGGAAACAAGGGTAACCCGTCATGCTTATGAATCATCACGTTACTTCGGTGTAAGTTAAGAGCGACGGTAAAATGTATTACGTTCTGGATCGTACCATTATAAAATAGTATACCACGGTTGATGCCGTGGGGTGCCGGCAGTAGAATGTTACCCCTCCTCTCCTACCCGTGGATGCGGTAAGAGCCTGCTAAAGGACACCTCCGGAAGATGGGCAGCAGCGTCTATCCGTGTATCAACATCCCATACTGCGCTCACAAACCCGCCTGCCAAGCGTGGTGAGAATGGCAACTACCCCTCATGGAGATCCATGAGGGAGGCCTGTGTTCATCAGTGGACGTTTTATGGCTGAAATGACATCATCATTATCCATACTTACAGACTTGCAGTAGAATGTTACCCCTCCTCTCACACCAAAAATAAGTCGCGTCGAAGAAATAAATAAGAAATAAATTAACGAATTATTCCTAGCATACTACTTCCTCGCAGAAACCCTTCTAAAAATGCTTGCTTTTATTTGATGTTATCGCCATCTCCCGTGACTTGCGGTAACAACTTGTGAGGCATACCGTGGGAACCCCAACGTGCGACGCCGCTGCCGCTGCCGCTTGGCTGTGCAATTACCAACCGGCTTGCTGTCCTACACACGGATCTGCAGCAGAAACTAGCACCGGCCTTCATGTATTTAGGCATGGCTTTCAAATATTTCCATCTTTAAAACGTATCCTACCTTTTGTGGTGCAAGCTGTGGCACTGTGTAATTGGTATAGCACATAGTCATAAGTTTGTTTTATTATGAATTAGGCGTCTTTTAATAAAAAAAAAAATAAACAAATCAAATGACTATTACGGCTAAGTACATGATACTTAAATCTTTTTTTTTTTTTTTTTGCTGGACAAATCACACAGCATCATCTAGCCCCAAGCTAAGCAGAGCTTGTGTTATGGGTACTAGATGACTGATATACTTTATATATATACTACATAGATAGATATTTTTATTAAATATAGAAAAACACCCAGAACACCCTGAACAAATATCTGCAGATCGTACAGACATTTTTCCCGAGGCGGGAATCGAACCCGCAACCTCTTGCGTCGCAGGCGGACCTTCGCCCGCTGCGCCACAGGGCTCGTCAAACAATAACAAAATCGTCTAATAATAACAAAAAACCTAACGTATTAGTCGTGTGCCTGAACTAGGTACTTAATCCTGTTATAACTATAATAGCTCTTAAAATAACATAAAACTAGAACTTGTGCAACGATGCTAACCGCAAGAAGTATTAAACTGTGTCGCGGTGAACAACGCCTTCCTTAAATCATGAACATTATGCATTATCTCCAGGAGAAGACAACAACATGTAAACAGTGAAAAAAATATAATAATAATAGTAATATAAATTTACTACTAGGTACAATTTACTGAGGACATCTGACTTTTGAGACGATTATAGTTACTCATGGACTACAGCAGGCCTTTTCACGAATAATGTAAATAGTAAATAATAGTAACTTATTTAGGACACACATCAAATTGACTTCCGGTTCGCAGAGCTACTTCCGGCGGCCAGTCTCGCACAATGCGCCCGTCATGATGACTGTTCAGCCGCTAGAAAGTAGAGGCCGCCGATGCTAAAACTCTATGGAAATTGACAAAGTGCCGGGCTATTTAATCTTATCTAAACATTAGTTTACAACGTAAGTTTGCTATTTAAGTCCGCCTAAAGATACACGATATGTTGTTTGGCGTTTGGCAATTGTTAATTGTTAATTTTAGAATGAATATAAACTTATAGGTAATAATCGCTCGAAATTGAAGCGATGTGTTTTTAAATTATTTGGTCAAATATTTTATTATGTAGAATATCCTAGATATACCCCATAATCTATTCGAGAAATCACAAGTTGGTATGTACTTACATGATTAAGTAAGTAAATAATATTAAGTAGGTACATAGACTACTAGTTTTTAAACATCGGAACTCAAATATTTGCCTCAGAACGGTTGGGACGTGACTCAAATAAAGTTCGCAGTAGCCTGTAATCCTACTCATCCACTTTACGAACAGAATTAAACCTATCGTGTAGTGTTTTGCACAAGACAATATATTTTAAATTATATAGAAAACACAGAAAAATATAGAAATAACTTCGAAATCTCGTGTTAATTGCACTCCGAACATTTCAGTTGGACGAGTGCACTGACTACGAGCAACGGCGACGCCTGCGCGCGCGCATACGATCCCTCATGGCGGAACAAGAAGGTTAGTTAAACCTCGGTACCTATAAGTAAAGAATTCCTTAATTTCTATGTTTTATAGGCTGTTTGTTTTACAAGCATCAATACATATAATAAAATAAATTATATTAAAGTCTACTTTAGATCGGTGATTAATTATGTTTACTCAAAAGTGTTACCTAGTTGTAACGAGTGTGTGTTTGTGCAGCATGCGCGGCGGCCGTGACGGACGCGCTGGGCGCAGCGCACATCTCGTCGGAGACGGAGGCCGGCGCCGGCGCCAGCGACGCACGCGGTGAGTCCCTCCTCCTCCCGCTGCTGCAGGGCCTGCTGGGCGGCGGCGGCGAGCGCCTGCTGGCCGGCCTGGGCGCCGCGCCCGCCGACGTCGTCGCAGACGTGCGCCGCTCGCTCGCACGCCTGCGCGCCGCCCTCGCTGAGCCCGCGGCCCACCCTCAGTCGCTCGCCCTTCTAGCCCTAGCTGATAGGTTGGAGGACGCCCTCGACGCCGCCAACCGCCTGGACGGCTGCAGGCGCCGGCCGCGCCGCCGGTCCCGCGCCGCGCGCCACACAGTCGGCGTCACTCGCGAGGAGCTGGAGCAGGCTCGCCGAAAAGTAGATGCCGATCCGTTAGGGTTGAACGTGCCCGATCACCCCACCTCTACGTCCGCCGGATCGACGGGGACCAGCGACGGTGCCCCTACCCCCGAACGCAAGGCTAGCATTGATATCGACGGTGGGCTCGATTTTCATGCAGCCGTCGAAGCCAGGCCCAAGCCACCGCCGCCGCAGCACTCTATCAGCTATGAACCCCCGAGGGTGTCCCACGACGCTCAGGCGGTGCAGCAGTTGCAACCCGTGGAGCGCAGGGTTCCTGCAGCGCGCCGTCCTGACTTTTTCCGGCACTCGGTGGCCGATGCTACCCCTCAACAACCGATACCCCGAATGGATCGTCGCCCTTCGGAAACCAAGAGCAGCATTGCCGCCATAGCGAACAAATTCGACGCCACCGCTCAGTTGGAACGCCAGCAGACGTCTGCTGTGCCGCGTCGCGCCCCGATAGTAGCGCCAAAAGTCCAAGTCAAAGAGGAACAAACCCGCACTTTCTTCCGACCGCTGCCTCCAACATATAATTTTGCAGCTCCTCCACCTCTGGAAGAGGAGTCTAAACCCATAAGCAGGTTTAATGGTAATAGAAAACTGCGCATGAAACGCGCGAACACTATTGACATCGGGCGTCCTCTGGGTGGGTATCGAATAGACAGTGACACGGACGAGGACAACCAACGCGCGCCGGCTGTGCCAGGGTTTCACCCGCAGACCGAGAATGACCGTAAATTCGTAGCGTTTATGAAAAAGAATGAAGCGGCTGAAAGAGACGCCGTTACAAACGGTGGTGTTCAAGCGAACTGGAGTAACAGGTTCGGAAATATCAAAAATGCGTTTGAAAGTCGTGAGCAAGAAGATCATAGACGTTCATCCAGTGCTTCGTCGTCGGCGCGACGTTTCTGGCGTACGGCTGAAGACCCGGCTCCTGGTCAAATATCTGGAATGCCTCGTGGAAAAAAGATGTTTGCAGGATCCTCGTCAGAGATCGTTAAACCTCCGTGGGTGACGGAACGTCGCGAGCCAGCTCGTATACCTCCACCGCAACTACCTCGCCAAGTCCAACCTTCTAGACATATCCCTCCCCAAATACCGCCTCCGTCGCAAGTTAGCGTCCAAATTCGCGATCCCCATCCTTATCAAGTTCCAGCACCCCCGGTACCGAAGCACGCCCCGGCACCTGCTCCTCCTCTTCCGAAGCTTGCCTTAGCTCCGGCTCCTCCGCCAGCAAAACTTGCTCCAGTACCTACCGCCCTCGCTCCCGCTCCTCTATCTGCCCCTGCGTCATTCAATCCCCCGCCCGTAGTTCCACAGTCTCCAACCCGCCCTGTAGCGAAACCTTTTGTGGCGCGTCCGATTCCCGTAAACCAGTTCTCTCATGCACCAATGTCTGCCTTCAAGCCCCCAGCCAAAATTGCGTCGCCAGTGAGCGCTCCTCCTCTCGTGTGGAGTCCTCCATCATTCGGCGTCGTTTCCCCATCCATAGAGCGCGCCCCCGCCTTTCCTTCGAGTCCGCGTCAATTCCCTCCGAGTCCACCTCCACCGAGTTGGGCGCCAGCGCCGGAGCCCATATGGGCCACCGCCCCTGCTCCAACCAAAATCGAAAATAAGTACACCAACGGTCATCTCCCATCCCTGCCCCGCCCTTCCGCCTACGAGCCACCCCCACCGACCTACGCGGTCCCGCCGGTGCAGGCACCCCCACAGACTCAGATGCAAAACTACCCGGTGAAATCGATCCCGAGCCAGAACGAACTATCGGCACCGGAACTAGTGCGCCGCATGAACGGAGAGGACCACTCGGAGAGCTCGCTACCCGACGTCGACGCCCAGCGCCTGCAGATCGAATTCTACGAGCGGCAAATCAGGGAGAAACGTCGCCGAGAGGCGCGCGAGCCCCCGCCGCCCCAACCCAAGGATCCGAGCCACAAGCCGCCCCCGCCGGCCGGCTACACCATCACGGACTACACGCCGCAGGGGGGCATCTCCACCTTCATGCCGCTGCAGCGCACGCCCGACATCGAGAAGGCCCGCGCGCACAAGGTGGACTACCTGCCCGACGTCGTCACCAACGAGACCGACCGACCTCGCACCCCCGCGCCTCCCCCCGCCCTCCCGGCCGCGCGCTCCCCGCGCCCCGCCGACCTGCCGCCCGCGGCGCGCAACGGCGACGCGCACGAGGCGGCCCTGGAGCCCGCCACGGAGCACTCGGTGGCGGTGACGCGCGTCATGCGCGGGCCGGTGCGCGGCGCGGCCACGGTGACGGCCGGCGTGCGCACGCGCGGCGACGCGGCGCCCTCCGCCGCCGACACGCTGCGCGGCACGCTGGCGCACGTGGAGAGGAAGAAGAGGAGCCAGGTAGGACGGGCCCCCGCCCCCGCCGGCCGCTCCCCCCCGCCCTGCGCCCCGCACGCCCGCCCGTCCCCGCCGTCCCCGGGCGCGTCTCGCGAGTCCGTCGCGTCCAGCGGGTCGTCGCCGAGCGCCGGCGCGCTCAGCCGCTCGGGCTCGTGGCACCAGCTGTCGCCGGCCGCCCACAAGAGCGCCTCGACGTCGCCGCGCCGCATCGTGTCGCGCGCCAAGTCCATGCACCTGCTGGCCGTGCCCAAGCTGTACGAGGGCGGCATCGCCAGCGAGCAGGTGTCGGAGAAGCGGCGCACCGTGGAGGCGTACTTCGCGGGCGCGACGCCCGGCCCGGCGGCCGCGGCGGCCGGCCGGCGGGCGGCGCCGCGGCCGCACTTCGCGCTGGGCCGCAGCCGCACGATGGCCGCCGTGACGGAGCTGCAGTTCCTGGACGAGAGCAACGCCGACGACGCGTTCGAAGACCTGGTGTCGGCGCTCGCGTAGCGCCCCCGCGCACATTCCACTAGAACCGAGGAGACGAGCGAGACGCGCGTGAGTCGAGTGTGTGTGGGTGCCTGCCGCTTGCCGCGCCCCGTGTCGCATGCCCCCGCCCCGCCCCGCCGCCACCTGCGCCCGCGCCTCCATTCGTACCGTAACGTTCTGTACATACCGTGTAACCTTCGCGTTCATATCACCGTATCCCGTAACCGTTTTATTTTGACTAATAGCTTTAAGTATCGTGTTATGTCTTGCTGATTGTTTTCAAGTGTTTTATAGATTAGTGTTTTAGATTTTGATTGATAAATGTTCATCCGTAACATTTGAAGTGACTTTATATCTTTTCTTGCAGAGGAAGAGGAAGTAACTGTGACATCGAGTGTGAGAAGGGACTCTTCAGAGAAAACCACTAGCAGTAGTACCACTAAAATTTCGAAAGGTAAGAATTGATCAAGAATGTATTTCGATAATATTGTCTTTCACTGATGACTTTCAAGAAAGTTTATTTCGATAATATTGTCAATCTATATATCAAGATATATCAATTTCATTAATGAGTTCGTCTAACGCTGTCCCCTGCGCAGTGCCGGAGAGCGCGGGCCGCGCGGCGCCCAAGCCGGTGTCGCCGTTCGCCAAGTTCCGTCAACTCGAGAAACAGAACTCTACCAATAGTCCTAAGTAAGTTCTCGCAACAATCACTTTTCACCATTCTATCAAAAATACGATTTATTATGTCAAAATAACCGAAGAAATGCACAATCCCAAGATTAGGTACTCATCATTATCATACCTTCTGTCAATCTTTTGCTTTTTAAGTTATGTAATGCAATTTATTTTATTTATCTTTGGCAGCAATATCTGTGGATACGAATAAGGAATATTTACAAGTAAATATACTATTAATGATATGCATTATTATAACATGTATAGTATGGTAGATGCTTTGATATAAAACCTGTATACGAATCATCAGAGACATGCGTAGTTTAAGTACATGCGTCCTCAGTAGATTGTCAATAATCTCGCGTGTGTACTTAACCTTCTCACACATAGTGTTCATGAGATGGAGGCTGCTGCGAGCGCTTCATTCGACGCACGCGTAGTTTCCATTGTCAATAACCCGCGACTCATACCGCGCACGGCGTCACGGCTGTAGCACGGACTGTGACAGAGCACGACTAATGAGAGACGAGAGACTAACGCTCGCAGGGAGCGCAGGAGAGAGACTAACCTGAGGTTGTGTATGTAGCTCGCCCTCGCCCGGTAGCCCGCAGAGCCCGGGCTCTCCGTCGCAGCCCTACTTCAAGTTCACGGACCCCGCGCTGCAATGCTCCGCGCTCACTATTAAAGAGCGCTTGCTGCAGTGGTGTCGCGACAAGACACGGGACTACGAGGTACTGCCCGACCACCGCTCCCCACTGCGTCCGCCGCGCTCGATACCTGTGGTTCTGCCCATCCGGAAGCCTCACTCCGAGCAAACGGCGGCACACGTCTCGCTTCTACTCGCTGGCTGCGACTGAATTGTCAGGCTGACCCCTCGTGACATTTCGCGCAGCTTGCGGATTGGGGATATTCGATAACGCCATTTGTTTGCTTTGAACCTTCCGGATGGCGCAACCATTGCTATTCAGTGTGTCCATCACCCACGCCGCGTCTCAGGCGCCGCTGTAAATATGCCGCCACAGACTCCTAATGCTATTCCATCCAATACTCCGGAGTAGAGTAACAAAAACGTAATGAGGAGATCAGCTGTGATGTAAATAGGCAGATGCACATCTTCCCGAAACTCTCGTGTTGTTGATGCTTCGGGTAGATGTCCGCATCGGCTCACGAGGGCGCACGGAGTAAGGATTAACCGCGCGGTCGGAGCAGCATGTCGACTCGTCGAGGCGCACGCGCACCCCGCATTAACCCTCTCGACACAATGTCTTGCCATCATACATTCCACCGCTTTTCTTCACGCTTCATTTTGGCTGCGCTGTTTCCTCTTTTATTTTACGTACATAATTATATATATTATTAATTAATGAAGGGTAATTTTTGTCGTGCCAAATTATATTACTTTGGTTTCGATTCACAGACTTACTATCAATACATAGAATATATTGATTAATAGCGAATAATTTGTCTTGTGACATGATGTGATAGTTTGTGTGATTCAATGATATGATTTACTAACTTAGTGTCAAATAAAATAATCGCTTTGAATTGGAATGTATAGAGTATGAGTGTTCAGAGTGTTCACTTCGTCACGACCGAAGCTTGGTGTTACGTGTTGATATGACCGCATGGTTTTATGTGTAATTATGTTTTGTATACTATGTAAATACTTGGGCACTTTAAATGTTATGACATAGAGTTTACACTTCGTAGTTTAAATGTAGAAATAAGTACCTTTATGTTAGATTAGATTTAGCACAAAATACGTGTAGTTGAAGACGTTTTCTAACCAAAAGGAGATTAAAAGATAATGTTAGCTTTGATATAGAACAAATTTAGTATTTTTATTTAAATAGAAAAGGTCCAAATTTTATTAGAACCCCCGTAGAAAGCGGTGTAATGGGCTTATCTCGTAACTAGAAACTTCGCAAAAGTAGATTGTCTATAAATTTTCATGGAATCGATGTCCAACGCAGATCACTGCACGCCACTACACTGCGGAATACAGAATGACTTTATTCTTCAACTGTTGTACATTATGGTGTTTAAATAATTGGTACAAGTTTACACAGCCTGCTCGCGGAAACTTGCAACTGTTTCCACGACCAGTCCAACGTGGCGTGCAGTTACACGGACTCAACGTGTAACTGCACGCGGCATTGGACTGGTCGTCGTGCGGGCCCCGCCGCGGCGCCGGCAGCTACAAGCGGCGTTGTGTTGTAGAATGTGAAGCTGGAGAACTTCTCGTCGAGCTGGGCGGACGGGCTGGCGTTCTGCGCGCTCGTGCACCACTTCCTGCCCGACGCCTTCGACTACTCGCAGCTGACGCCCGCCGCGCGCCGGCACAACTTCACGCTCGCCTTCCAAGTAGCCGAGTGAGTGCACACACACCATTACTTTATTATACATTACATTATTTCACATCATTTACTTGTAAACCCATAATATATCAAAACGGAGAATCACCGGCCGCGAAGCAAGGCTCAAGCGGGCTGCAGGGAGAGGAATCTCTCCTTACTATACGTGCCGAGTTCAGGAGTACAGCCTTTTGGATCTGGCTCTTGATCTATCTACCAGTGAGTCTCTCGAGATGTTGAACGAGACTCTTCGCTATGAGTCCGTTCATGCTATTAGTATTATGAGCCCATCTGATCCCACTGCTGGGCAAAGCCCTCCCCATACATCATCTCGATCCTGAGCCACTTCCCTCCAGTCGACCAGGTGTTGATCGAGTTCGTCCCGCCATCTACTACTTGGTTTGCCGCGTCGATTTCTCGCCGGGTCAGGCAGGACGCATTACTTTACAATTCTTTTCTAGGCGTATCTGCGATCAGTCTTGCCACTATAAGCAAATGGGTGGTGCAGATGATACACATTACTTTACTTGAGTTCATAAAAATGGTGCGTTCAATTTTGCTGTCGCCGTTACATTTCCTTGGCATTCGAGTGTAACTGAGTGCACTTCGCGGACTTAGTCGGTTGTTGCTCCTCCCGGTTTAGGTGCTCCAGGCTTACCTCTATTTATTTCGTCCTATTTTTTTCCGAAGATAAATAAAGACGAAGGAGAAAGAACGGTGTCAAAGAAATGAATGTCTCTGTCTATGTCTTATTATAATCCATTGGTACATTTTTTATTTCGATCCATCCATCTCAGCTGTGGGACTGCTGTCCACGGCCACTGGGCACAGGACTCCATCATGGATCTCCAAGGTCATGAGGGGTTTGTTGCCATACTCACCACGCTTGGCAGGCGGGTTGGCGAGCACAGCACGGGATGTTGATACAGAGAATTTCGCTGCTGCCCATCTTTCGGAAGTATCCCTTAGCAGGCTCTTACTGCATCCACTGGCATGAGAGTAGGGGTAACATTCTACTAATCTTGCTTGGTGTCCTGTGATTGCAGTGAGAAGGCGGGCATCTACCCCTTGCTGGACGTAGAAGACATGGTGGTGATGCGCAAACCGGACTGGAAGTGCGTCTTCACGTACGTGCAGTCCATCTACCGGCGCTTCAAGGACGAGGCCTAGGGCTCCGGCCCCGGCCCCGGCCCGGGCACCAGCTAGCAGTAGTCGAACGTCGTAGTCACAAATATTATCTATCGAAGAGTATATTTTTCCAAAGAGCGTAAGTTGTTGTTAAATTTGTTTGTTTGTTAAATGTTTATTGTCAGCGCCGCCCAGTGTCTCCACGCGTCTCACGTCCTCCTATATTGTAATCTCAAGATGTATGTGATTTCTTTTTATACGTAGAGTAAGTCTAACACTAATCGAGCTTAGGTCATAGTCTAGTTTGAGCACTGATCGAGAATCGCTTTGTCTTATTCGTGCATATAAGGAAGTAGTATTCTCGGCGCCAATGTCCGAGTGACAACACGATATACTAACAATTATTTTATTTACTTGATATTTTATTTAACAGCGAATCTATTTTATGAAGTTGATAATGTTGTAATGAATTATGTTAATTTATAATAATGAATAAAATATTGATATTAACATTGATTCGTGTTTTGATTTTGTAACATCGACCTATCATCGGATCAGTTCTATCGCAGTTTATGAACACAATGAACAATATAACCAGTACTAGAATTGACCCCTAAGCGATACCTAAGCAGTAACTCAAGAAACACCTATTAAAACATATGTCTCATTTACTCAACAAATAAAAGCTCAATATAATACTTTATTATTGCATATATTTTACTACGTAGCGTAGATTATTCGTATCTTTAATTATGTTTCGTCTTTTTCATCGAATGCTTTAGTAAAGTTACCAAAGATTTGAATTTAAGAGTGTAAATCAACGAAAATTAGAATTACTTTTCTGATTTGTTTGGTAAATATTAGATAAGTTCCGAGACACTAACGTAGGTGTCGCGGCCTCGTGATGCGGGCGACAAGCACGTAAGAGCACAGGATGAGGCAGATGGCGCCGGTGGACAGGATCAGCAATACGAATGTCTGCGACATACCCATGCCGTTTCAGTTGCGGTTGTTTGGCGGCTAAAAGAAACAAAAAACATCTCAGGAAATATACAAAGACACAACCTGAAAACCATGAAATTTTGCATAGGTAACGTTTTGCATAGGTACATTTCACGCAGATGGAAGTGAAGCAGATTCTTTGTTATGGGTGGTTATGCAACCGAGGGTTAACACACTACTACACTTTTGTTTTGTAAATACTGATGATGATGATTCCTAGCCGATTTCGGCCATGGCGACTGAGTATTCAGAGAAGAAGTCTCATAGGAGGGTTCTGGTTTTCTACCCTTTCATGTGCTCTAAGGTGGCTTGTGTACCCAACCTTATAAGAGAAGGTACGAGAGCACTTTGGGCACGTTAATACCCCGTTAGTAAAATTTAATTGTACAAGAGTTTTTCGTTCACACGATCTACACCTTTCCACCAAAGTCAGTGTCTATCAGTCGGTAGTATTACCAAATCTCCTGTCCTCGTCTGAGTCATGGGTCCTGTACCGCAAACACATTCGCACACTCGACATTTCACCTCAAATGTCTCCGAGACATCATGAACATCCGATGGTCAGACCGCGTCAGGAACACTAATGTCCTGAAGCGCGCTCAAGTCGGAGGCATTGAGGTGTATCTGATGAGGCGACAGCTACGCTGGTGAGGACACGTTTCTCGAATGCCGGATAGTAGAGTTGCGAAGCGCATCTTCTTTTCAGAACTCCAGTGCGGTAAGCGTAAAAGCGGTGTAAATACTACATAGAATAAAACCGGGCAAGAGCGAGTCGGACTCGCGCACCGAGGGTTCCGTGCCATCATACAATATAATATATGATAAAGGCGGTTTACATTTATTGGAGAACCTTGACAGCGCCATCTCTTGTCTGATAAAATAAATAAATAAATAGATAGCAGAAGTGGATTGTTTTACACTTTCGATGATTTTTAAAAAAGTGTGCTAATTAGAGAGTTCGTTATAATTTTAATTTTTACATACACTTCTGCAAACTTCGGAGATAAGGGGGGGAACGGTCGTTTTCTTAATTTTTTTGTAAATAACTCGATAACGATAATGGAAAAATAAAAACTGTTTATTAATGTGCAAACGCATACCTTTCATATGGATACCCCACACGACCTAGTAACTTCGCAAAAATTTTTAAAACCCCCCCTTCCTCTAACCCTCCTCGTCTAAAAAACTATGCAAATTAGAGAGTTCGCTGTAATTTTCCTTTATAGTTTACATAAACTTCTGCTATAGAATTTATCTCTGCACACTTCGGAGATAAAGGGGGGAACGGTCGTTTTTTCAACATTTTTCTTAATAACTCAAAAACAATACAGCTTAAAGAAAAACTAAAAACTGTTTCTTGATGGGCCGTGAGCTGGGCTTTTGAGATCCCTATCCGCGCCCCCCTGCAATCATAATAAGAATATTTTTTCAAACTTTCATATATGCTGTTTAAGTAAAAAAGTGTTATCTTTAACCATTTCAAATTTCAAGTCGTTAGCATCAGTAGTTCTCGAGATACCCACTTGTGACAGACAGACAGGCAGAGTGATTCTATAAGGGTTCCTTTTTACCATTTTGGTCCGGAACCCTACGGAGCGACAAACTACCGCCAACAGATACTGAATACGGCAATCCGAAGACGGGGTAAAATGGCACAAATTAAGTGCATACAGCAGTGGAGCAAACAGGCCGACGATGATGGTGATGATGTGACACGAAATAAACGTTTCTTAGTCTTAGATTATTATGAACAAGTAAGATGTAATGAGTACTTATGGGTCGGGGGCGGAGGCAGGGGCGGCGGCGGGGGCGGGGGCGGGGGCGGCGTCCGGCGGCGCCACCATGAAGGGGTCGGCCACGTTGGTGGCGCGGTGGCTGCGCGCGCCGCCGCCCACCAGCGTGGCGCTGGAGCGCGGCAGCTCGTCGGCCGACAGGCGCACGCGCACGTGCAGCGTGCCGTCGCGCCACGCCGCCCACGACGCCTGGTGCTCCTGGATCTTCAGCAGCATCCACGTGGTGAGCAGCCCGTTGAGCGCGCCTAGCAGGAGGGCTTCGAGCTTATTATGATGCTAGTCGACTTTGTCGCTATTTACTTAACTCACAATATATCGTTGGGTAAGCCTGCCGAGGAAACCTGAAGAAAATAATGCGCCAAGTACCACGATTGCAAAGGTCGTTCGGAAATTTGGGTAACTATTCATTTTGAATACTTGACTTGTTGGTTTTGGTAACTGTTACGACTCATAATGAGGCCCTCATTCTCAAATGTGCACGAAAACGGCGGTCGCGGGTCATAATTATCTTTTTAAGATTAGCATTGTCTCAGGAATGGTGGCACTTATGGAGAAACGGGTATGGCCAATTTTATTCTTAGATCAGTGAGAGTGATAACTTGGCACAATATGTCAGTGAGATGTAGGTGTACGGTGTAGGTATAGAAATAAGATGTAAAAGCTACAAAGCTAAACTGTCAGCCGACTGAACTGTAAGCTATAATAGTCACCAATGACGCCAATCAGCAGCGAGGAGAAGAGATTGGCCGCGAACGCCGCGCCGCCGCCGCGCCGCGCGCCCGCCTGCAGCACGGCGTCGCACGCGTGCAGCGCGCGCGCCGTGCCCAGCACGCTGCACGCGCCCAGCGCCGCGCCGCGCCACGCGTCCAGCGCCAGCGCGCGCCCGCGCCCCGACACCGCCCACGACCACAGGGACCGCACCCACGACCATCTAACGACAAACATCACAATACATGAAGTGCTATCAAACCTCCTTCGACCTTGGAAACACTTCGAAAGCACAGCGAGGAGCGCTTGCGAGGCCACACCGCCCACTCGCAGAGCGACCGTAGCCCATGACCATCGATGGACAATCACCACCATTTATGTACATGCGTGCTATCGAAGCGTTCCCAAAGCCACGGGACGAACGCCTCGATAGCACAGTCTACCTATAACTACTTAACATATTTATTCACGGAGTTGAGCTAGTGTAAGGTCTTACACCTTTTAAAATGATAAGATGTTGATAGTTGATAAATGGATTTTATTCCAAAACACTCTACGAGCTAAATGATGATAATGATTATGATAATGAGCCACGCGCCCGGTATGAGAGGCTGACATGAACTTTGATAATTAAATGATATTCATAATGATATTGAGACACGCGCCCGGTAGGAGAGGCTGACATGAACTCTGATAACTAAATGATATTCATAATGATATTGAGACACGCGCCCGGTATGAGAGGCTGACATGAACTGACGAGAGCGCGGCCGTTGATATTACGACAATAAACATAAAATGCTGACGCGAGAGGATAGTGCGGTTAGACCGTACATATTCCCGACAGCGAGAAGAGTAGATGCTGGTTAAATTGATACAAACTTAATAATGACCTATACGAGAGTGACCTATATGAGTAATGATTAATGATAAGCTGATGATACTAAATGCTAATGATAACATGGTGATAGAACAATACTTAGGTCCTTAAGAAATAACATGATGATAAAACAATATTTATGTTAGTAAGACTAATAGCTAAGTAAAAGTAACGTAACCTATTCAAGTCCCACATTTTAGTTTCACTGATATAGATCGCGCGAAAAATAGGCGACGACGCCATATCTAAACGATCACTAAACTTGCTTGTTTCACTTGCACTACCACTAACACAAGCATCACTGATATAACATTGCTGACACGCTGCGCGGCGGCCGGCTGAGACAGAGGCTGCGCCGCTATCGCCCGGGCCGCCGCCGCCGGAGCGTGCGAAGGCGCGAGCCAGCCAGCGCGCTAGCGTGCCTGGCCACAGCGCGCGCGCCTCCACGCGCAGACTGCTCCTACTGCGGTCCTCTTTCTTCATTTGATCTATGTGTTCTTTTATTTTTGCCAAGTAGGATTTCTCTTCTACGTCTTCAGAGGTCCAGATGGCAGAGATAGGAACGGTTATGTTTAAGATGTGATTGGTCGGTGCAATTATCTCAGGGACGTAAATCTCAGAGTGCATCTTTTTGTTTAATGATGATGTTGATGGTCGCAGAGGTGCATAGATGGACCTCTTCCTTTATTATGCAACCTTGACCAAGACTTATGTTGTCGGCCTGGCTTATCTGTTCAGTTGATATTTGATCGACTCGTAGTAAACAAACGAGTGTTAGGCAAGTACTTGAGCCGGGATCCTTGACGCATAGTCTCATGTCGGATATAATCTTATAATGAGACCTTAATGTTACACAAAATAGGTATCTCTTTTTGTGTTAAGGCATGATTTGATATCTGTGTACGTATCTGGTATGTTGATTGCTAAATTTACCGTTGTTTACGTTGGTAATGATTCTTGTACGCTGCTTAGTTAGGACAACTTTTTAATGATAGTTGATAGGTAAGATAAACTCGCTTTTAAGTTTGAGCTGTTAACACGTTAGTTTGATCATGATTTAGGCGTCTTGTTATTGATGGATTTTTCTGATTCCGTATCTTCTTCCAGTGCATGAACGATTGTTGATAATTTGATGATTGGTCGTTTGATAATGCCGTTTCTCGTTTGCATTTGACGCAGTTACGGAGAGTCTTTTTGACAGTACGATGTCCTCCTAAAATCCAGTACCTCTGTCTGAGGTGTGATGAAGTCAGGCGAGACCCCCCGTGAAATGTTTGCTGATGAGCTTGATCGATCAATAATGATGTGAGTCGGACATTGTTAGGTAATATTAGAGGGTGTTTTCGGTGGTAGCTGATGTTTGCGTTCCGAAGCCTTCCTCCAACCCTCAACAATCCGTCTGGATCTATAAAAGGCGGGAGATTCAGTAACCGACTTTTATTTGATATCGGTTTGTTTGCTTGTAAGTCAGTAATTTCTTCTGAAAACTCAACTTCTTGAATGTGTTTGATAATTTTGTTATGAGCTTTTTTCAACTCCGATAGTGATAAGCACGCTGAAGTGACGTCACTGTGACGAATCACTCGAAGTATCCACGCCACGACGCGCACAGCTCGCGTAAAAGTACTTGACTTGTACAATAAGTCTTGAATGATATCGCTAGTATGTTTGTTTTGTGTTGATACGTTTGTTTGTACTTTAACTCTTCGTTTGTAAAACGCCCATCTTCCTTCCTTTCTGTGGTTTGGTCGTAATACTCCAAACATTTTTGATTTTCTTCTGATATGTTTTGCTCTTCCGGGATACTTTCGATTGTCCTGAATCTCCGTAAATCCTCGGTATCATTGATAATAACGTTACACTGATAGCTCTTGTGTACGTTTCCGCTTAAAATCCACCCAAATCGAGTCTCCTGCGCGATTGGGCAATTTTCCATCTTGATAATACCACCCTGTATAATCTCCGCGTAAACCTCAGCTCCAAAAAGTATATCGATTGGGCTACTGATATGATAAGTGTCGTCCGCGAGAGGTATGTTGTTCAGGCAGGTCCAGTAAGGCTTAGCAAATGATTGGTTTGGCAGATTATTGATAAGTGATTTCATGATATAAACTTCAGTTTGAAGCTCGTAGTCGCTGTGGATAGATCCACATGTGATATGCATGATACCCTTGCAGTTGTTCATTTTGGACCCCACACCGGTTATTATCCCCCTGCAAGGATAACGCGGTAGCCCTAGACGTTGCGCAGCGTTTTCAGAAATAATAGATGTTTGAGATCCTTGATCTATAAGGCAACGCATCATAACAAAAGTTCCATCAGCTCTTTGTACATAGATTTTCGCCGTTGCTAATAAGACCTCTTTGTTATCGGATTCGTTATCAGATGATGCATGATAATTTGACGCTGTGACTGTTTGTGTCGGAGCGCTTTGAGGCGCAACGCTTTGAGCCTGAGTCGCGTTACTGTTCTTAGAAGTTGACACCTGTGGTTTTGATTTGTTATTATAATATACATTATGCAGAATTGTATTATGATTACCATTACATTCGCGGCAACGCTTCTCCGAAAAGCAGGCTTTCCCATGGTGTGGATATAGACAATTCTTGCAAAGCTCGAGTTTTGCTATCGTATTGCGCTTTGCATCTGCCGATAATTCCAGAAAGTTATTGCATTGGAATAAAGCGTGATTAAATTTGCATAAAGGACATTTAGTAGAACTTGTGTTTGTATGATATGCTTTTGGATTCGATTTTTGTCCATATTGCTGATTTTTGTTGTATGCTGATGATGATGATGAATCTTTCCCCTGTTGCTGGGGTGATTTAGTGTTGTCTACTTTGCGCTTTGATGTCTCCAATGACGTAAACTTGGTCTCAAGATAGGTCAAAAATTCGTGGAGGGTGGGTAGCTCTCTCGGGTTCTTCACAGATAAGACGTAATCCTTGTATGTGTCAGGGTCTAGTTTCTGTGACAAGATATGCACGAGAAAGGGGTCCCAGGTTGATACATCAACGCCTAGGTTTTTTATAGCGTTTAAGCATTCGTTGGTGGTGTCGTGGATCTTCTTTAGCTGTGCGGCGGTCTGCTGTTGCATCAACGGCAGGTTCATGATAAGATTGATATGTGAAGTAAAAATCATCTTCTTATGATTATGTTGTTCAAAAGATCCCAACAAACCTGATAATTTTCTGATGTGATATGCAGATGCTGGATGATCTTTTCAGCTTCTCCTTTAACCTTACTTTTTAGGAATTGCATTTTCTGCGCATTTGATAAGGCTGGGTTTTTATGAATACTCTCCGTAAAGAGATCTTTAAAACTCACCCACTGATAATAGCTACCTCCAAAGGTAGGTAGGTCGATGACTGGTGTAGACTTATCGCGATGCACCATTGAACTCATCTTCCTATTGATATCTCTCTTGATATTATGATACTTTTTCTCGTACTTACTGAAGGTCGCTTCATACTCCTCATTTATGCCGCTCAACGCAAGGTCAATATCCCAATGAAGAGAATCAATCGCTGACCAACGTGTTTCGATTGCTCTTAAAGCATCCTCAAATTCCCATTTATCCGACATGATTTCGATATTAGTGTTGCTTGTGGTTCGAGAAAATGCCTTAAAGTTAGTTGTTTGTTTGCGCAACATTTCGTCTGACTTGCTCGTCCCCTGGTCTTGATAAGGTGTAGGTGAAGGTACGTACCCTGGCTGAGGAGCATTGTTGCCCGGAGTCGAAGGCACGGACCCCCTTGCTGTACCTAAGGGCGTTGGTGGACGCAGAAGAGATTTTTCTTCTGAAATATCGGACAAATACTTGTTGATATATGCTCGTGCTTCTTCATAGAAAGCTTGTGATCTTAGATAAGCGTTTGAGGAGAAATATTCATGAGATTTATTCTCTAATCCGCTGATATTGATATGATTTCTCTGAAAGTCCTGCCAATAGGATTCCAGTGTACTCAGACGTTTTTTAACATTCTGCACCGTTTTCCTATCTGGACCATCTTTTTTAAAATTGGTGAAGAGGGTGTCCATCGCCCCCATCAGTTGATACTGGGTCTGGATGACGTCTTCCATCGTCTTCGCCATGATGATGATTGATAGTGATAAGCTTTGATAACTCACCGAATGCTGGCTGGTTACCTTACGCGGTGGTCGAAGTGGTGTAAACCAATAATTAGGTAAAACACAGTGATATCACCAACGCACACGCGAATGGTCCCGCCTTCGGTGCTCGAAGGACCATAAAGATGTAAGTCTACGAGCTAATTGCTGATAATGAATATTGATAATGATAATAATTAAATGATATTCATAATGATATTGAGACACGCGCCCGGTAGGAGAGGCTGACATGAACTTTGATAATTAAATGATATTCTTAATGATAATGAGCCACGCGCCCGGTGTGAGAGGCGGACATGAACTCTGCTAATTAAATGATATTCATAATGATATTGAGACACGCGCCCGGTGTGAGAGGCTGACATGAACTTTGATAATTAAATGATATTCATAATGATATTGAGACACGCGCCCGGTAGGAGAGGCTGACATGAACTCTGATAACTAAATGATATTTTTTTTTTTTTTTTTTTTTTTTTTTTTAGTTGATAAATGGATTTTATTCCAAAACACTGTACGAGCTAAATGATGATAATGATTATGATAATGAGCCACGCGCCCGGTATGAGAGGCTGACATGAACTTTGATAATTAAATGATATTCATAATGATATTGAGACACGCGCCCGGTAGGAGAGGCTGACATGAACTCTGATAACTAAATGATATTCATAATGATATTGAGACACGCGCCCGGTATGAGAGGCTGACATGAACTGACGAGAGCGCGGCCGTTGATATTACGACAATAAACATAAAATGCTGACGCGAGAGGATAGTGCGGTTAGACCGTACAGCTAGAATTGCTGTGTTACAGTCACAACGCACTCCGAACCGGGACATCAGTTCAGATCTGACTTCCCCCATCAGCTTTAGGATTTCATTCTACGGCAAATGGTTATTTGAAGATTTTTGGAGAGTGGGCAGTAATCATACGATTTATATCGCGTCAGCAATGCTGTTTGGAACGCTTCACCTATTTCCCGGTTCATTTATAGGCTAGTCCTATCTAACCTACCTATGCCATATACCGGGCTACATACTTGTGGGTCCTGGTGACCGAGTAGTGGTGCCGGCACAGCTCGCAGTAGGAGGTGGAGGCCTGCAGCAGCCAGCGCTCGAGGCAGGCGCGGTGCACGGCCGCCACGGTGCCGCGGCACGAGCAGGGCCGCACCAGGCGCTCCGTCGACTCGCCGCCGAAGCAGATGCGGCAGATGTTGTCGGAGGCTACGCTGCCTGTGAGGCTTGCCACTTGTTTTGGGGTTATGGAGGCGTTCTGTACAGAGGAGTAATGGAGTTAAAACTGGTAAGTAGTCGATAGTTAAGTTCCAATTCATGGTTAAGTTAAAAACCATAACCATGAGTTGGAAAAGTGTGTCTACGAGCTTGGCGAGTAGGTGTCCAAAAAGCATGATGAGTAGGTATACCATCTTATAAAAAGTTTCAAATATCAGAGGTAGGTAACAGCTTGGCAGTGTAACAAGAATCTGTTTTTTGTGTTTTATAAAATTGAGATCGAGAAAGTGCCTGAGCTTAGGTTTCTGATGGATGAACCATGGACGTCAAAGAATGAATTTAACACGTTTTTGGATTTTGGCACCGATAATTTTGTGATCAACTCCAAAACAGATTTAGATTGGATAAAATGGTCAGAATATTTTATGTAATAAATAAGCCTAATAATAACGCCTTTCCAGCAAAAGTTGTTAACGAAAAAAATTCCTACGTTCTACGCTTAACATTATTTTCCTTTTCAACGTTCACACAAGTTATTTGTACAAACACTAAATGTTCTTATAGTTGTTTTAATCACCATTGAAATTGGCGCGTCAAACAGAACTACGCAGCCGCTGCCCTGATTATGATGATGCCTACTGAATACCTAATAGCGTAGTAATAGCTTTATTTTTTTTATATATTATTTAGTTTCTGTAATCTGTGGTAATAGTAGGAATGCGAAGAGGTTACCGGCTTGCTCAGCAGCAGCGCGCACACAGAGCCCAGGATGGACGCGGAGCGCCCCGCCGGCTGCAGCGCCGAGGACTCGGGAGACGAGAA
This sequence comes from Pasiphila rectangulata, assembly GCA_963082625.1. Classification (NCBI taxonomy): domain Eukaryota; kingdom Metazoa; phylum Arthropoda; class Insecta; order Lepidoptera; family Geometridae; genus Pasiphila; species Pasiphila rectangulata. The sequence goes on along the minus strand of OY720247.1, from coordinate 20,475,845 downwards.
CGTCATGGAACCTACCGAAACACAGTTTTATAAAATGATTTAAATCTTTAAATACAAAAATAAAGTATACAAAGTATATAGAAAAAGTATATTTATAAGTATAAAATAGTGTAATAATTATTAATAATGGAAATTTATTGAAATACTTACTTACACACACACATACACACAGCCACGCATACACAATTGTTGGGCTACCTTGTTGTCCAGACTCTTTTGAGACTGGTGCCTCAAGGGATCTCTTATAACTTGGACCACACATAGCACACAAACACAACACCTACCCTCTATTTAAATTGTAAATTTGTATCTTGACATTCATTCTCTGATTTTGTTTATAAAAATGTATTTAAAAGAAAAATATATAAAGGTATATAATAAATTAAATATTATGTAATTAGTAACCTTCAATGTGGAAGAGCGAATGAATGATGAATACAAGTGTTATCTATGATAGGTACTTAAAAGGCATTTTCAACCTTGAACTTAATTATTATACATTCTTTATTGATGATAAATAAAAAAATATTTATAAATTTATTATTATTATTTAAATACATCCCTATTGTGTGTTATTTTTTTCACGAAAGTTCGTGCAATATGATTGCACAATAAATGGTGAATTTTCTATGTAGTAAAATTAGGTGCCCTAAAGTACTTATTTATATTTAAAAGCACGATATATATATCGATACACGATATCCTATCGTACTTTCTAACTAAACGAACCTGGAGAGGCGACACCCGGCGTGTAGCGGCAGCTAATGTCGGTTTGCTGCGCGGTGGAGTGCAGGTCTGCAGTGCGGGGGGTCGGACACCCGCCCTGCATCACACAACAGTCAAACAACTCCGTAGACAGTTAGGTATTTATATTTAATTAATATAATTATTTAAATATAAATATATTTATATATCTATAATATATTTTATCCGATATACGATATGGATATGGATATTAGTGTTGCACATGCTGTCATTACGAAAACCACATTCCATATTACACATTGCTGATAAAGTCCACGTAGATTACTATAATAAATTGTACTGATTTAGTGCATTTTTTCACAAACTCGCTTCACGCCGCGCCATCTAGATATCTGCTTGATTGTTTTTTTTAATTAAATTTTTAGCACATTTTTAGTAACGCGGTTATATAGTTTTTGATCTTAGCAAGTTTACGTCAGTCAAGTGGAAACAAGTAACAACCTATCTGCTGTGACAAGTAGTATAGACATCACAGATAATATAGAGCACTACTTGTAGCTACATATATACTGGTCATATTTAGCTGTTTAGGTAGGTATATTAAAATTAGTCAAAGCGAACCCCGAAACTGATCAATAGTAGACAAGTACCATGAGTGTAAACCAAGATGGGACAAACTATGGGATATATAGGTAAGTACTGCGGAAGAAAAACTGCGGCAAAACTGCGCGTTTAGGAAACAGCGCGGTTAGGTTTCCGGTCCGAGTCCGGCATAATATGCCGTTTTTTCGTCCTTTCTATCTTTTCTATTAGTGAGGACTATTCAAAAAAATCCATCAGCCATCCCCCAGACGAAGTGAGACTGTGGATGATGAGATTGCAATATCTTATCAGCTCGTAGTAACCCACTGCTGGGCATAAGCCTCCTTCAATTATCGCCAATCAGCTCTACTCTAGGCCCTTTGCATCCAGGTCTTGCCTTGTTCGGCAATTTTATCGTCCATCCATCTGGCATGTGGACTGCCGAGAGCTCTCACGAATCCTGGGGTCAGGCCCGGCTTAGCCCCTAGGCCCTCTAGGCCCGGGCCTAGGGGCCCTTCAAGCTTAGGGGTCTTCATGGCGTAACATTCATACCCCTAAAGTCTGCCTTGCCCGAAAAATTGGCGCATGTAGAAATGTAAGGCAGGGGGAGGGCCTCAAATACCAAGTGCCTAGGGGCCCTGGATCCCTTTATGCGGGCCTGTATGGGGCCACCACTTAGTTAAGGCCTTACTCCACCTGCAACAGCGACCACTTTCGTTCGATGTCGGATCTCCGTATAACGGACTCGGTCACGTAAGGTAAGGCAAGCACGGTACGCTCCATGGCACATGCAATATGCTATAGCTATAGGTATAAATAAGTAGGAGAAAATAAATAAATAATAGTAGATGCGCGCCGCCCTCCGTCATCAGGAAGTGTATGCTCACATCATAACACTTCCTGATGACGGAGGGCGGCGCGTCGGGATCGACCGAGAAAGCGTTGGCGGGATGATCTCGTCACCTTCAACAAAGGATGGTGGGAGTCTGCGAAGGATCGAGATGATGGTTAGAGGACTTTGGGGGAGGCCTTTGCCCAGCAGTAGGTTAGCTAAAATAACTTACCCCCATGAAGGTGGAGGAGAAGCTGGAGGCCGACATGCTGACGGTGGCCTTGCTCTCGGAGCGCGCGCTCTCCGCGCAGCCCCAGAACATCAGCAGGGTCTCGCCCTCGCTCGCATTGCACTCCTGCAGAACGACACTTTCATGGTGCCTTGCTATCTACTACTCTATACATAGTTCCATAGCTCTACCTAAGTACCTAAAATTAAATGTACTTAGTGACACAATCATCATCATCTGAGCTGTCAACGCTGACGTTCAACGCTGGATATAGGCTTACCTCATGGATCTCCAAGTATTGATTATGAGGGGTTGTGGCCATACTTACCACGGTTGGCAGGCGGGTTAGCGAACGCAGTACGGGATGTTGATACACGAAAAGACGCTGCTACCCATCTTCTGGAGGTATCCCTTAGCAGGCTCTTACTGCATCCACGGGCATGAGAAGAGGGGTATCATTCTACTGCCGGCACCCCACGGCAATTAATTCATGGGAAAAAAATTCCAAAAATATTCACATAAACCACAAAAATAATTCATCAATATTCCACCATAATTCTAAAATTTTGCTAATTCACGTAAAGCGTATTGTCTAGGAAATAAGGTTGACTATCTTTTGTCTTTGTTGATGTTTGGTGTATAAAGTAACGATCATATTGAATGAATGGTCAGTATGCAATTCAAGCGCGTCAAATCGTAAAGCCACCCTACGCGCGGTCATAAATTGGATGGGTTACCGAATCCTTTTGTTCATTTTTAAAACTTTTACTTATTCAGATTAACTTTGTTCCTACATACCTACTGTTGAACACAGCGCCATCTGTGTCTCAACGGCTGCATTGCATAGCATATACCTCTTGGTTTCCGATATCACTACCTAATTAGATCATCCTAGTTAGACTCATAATAACGTAGTTCGGACAGCCGCCCCTAGACAGCGCTGCTCAGAGGCTAAGGGAGGTTTGAGGAAAGAGGTCTGCCGCACCTCTTTCCTTATCCTGCAGACACCCTGAATCGAATACCTACGAATTTAAACCAAATTTTCTGTTATAGCTGGCTGTTTTCTCTTCCTACATTTTACACCTATGGAAGACGGTGGGAGAGTTCAGCTCGCACTTCTCCGTTTTTATTTTTTAATGCTAGCCAAAGGCAGGAAGGTGCTTTGTTAATTTGTTTGTACGTTACTGAGCAGGTGGACTTACTTTGATGATATTGTGGAAACTACACCTGCGATGGAACCTAAAATTGGCTTCCTTTAAAGCCTGTTCCAATTTAGGTTTGTAAACAACAGGAACTAGGACAGATTGCCTCAGGCTTTGGATGACATCGCTTGGGAAGGGTTCTGCGTCGATCCGATCTACCAGGCAGTTCAGTGTCACGAATCTACGCATCTTTATGGGTTTTCTTGACTGGCATTTTGTTAATTATTTTTGGAACATTTTGATTTGAGTAATGTTATTCCATTTGGATAAGTAGCCAAAATATTTTGTATATTATTTTATGTTTTTGAGAGGGTTTTCAAATCTTGACATATACAATAAACCGGAAGTCAAATGTTAGCCAAAGAGTACGGGGCGTTCCGTCCGGTGGTATTGAAACTTAGCAAGGGGATCTGCTTTCGGAAGTGTTTCGACTAAACCGTGAATATTTTGTAAAAATGTTAGTTTCCTTTGGCCCTTTTGTAAGACAGTGAATAATACTATGATTCTATGACCCTAGAAAATGATCTTATATATCAAAAATCTGCAGCTAAACTCAAAAGGTTAGTATCTAAAAAAGAAAAAGCTTGGCTGGACCAATTACTGTGAGAACTTATCACCCAGCTCTATCATCTCTGGTATGGAGACAGATAAGGCGATTTAGAGGATCCTGTAATACTGAATATAGTTCGGCTAACGATCCGTCATCTTGGCTTGAAGCCTAAACTTGGTCCCTAATTCTGTTTCTTCCACAGCTTCCATCCCTTCACTACCCCCTTCTGTTACTGCACAAAATTGCTTTGATGCCCCTTCTCTATAAATGAATTGAATATTGCACTTCACGGACTAACGGTATCTTCCCCCGGTATAGATGGCGTTATTACCAAGTCTTCTAAAAAAACAAAATTAATATATCTGTCACTGATTAACTCATTTTTCAACATGGGCATAGTTTCTGGCCAGTGGAAAAACCAAATAATAATCCCAGTTTTAAAACCAGGTAAAGATCCCTCTGACCCTGGCAGTCGACGGTCTGTGGCACTGTTTTCCGTTAAGGCAAAGATCATAGATCTGTTCTGGGTAAATACCAATTCGGGTTCAGAAAGAGCATGAGTACAATGAGTGCTTTAGCCAGTTATCAACAAAATGTCCATTGCATTTAAGGAAAAAAAAATCAGTTGGAGTCTTTATCGATATTTCGTCAGCGTAACGTGCTGCTTCCGGTTCTCAGGAATAAGCTTATTCAGCTGAGAATTCCTGAGAAGCTGGTACGTTTCATCTACAATTTGTTAATGGAAAGATCTGTTGTCGTCAAGTCCCTGCATGGTTTACTCCCACCTAAAACAGTCTGGAGAGGACTACCTCAGGGTTTAGGACTTATGACGATAAGTTCTTTGCTGTACAGTCTATACACATACGATCTTGAGCAAGCCGTAGACTCTTTCTGCGAAGTATTGCAATATGCGGATGACTTAGCCCTTTACATATCTTCTTTTTCAGTGGAAATTGCGAGTAACCGTCTCAACTCTGCTCTGTCATATCTTGGGGAATGTCTGTTCTGTCGTATTTTTTTTTAAAGAATATCCGCTTCAATGAGGCGTTTTCATTAAAAAGTAAAAATTTCAAAAATAGTTTCCTGAAACCATATAGATGGCGTGAGTTTTTATTTAATGGAATGAAAAACAATTTGACAATGACAGCATTTGTAATCAATCACAAAGTTGTTTTCTCCGCTTACCAGCTCCATCTGTTTGGTGTAGTAGAAAACACTTTTTTATTATTTACTGAAAACGGCTCATTGAATTGTTTGTTGATCAAGACTTAATTCCCCAGACAAAAAACGCCAAATTTTTGGGTATAACTTTAGACACGAGAATGACTGGCTTACCTCACTTCGAATATCATCCAAAAATGTGAAAAGAACATGAATATTTTTTAGTCACTCGCTGGTGTCTGGTGGGGATCACAACCGTACTTCCAAAAGCTTTTATTCGCAGCCATTTTGACTATGGATCTTTTAAATTTTTGTAACAAATCTGGTTTGGACAATGGACAAAATTCATTCAAAATGTTAACGCATCATTATTGGAGCTATGAAATCATCCCCCATCAATGCTATGCCGATGGAGTGTGGTGAGCCTCCTTTAAAATCGCGTAGACAGCTTCTTTCTGAAAGGTTCTTTTTTAAATTGGTTCAAAACTCCAATCACCCCCTCCATTCAAAAATTAAATTAAAATTAAATTACCTCCGCAACCTCTTTGACTCGCGAAATCCGGATAAAATACCCTGCCTTCTCCTTAGTATTATAAAATATTCTCAACTTTCAAACCCTGTTATTCAGTATCCAACGTACCCACTCTATATTACTCCCTATAGGCCATTAGTACATTGTCCAAATATTATCCTGGACTTTGGAATATCTACTAATGCTCGCGCCATATTTTACGAACATTTAAATAACACGTATAGCGCTTGGCACTCCATTTTCACCGATGCATCCAAACTCTCCGCGGATAGTGAGGTTGGTGTAGCTGTGTGAATTCCTTTTACTAGAACATGTCTTAGTTTCGAATGCCCATCCTTTTCCTCAGTGTTCACTGGCGAAGCACTTGCCATTCTGGAAGCCATCCTCTTCGTAAAATCCCAATAAAATCATACTCAATAAAGCCTGTATTACATTACACGATATTCATGGACCCTTACCCTAACTAAGAGTGGTGTAATAAGAGTTAGAGCGTAAGGGACCCTAACTAGAGCGACCGGTCGGACCCGGCAAGCCTTGCTTGGTAGTTAGGGCGATTAGGGCGTAAGTAATAAGTAAGTTTAAAAAAAAAGTTTCAAAGTTTCAAAAGTTTATTCAAATAATCAATGTAACATTACAGATTAACCAAAGCGTTACACGTTAAATCTTACACTCATATTAAACACACATATTAAATAAATATTATTAAAACAACACACACAAAAGAAATACAAAACTAAAACAAAAGAAAAACAGAAAAATCTAATTAAAACAAGTGGCTAGGAAAAATTATTTACAATTCTATACTTTCACAGTAGCTTTGACATACTCTAGAAATTATATTTATATTATCATGAAATAAATCTAAATCTGGCTCGATTTTCATAATTACATTGAAATGGTTCTGAGCGCGGCAGATGGGGGATTGTTGGCGTGCAACCGTGCGTGGGGGTATGGGGGCGAATAGTGGGACTAGTCTGGGACGGAACCTGGCGCGCTGCTCAGGTACCCAGAGCCGACTCGCTTCCCTAACTAAGTCAGGACTGTCTACTATTCCCCTTAGTATACGAATAACTGTGAAAAGTTGATCGCACAGTCTGCGTGTCTGGAGAGAATGAAAACCAAGTGTCCCTTGTAGGTATTTAGTAGGGTACAAATACGGGTAATATCCATGAGAGTTCCTGTACAAGAAACGAAGAAAACGTTTCTGGACTTTTTCCAGCATTAATGCATATGTCATCTCGTGGGGATTCCATATGCATGAGCTACTCTCTATTTTGGAGCGTACTAATGCGGTGTATAATGCCTTTATAGCGGGGACAGATGTAAATTCCTTACAGTTTCGTGTAACGAACCCAAGACGTTTGAAGCAAGTTGTTGTAACTCCACGGACGTGCTCGTGAAATGTAAGTTTGGGATCGAACACTACACCGAGGTCCTTCACAGTGTGACACCTTGTTATTGGTTTACCATTAAGCTCATAGCTCCATGTCATCATATGATGTGCACGTGAATAGCTCAGCACTTGACATTTCGTAATGTTTAGATAAAGTTCGTTCTTTTCACACCAGCTCATTATAGAGTTTAGGTCAGACTGTAGTGTAATGCAGTCCTGCAAGCATGTTATTGCCTTGACTATTTTTAAGTCATCTGCATATAACAAGCAACTGCTGTTAGAAAGACAGTTTGGGAGGTCGTTTATCATTAAGGAAAATAGAAGTGGTCCAAGAGAAGACCCTTGGCTGACGCCTGAACGCGTATGAAACGGTTTTGAGTCATAACAGCCTAAGCGCACGAATTGACTACGGTCGCGAAGATAGTCTGCGAAAAGCTTTAAGAGTTTGGTGGAGAATCCCATGGCACCCAGTTTTTCAAGAAGAATATCATTACTAACCCTGTCGAACGCTTTTTTAAAGTCTAGATAGATCACGTCGACTTGTTTGTTGTTGTCTAATTTTTGTGAGACGTTATCCACAAGGGTAAGTAGGTTCGTATTAACTGATCGTCTCTTCCTGAAAGCATGTTGGGCGTCACTAAGGTGTGGTTCGATCTGCTCGTAAATCTTAGTGTGAATAATGCTTTCAAAGAGCTTCCCAAAACAACAGAGTATTGCTATGGGCCTGCTATGTAAATACAGGCTTAACTATCTTATCTTTTCAGACTCTAAAAGCTGCCTTCAATCTAACCCTTTCCGTTCTATTTCACGTTATCGTGTAATCTTAAAAATTAAGGTTTCCCTTCATGAATGCCACAATCTTGGAATTAACATTATCCTAGCCTGGATTCCAGGTCACTCAGGGAACCCTGGTATCGTATGGTATGGAGATGGCTGATTCTCATGCCAAGGATGCTGCTCGGATCGGATCTCTCGACCACTTTAAAACGTATTGCCAACCTATGTCTACTCTCTAAAGTCCAACTTGAAGAATCTTGCAAATTAATAAATGGTAAGCATTATCCTGACATTCTGCCTGATATTCTTAGCACACCATGGTTCTTTAAATTTCGTAAGGCTAACAAAGTCACTACTTGTACCATGTGCCGTCTTAGATTAGTCCACGCGTGTACCCCAGTTATTTTTCAGCCTATTTATGGCCAAAATAAGGATTCGGAATCACTCTATGTGTGAGTGTGGTCTAGATGAGGGAAGCGTGGACCACATACTCTTCAACTGTCCAAAACTTCGACGTTCCCTAAATGATATCCTTCCCCGTGACATTCCTCGTCCTACTTCTTCAAAATGCATACTGTCCGTCCCTTACTTTCTGTCCCCTGATTAACTATAATCAAATTTATTTGATTAACTATAATCAAATTGATTTGGTTATAGTTAATTATGGGTATAGTATAGTTATTGAGTTTATGGACAGATTGCCGTGGGGCAGTAGAATGTTGCCCCTCCTCTCTTGCCCGTGGATGCAGTAAGAGCCTGATGCTAAAGGATACCTCCGGAAGATGGGCAGCAGCGTCTTTCCGTGTATCAACATCCCGTACTGCGCTCACCAACCCGCCTGCCAAGCGTGGTGAGTATGGCAACTACCCCTCATGGAGATCCATGAGGGAGGCCTGTGTTCAGTAGTGGATGTTTAACGGCTGAAATGATGAATAGTAAATAAAATGTATTTATTTACTATATTATCTACCAACGTAAGTGTGATCTTCTTGTTGGGCGCCTTAGACGATATAGAAAAGGATATTTTTCAATACAAAAAATTCTGCCATTTTTAGCGGGGGGGAGAAGAAACACAACATTGAAACCATAGACTACAAACATGAAAATTGTTTGTGTCTTAATAAACACACACAGACATATTCTCAACACTAGTTTAAAATTTGGAAAAAATACTCAACGCTACGCACACAGTCATGACTGACGTATACTACATGCAAATAAACTCAAAGTGATACCAGCGTCGTCATTATTCACCCTCATTTTTTTTATTTTGCTCAATCGATTTGGGCTTCGTTGTGGAATTTTATTACTTATTAAAACATTTTTTAAATCTTAAATAGTCGTGACATTGCTACATTTTTATTACAAAATGAATCCATTTACGCGATATATTAAACATTATCGCGTGTTCAGGCTTGACGAATAAGAAAAAGTAGGTATTTTTAACTGAAGGTTATTATGTATTATTGCGGATTAAATAAGCTCCGAAAAATAATATCATGCAACCAATTAGCATTTATTTTCCTTAATCGTGTAAAAAGTGGGAATGAATTATACTGGTAACATTATTTCTCAAAATGACAGTAGTCATAGAGATTGAAAGTATCGATAATCAAAGGTCGATATTCAGTTTCACAGACTAATCGATTGTTATTTATTGCGACAAAATAAAATAACCAGAGTTTCAGAGTCAGAGAGTCAGAGAAACGTCGGGCAATAATAAAGGTAAATAGCGCGATAAATACCCGGTTAAATATGTGTTAATCACCAGAATTTTTAACATAAAAATAACAAACAGTATTATTCTTTAAATTAATAGGTACCTACTTGAAATATAAAACTGAAATCAATTTGTTATGGCTATTGTAGTGTTTATGTTTAAAATATTAAATTACTTAGCAAGTAAAAAACAGAAATTATTATTAAAAAATCCTGAGCGGATTAAGGAATACAACATCCCAGATGAATATTTGTTCTGTAAATCAAATAATTAGCGCATAACATGTTACCTGCTGTGAGCCTGCTAAGGGATACTTTGGAAGATGCCCATGTTCCGGAGTATCCCTTAGCAGTCTCGTCTGTAGGGTCTTTCCGTGTATCAACATCCCGTACTGTGCTCGCCAACCCGCCTGCCAAGTTTGGTGAGTATGGCAACTATATGGAGATTCACGCAGGAGGCCTGTGTTCAGTAGTGGACGTTTTACGGCTGAAATGATGATTATCAAATTATATACCCAAATGCAGTAACTTTCTAGTTTCTTCTTCTTTTAGTACTTTGTAAACTTTCGAGATCTGTGTTCGAAACAATAAAACGTCGGGAAATAATAAAATAAGGTATAATGCGATAAAGTCATTGCAGAAGATTAATCAGTTTTTGGGTTCTTTCTTAAAATACTACGTGTTTAAAGTTGTGTTGGTACAGGTTTCAAAAAAATTGTACGTAGATAGCTGGTAAGTTTGTTTCTGTATCTGGTTAAATAAGATTCTGAAAAGAATCTAACTTTGCAGACCGTAACACAGGTTAGACCTAACACGGCTGCAAAAGAAAATAGATTGTTGTTTTGCACCCCTAAATAATTACCTATACACATAGTATTTAGTACCTATCTATATCATTTCCTGGTATTTTGTGTTTCTGTATTGAAATAAATAAATTGAAAAAAAAGTAACAGGAAATACTGCTTGAATCATTCTGCCGCGCGATGGGTGAAAACCGCATACGGTGGTATGTCCACCGTATTTTATCTACATATTAGAAAATTATATTTGGGTTTGAATAGATACACTTCAACTAATAATCCCACTTTATAAAATCTCATTTCTGTTGAGTTTTTAAAAATGGGATCCATGAGGAAGGAAACTTTAAGGAACTTTCCAAATATTGTAGGTAAAATAATCTAGCATATTTTGCTAAATGTTATGCATTTGCATTCAGAAAGTATGATTTGAAGTGGAACTGATGTGGATATTAATGACCACAGATGGCCATCTAAACATTTTTTCCAAGGCGGGAATCGAACTCGCAACCTCTTGCGTCGCAGGAAACCTTTGCTCGCTGCGCCACAGAGGTCGTCAAACAAAAGTCCTACAAAAAGAAGTTGTAAAAAAAAATATTCATGGTCAAACGTTAAAATAATCGTGTTTTTTCATTTCTCTCGTAAACGGTAAATTGAATTAAAAAATAAAAAACAAAAATATGTGTCACAAAATTGTAGCTCATGTAATAAGGTACACAATATGTCACTATTTCAGAAATATCGCAATCCTAAATGTTGGAGAACAATAATTCCAGATAACAATAACAAAAATGTGCTCACCACCTCTGAAGGTTTTAGGTGTTTTTTCGGCAAGTGGAATACGACTTCATCTATTTTTAATATTTCTCTTAGCGGGAAAACCGTTTAGAACATTAATTGTTTATATATTTTCTAAGACTCGCAATTACATTATTGTATATTTTACATGAGCTATAATTTTGTATGGCTTTATTCCTGTGATATAAATTATCGTTAAAGAGAGATTTGCAAAAAAACTGATATTAGAATTTAAAAAAATAGTTACTTTTGATTTTAACGTAGTGTTTCTACCCATCTGTACCAATTTGCGCGATGAATACCCGATAATCCAATATACATAGTAATAATGTGTAGCGATAGCGAAAGTTTAAAAAAGACTAACGTATAACAATTTTGTTACGTAATTAATACGTAACAAAATGTTTCATCGATATCGATGGAAAGCATTTAGGAAAATCCCATCCCTCAAACTAGTCTCGATTTTTTTACAATCGTACATTTTTAATTTCAATGTTCTCGATCTCAAAGAACGATAAACTTTTGTAAATCTACTGTGGTTACTATTTCAACAAAATGATACCTACTCACAGATGAAATGCTATTCCATCATTTGTAGATTTCTTTTTGCATCCGCTAACAGCATAAACAGGCACTTTCCCAATAGCTCATCAGTTATCATATCACACTGCAATGCAAAAGCGATTCTGTGACTGGGAAATCGATTATTGAATTAGTTTTTATAAACCCGTTAGATTTTTGGCGAATAGGATTGACAGAGGGGAAGGTCCGTCAGTGAGTAAGTAAACGCGACTGACTTTTTGATCGCTCACATGTGTTACATAATTTCATCGAATTTGATCATGACGTGACCATGATCGACCACAGTACTCCATCGTTATCTCGCTCTCTCATGCTTATTATAAGGAAGCAGCAAAAGTTTAAGCTATACGTCGCACTTAAGCACCTAACATAAAGCAACACTGTCAAATTGACGTTTCCCGAATTTGATTTGGAATCAGTCAGACCAATTTTCTAGTGTGTTTTAGTTTTTGCACGTGAAGACTCAAAATATATTGTGAAATACATTGAAATTGTGCGTAAAATCTAAACAGAAATCAATCATGGCAGTTCGCGTTCAATTCGAGAATAACAACGAGGTGGGAGTATTCAGTAAATTGACAAACTCATATTGTCTAGTCGCTATCGGCGGGTCGGAGAACTTCTACAGCGTGTTCGAGGCGGAGCTGGCCGAGCAGATCCCCGTGGTGCACGCTAGCGTCGGCGGCTGCCGCATCCTCGGCCGCATGACCGTGGCCAACAAGAACGGGCTGCTGGTGCCCTCCTCCACCACGGACACGGAGCTGCAGCACATCCGCAACAGTCTGCCCGACGCAGTGAAGGTGCAGCGCGTGGAGGAGCGGCTCAGCGCGCTCGGGAACGTGATCGCGTGCAACGACTACGTGGCGCTCGTGCACCCCGACCTGGACCGCGACACGGAGGAGATCCTCGCCGACACGCTCAACGTCGAGGTGTTCCGCCAGACCGTCGCGGGGAACGTGCTCGTCGGCTCCTACACGGCGCTCAGCAACCGAGGGGGCCTGGTGCACCCCAAGACCACCATCCAGGACCAGGACGAGCTATCCTCCCTGCTGCAGGTGCCGCTTGTGGCCGGAACCGTCAACAGAGGCAGTGAGGTGGTTGCTGCCGGTATGGTGGTCAACGATTGGTGTGCATTCTGCGGTATGGACACTACATCCACAGAGATTTCAGTAATTGAGAGTGTATTCAAGTTAAATGATGCTAAGCCCACAGCTATCACATCAACGATGCGTGCATCTCTTATTGACAGCATGTCATAAGGAACTGTAATTTTCTGTGATAATTAGTGTAAGTTCCATATTGCATGTGAAGCAGAGGTGATGTAAAGAATATTTCTGTTTGACAGATTGCACCAATGAGTCTTTTGTTTTTTATCTACAAATAAATGTATTTGTACAAATTGCTTGTTTCTTGATGATGGCCCTTTAGCTGGCAGCTCAAATGCCTAACACTTGAATAATACTGTGGCTTAGAAAGCTAAACAATAAAACTCATTATTGTATCATAGACATAGTTTTATTTAAGTTCATGATACAATACCATTCTATCTACATTGCCACATTATTTCAATGGAAGAACATTCACCCATTGCATTTCATCACTAACAGAACAACACATAGGAACAAAACCTTTGTACACACAACTCCAGAAAATTTATATTGTAATTAAGCAAAAATGTTCCAATCTACCAACCACAATAAAAATGACTATGTACAGAAAATTTAGAGGAGTACATCTGGCTTGTTGTTAAAGGTGTGATGGCATATTTTCATGTAACTATGTCTAAATGACTTCATAAAAAGAATGCCCAAAAACTACTTTTAAATGTCAAATTAATGTACAGTAATTACACGATTTTTTTTCTTTACAAAATATTATTTTCTTTCTTTATAAACAGATTTCACAAGGCATAATTCAAGTTGAGTAATAAATAGGCTTAATAAAGAAATTCCCTGGTACAGTCATACTCTCAGAGCAATGAATAACCTAAGCTCATTGCATAATGTTGAGATGAGTTGTCCAACAAGCTAAGCAAACCTAATCTTAACACATTTGAATTTCGACTGTAGTGTCCTGTACTTGAAATGTTAAGACTCTAGAACATTGTTCTTTTTTTTGAAGAAATAAAATTAAAATATACATGTACTCCTAAAGGGCACAAATAACTGACTTCATCACCTGATAAATCTAGCCACTTCATAATCATTGTTTGATCAGCAAGCCTGAGTCAGAACTTGTATCAATCTGACTGCCACACTGGATATAGTGTGTATAGTAAAACATTGGCAACCTACTCAATCAGCTATTAATCTTTACAAATATGTAAAATCAGTCTCCCCATGACCATGACCAGGTGCAATCCGGTTGAAACGTCGGGAATAAAATAAAGGTAATTACGCGATAATCCAATATAGTAATAATGTGTTGTGATCGCGAAAGTTTAAAAAAGAAATATGCAAAAAATAAAATAAAGTTCATAAATAAAATAAAAAAATATTACTATTAGTAGCTTAGCTGCCATTATCTCTCATCATTCCGGTCCTGTTAATACTTAGTTTCAAGAAGACTAAATGACTCTTAGGTATGTAGAGTCCCGAGGATACCAATATAAAATGAACGTCAAGATGGCGGGACCACGCCAGGTTTTTTCAAATATCATGTGATTTAGTACCAAATTGCTACTAATTTATACTCTCGTAATAAAATTCTACCCCCGAGGAATTTCAAAATATTCAACAGAAAGTGGTCCCGCCATTTTGACGTCAACATGGCGGGTTAATGAGGAACTCATGGCGTGATCTTAAATTGAACACACCCATTTTTAATACGATTTAGTACCACTACTGTTGAATCTTTATTATACTATTAAGTGTAATTTCAATAAAGAAGCAGTTATTAAATTTACGTCATAAAGCGCCTGAACAAAAAGACAGTATTATTAAAACCATAATTTTCAACATTTTGGTTCTGTATTCAGATCGCCTTTATTTCTAGGCGGACATTAATTAAAATAAATACACTTTAGAATAACCCTCACAATGTATGTAAAACTGTAATAAACCAAACGCCTAAATAAATTATGAGAGCATAAAATAATAGAGTTCGCGCAAAACTTCTTGAGCTCTGTGAACGTTGCGGCATATATGCAAAGTTGCGCATGTTGACATGTTCATTCAATATTGCCAACTAGATTATAAATAATCTTGCCACATAGTAGAAATTTTGTATTAAAAAATTGGCTTCTTGCGATAAGTAAAGGTGAATTTGTTCTAGCATTTAAGTTTTTATTAATCTTTAATATAATAATTGATTTTTAAATATTTTTGTTTTAATAATTGAAAAATAAATAAATGCATACTAAAATGTGTGCTAGATAAAACGAAAATACATCGAAACTCGCGCTGGCAACCCTAGTTTCACAGACTGAGCACAGATTACAGAAACTAGACTGAGCCCCTCGCGCACCCCTTTTATCATTCCTTCCCCTCAACGCCCTAAAAACTGTGTACTGCGCAGTCACTGAAGCTAACTTCACAGAGCTCAAGAAGTTTTGCGCGAACTATACTTGGTTATAAATAGTACTTTTTTATCAGGCGCTTTATGACGGTTTTTTTATTGAAATTACAGTTTTAAAAGTATAATAACAATTCAAACTTAAGTGTTACTAAATCATATTCAGTATAAGATCACGCCATGTTTTTCTGTAACTGAAAAGTGGTAACCACTTTGGTGGTGGTGGGGGTTCTATGTTGAATATTTTTAAATCCACGGGGATAGGATTTTAATACTAAGAGTATAAATTAGTAGCAATTTGGTAGGTACTAAATCCTAGGCACATGTTATTTGTAAAACCTGGCGTGGTCCCCCATCCTGACGTTCATAATTATAAATGACAATGTGGCACCACAGACAATATAATGTGGCACCCAACTGCCACTATGTCAAGTGACTTTTCATTTACCTGCTACTATTTTAATGCGCATGATCTCTGAAACACAAGTAGTGGCAGTTGCATGGTTTTACAGACAATACATTAACATGTGTGTGCCATAAAGATTAAAATTATATGCAGGCATTTAGATGAATGAAAAACATAAGATGAATGATTTGAGCCTCATTTTTACATTTATTCTAATAAATTACTTTCTAAATTTCTACATTTTGACAAATCTTAAATACAGAATAAACCTTAAATGACCAAACAACAAAATATATTTCGACAACACAAGTTCGCCAACTTCAATAGGTACTTTATCAACTCGATGTCGGCACCAAAGTTCATTTAACAATTTAGTATAAATTTAATTTTACATAGATATATAACATCGAAAGGTCATTCTGAAGGTGCATACAGGAATTCAAAGTTCCTGGATACAAAAGCTTCTTTACACAATAAACATGGCATCATCATTTCATCACGAAGCAGGGTTGTCACAAGACGTTAAACTTATTTGAATTATCAAATTAACATGAATAACATGATTACTGCCTTGTTATACATATGTTTACATTAGGAATTAAAGTGCATGTAAGATATGTACGATATTAGTAAATGCAATATGCAGAGAAGAATAAAACAGTACTGGTATTAAGCTCATTATGTACAAGAGATCCGGATGTTACTCTTAAATTTACCTTTATAATTCATTTGATACTTTATATTTAAGGAGTAAGGAATCCTAGATACTGATACAGAGATTCGGGTAAGTACTTATTCATTTTACAATTAGGTGGAAAATTTGTCAAAATTTTATTTAAATCGAAGTTGAAGTGAAAATCCAAGTAGGAAAATATGTGATCTGTTAAAATTTTAGGAGATTAGACAAAATCACAATGTTTTCATATTTTTTCTATAAAAAGCAGGGAACTTTTTAAGCTAGTAATCATAGCTTTCTCAAAGCCTAAGGACTTATTAAGTTTATGAAGACTTGATGGACTCAAATGGACAAATATTATTACATACCACTAATGGATAGAATGCAATAGAACAACCCATTTTGTAAACCGACCCGACGCGGTTCCACATCGGATAACACAAGAGTTCATTTCATTAGTCCAAATATCAATCTGTCAAACTATACAAAATTACACTAGTAGTATCTACAAGGTACTCGAAAATTAAATATTAAACAAACAAACTTGTAACAAGCTTCGAACTGGTCATTTCATTATCCACAATTTCTCTTTCATACAGTGACCCAATTTAATTGTCACTTTACATCGCAGGCGCTTCAGTATACCTGTGTATGGATACCACGCACCTCTCGCCAGGAGTTGGAACCCTGGACAAGATGATTTAAAACAGAGCTGATCCTGAAAACGTAATACAATTCATCAATTTTGCCAACAACAGAACCATCTCCTTGACATTTAAACCACAGACTGCGAATTTCGACAGTCGATTGTTTTGTAGAGCTGCGGCCCGTGGGTCGGTGAGCATGTCGTCAGCAGTGGTGCCGGGCGCGCTAGAAGTGGTGCGCCAGCGGGCGCGCGGGCGCCGACAGCGGCGCGGGCGCGCCGGCCGCCGCGGGGGGCTCCGCGCGCGCGCGCTCGTAGAACAGCATGTAGGCCGAGCAGCGGAGCACCTCCGCCAGCGTCACCTCGTGCACCAGCGTGTCCGACGTGTACCACCAGCTGGAAGGAGGCAGACGAGTTTGAGTTAGACCACTTTGGTTTCAAGTGTAAAATGCCAACAATACATTTTGTCAATGGAGAAAACTGCCAAACTCTTCGTACTAGACTTTTCGATTAGGGCTCAAATAAAAGACCTGAAATGGCGCAGAATTGGGGAGGTTTTTTTCAGGAGTGGACTAATATACATACCTAGGATAATGATGATGATTGGTAGTTCGCAGTCATATCCATGAAAATCGAAGCGAGGGGGACAAGAGCCTTTCGACCGTAAAATATAATAACTTGCGTCACTTCTGAACACACTGCCAAACCATTTTACAAGCTTTTATTTAGCTTGCCCTTTATGTATGTACATATGTTATGTACCTGTTTGTTCGCGGAATCTTATAACTCAATTTTGAAGCAAATATCTTCAATCAATTGAGCTGAAATTTTGTATACTTGTTTTCTTTGGATGACAATAAATGGACAGTGATGTGACGTCACTCTGAATCCAACATGGCGGAACACCCAAGACGGCGGACTACTTATTTTTAATGTACTCCTATAATATGGGTATCAAATGAAAGGGCTTGCTGAATAACTCAAAAAATGAAATGAGGTCACTCTGAATCCAACATGGCGGAACACCCAAGATGGCGGACTAGTTATTTTTAATGGAGTCCTACAATATGGGTATCAAATAAAAGGGCTTGCTGAGAATAATTCGAAAATAAAATGACGATACTTCTGAATCCAAGATGGCGGAACATCCAAGATGGCGGACTAGTTATTCTTAATGCAATCCTATGAGTATCAAATGAAAGGCCTTGCTGAGTTACTCGAAAAATTAAACGACATCACTCTAAATCCAACATTGCGGTATACTCAAGATAGCGGACTAATTCAAAAAATGAAATAACGTCACTCTAAATCCAATATGGCAGAATACCCAAGATGGCGCACTAGTTATTTTATTAATGCACTTTTACAATATGGATATCAAAAAAAAGGGCTTGCTGAGAGTTACTCGAAAAGTTTATATGATATCACTCTAAATCCAACATGGCGGGCATGAGATGAACAGACAAGAAACCAACTGTCCAGTGATAACTAAATTGTAAAAATAAATAATAAGTAAAAAAAACTTTTTAACAAACAAGCTTCTATTTAAACGTACCTACTAAAAATAATAAAATAAACATTTTCTATTAAAGTTTAATGTCAACTTAAAACGTCTTTACATATGGTGAAAAAAAAGCTTGTCGCGAGATTTAAGCAGGTACCTACTCTTATTTACATTGTTTAAATAAATCAATTAGATCAAGTTCAAGGTACACAGGTTAATCTCGCGACAAGCTTTTTTATCACATAAATTGTGTAAAGACGTAACGTCTTCTATCTAATTGACATTAAACTTTAATGGAAAATGTTTATTTTATTATTTTTAGTGGGTACGTTTAAATAAAAGCTTGTTAGTTAAAAAGTTTTTTTTCTTATAATTTATTGAGGATCATACTCGTAGCCTAGATAAAAGCAGAGACTAGTGAATACTATTTATTTTTTTAAAGACTAAGAAAAATACATTTATTTGCAAAAACATGTGCTTACATTTTCATGCAAGTTGATTCATATTTCCTAAGGTCACAACCGTGCTTTACCGAATTCGGTACGCAAAGTTTTTTAGAGAGAGGCATGCCAATATTACAAATTTAATATTTAGAAGATTAGATTTCTGGTAGAAGGTATACTAGGTATAGATATAGAAGGTATACTAGCTCACCGTTTGGACTCGAAGCCGTTCCCCCGGCGGTAGGTGGCGAAGTGGCCGCTGCGGGGCCCGCCCACGTGCACCACGCAGGCCGCCAGTCTGCAACATTCACTTTATGGACATTCTACTTCAAACCAGCGTAGTAAGAGGCCCTTTGCGTTTCATCTGGTCTGGTATACAACTTTCTTTTATACGACTAAATAACCAGCCGAAGGTCTACCTGAAGTTAAGCGGTAACTTCTACCTATTACAACTGCAGCACCGCGTGACCACGGTCACGCAGCACACGGCCGACGCAGCCGAGGCCGGCGGCACACCGAAATATCCGATTTGACGCTCGATGGCGCTCGGCCAGCTGCGCAGGCGAGGCAAACAGGCCACACGTTAGCAATGGCCGCCACTCAGCCAACGTTACATAAGATAACGATCCTCTAATTCGTTAACGACTGAACATCAGCGTCGGTTCATTACGTGAGGCTGAGGCTGGACGTGTTGAGCCGCGCACTTGGGGAAAGACCAATTTGACCCATTGAAGTTTTCTTTGACGATTACGTACTGTTTTGTTTGTGTACTTTATACCGATGTTTTCTTCTTGTCCTGCGTGTACGTATTAAAGTAGTATAATCTTTTTTTTATCTCAACTATACCTGTAAGTGCCCCCGACGGCAGCGGGAGCGGAGTTGAGATTTGACAGGCCGCGGCGCAGCGGGCCCGCGCCCATCACCGACAGGTCCACCTGTGGGCAACAACGTTAACGTCTAGTTTAGCAAGTATACAAGAATGTCTGCCAAAAAACGCAGAATGAAGCCAGTGCAACTGACTCCTCTCCTTAAATCTAATAACAGCGCGCCGATGATGTGGGCGCAGCTCGACAGCTATCATACATACATACACTCACCTTGGGGTCGTGCGCCTGCGTGTAGGGCTGCATGTGCAGCGCCTCGGGGAAGGCCACGAACTCGCCGCGCTTGGCCAGCGCGCCGCCCGCCCACTCCACCCGATGTGGGCGCAGCTCGACAGCTATCATACATACATACACACACCTTGGGGTCGTGCGCCTGCGTGTAGGGCTGCATGTGCAGCGCCTCGGGGAAGGCCACGAACTCGCCGCGCTTGGCCAGCGCGCCGCCCGCCCACTCCACCCGATGTGGGCGCAGCTCGACAGCTATCATACATACATACACTCACCTTGGGGTCGTGCGCCTGCGTGTAGGGCTGCATGTGCAGCGCCTCGGGGAAGGCCACGAACTCGCCGCGCTTGGCCAGCGCGCCGCCCGCCCACTCCACCCGATGTGGGCGCAGCTCGACAGCTATCATACATACATACACTCACCTTGGGGTCGTGCGCCTGCGTGTAGGGCTGCATGTGCAGCGCCTCGGGGAAGGCCACGAACTCGCCGCGCTTGGCCAGCGCGCCGCCCGCCCACTCCACCCGATGTGGGCGCAGCTCGACAGCTATCATACATACATACACACACCTTGGGGTCGTGCGCCTGCGTGTAGGGCTGCATGTGCAGCGCCTCGGGGAAGGCCACGAACTCGCCGCGCTTGGCCAGCGCGCCGCCCGCCCACTCCACCCGATGTGGGCGCAGCTCGACAGCTATCATACATACATACACACACCTTGAGGTCGTGCGCCTGCGTGTAGGGCTGCATGTGCAGCGCCTCGGGGAAGGCCACGAACTCGCCGCGCTTGGCCAGCGCGCCGCCCGCCCACTCCACCCGATGTGGGCGCAGCTCGACAGCTATCATACATACATACACACACCTTGGGGTCGTGCGCCTGCGTGTAGGGCTGCATGTGCAGCGCCTCGGGGAAGGCCACGAACTCGCCGCGCTTGGCCAGCGCGCCGCCCGCCCACTCCACCCGATGTGGGCGCAGCTCGACAGCTATCATACATACATACACACACCTTGGGGTCGTGCGCCTGCGTGTAGGGCTGCATGTGCAGCGCCTCGGGGAAGGCCACGAACTCGCCGCGCTTGGCCAGCGCGCCGCCCGCCCACTCCACCCGATGTGGGCGCAGCTCGACAGCTATCATACATACATACACACACCTTGGGGTCGTGCGCCTGCGTGTAGGGCTGCATGTGCAGCGCCTCGGGGAAGGCCACGAACTCGCCGCGCTTGGCCAGCGCGCCGCCCGCCCACTCCACCCGATGTGGGCGCAGCTCGACAGCTATCATACATACATACACACACCTTGGGGTCGTGCGCCTGCGTGTAGGGCTCCATGTGCAGCGCCTCGGGGAAGGCCACGAACTCGCCGCGCTTGGCCAGCGCGCCGCCCGCCCACTCCACCCGATGTGGGCGCAGCTCGACAGCTATCATACATACATACACACACCTTGGGGTCGTGCGCCTGCGTGTAGGGCTGCATGTGCAGCGCCTCGGGGAAGGCCACGAACTCGCCGCGCTTGGCCAGCGCGCCGCCCGCCCACTCCACCCGATGTGGGCGCAGCTCGACAGCTATCATACATACATACACACACCTTGGGGTCGTGCGCCTGCGTGTAGGGCTGCATGTGCAGCGCCTCGGGGAAGGCCACGAACTCGCCGCGCTTGGCCAGCGCGCCGCCCGCCCACTCCACCCGATGTGGGCGCAGCTCGACAGCTATCATACATACATACACACACCTTGGGGTCGTGCGCCTGCGTGTAGGGCTGCATGTGCAGCGCCTCGGGGAAGGCCACGAACTCGCCGCGCTTGGCCAGCGCGCCGCCCGCCCACTCCACCCGATGTGGGCGCAGCTCGACAGCTATCATACATACATACACACACCTTGGGGTCGTGCGCCTGCGTGTAGGGCTGCATGTGCAGCGCCTCGGGGAAGGCCACGAACTCGCCGCGCTTGGCCAGCGCGCCGCCCGCCCACTCCACCCGATGTGGGCGCAGCTCGACAGCTATCATACATACATACACACACCTTGGGGTCGTGCGCCTGCGTGTAGGGCTGCATGTGCAGCGCCTCGGGGAAGGCCACGAACTCGCCGCGCTTGGCCAGCGCGCCGCCCGCCCACTCCACCCGATGTGGGCGCAGCTCGACAGCTATCATACATACATACACACACCTTGGGGTCGTGCGCCTGCGTGTAGGGCTGCATGTGCAGCGCCTCGGGGAAGGCCACGAACTCGCCGCGCTTGGCCAGCGCGCCGCCCGCCCACTCCACCCGATGTGGGCGCAGCTCGACAGCTATCATACATACATACACACACCTTGGGGTCGTGCGCCTGCGTGTAGGGCTGCATGTGCAGCGCCTCGGGGAAGGCCACGAACTCGCCGCGCTTGGCCAGCGCGCCGCCCGCCCACTCCACCCGATGTGGGCGCAGCTCGACAGCTATCATACATACATACACACACCTTGGGGTCGTGCGCCTGCGTGTAGGGCTGCATGTGCAGCGCCTCGGGGAAGGCCACGAACTCGCCGCGCTTGGCCAGCGCGCCGCCCGCCCACTCCACCCGATGTGGGCGCAGCTCGACAGCTATCATACATACATACACACACCTTGGGGTCGTGCGCCTGCGTGTAGGGCTGCATGTGCAGCGCCTCGGGGAAGGCCACGAACTCGCCGCGCTTGGCCAGCGCGCCGCCCGCCCACTCCACCCGATGTGGGCGCAGCTCGACAGCTATCATACATACATACACACACCTTGGGGTCGTGCGCCTGCGTGTAGGGCTGCATGTGCAGCGCCTCGGGGAAGGCCACGAACTCGCCGCGCTTGGCCAGCGCGCCGGATGTGGGCGCAGCTCGACAGCTATCATACATACATACACACACCTTGGGGTCGTGCGCCTGCGTGTAGGGCTGCATGTGCAGCGCCTCGGGGAAGGCCACGAACTCGCCGCGCTTGGCCAGCGCGCCGCCCGCCCACTCCACCCGATGTGGGCGCAGCTCGACAGCTATCATACATACATACACACACCTTGGGGTCGTGCGCCTGCGTGTAGGGCTGCATGTGCAGCGCCTCGGGGAAGGCCACGAACTCGCCGCGCTTGGCCAGCGCGCCGCCCGCCCACTCCACCCGATGTGGGCGCAGCTCGACAGCTATCATACATACATACACACACCTTGGGGTCGTGCGCCTGCGTGTAGGGCTGCATGTGCAGCGCCTCGGGGAAGGCCACGAACTCGCCGCGCTTGGCCAGCGCGCCGCCCGCCCACTCCACCCGATGTGGGCGCAGCTCGACAGCTATCATACATACATACACACACCTTGGGGTCGTGCGCCTGCGTGTAGGGCTGCATGTGCAGCGCCTCGGGGAAGGCCACGAACTCGCCGCGCTTGGCCAGCGCGCCGCCCGCCCACTCCACGCGGCCGATGTGCACGCACAGCACGCTCGGCAGCTGCGACAACGAACAAACGTTACAGCTCTCTGCCAGAAACATGTGCGATACTCATTTTAATTTCCAATATGTGGACAGCAGCGATGTAGTTAAAGCCTTTAAAACGTTAAATGTTAAGAAAACTGCTGATCTCTGGGGTATTTCTGTAAACATTGTAAAACCATTAGTAGCCACAATCGCACCTGAGCTGGCTTTTATATTTAATGAATGTATGTATCTATTGACTGTGGCGTATTTCCTGATCTAATGAAACATAGTAAAATAATACCTTTTATTCAAATCAGGTTCTCAGTCGGACCCCACTAACTTTAGACCGATATCAAATCAGGTTCTCAGTCGGACCCCACTAACTTTAGACCGATATCAAATCAGGTTCTCAGTCGGACCCCACTAACTTTAGACCGATATCAAATCAGGTTCTCAGTCGGACCCTACTAACTTTAGACCGATATCAATTCAGGTTCTCAGTCGGACCCCACTAACTTTAGACCGATATCAAATCAGGTTCTCAGTCGGACCCCACTAACTTTAGACCAATATCAAATCAGGTTCTCAGTCGGACCCTACTAACTTTAGACCGATATCAATTCAGGTTCTCAGTCGGACCCTACTAACTTTAGACCGATATCAAATCAGGTTCTCAGTCGGACCCTGCTAACTTTAGACCGATATCAAATGAGGTTCTCAGTCGGACCCCACTAACTTTAGACCGATATCAAATCAGGTTCTCAGTCGGACCCTACTAACTTTAGACCGATATCAATTCAGGTTCTCAGTCGGACCTTACTAACTTTAGACCGATATCAAATCAGGTTCTCAGTCGGACCCTACTAACTTTAGACCGATATCAATTCAGGTTCTCAGTCGGACCCCACTAACTTTAGACCGATATCAAATCAGGTTCTCAGTCGGACCCCACTAACTTTAGACCAATATCAAATCAGGTTCTCAGTCGGACCCTACTAACTTTAGACCGATATCAATTCAGGTTCTCAGTCGGACCCTACTAACTTTAGACCGATATCAAATCAGGTTCTCAGTCGGACCCTGCTAACTTTAGACCGATATCAAATGAGGTTCTCAGTCGGACCCCACTAACTTTAGACCGATATCAAATCAGGTTCTCAGTCGGACCCCACTAACTTTAGACCGATATCAAATCAGGTTCTCAGTCGGACCCCACTAACTTTAGGCCGATATCAGTACTGCCGACATTTTGTAAAATTTTTGAAAAGCTTTTTTTAAATCAGCTATCTAAGCAATATATATCACATCTTTAACTTTAACGACAACAAATAGCTTCACTGCAAGCAATTTGACTTTACACGCGTCGATCTCAATCTCAAAAGTTGTTAATTGGTTTTGTGCTAGTAACCTATTACATAATGAAAATAAAACAAAATGAGAGATTTACTCTCCCTAATGTAAAACAGGTGATGCCAACATCAAACTGAAAGGTGAAAGTTTAAACCTTGTAGAAAAAACAGTACTTTTAGGCATAACTTTAGGCAATAAGCTTCAATGGGGCTCACACATAGACCTACTATCGGGTAGAGTGAACTACCTGGTTAGATTTGTATGTCAGAATCGTACCAATGTCACCTACATAGACTGTGACTATTTAATATATTTGCCTAGCAAAATGTATTTCACATATGAACTAAATTAGTTATTATTGAGATACATATCGTATTTAGATTATGTACAAAAAAATTAAAATATATAAAGATAACACAAGTGTTTCCAGGTGCATAGTAGACCAGTCGACACAAACTGAGGAACAGATTATAGAACCTAATTTGAACACATGGAAAAAAGAGAATAATGGTACCTATGTGGTGATTTTAATATAAATTTTATGGTAAATGACAGAATATCAAAACATTTAAATTATATTTTATCGTCACAGCTCGTTCAATCTGTACCTTGCCGAAGCTGACCGTCTTGATGTGCTTGGTGTAGGCTGCCTGCGCGCCCTCGCCGTTGGCTTCGGGGCAGCACTTGTCGCACTTGACGCCTTTCACCATCTCGGGAGCCGTAAAGGCTCGCAGTAGACCTGCAAAACGTTATTTTACATATAGCAGTAACTTAAAGATTAAGATCATTTTTATTTGCATAAACATGTGTAAACTAGGATGACAAAATAAGTAATTTGTAACAACACGTTTTACCTTCGCAAGCGTACAAAATTGTGGCATGCTATAAAACAAGTCCATAAAAATACAAATATTAATTAACTACAATATGACGAATATGACGTCACTGCATGATATTTTTATCAGATAAATTAACATAATTACAATTTGTCATTTAAAAATTCTTCAATGGTATATTTTTTTTAATTTAATTATAAATAACCTATCATTTAAATAGGTTTATAAAAATGATTAAGTGAGGAAAATTTGGAGTTCTGTGTCAATATTCAGCATATAAATTTCATTAAACCGGTATGTAATCCCAAAATAGAGGGAATGGCACCAGTATACCTTCCAGCTTTTAGGACCATATTGTTTTAAGATTTGTTATTTTATGACCTTTCTGACTTGGGTAGTACTAGTTAAAATTTGTAGCAGGACTCCACGAATCTTGGAGTAAGGTTAGAAGCGGCGAACTCGTTTTTGTATAGTCTAGGTCTACATAATATGTATTGAATAATTATTAGATATTACCTGCTAAACTGAATGAGCCAGTCAACCCTGTGCCCGCGTTCGTCATGGATAACGATATACTATCGAATTTGTCATATCGTATTGGACTCTGCAACAAAACAGTTAGATATTAAAAACACACAATTTATGGCCTAATATGCTGAAAAAATTGGATTTGATTGGTACAGAAACCGCAAGGGGCCAAGTAGTAATCCTTGGGGGACTACGCACAAAATGAAACCCAGCTGGAAATGTAATTGTTTATAACGACCGCTTGATACCTATTATTCATATAAGATGCAAACCATCCACGTAAATATAAACCTCTGATACCAATTTCAAGTAGCTTTGTATAATAGGAAAAAGTGATCAATCCACTCGAAGGCACTACTTAAATCGGTATAAACAACGTACCTTGGTATTACAGACAGTGCATTGCATCCTGGAGGCCAGCGTGCCCCGGAAGGGCGGCGGCGGCGCGGGGCGCGCGGGCGCCGGCTGGAACCAGCGCCGCCCCACGGAGCTCAGCTGGCAGAACGACCGCGACACGCCCTTACGCAGTAGAGGCGCCGGCGCCGGCTCTGATCACATAAACAATACCAGTATAACATTATTCATTGTGACGCGTCAATAAGGTCCATGCGGCCGCACTGTATTAAGTATTTTTTGAGTAATTTCCCCCCTCTCGCATTCATTGACTAGCCAAGGGCACGAACTTTAAGCAGTATAATATAACGAATAACTAGGGAAGCGAAGTAAGTGGCAATATGGGTATGAAAATGCAACAAACTTAATCTAGTTGCATCTCAAGATATGTTGTGTGTTAGATTATGGCTTTGGAAGGAGACATAGGGAACAGATATTCCCATCTCCAAACATTTCTATCAAAGTTCCTTGTTCTTATGGAAAAACATTCTTAAAAAATCATAATAATTAAATTACTAACAATAGGTAACTTAAATAATTTAAAACAAACTAGTTAGTAGGTAAACAATTTTGTTTTGCAATTCAACCAGAACAACATCTTTTTTGATTTTTTTAGGATAAACATTGCTACATGAACTAACCAGGATCCACCAACTCCGGCTCGTCCCCGGGCGCGGCGGAAGCGGGCCGCAGCGCCATGAGCCCCGGCGTGGGTGGCGAGGAGTCGGCGCGCGCCGCCAGGGACGGCGGGGACGCCGGCGACGCCAGCGCCGACCACGCGCGCCCCCCGCCTAGCGCCAACGCATCGGACAAACATCCCGGCTGCACAAAAGCCAATTTACATATAAACTCCATCGTGGATCTCATTCTTGCCGTAGCAAGGATGAAGTCAAAAGCTAACCTATCTTATATAAAAAAACTGCATTATCCAACCGCACAGCACAGTAAAAAGCTAAATGGAAAAAAAATCTGTCCTATTCTGTGGTCTGGTTTCCACAAGACAGAGAAAGAAATAGCGGAACCTGGTGTGCCAAAGGAGACTCTTTGATGTCTTTGCCTTAAATTTACCATGCTATTAACACATCATGGTCCCAGGAAGATGATGGGTGCAAACCTGTTGAAACGTTGGGCAATAATAAATTACTTTTATTATTGCCCAACGTTTCAACAGGTTAATAATCTGTTAAAAACCCAGTTGAATGTGTGTTAAATAATGTGTTGGGATGGTAAACGTCTAAAAAACACTTTTACTATAGTGTCAATATACCATAATTTTATAATTTCTTGGTAGAATAACATAATTACTCTTACAAATAATTGAATCATCATTACAGCCAGTCCACTGCTGAACACAGGTCACCCTCATGGATCCCCATGAGGGGTAGTTGCCATACTCACCATGCTTGGCAGGGGGGTTGGTGAGCGTAGTATGAGATGTTGATAGATGAAAAACGCTGCTGCCCATCTTCTGAAGGTATCCCTTACCAGGCTCTTACTGCATCCATAGGCTACTGCTGGGTACTGCTGGTACCCCATGGCAAATAATTAAATGAATAAACTCAAATACTTTTCCAGACCACTGTGAAATGGCTTTTTTTAGATGTTATCTCTGATTGGTTTATGAGCTATCTAAAATATCTTATTACATGAAAATATCTTTTAATTAATATAGTATATAAAAGGCCAGCACCAAACTGGTTAATGCCTTGAGTTCTCTTTGAAGTAGAGTTTCATACCTTCCTAGCCATAGCTATGGTCTCCTCTTCAACACAGGACAGCAACACATGCAAAAGTTCATGTGCATCCTGCTGGTCGGCGGGGATCACCCAGCCCGCTGCCCGCAGGGACTGCAGCACCCCCAGGGGACACACGGGCGTGCCACGCGCCGACTCGTGTGTGCCGTTCACCACTGTTGAAAGCAAGTAGATGTAGTATGCTTCAACTAGTTTTTAACACCAAAATGAATACACATACTTATACAAAAGTGAGTGAAACAAACTCACCCTCAATCACTGTATAAAGTGTAGTTATCATACTGTTGTGACTGTCTGCCTTGGCGTATCTCTTTAGCCATTCTATGAATAAGGGACAGGCAGCCAGCGACTGGAGTAAGGTGTTGAGAAAACATGTTCTACCGAGGTTCTGCAGGCCTGCTATTTGACCTCGGCGCTTCCGCACCTTTGGAGCCCCCCCGGGACCCCATAAAACGAAAGCCCCTACGACAACCGCCGCCGTAAGCCCTGCAGCGACTAAAATCCTATCTCCACCTTCCATTGTCCCAAAGTAGACTCTAGATACTTGGTGTTACCAAATTTATCAAACGTTCTTCTTACACATGGTAAACTAGAAATATTATGGCCATTTATATGTAAAATTATGTATTTTCTACATTGGAATACAAGAAAAATTTACTGTATTTTGTTTTGACATGATTCGACCGTCCGTAGATTTTTGATTAAAAGTCAAAGATAACAAACATGACATAAACTTATGGTTCAATTTGACGTTTCACTTTCCTAACTTCATCTTCTACTTCTTTTATGGCTTTTGTGTGTCTAGTTTTACACAATTCTACCAGTTTCAAGTAACATTATAAAAGGGTTAATTTTATCGTTTTTCTCACGTGTTTCCCATTATCCTTCTGTTCACCCGCTAAGTAATTTCATTGCAAGTGTCCGTATCTCACTTGGCATAGATGGTCAGCACGGCCGCGGCCGTGGGCTTGCCTCACTTCTACACAGCTACATTACTACTTATAAATTTGTTATCATTGTCAATGTCAGCCATCAGTAAGCCAGTCAATTCGTTCCAGAACATCAGACATACAAAGAAGAAGAAGAAGTTCCAATTCATCAAAACAAAAACAGCGATCTATCAACAATCAACTGATTTGTTATTTTACGCCCTACGAATGAATGGAATACCACCTTCTTTAAAATCGAATATAAATAAAAGGTCTATTTTATATAGCGTACGGTCTAATAATTCAGTCATGTTTATATAGCAGAATTAAATAGCTGCTCACAATTTCACATTCAACATCATGATACCTTCCAACACAATTTGTGTCTCCCAAGAGGGTCCTGCAAATGCTCTGGCTCTGAATAAAGATTGCACGCAAGTTGTCATTGCTGGACGAAATGGTAAGAACATCTTAAAACCTGAAGTTCTTTTCTAACCCTAAAATAAATTTATGAAACTAACATTAATTTTCGCAGTATTCAAAGTATTTTCCATCGGCGAAAATGAGTTTTCCGAAGTCTGCAATCTACGTGTGGGAAAAAACTTGAATCTGAACTACTCTTCCATTGATGTAGCATGGAGCACTATTGAGGGTAAAGTCCATTAAAGTAATTCTTTAAATTATGTTACCTTACAAGATGAACAAATGATATAATATGAATATTTTTATTGAGCAGAGAACACACTCGCCACTGCAGCCACCAACGGAGCAGTGGTTGTGTGGAACCTGGTCCGCTCTGGGCGTTCCAAGCAAGAACATGTATTTTCTGACCACAAGAGAACTGTTAATAAGGTAAGATGATCTAAAACACTATTTTTACTCTTAAAAAATAAAGATAAATTAAAAAAGAAAGCTAAGCAAGTCTGTATAATTATACAGTTATTTCTGTATATTCTATGCTGATTGAAAAAGTATTTTGGTTTTCCTGTATACAGTTAGAAGATTAAATCTTCTTAAGTTCTATATTGTACACAATAATAAAACAAATTACTTAAAGGCAGGCTTAACCCTGAAAGAGTTTTGTTACAGCAAACCTTTGGATACAGAGAAAAGATATCTTAAAATCTAAAAGTTGTAGAACTAAGTTGTTCCTTAGTTCTACAACCTTTCAGAATTTGGTGATTTTCATTTAGTAAAGACCTTTAGGGGTACACACACTTAAAATACTCCCTGTATAACAACACAATAGACTATCTGAATATTTATATTGATGGTAGGTGAGCTTCCACCTGACTGAGCCTGCTCTCCTGATCTCTGGCTCTCAAGATGGCATGATGAAGTGCTTTGATCTCCGCATGAAAGAGGTGGCCAGGACATTTATCAGGTATTGCTTATTTATATGAATACTTTGTAGTACCCTCAACCAAAATGCTATCAGCGGGTGTAGAACAATGGAAATGTGGTTGGCCTTCTCTGAGGCACATCTCTAAGATTTTAGGGGCTTATTATTTTAATAAAGTGCAATCTTTGCTCTACCATGGGGCACCGGCAGTAGAATGATGCCCCTCCTCTCTTGCCTGTAGATGCAGTAAGAATCTGCTAGGAGATACCGTCGGAAGATGGGCAGTAGCATCTTTTCGTAATTCCAATACCCTATACTGCGCTCGCCAACCCGCCTGCCAAGCGTGGCGTGTATGGCACCAACCTCCTTATGGTGATAGTACAACCTAAAACCAGGCCCCGAGTCCCCGGTGGCCCCGCTTATCCTGGCTTCGGTAGCAGTCACGGTAACGGCAGGGCTAGGGGTGCTAAGAATCGAGACGATCGGCTACCAACCCCTACGACGACCACTGGGCCTGGTAACACACAACATCCGCACTTTGAGGACAGACGAAAAGATCGTTGAGTTGAAAGAAAAAAATTGTAGATTGGGTAGAACTTCACTGGGACATTTTGGGGTTATCAGAAGTCTGTAGAGAGGGCGAAGACACGATATCCCTCAAGTCTGGTAACCTACTATACTACCGGGAGGGCGACCAACAGTCCCAAGGTGGTGATCGGTTTCGCGTTCATAAGTCACTAATCAACAACAGTATCACCATCGACAGTAAGTCGAGCAGAGTCGCGTACCTAAGCGATATTCGCTGAAGGTTGTTCATCATCGGTCGTTTTCAAGTCCATACGGTGGGGTCCCAGTTCTTTAAGACCCCCCGTACAAATAGACATCAGAAAATTTCTGATGACACCCTTAACCTATTGATTGAACGGCGTTCTTTGCGACTGCAGTCTCCCGATGATGCTCAGTCACACAGGCAGCTCAATAGACTAAATTGGAAATCCTTGCGGCACGATATTCGTACCTTTAATACAGCTCGTATTATAGATACGGATATATAGGGCGGAATAAAGACTCCAAAGTATTCGCGAGAGATAATATTATTGGGCAGAGCCAGATGACGAAATGAAGAGGGAAGATGGCAGCATAACGTCGGGTAAAGCAGAAGTGTTAAGGTAAGTCGAAAGGTTCTATGAAAGGCTCTACGATTCGGTTACTAAACCTGTTTGCAGTGCGGCCAACGACCAAGAGCGAGACTGACCCGGTATTATACCGAGGATATCCCCGACATCAGCCTGTACGAGATCAGGATGGCCTTGTAACAGCTTAAGAACGACAAGGCGCCGGGTGAGGACGGAATCACTTCAGAGCTTCTAAAAATGGGTGGATCACCGGTACTTAAAGTCCTTCAGAAGTTCTTTAATTCCGCCTTACTTGAATGTACGACGCCAAAAACATAGAACGAGGGCGTGGTGGTTCCGTTTTTCAAGAAAGGTACAACACCTTTCTTAAGCATTACAGACCCATCTCGCTTTTGAGCCATGTTCATAAGCTGTTTTCAAGGATCATCGCGAACCGTCTCGAACGCAGGTTTGATGACTTCCAGCCTCCCGAACAAACCGGGTTCCGTAAAGGCAGTACCTACCATAGACCACATACATACGCTGCAAGTCATACAGAAGACCGAAGAGTATAACTTGCCGCTATGTCTCGCGTTTGTGGACTAAGAGAAAGGCTTCGATTCGATCGAAACAAGGTCGGTGCTTGAGTCTACAACGATGCTGTATTGACTATCGGTACATCAAAGTGTTGAAGTGTTTCCACTCCTGAACACAGGTCTCCTTCATGGACCTCCATAAGGGGTAGTTGCCATACTCACCACGCTTGGCAGGCAGGTTGGCGAGCGCAGTACGGGATGTTGATACACGGGAAGACACTGCTGCCATCTTCCTGTATAAAAACGCCACTATGTCAGTTTTCGTGACAACAACCCTTTAGCTCCAACAAGAATTATAAAATGTGCAATAAGTCATGTCAGTACAAAGTTTTCGCATATATTTAATGTGGTGACCAATGTAATGCACCCCAAGCACAACAGAAAGATGTTATAAATAACAAAATACGGGAGTTTATCGCGTAATACCTTTGATTATTCCCGACGTTTTGACTTTGCTTTAAAGTTGTGATCCCAGGTAGACTGTTTTTGTTATCAATATATATATGTATATAAAACTCTTCCGTTCCTGACTGACTGACAGACAACGCACAGCCTAAACCACTGGACCTAGAAACTTGAAATTTGGCACACGTACATAGGTATACCTTGAGTATCCTAGATGTGCACTAAGAAGGGATTTTTCGAAATTTCAACGGGAACGGGAACTACGCGGGTGAAACTGCGGGTTGCGGCTAGTTTATAATAAATTGTGATCGCGAAAGTTTACGAAAATTATTAGAGAGATGGGTTAATAGTTCCACCCCCCTCCAGCAACACGGAATCCATCCGCGACGTGCAGTTCAGCCCGCACCAGGCGCACGCCTTCGCCGCGGTGTCGGAGAACGGCAGCGTGCAGCTGTGGGACGCGCGGCGCCACGAGCGCTGCGTGCAGCAGTTCACCGCGCACTCCGGGCCCGTGTTCGCCTGCGACTGGCATCCGGAGATGCCGTGGTTGGCCACCGCGTCCAGGGATAAGACTATCAAGGTACAACCAGTAGTTTAACTACTATCATGGTTGTAAACGTTATATGCTATATTTACAGGATATTTACCATGTTGCCCCTCCTCTCGTGCCCGTATGATGGATGAAGATGTATGTATGCAGTAAGAGGAAGATGGGCAGCAGCGTCATTCCGTGTATCAACATCCCATACTGCGCTCGCCAACCCGCCTGCCAAGCGTGGTGAGTATGGCAACTGCCCCTTGTAGAGATCCATGAGGGAGGCCTGTGTTCAATAGTGGACGTTTTACGGCTGAAATGATGATTTACCATGATTTGAGTCTCACACAACTGATCACAATATTAATGTTGGTTGTGAGATTTGTAGGCGTTTGATGATGTTGTTTTTGATTACACCGAAAGGTGGTGACCGCGATATCAATCCACACAGATCTGCCTAATTACGAGAACTTTAAGATAAGCCATTGTATGAAAGATCGAATGACTGGTGATTTGTCGCCTAACAATATCTACAAATAGCTTTGTTATCTATACTGATAATGAAATAGAAACTATTTCTGAATATATCGTTTTATTAATCTGTTATCCCAATTCCCTTTCACATTTTTCATGGTGGTGACAAAGACAGATAACGATGACAAGGGAAATTATTGCTTAGACACAAAATATAACAACAGAATGATCTAATATCAGTAATATCTATTAACGTAGTCAACACACGCCAGATAAACAAGTAGGTCAACAGATAACGACGTCTGGCGGCCCGAGTGGATTGAGCTAACGAGCTAACAATATTGATATGGACTAAAATTTTAATTTGTTTGTTTCTATGATGCTGTAGCATAATTCCATGCTCTGTGTTTTTTAACACATACACACACACGCCACAAATTAAAAGTCTATCCGAATCTTTGAGCTGTCCTAAATATGAGTAGTGTGTCATCCACACTACTATTGTATTTACCGATTCGTAGCAGATATGTATTTATGATAACAGTTGCTACTCTACATTGTCGAGTTAATTTATACTTGTGACACATGTAAGATATCTATAGATAGAAAGTGCACATGTCAGTTGTGTTTGTAG
Source organism: Pasiphila rectangulata (assembly GCA_963082625.1). Classification (NCBI taxonomy): domain Eukaryota; kingdom Metazoa; phylum Arthropoda; class Insecta; order Lepidoptera; family Geometridae; genus Pasiphila; species Pasiphila rectangulata. Next base: position 20,441,395 of record OY720247.1, on the reverse strand, counting down.
TCTATCATGTTATGCACAAGTGTTAGGGTTTTATTAATGGAGAATAGTATGGGTCCCAGTATCATGCCCTCATGTATGCAACTATTATATTGGTATTAATATAGCATTATCACCAACGAGTTTGAACTTTGAAGTAAAACTAAGATAAAATGTTGCTATTAAATTTTAAATTATCGTAATTATATAATGCAAAGTTAATGTCGGTATATCCGAATCGTAAGTATTTTTCAATCGAAGGCCTTTGAAAGTTCTATGATTTCATCCCCAATTGCATTTTTTCAACTATTTTATTACTTTTTTCAGGTGTGGGATATACACGCAAAGCCAAACTTGGAGCACACAATATACACAATCGCCTCTGTAGGACACGTCAAATGGAGACCACAGAAAAAGTATGACATCTTCTATCTATCTTACTGTATAGCTTGTCTTTCCCTAGCTCAGAACGGTAACTTAAACATTTTCTTAAATTCGAGTATTAGTACAACAGTTTATTTATCTGTCTCCAAAGACGCAATTAGCATAGTTTTGGATAAAAATTTCTAACGGAATAATATAAAAAACGCCTTGATGGTATGCATTCCTTGGAAGCATAAATATTCAATTTCCGCCGCGAAATCAAGAAACCACGTTTTGTAGCTAGTTTGAAAGTGAGTTTGTGTTTTTTGACAACCAAAAATGTTATCCCAAAAAAAATTGGAGGAAATGAATTTACGATATATAATTTTTTCTGTAAACTGGGTGCAGACACAAAAAACCACACCAACAAATATAAAATCATTGAAATCGGTCTGGACCTTCTCGAGTTATGCCGTTTCGAAATGGTTTAACCAACTCGACTTTGTTTTATGTGTATATACATTTATATATACATTTATATATACATTATATTAGATGATTTGAATGATCCTTTGTTCCGATTTTTTTTTTATTATTATTGTTCCTGCTCTATCCTGCTGTCACCGAACTCACCTACGTAGAATAGACTATAGATTCCATACTACAAATAATTTTAGTTTAGTTAGTTTAGTATGATGCCATGAGGAAGTTGCATTATCGTTTGCAGGTTCCAAGTGGCGTCGTGCGCGCTCGTGCTGGACTGCGCCGTGCACGTGTGGGACGTGCGCCGCCCGCACGTGCCGCTGGCGACGTTCGCGGAGCACCGTGACGTCACCACCGCCATCGCCTGGCAGGCCGAGCCTCACGCCTTCCTCTCCACCTCCAGGGTGAGTTGTGTCACTCGGTGCGAGGTCGTGCGCGCTCGTGCTGGACTGCGCCGTGCACGTGTGGGACGTGCGCCGCCCGCACGTGCCGCTGGCGACGTTCGCGGAGCACCGTGACGTCACCACCGCCATCGCCTGGCAGGCCGAGCCGCACGCCTTCCTCTCCACCTCCAGGGTGAGTTGTGTCACTCGGTGCGAGGTCGTGCGCGCTCGTGCTGGACTGCGCCGTGCACGTGTGGGACGTGCGCCGCCCGCACGTGCCGCTAGCCACGTTCGCGGAGCACCGTGACGTCACCACCGCCATCGCCTGGCAGGCCGAGCCTCACGCCTTCCTCTCCACCTCCAGGGTGAGTTGTGTCACTCGGTGCGAGGTCGTGCGCGCTCGTGCTGGACTGCGCCGTGCACGTGTGGGACGTGCGCCGCCCGCACGTGCCGCTAGCCACGTTCGCGGAGCACCGTGACGTCACCACCGCCATCGCCTGGCAGGCCGAGCCTCACGCCTTCCTCTCCACCTCCAGGGTGAGTTGTGTCACTCGGTGCGAGGTCGTGCGCGCTCGTGCTGGACTGCGCCGTGCACGTGTGGGACGTGCGCCGCCCGCACGTGCCGCTGGCGACGTTCGCGGAGCACCGTGACGTCACCACCGCCATCGCCTGGCAGGCCGAGCCGCACGCCTTCCTCTCCACCTCCAGGGTGAGTTGTGTCACTCGGTGCGAGGTCGTGCGCGCTCGTGCTGGACTGCGCCGTGCACGTGTGGGACGTGCGCCGCCCGCACGTGCCGCTGGCGACGTTCGCGGAGCACCGTGACGTCACCACCGCCATCGCCTGGCAGGCCGAGCCGCACGCCTTCCTCTCCACCTCCAGGGTGAGTTGTGTCACTCGGTGCGAGGTCGTGCGCGCTCGTGCTGGACTGCGCCGTGCACGTGTGGGACGTGCGCCGCCCGCACGTGCCGCTGGCGACGTTCGCGGAGCACCGTGACGTCACCACCGCCATCGCCTGGCAGGCCGAGCCGCACGCCTTCCTCTCCACCTCCAGGGTGAGTTGTGTCACTCGGTGCGAGGTCGTGCACTCCGCATGGCATTGTGAGGCGCTCCAAGTTGATATTGATGCGGTCTGTCAAGGGAGCCGTAATAATAAAATGGAGTTTAATACCCTTAAATGTACAATGTTGACCTTAGGTCGAAGGAAGCGGCCAGTGTCCTTTGATTACATGATCCAGAGAAACCTAGTCCCTGGGACAACGGTGATAAAGGATTTGGGGGTAACTTTTGTCCAAAGGCTCAAGTTTCATGACCATATCCATTATCACCAAGCAGTCCTACCAGAGACTTGGCTTTGTACTTAGAAACGCCCGAGACTTTCGCAGTGATGGTGCTGTTCGTCTTTTGTTTGGGGCCCTGGTGAGGACCAGGCTTGAGGCAAGTTGCTGCGTCTGGAATCCCTTCGAAAGTACGCACGCTCTGTTACTGGAGAAGGTTTAAAACCAAGTTTTTGCTAGGTTGTCTGACCAGACTGCAACACTGTGCAAAGTGTTTCGCGGAAAGATTGATGCCCCTGATCTACATTATCTCTTATTTCTTCTCCAACTTCCATATAATTATCTTCGGAGTAGAAGTCACGGCGATTATACAATATGTCAATGAGTATACTTACTTGGGCCAGTTAGTTAGCTTGGAAAGCAGGCTGGACAAGGAGATCGATCGTCGTGTCGACAACGCCTGGAAGAGCTACTGGTCCATGAAAGAGCACACGAAGGGAAAACTTCCTCTGACACTGAAGCGTTTGACATGTGTATTCTGCCCTCGTTAGAGTATATTGTTCTGTGATTCTGCCCGTCTTAACCTACGGTGCGCAGACATGGTCACTGACCAAGTTGCAAAAGTCCAAACTCAAGATCTGCCAGAGGGCAATGGAGCGTAGCATCCTGGGTTTCCGGCGAATTGATCGCGTTAGGAATACGACGCTACGCTCTCTAACCGGTATTGCCGACGTTGGAGTCAAGGCGGCCAAACTCACATGGCAGTGGGCACACATCCGTCGAAAAACTCTAGAGAGATGGGCTAGTCTATCAACAACATGGGTCCCACAAAAAAGTCGTACGCGCTGAGGGACGATCTTAACACCTTTCGAGAAGATTGGTGGGACATCGCTCTCGATAGAGACGAGTGGGGGGATTTGGGAGAGGCCTTTGCCCAGCAGTGACAATATAGGCTGACACAAAAAAAATCAATAAGTATTATCGTATCACTTTGGTTTTATATAAAAGTAAAAAAAATCAAACTTCATAATTTAAATTCTTTACTTCGTAGCCTTTAATAATATACATCCTGAAAACTGATAGTCCAACTATGTCCTCATCTCGTTGTAGGACTGCACACTATACCGGCACCGCTGGAACGAGGCGGCGCACCCTGTGCTGTGGGCCAACCCGCACGGCGTGTGCGTGTCGGCGCGCGGGGCGCTCGCGCACGCCGTGCCCGCGCGCGCGCTGCCGCCGCTGCCCGCGCCGCGCCCGCACCACGAGCGCCACGTGCCCGGCCTCGGGTACGTACATGCCAGCCCTGACACCCGCTGCTGGGCGCCAACCCGCACGGCGTGTGCGTGTCGGCGCGCGGGGCGCTCGCGCACGCCGTGCCCGCGCGCGCGCTGCCGCCGCTGCCCGCGCCGCGCCCGCACCACGAGCGCCACGTGCCCGGCCTCGGGTACGTACATGCCAGCCCTGACACCCGCTGCTGGGCGCCAACCCGCACGGCGTGTGCGTGTCGGCGCGCGGGGCGCTCGCGCACGCCGTGCCCGCGCGCGCGCTGCCGCCGCTGCCCGCGCCGCGCCCGCACCACGAGCGCCACGTGCCCGGCCTCGGGTACGTACATGCCAGCCCTGACACCCGCTGCTGGGCGCCAACCCGCACGGCGTGTGCGTGTCGGCGCGCGGGGCGCTCGCGCACGCCGTGCCCGCGCGCGCGCTGCCGCCGCTGCCCGCGCCGCGCCCGCACCACGAGCGCCACGTGCCCGGCCTCGGGTACGTACATGCCAGCCCTGACACCCGCTGCTGGGCGCCAACCCGCACGGCGTGTGCGTGTCGGCGCGCGGGGCGCTCGCGCACGCCGTGCCCGCGCGCGCGCTGCCGCCGCTGCCCGCGCCGCGCCCGCACCACGAGCGCCACGTGCCCGGCCTCGGGTACGTACATGCCAGCCCTGACACCCGCTGCTGGGCGCCAACCCGCACGGCGTGTGCGTGTCGGCGCGCGGGGCGCTCGCGCACGCCGTGCCCGCGCGCGCGCTGCCGCCGCTGCCCGCGCCGCGCCCGCACCACGAGCGCCACGTGCCCGGCCTCGGGTACGTACATGCCAGCCCTGACACCCGCTGCTGGGCGCCAACCCGCACGGCGTGTGCGTGTCGGAAAGCGTGGTTTAAGAAGACACTCCAGATACAAGTCATGCTGTGTTTGTAGTAACTTGTCGAAAAATTGTAAGATCTGGAACTGTATGGGATACCCTGTGGCACACCAGAAGTGGCCTTGAAGTAAGCAAGGATTATCCTACAACATTAGCACGTTGTTGCCGATTCCAGAAGTAAGATTCGAACCGTTACACGAGAAGATCCTATATTTCTCAAGCAGCTTCTTGAGAAGTTGTCTAAAATGAACCTTATCGAAGGCACTGCTAAAATCACTGTAAAAGACGTCAACTTGACCACGACTATTAACATCCTGCGCAATATCTGTGATGAATGAAAAAAGGTTGTAACTATCATGGTTGTGAACGTTATATCCAATATTTACGGAATCAGTTTATCCGTGATCGTGACGTGTGAAATTGCGTCGAAATAGCGGGAAACTAAAAAATACTCATATCATGGTAAACATCCCGTAAATATTGCATGGAAAAGTTGGTCACTCTTGACTGCCTCTTCGAAAAACTATGTTGTTCGTTGCAAATGATATTGTTTATGTTATACGACACCCACTCGTTTGCAGCCGCAAGCAACCAACAGCAGGCTCGCTCAGCGCGGCCGCTCAGAGCGTCCTCGAGCGCGCGTTCCCCAACGGCGCGGCGTCCACGCTCACGCGCTACCAGCCCGCGCCCGCCGCCCCGGGCGCCGCCCCCGCCTGCCCCGTGGTGGCCTGTGCGCTGGAGTACCGCGTGCGCGGCGCGCCGCCGCACGAGCTGGCCGACCACAACGCCAGGGTCGCCAGGAAGTACAACAGGCATATGGTGAGTGTCCACGCTCACGCGCTACCAGCCCGCGCCCGCCGCCCCGGGCGCCGCCCCCGCCTGCCCCGTGGTGGCCTGCGCGCTGGAGTACCGCGTGCGCGGCGCGCCGCCGCACGAGCTGGCCGACCACAACGCCAGGGTCGCCAGGAAGTACAACAGGCATATGGTGAGTGTCCACGCTCACGCGCTACCAGCCCGCGCCCGCCGCCCCGGGCGCCGCCCCCGCCTGCCCCGTGGTGGCCTGCGCGCTGGAGTACCGCGTGCGCGGCGCGCCGCCGCACGAGCTGGCCGACCACAACGCCAGGGTCGCCAGGAAGTACAACAGGCATATGGTGAGTGTCCACGCTCACGCGCTACCAGCCCGCGCCCGCCGCCCCGGGCGCCGCCCCCGCCTGCCCCGTGGTGGCCTGCGCGCTGGAGTACCGCGTGCGCGGCGCGCCGCCGCACGAGCTGGCCGACCACAACGCCAGGGTCGCCAGGAAGTACAACAGGCATATGGTGAGTGTCCACGCTCACGCGCTACCAGCCCGCGCCCGCCGCCCCGGGCGCCGCCCCCGCCTGCCCCGTGGTGGCCTGCGCGCTGGAGTACCGCGTGCGCGGCGCGCCGCCGCACGAGCTGGCCGACCACAACGCCAGGGTCGCCAGGAAGTACAACAGGCATATGGTGAGTGTCCACGCTCACGCGCTACCAGCCCGCGCTCGCCGCCCCGGGCGCCGCCCCCGCCTGCCCCGTGGTGGCCTGCGCGCTGGAGTACCGCGTGCGCGGCGCGCCGCCGCACGAGCTGGCCGACCACAACGCCAGGGTCGCCAGGAAGTACAACAGGCATATGGTGAGTGTCCACGCTCACGCGCTACCAGCCCGCGCCCGCCGCCCCGGGCGCCGCCCCCGCCTGCCCCGTGGTGGCCTGCGCGCTGGAGTACCGCGTGCGCGGCGCGCCGCCGCACGAGCTGGCCGACCACAACGCCAGGGTCGCCAGGAAGTACAACAGGCATATGGTGAGTGTCCACGCTCACGCGCTACCAGCCCGCGCCCGCCGCCCCGGGCGCCGCCCCCGCCTGCCCCGTGGTGGCCTGCGCGCTGGAGTACCGCGTGCGCGGCGCGCCGCCGCACGAGCTGGCCGACCACAACGCCAGGGTCGCCAGGAAGTACAACAGGCATATGGTGAGTGTCCACGCTCACGCGCTACCAGCCCGCGCCCGCCGCCCCGGGCGCCGCCCCCGCCTGCCCCGTGGTGGCCTGCGCGCTGGAGTACCGCGTGCGCGGCGCGCCGCCGCACGAGCTGGCCGACCACAACGCCAGGGTCGCCAGGAAGTACAACAGGCATATGGTGAGTGTCCACGCTCACGCGCTACCAGCCCGCGCCCGCCGCCCCGGGCGCCGCCCCCGCCTGCCCCGTGGTGGCCTGCGCGCTGGAGTACCGCGTGCGCGGCGCGCCGCCGCACGAGCTGGCCGACCACAACGCCAGGGTCGCCAGGAAGTACAACAGGCATATGGTGAGTGTCCACGCTCACGCGCTACCAGCCCGCGCCCGCCGCCCCGGGCGCCGCCCCCGCCTGCCCCGTGGTGGCCTGCGCGCTGGAGTACCGCGTGCGCGGCGCGCCGCCGCACGAGCTGGCCGACCACAACGCCAGGGTCGCCAGAAAGTACAACAGGCATATGGTGAGTGTCCACGCTCACGCGCTACCAGCCCGCGCCCGCCGCCCCGGGCGCCGCCCCCGCCTGCCCCGTGGTGGCCTGCGCGCTGGAGTACCGCGTGCGCGGCGCGCCGCCGCACGAGCTGGCCGACCACAACGCCAGGGTCGCCAGGAAGTACAACAGGCATATGGTGAGTGTCCACGCTCACGCGCTACCAGCCCGCGCCCGCCGCCCCGGGCGCCGCCCCCGCCTGCCCCGTGGTGGCCTGTGCGCTGGAGTACCGCGTGCGCGGCGCGCCGCCGCACGAGCTGGCCGACCACAACGCCAGGGTCGCCAGAAAGTACAACAGGCATATGGTGAGTGTCCACGCTCACGCGCTACCAGCCCGCGCCCGCCGCCCCGGGCGCCGCCCCCGCCTGCCCCGTGGTGGCCTGCGCGCTGGAGTACCGCGTGCGCGGCGCGCCGCCGCACGAGCTGGCCGACCACAACGCCAGGGTCGCCAGGAAGTACAACAGGCATATGGTGAGTGTCTATCCCCTCCCATTCTGTTGAAGCAAACTTGGTACGAGAAATCACAACAAGCGTTGGAGGGGTATCAACGGCAGATTCCTTTCCATGACGTTTTGTGGTGATCTTTCCGAAATGTCGGACAACGTAACTCCTTGAATAGCGGTACTTTATATGTATCTTTTATTTTAATATTTTTAGCAAGTCTTTGTGTCATACACGAGCGCCTGATGTGTCAAAAATGAGTAGGTTGTAGAGATTTACGGCTTTATCAGCATTTTTACAGTTTAGCTTACGTAGCGCAAATTACGATACAGCGTAAGCCGATTGTTCCTGCAGTCACACACTTACGCCTGGACTGCATACATCTATTGAAGACAGTCTTAACCCGAGTGTAAGAATATGGTTTGGCAGTTAAATGATGAACAAAATATTAAGGTTTACACTAATTTATTCGCGAAAAATGCTACAACTCATGAGGACCAGAGGAGCGTGCGGTATGCGTGGGGCTAGGATTGCGACTAACTCTCAAGTTCAGGGGCAGCCATGCAAGTCAAAGCTGCCCCCCCACCTGTGCATACCCCGCAAGCTCCTGTACAAAATATTCGGTGCACTTCTATTCACTTTTTATAATCGCGTCGCTATCATCTATTAAGATACGAAAGTCGCGAGTTCTATTCCAGAATAAATTCAGTGAAATTACAAACTAGAATGGCAGTAGAATGTTACCCCTGTGGATGCAGTAAGAGCCTGCTATGGGATACCTCCGGAAGATGGGCAGCAGCGTCTTTCTGTATATCAACATCCCCGCCTGCCAAGCGTGGCGATTATGGCAACTACTCCTCCAAAAACGCACTGAGTTTTCTTTTGCGATACCGCCGAGGTTTGAGGTTATTGTCGTTGATGTTAGATAGATAGATAAAACATTTATTTACCGTACGTTGTTGTAGGTGGGGCATGTGTGGGACATAGTGAAGTGCGTGTATGCGGACGGCGCAGCGGCGGGCCGCGCCAGCCCCGCGCCGCCGCCGCCGCGCGACCCGCCGCGCCCCGAGCCGCCGCCACGGGACCCGCGCACTCCGCCCTACAGGTAACTCTCGCTCAAACATTGTCGATATCCCTCGCGATGGAAAGTTTCCAAATAACGCCAGTACCTAAATGCAGGCCAAGCTCGGGAATTGAAATGTTCAGGCCCATAGCGATCCCACCGGTGTTTGGGAAAGTCTTTGAATCTGCTTTTGACTCAGAGCTCTGTCGTCAAATAGACTCCCAACTTAATGATTGTCAACATGGTTTCAGGGCCGCAAGATCTACGACAACCAATCACATAAATTTCACCGACTATGTTATGGCTAAGATGGACTTAAGATTGCAGGTTGACGCCACTTATTTCGATTTTAGGAGGGCGGTTGACCTTGTGGATAATGAAATCCTGCTCACGAAATTAGCTGCAGTCGGTTTTTGATATAATCTTCTAACTTTTTTCTCTAGCTACCTTAGTAACCGTGTCCATATTTTTAGTTTTAAAATTACAGGATTTTATCGCGTACCTTTTTTATTATTTTCCCGACGTTTCGAACACCTTTCAGCGTTCTTGGTCGCGGGAGGACTGAAACCGTGTCCAGTTTGTAAGTATGGGACGTCATGTGTCCAAAACATACTACACTCGATCGGGCGTTAGTCAGGGTAGTACGTTGGGCCCCACATTATTCCTAATAATGATTAACGATCTCCCGAATATTATTATAGCATCTCAATGCGTCATGTTTGCTGACGATCTAAAGTTATTTACTGTGGTCGGAGATGACACCGAATGTTGTTCTATCCAAAGGGATATTGACCGTGTAGCCGACTGGAGTGCTGCTAATTCTTTGCCATTTAACGTCTCAAAATGTAAGGCCATGACATTCTCTCGCAAACGTTGTACCTACGTTCATAGTTACTACCTTAAGGGCTCACCAGTTGAAAGAGTAAATACGATTCGTGATCTAGGTCTGACACTTGATCCCAGGCTTGACTTTAATTCTCATTTGACCGCAATCTGTAAGCAGGCATGCAAAACGCTTGGGTTTGTAATGCGTGTCACATGGGAATTTAGCGATGTACGTGCTGCGATAATGCTATGCAAAGCATATGTGCGCAGTCGTCTAGAATTCGGATCAGTCGTCTGGGATCCACATGAGGAAAAGTACAATCTCATGCTAGAAAGAGTACAGCGAAAATTCGCACGATACATACACAAAAGAGTATATGGTTACTACCCGTACATATACCCTTCTCTGTACGTATACGGTATGGTTGGATTTGACACGCTGCTACTCAGGCGGAGATTGTTTCTAATAACTCATTATATCAGGCTTTTACGAGGCGAAATTGACAATCCAGCTACTCTGGATCTAATTGGATGGTCGGTACCACGGCGTAATATGGCCGTACTGTGGGAGCGGCAGGTCCGCGGCGCAGGCCCCCGCTGTCCGCGCAGCTGCCCTGGGTGAGAACGCGCGCCGGAGCTGCCTCCCCCACACCTCGAGCACTTGCACTGCTCAACCGTTTTCTTGACTGGTCCAATGAAGCCGACATATTCGCTATTAGTATAAACAAACTCTGTAGATTGACATATTTATTTTTGAATACATGTAATTAATTATTTTAATCACTTTTTGACATTATGTACTTTTTGATCTTATTCCATTCTACTGTTTTTATATTGACATATATATGAAATTGTATGACTATTTTAACCATATCATTTAATTTGTGTTTGACATTATCATATTCATGTTATTTTTTACTGCTACTATTTAACAGAATTTATTGAATTGTTTTTTTAGCCTTAATTAATTATAAATTAACTTTTGAATGTTTTTAGTCTGTAAGTTCAATTGTGTTTCCATAAATAAATAAATAAACTGAAATACTAGATAGCCAGGCTTACTCAATGTAACGTTTAATATTTGTCGCATTTAGTACATTGAGTATATTTATTTGATCCGACGTAGTTAAATTGATTAAGATTATTCATAGATTAGTTAGTTAGATTAGCTAAGGTTAGTTTTTGAGTGTCATACCTGACAAATTTATTATATCATTAGTCCACTAATGAAACCAATTTTTGGAGTTGCAAACGTGCAGCTCAGTACATCACTCGCACATGTAGTGTCCTTGAAGATATCGCTAACTACGTTAATGGGGATTTCAGATGAGCTTTTAGGAAGACCAGGTATCGCGAGTTGTTTACTCGTGTTCCTGTATTGTTTTTTTTTATATCTTTGTGCAATCAATCAAAATAAGCAGATATTTTATTGCTTGTACATCTCCCTGTCAGTTTCTCATCACACGCGGTGGAGGAGGAGCCCTTGGAGCAGGTGGAGGAGTGGGCGGAGTCCTTCCACAACAGCGGCGTGCTCGGCCTGCCCACGCTCAGCATATACATCCCGCCCAACAAGTACGCGCTCCGCCCTATAGGTGAGTTCTATATAATAATTAGGGTCCTTGTGAGCAGCGGTATACAGGAAGAAAAGAATAGGTCCGTGGATTTAACCCTGAGGAACCCCTGACCATATTTCGTACGGTGAATGTGGCGGAGAAAACCTAGCTTGTTACCGGTATGACACGACTGTAGACTGTTGTGTAGCGATTAACAAGTATAGGGCTAAGGACCTAGGAAACGCCATATCAGCTAATTCGAAGAAAAAATAAAATGGTCCTAAGGATTGATCCCTGCGAAACTCCCCTAAGCTCCAATTGACGATGAATTCAGGATGTTTTCTTTAAATAATATAAAATATATACATATCTATGTAGTGGCTAGATGATGCTGTGTGTATAGTCCAGCATTATTTATTTATAATTGAATTCAATTGAAAAATTTACAGCTACTGTACTGCCTTGTTTATTACTGCTCAAGTATGGTTATATTATGACTAAAACTGTAAAATGTAAGCTTCGATGGGAGCAGTGATATATTTAGAGTCGAAAGCCCGCGATTAGTTCAGTACACATCACATGTTTTGTTTCAATCTTTCCTTTCCTGCCATATCACGATACTTCTATATTTCTATACATATTATATGTTAGTCTGTAAGGTATGTATCACATCTTTGTAAGGTATTTTATATGAGTGCGTGATTGGAGAGACTTTACCTTGCCGTAACACAGTTTTTAACTAGCACGGGAGGTAAGGTCTTGAAAATTGTACTTAATATGTAATACTTTCTAAGATTTTATAATAAATATTTGATTGATTGATTCTTCCCATCTTTCCCTTAAAAAAAAAGTTTTGTGAAGCGAACAAATTCATTTATGTGTTTTATTCAATTGAAATGTGTTTTATTCTTTTTTTGTAAATTAAGTACTTATTGTGTTTTTTTTTGTATTGAATAAACAATTATTGACGTTAACGTTGACTATATCTTGTTCTCAAATAATGTGTATCTTCTTCACCAGAGGGTGTAGGCGTGGACGGCTGGGTGTCAGCGGCCAGCGCGCACTACGTGGACGTGGAGGGCGCCGACTGGACGCTCCCTGAGGAGGCCTTCCCGCTGCGCGCCGCGCCGCCCGCGCCGCCGCGCGCCGCCGACCTCGACCCCCGGGACAAGGACGCAGGTATACAATGAGTCCCGGCACCGGTTTCGGAGAGCCTTAAAGTTGCGTCCCCAAAGTATAAGACCATACCTAAGAACTGATACGACATAGCCGTGATGTGAGTTGGTGCTATCTTTTCACCTGATGTACAGCCTTTAACGTTGCGTCCCCAAAGTATAAGACCATACCTAAGAACTGATACGACATAGCCGTGATGTGAGTTGGTGCTATCTTTTCACCTGATGTACAGCCTTTAACGTTGCGTCCCCAAAGTATAAGACCATACCTAAGAACTGATACGACATAGCCGTGATGTGAGTTGGTGCTATCTTTTCACCTGATGTACAGCCTTTAACGTTGCGTCCCCAAAGTATAAGACCATACCTAAGAACTGATATGACATAGTGACATGACATGTCGGAATCAACTTCGACGTTATAATACTACGTAAGTAATCCCCGTATTTACAAAATGTAAATAAGTTACAAGATTTATTTTATTAAGAGACAAAACGATTGGTAAAAGAAAAGATATGTAAATTATACAGCTATATAACGTTTATTTTTCTAATGATAACGAGACATAACTAATATTTTTTTACATCTTAGTTCTAAGTTAGGTATTTTAGAAGCACGGCGGTTGACACATGAGTCTGTATCTGCTTGCAGGTAGAACCGTGGGATCCCTGGGCGGCGGCGGCGGCGGCGGCTCGCCGGGCGGCAGCTCGTCGCCCAGCAGTGGGCAGTCCGCGCCGCCGCTCGACCAGGCGCTGGCCGCGCACGCCAACAGAGATGTATTAACGGCAAGATTGTTACCGATATAACAGAGTTAACAGTGCATGTTAGGACATTTCATCCATCACCAACTAGCCCCAAAGAAACCAGAGCTTGTGTTTCGGGTCCCAAAGACACATGTAATAAGCGACTACAGGTTTTACAAACTTTTCTCTTCAAGATATGATTATAACAGAAACGACTCATCAAGAACACAATCTCAAATTATCATCTGTAGGTTTTTAGGGTTCCGTACCCAAAGAGTAAAATCGGGACTCTATTCCGCTGTTCGTCTGGCTGTCACCAGGCTGGATCTCATGAACTGTGATACAGCCTGGTGACAGTTCAAGTTTTCACAGATGATGTATTTCTGTTGCCGCTATAACAACAAATTTTTGTTTATAATTTATTTCATTATATCGTTAATTTCTGTTACTTAAAACAGAATAAAATAAATATTTAAGGGGGGGCTTCCCCACGCTCGAAAAAAGTTTAAAACTTTATTATTTCGCAAACGCAACCCTAAATCGAAAAATTGTCTTTGCAACCCCCAAATGGTTAATAGTAATACCTATTTAACGATAGCACACAAGATGGGAAATACAAGAAAAAAAGTTCATGCCCATCTTACGCGCATGGGAGGTACCCGAAACTAATTATTATTTCAGCATTTTTGTAGTGTTATCACAGCGTTGTTATTTTATATTTCCATGCAAAATTACTGCATTCTAGAACTAATAGTATCTTTGCAAAGCCGGTGACGACCGGATAGACAGACAGTCAAAGCGAAACTGTAAGGGTTTCTTGTTTTACTACGAAACCCTTAAAAATCATGACTTGTATTCTAGGAAGAAGAAGAAGAAGAAATACATTTATTGGACACACACAGTAAACTTAAAAATAACTATAGTAAAAACACTGACTTATTTCTAATTTTAGTCTAGGAGTACCTACCCAGTTATATATTCTGCGACATAGGTAGTGACAAATAGATGGTAAGCAGCTCACTCAGCGGGTCAAAGCAGTATGAATACTATTTCAAGAAGGGACCTAATGAACAAACCAGTTCACAAAGTTGTGTGAGTCCAAAGGGGCCTGACTCAGCATTATGCTCCCACACATAAGGAATGTTTGGAAGCGCTGGTTTTCAGTCAGACCCTATTTATTATCTGACTCGGTAAAATAAACATCATGTACCAAAATAAGTAAATAAATATATATAATAATTGGTGCATAATTAAATAAATGAATAAATAGTGCATTGCAAATAATATAAATAAAATAGCTAAAGTAATAGGACATTGAAAAAAATAATAATGCCAGAACTAACATGGGACCAAACAGATAATATAGAATCTTACAATAATAAAATAGAGTCGACCATATTACAGAGTCTAAGAAATATGAACTCAAAAGAAAAAACAAAATGTATCATATCAAACGAAATAAAACTAATGCTAAAAAAACGTGCCGAGCTACAGAATAAAAATCCAAGAAGTAAAGAAGAAAAACAGGAACTTTCATCCTTGTACAAAGATATTAAGAAAATGTTAAAAAAAAATTTGAGGAACATAGATTAAAAACCATAGAAGAATGTCTAAAAACAAAGGGAAGTCAGAAAAAAACTTACAAGATACTAGATACAAAAAAAATTTGGATACCTAGGCTTAAAACACAAGGAACATCGAAATATGCAGAAACAAGGACTGACATCGTTAAAGCAGCGACAGATTTCTACAGAGACCTTTATAGAGACAGGAAACTATTTAAACCGACAGAAACAAATCCAAAAACCCAACATCAACTAACAGGACCTATCGTAGAGCTATTCAGGGAAATAGAAATTTTAAAATTGATAGGAAAGATGAAAACGAGAAAAGAGTCCCGGACCAGGTGGAATACCTAATGAAGCATTCAAGCTGGGAAAAACAATTTTAATCGCTCCCCTGACAACACTTTTTAATAAAATACTAGAAGAACAAATAACACCGAGAAAATGGGGTGAGTCGAACATAACGTTACTATATAAAAAAGGTGATGCAAAGGATTTGAACAACTACCGGCCAATCAACCTACTCCCGTCGATCTACAAACTTTTCGCATCGTGCCTGAACATGAGGATAGAGCAACAAATTGAAGACAACCAGCCGGTAGAGCCGGCCGGGTTCCGCCAAGGTTACAGCACTGTCGATCATCTGCACACCGTGGAGCAAATCATAGAGAAACACATAGAACTTCAGCAGCCACTCTACCTGGCTTTTATCGACTATGCGAAAGCGTTCGACACAATCTCACACGATAGTATATGGGAAGCTCTAGAACACCAGAACATACCACAACAGTATATAAACATCATAAAGTATATTTATAGCACCAGTGTAAGCAAAGTAAAGTTGGACAGGCTTGGTTCTGAAATTAAAATATGTAGAGGAGCGAAACAAGGCGACCCGCCTTCACCAAAAATCTTCATAGCCGTGCTACAACACTAACTGAAAAAGTTAAATTGGGGCCAGAAGGGTATTTATATCAATGGTAAATTCCTGAGCAATCTAAGATTTGCTGATGATGTTGTGCTATTTTCCAGAACTTCCAAACAGCTAGAGGAAATGCTATCCGATATATGTAGAGTAAGCGAGGAAATAGGACTAGAACTTAACACATCAAAGACAAAGCTAGCAACTAACAGCACTAAAAACCCTATCTCAATAAACCAAAACCAACTAGAATATGTAGAGAGCTATGTCTATCTTGGCAAAACAATATCATTCAACAAGAAGAGACACAAAGAAGAAGTCGAGAGAAGGATAAACATGACATGGAAAAAATTTTGGAGCCATAAAGAAATCCTTAAATCAAATATACCAGTAAAATATAAAAAAAATGTAATGGACACTAACTTACTCCCTTGCTTAGCTTATGGATCACAAACCTGGATCTACAATGAAAACACCAGACAAAAAATACAGACAACACAACGATCTATGGAACGAAGCATACTGAACATCAGGCTACAAGATAGACAAAGTTGCAAAGATATAAGAGAAAAAACAAAAGTGATAGATGCATTAACATATACCCAAACACAAAAGTGGAAATGGGCCGGCCACTTGGCGCGCCAGCAAAACGACAGATGGGCCCGAAGAACGACGGCGTGGACTGGACCGACAGGAAAAAGAGCCAGAGGCCGCCCTCAAGAAAGATGGGCCGATGAAATAAAAAAAGTAGCGGGGACGCACTGGATGGAAAGAGCAGAAGACAGAGACGCATGGAAAAGTATGGAGGAGGCCTTTACCCGAAAGGGGCCTTAACTTATATATTTTGTTTGTTAACTTCATCATAATCTAATACCCAACTGTTTTATAAGTTATTGAAATAAAAGGCTTTTTATTTATTTATAATAGGACATTGAAAACAATACGTGTAAACAAGGGAGGAATAGCAATATTATTAAATTAAACTAACGTCAGGTTTCAAATGTCAACTTCAAATTATGACGTGGCAACATGTCGGCTATAAAAAAAGAAGAAATCCCAATGTGTCTCCATCGAGAAATTTATAAATGAAATTAAATCTTATCAATTGTAAGGACACTTCGGACTATGCTAAGATACAAAGGAACAACAATTGTCGTGTCCTTAAAACATATGATCTGCTTCGGAATAACCTTAGAGACGAGATGATGTTAAATAGTTGTGTCGATGTGCTCTCTTACGTTCTAAAATTTTATTGGCCAGGTCGTTAATAAATATTACAAAAACAATGGGACTCGGATGGGACCTTGAGGAACCCCAGTGGGAATAGATCTCTCAACCGATGAGTAGGTATACTCTGAGTCTTATTAACTGCGATCGGGTTTTCAAATATGAATCACACCATCTTAGTTAGAAAATACACAGTGAACATGACAGTTTCTTGAGAAGTAATTTATGGTCTTTCAGATCAAATACTTTGCTAGAGTCTGTGTTTATGCGATTTATACGTTTCTGTCCACATTCTTGCTAATGTCTTGGATAAGGCCTAGCTCTAATGTTTACTCGTCTGACACTAGATTCTCTTTAACAACACTCCGCAGTTTCACCCGCGTAGTTCGTGTTCACGTGGGAATATGGATATAAAATAGCCTATGTTTTGTAGTTTTGAGCTTATTCGTTACAAACATACAAAATACAAATATTTAATCTTTATAATTATTAGTCAGCAATAAGTAGCGAACTAAATCGCAGTTTGAATGGCGTTCGTGTGCAGTGGTCGATGACGTAACAGGTCAGTTGCTGTTCCAGCTGGAGGAGGCCGAGAGCGAGGTCGGCGGCGGCGCGGGCGCGGTGGCGGTGCGCGCGCGCGAGGCGGCCGCGCGCTGGGACGCCGCGCCGCTGCTGGCCGCCGCGCTGCGCCAGCACGCCGCGCTGGGCGACGCGCAGACGCCGCCCGTCGTGCTGCTCGCGCTGGGCCGCCAGAGGTGCGTGCCGTCACCGTGCATACGCAACTAAAGATGCGAGGAGAACCCCACTACAGGGGAAGCGTTCGCGCTACTGCATAGCGTCGAGCTTGGAGCTATCGTTCAATTTCTTGTTCTCTGTTTATAGCTGTGATTATAAGATATTGGTGTAGTGTCGTCGATGCAGTCTCAATATTTTTACGAGAATATGAGACTGCGTTGGCGACACAACACCATCTACCTATGTATAAATACGAACGGCTATCCGATTAGCGCGTCCCCGCCACAGAATGGTTGTCTTTCGTGGCAGCTTTAGATATGTGTGCTGTCACGAAATGTTGGAATAATTAGCCACCACCAAATAGGAAGTCTGGATTATTTGTAATTTTAAAAAATGCTTTAATTTTGTTGTCAACAGTTTTATTTATGTATGACACAAAATAATCTTGTACATTTCTATTATTTTTTTGTGTATAGACGCATTGTGTCGCGCTAAAGGAAAGTTCGTTCGTTCCAGGAGCGACCTGTTCCCCTACATCGACGAGGGCACGCAGGAGCACTGGCTGCTCGGCTACATCGAGCTCCTGCAGCGGAACAAGCTGTGGAACCGCGCCACAGAGGTCGGTGGCTACTTGAGAACCACTCTCCTGCTGTACACATTAATTTATTGCTGTTTATTACTTGCTCTACCTAGAGGAAACGTTTTAATCGGCTAAGGTTTACAAAGCGTTTACCCGAGGTTAAGGTGGCTCTGGATGGAGTGCCGATTTACGAACAACCCGCTGGCAGATGCGACAAGTCGAGGAGAGATCAAGTTCGCCAGAAGTAGCTTGAAAGGGAAGTTGCCTTTCACCAATATCAAGATAAATCGACTGATTTAATACCCAATAATAGATCAGACCGAGAATGGGTGTGAAAAAGGAAAGTAGCAAGACTCATTCAATGGACCGACGCTGTCCCGGGATCGTGTTAGCTCCATCAACCTGCCCGCATTATAGACTACTAGGACCTTCTGATTGCGTCAGATTATTATATTCTGATTATGTGAAGTAACTCGTCGTCGGTCGTTAATTTATAGAGGAAATAGAGTAGGTCAAGAACACTTCCCTGAGGAACTCCAAAAGCTACTTCTTCATCTCTAATCTTGATACCTTTATTACAACCTGTTGAGTGCGATTTCTTAGGTAGCTCTGATAAATGCTCAAGGCTCTGCCCTCGATACCGACTCATTCCAGTTTGCTCAGTAAATGTGGCACCGAAACTGTGTCAAATGCCTTGGATAAGTCTAGAAAAAACCCAACAGATTTCAGTTTATTTGGAAGAAGGTTAAGCGGTGGGTGCTAGCGGCTGATTAGATATAGTTTTTAAATGGATTCGTGGTCGCAGGTGGTGCGTTGTGCGTGGGTGAGCAGCGTGTGGCAGCTGTCCCAGCAGTCCACGTCGGTGTCGCTGTGCTGCGCGCGCTGCGGGCGGCGCGGGCGGCCGCCGCACGCGCGCGCGCCCTGCTCGTGCGCCGGCGCCGCGCCGCCGCCGCCCGCGCCGCGCCCGCCGCCGCCGGACGTGTGCGCGCTGTGCCACCAGGTAACACTCTCCCAGCAGTCCACGTCGGTGTCGCTGTGCTGCGCGCGCTGCGGGCGGCGCGGGCGGCCGCCGCACGCGCGCGCGCCCTGCTCGTGCGCCGGCGCCGCGCCGCCGCCGCCCGCGCCGCGCCCGCCGCCGCCGGACGTGTGCGCGCTGTGCCACCAGGTAACACTCTCCCAGCAGTCCACGTCGGTGTCGCTGTGCTGCGCGCGCTGCGGGCGGCGCGGGCGGCCGCCGCACGCGCGCGCGCCCTGCTCGTGCGCCGGCGCCGCGCCGCCGCCGCCCGCGCCGCGCCCGCCGCCGCCGGACGTGTGCGCGCTGTGCCACCAGGTAACACTCTCCCAGCAGTCCACGTCGGTGTCGCTGTGCTGCGCGCGCTGCGGGCGGCGCGGGCGGCCGCCGCACGCGCGCGCGCCCTGCTCGTGCGCCGGCGCCGCGCCGCCGCCGCCCGCGCCGCGCCCGCCGCCGCCGGACGTGTGCGCGCTGTGCCACCAGGTAACACTCTCCCAGCAGTCCACGTCGGTGTCACTGTGCTGCGCGCGCTGCGGGCGGCGCGGGCGGCCGCCGCACGCGCGCGCGCCCTGCTCGTGCGCCGGCGCCGCGCCGCCGCCGGACGTGTGCGCGCTGTGCCACCAGGTAACACTCTCCCAGCAGAACTGTTTGTTGTGTTGATGTATTTCTGAGCCTATTAAGTACATAGACAAAACGATTCGATTTTTTACAGACATGCGCTTTCCAATCAAAAAACCTGTCTTCTGTGTGATTCCCAATTTTACTTAACGTATTAGTGATGGTGCTAGACAATATAATAGAATACTTCTTAATTCCGCAGGTAGTGCGCGGCCTGTACGCGTGGTGCCAGGGCTGCGCGCACGGCGGCCACCTGCACCACATGAAGGCGTGGATGGCGCAGCACCGGCTCTGCCCCGCCGGCTGCGGCCACCGCTGCCAGCTGCCCTGAGCGCGCCCTCACCATCCTCACTGACTGGAGCACTGCTGCAGCACCGGCTCTGCCCCGCCGGCTGCGGCCACCGCTGCCAGCTGCCCTGAGCGCGCCCTCACAATCCTCACTGACTGGAGCACTGCTGCAGCACCGGCTCTGCCCCGCCGGCTGCGGCCACCGCTGCCAGCTGCCCTGAGCGCGCCCTCACCATCCTCATTGACTGGAGCACTGCGCCAACACATCTGTCTTCATCAACACTACCTTCAATGTTACACTATCCACATCCTGACTTCATTCACTGCTGGATATAATAGGCCTCCCTTATTATTGTTTTTTTTATATGACTTAATGACGAGACAAGCCGATGGCCCACCTGATGAAAGCGGTAACCTCTACCTATTACAACTGCAATGCCGCGGTGAGCATGGTTACGAAGTATGTGACCATGTGACCAACGCTGCATTGCATTGCGTCCGTCACCCTGAGACTAGAGTTGTAAGGTCTCATGTGTCCGTAATTTACCGCCCCTTACCCATCCGGAACACATGAACGCAGACATTACTGGTTGGCGGCAGAAATAGGTATGGTGGTAATACTTCCCTGGATAAACTACAAAAAGTTCTGATGTAATTGAAAAGATGTAACCTTATCACACTGCCACGCACCACGCTGCATGTTGCGTGTATTCAGTATTTCAGTATTCAGTATTCATTTATTAACCATTCCGTTACATTTCATAACATTGGCAAGTCATAAAAAATACAAATTAATTTCATCAAAAATACAACATAACCTAATTATAAACATCAGGGTAAACAGTGGGAACATATTTTTTTATGTGCGTAGAGATCAGAAAATGTACAACTCATATATTCATTGATATGATAAAATGGATGACACTCAAAGAAACATTTTAGAATTGATTTGAATTCATTGAAAGGCAGCTGAGTAATTTGTAGAGGTAACTTATTGTACATTTGAAGCTTAATGCAAAGTCCTTGATTTTTTGTCTTGACAAGTCGCGTTCGGGGTATATGTAGTTTCTCTTTATTTCGTGTATTATAGTTGTGCTTTTGCTTTTTCATAGAAAATTTGTCCTTATCTAAGTGAATTTCTAAAAGACAGTTAAAAATGTAAAGTGATATCACCGTCAAAATTTTAGCTTTTTTGAAGTACGCTCTAGCTGAAGTTAATCTATGCAAGCCATGTATTATTCTTATAGATCTTTTTTGGCAAATTAGAACTTTTTCTATGTGAGACGCATTTCCCCAAATCGTTACAGAGTAGCTGATTATGGAGTGACAATAGGCATAATAAACAGAAATAAGGGTTTTTTGATCAATTATAGGTTTGAGTTTAAACAAAACATAATTCGCACTGACCAACCTCTTGCATATGTTATCTATATGGCTGTCATAGCAAAGAGTGGAATCCAAAGTACACCCTAAGAATCTTACTTCTTTTATGTTATCATTTTTGGACTTCCTTTTACTTGTGTATCTCAAAATAGTCGTCTTATCAGCGTTTAGAATGATACCATTACTTTCAAACCACTTTCCCAACAATCGGATAATCAGATCGGTTTGTTCTTCGACTACCTCGACTCTTTTATTCTTAATTCCAACATGCGTATCATCTGCAAAAAGAGTCACTAAAGCCCAATCCGGTAAAGAGTGTGTAATGTCGTTCACATAAATTAAAAATAGTAGTGGACCTAGAATGGAACCTTGTGGAACTCCTATGTTACTAACTTCTAAATCAGAGTTTATATTATTAATACTAACCGTTTGAATTCTATTTTTAAGATAAGATTTTAAAATTTCTAGTTCCCTCCCTTTAAATCCATAAAAATCAAGTTTATGAACGACGTGTCGACGCACCTACGCCAACGCGCGTACTTGCGGGAGTGCAGATCTCCATCATCGTGCGGGTATTTCACTCTCACGCGCGTCGTTGCGTTTTGTGGATTCACGGCGGCTCTGACTCTTTTCATTCAAAGCTGTTCGCTATACTGCGGGACGTGTGCCATACCTTGCGTCACGGCCCGCACCTTCGCGCGTGAGTGCATGTTTCTCCGCACCTACGCGCGTGAAAGCATGTTTCTCCGCGCTTGAGCGCGTGATCTGATTGAACGCGCGTATGCATTTTCAGTGTGTTGGACTGTGCGTGCTTTCTATACAAACGTAGGTACTTAACAGCAACGTTAGAAGACGCATTCACGCAACATGCAGCGTGGTGCGTGGCCGTATGTGAGCCGTCTAACTGTACGGACATTGAAGTGCCTGTGACGTGCCGCGGGTTTTCCTCGCGATGTTTTTCTTCACCTCCGGAGCACGTATTAATGACACACATTGTTTTCTTTAATCTATATTTTTTTAATTAAGAGTGACATGTACAGAAGACAACTGATTTTTTTTGGTTTTCATTGTATTATTGCTTTTTTATTTAAAAGCAATAATTATAATGAATTAAATTGTGTTATTGTATATTCATGCTTTTATATTCTGTATTTTGTGAAATAATATAAATTGTTACATAGGTTTAAGACTGATTATTTTTATATTGTTACCTAATCATTATAAATATAAAATAAAAGATATTTTCAGCATGAAAATGTTTTATTCCTACAATATTTACAAATAAAATAAGACTTGATTTCTTCACTTTAACAACTTAAATGTACACACGCCGGCAAGATTAGGGGAACAGGCAAGAAACCTCGTTTTTTTCATGTCGTTGGGTAGTTTTTGTAAGTGGAATATTTTTTTTAATCTATAAACTCCTTGGAATGATGTCCAAAAAAAATTTTTGTTATTCGAAGTTTAAACATTAAATTATACCCACTTGAGTGTTTGTTGACAATTTGTTATTGAAAGTTGCTATACATTAAAAAATGCATAGAACATGTTTGGGACGCCCTTGCAAGGGTACCTACATCAGAGGAACCCAGCTCCCAGGAACGTCGAGCTGAAATTGGCCTTAGTCGAAGAGCGGGAGAATCTGCCTCAAGAAATGATTGATGGCATCAATGGAGACATGGGAAAACGCATTTAAGCACTCATGAGCCCGCGGAAGCCATAGCGCTATTTTTTTTGTATGGTTTACTTTGAAAAGAAACTGCATTCAATTTGTTAAGCTCCATTTCGTCAATCAGTATTTTTCTTATTTTATGAAATTTTCCCTTGAATTAAAGGAAATTTAGTATGAAATCGTGTTTTTTTATTTACCTAATATCTATAATTTTAATTAAAAAAAAACTGAATTTAAAAATAAATTAAAGATTCAATTTTCACCTTTGTTCCCCTAATTTTGCCGGCGTGTGTACATCACCTCCCATGAGTGCAGCAACTCAAAATGTAATCTATCGACTCAAATAGTGAGCCGATTCATTTGTTAATAATAAATGCATTGTTCACTGGCGAGTAAATACAACACCACGACCAAATAAAGTTGAGCAGGCTCGGCTAAATGATAACAGCGGTAAAACCGGCCGTACTTTAGAAAAGAAAAATGCTACCTATGTAGAAGAAGAAAGTATACGATATGACGGATATTAACATTTCCAATATTCCATTGCGTTAAATTTTAGCGGTAACCGCATTAAACATATCAGGCTATCCTAAGAATTAAATTCTGACGTCACCTTAAAGCTTAAACAACCTTTTATTATGGAATGGAAAGGACGTGGCCAACCGAAACCAAACAGCATTTTCATTAAAATCCAACTGACTAGCTTTGGTCATCCATCATATTTAAGTCTTAGCTAATTGAAAGTTACAGTGCTTTGGTGACATGTGCGCCCCAGGAGCAGCCGTGGAGCCCTAGCAGATGGTGCAGCACGGGGCTTTGCAGGTCCTGTTCTTGCCTTCCACAGCCTCCTCGCCGGGCGCCTGTCCGCGCTTCGCGCGCGACATCGAGCGGATCAGGCTCAGGAACGCCTGCGGAAGGACTAGTTCAATCCACGACTCGACAAGTGTCCGTGCTTAGTTCCTATTTGTTATTACCAGTCGTCACTTCTGGTGACAAATACTACTAATATTATAAATGCGAAAGTTTGTGAGCATGTATGGATGTGTAACTCTGAAATTTTGATAAAATATGTTGACCAAGATTAACACATAGGCTACAGTTAATCCGGGTACAAAGCATGCGAAGTGGCGGACATAAGCTAGTGTAAAATATTTTAAAAATAATCCCTACAAGTGTTGCCAGTAGTGACAATGGGCAATAACAGCATTAATCAATAAGATTAGTATTACTACAAATCATTTCAGCCGCAGGACTGCTGGTCTTTGACTTCTTCCTCATGGATCTCTAAGTCTTATGGGTGTTTTGGCACTCTCACTACGCTTGGCAATACTACAATTTAAAAGTAAAAATTTGATCAGTCTTTATGATGATGGTGACATCATGAAAGTGGGTAGTAAAAATAAAAACATTGCGCAGGCCTTAATTTATGTGGTATGTCTAAATCGAGGGGCAGTGTTGGTACGTACAAAATTAAAATAGAAAAGAGTGTGAAATACAAACATCCACCACATTATTGGTTATTAGGTATGAACTACTTGTACCTACGTATTATAAATATTTTTTAACAAAAAAACCGACTTCAAACAGGAAACTTATTTTTCGTTTTTGTTCCCCTCGATTTTTTGGGATGCCATCATCAGATCCTGGTTTCTTTTTCTTGGAATGGAGATACTTATACCAAGGGACCATCTTTGGTATATCATCAAAAACTCCTTTTTTATTGGGTCAAAAATCTGAATGATTGGGACTTCTTACGTGAAAAACATAATGTTAGATAGGAAAAAAATTATCGACAACATGCATTACATTCACCAAGTTAGGTTAGTTAGTCAAATCACTGCAAATCTTACCTTGTTCCAACGAGATAGCGCTGTTTGGTTTCTAGCCCTCAAATTACAATAATAACACAACAATATATTTGCAAATGTTTATATTCCTGCATTAATATCAATATTTATAAATTTGTATAGTGTTCTATACATACATATTTGTTACAATACTTGGAACATCTTATCTATAGGAGATACATACAAAGGACATGATTGCACCTACAAGCCTACTACTTACAGTCTAAGCCTGTTCTTACGAGCTCTCTAACGTTCAAAATCATTAATCAAGCGACGGATACTTTTGCCTCGTTCAACGTAAATTGCGCAACTCAAAATGCGCGACTTAAGCCTCCCAAAGTCGATTGGCCGCAGCCATTACCTCAGCATAATAATTAATAATATTCAGAATAATAATAAAATAATAACATTATTCTGAGGTCATTACAGTACCTCCGAAATTACATCTCAATGACAGTATTGACAGGATTTTTTAAAATAATAACCTATCGACAATTAAACTTAATCACCGCATTCGAGAATTACTTGTAAGTTGTAGGAAAGGCGGCCATGATACTTCGATGTCAAAGCAAGTAAGGGGGAAACCTGATTGGTAGTCAATTGACGCCCTTATTGTACCTTATTACAGAAACTATGGAATAAAAACCGAAGCTGATTTAAATGGTTTAAATTGGCTTCATGAGAAATTACATTCTCATTATAACAGAAAATTGTATTTCTCTGCAGAATCAAACGAGCATGCTTAAATAGTGAAACTACGCATAACTAGCATTCTGCTCAAGCAACGCTATAATATAACTAGGAGATTTTAAAGAAAAACTATAATTTATGAGTAAAAACTTTAGGTATGTATCATTGAAACAATAACAAGAGAAATAAATTAGTATAAAATAAATGTGTCTCCTCTTCAAAATCAGACCATAAACCTACCTAATAAATAATTTTGCATTGTGACGCTTTACTTTTGATTGTATCATAGTTTTGCTTCTTGTTCTTTCTTTAATTATACTATTTAAAGATATTCAACCTTATTTCTTGAAGTATTAAGTTGCATTTATAAATTTCATTGAAATAACTATAAGGAGGAAACTGTAGAAGTCATGTTTCGAAGTTATGAGAAAATAACACTGAAATATGAACTCTGTTGTCTTCAGATAAGACTGTTATACAACACTGGGCGTAGTTACTACGCTTTGACGGCATCAGTGTGCGACTACCTACACTTAACTCTTAATTTAAATACAAAACCTAACCACTAAAGTACATGCGCGTACAAAATGTGTACCTGGCTCTGCGGCTGTTTACACAAAAAGTTATCAAAACGTGAAGAGAAGTGACAAGTGCGAAGGGTGTTGTAAACAGCGCCATTATAGTTTATTGTCGTGTATTTATAAGAGTTTCGGTAAATAATTTAAGAAGATAATAACTAAAAATACAAAACGTGCAAGCACTAAGCCTATTTAATCAGTAATGAGTCAAATCCTGTTCTCAATAAATACAAATATAAAAATCAAAAGTACCGTACGTACTTATTCAGATATTTTTTTGCAATTCATACTGCATTGCTAACCACTGAGAACAGTATTCGTTAAAATGCCAGCACCAAACATGGCTGAATTTACACATACATTTAATAGCAATATGCCGCTGACGTATACAAAGTCATATCACATAGGAATTCAGTGATATTGTGCTCTACTTAGACCATTCATTTTTAAATAAGAAACAGTCCGAGAAATAGTTATAAACACGTGTCATAACTACCTAGTATTTTGTAGTCCGAAATCACTGAATACCTACATGCGTCAGCGCAGGCGCACAGCACGCGCACGGGCGCGCGGCGCGGCGGACGTTGCAACCAAAACAACGCACAATCGGAATTTCGCAGATCTTAATCGAGAACACTCTCTATTAACATTACATCAAAACTACATTATTATATTCGATATACACTGCACTTCGGTTGAGGACACATCTGATCAAAAACCTAAACGTAAAAACTGTTGGCAATTCATCGTTCCTCAGACATGCCTCCAACGATGCATGTATATTATATTATGTCAGATATTCACAAGCCAAAGTTCCAGAGCGATCACATCACACAAGCAAGTTCCAAGCGAGTCCCGTCCAGCGTTCAGCCGTTCATGTTGAGTCTTATAGCGCAGCTCTTAAAGATCATAATAGTCTGTCCCAAAGATTATAGACAGTTCTAACTCAGATTTACAAATGTGAGTTAGAAAAGTTGATAACACCCAAATGCAACCCTACTGTCCTGAACACAGCATAAGTCCCAGCTGGTTCAGCGGTAGAAACTGCGACGGATCGGCGACAACGCGAGAACAAGGTCCTACACTCGCGTGAAGCGGGCCCGGCGCCGGCGCGGGCGCCTACAGCAGGGCGCACTTGATCCGCCGGCGCTTCTTCTTGACGTCGCCGTTGGTGGCGCGGCTGTCGTCGCTCTTGCGCGAGCGTATCTCGCGCATCAGGTCGTAGAACACCTGCGCCAACACCCCACACCCGTTACACTCACACACATACATTGAAACATACCCTCCTAACGTAGAAGACCTACCTACCACACAGACCTAGACGGCCTAGTAGCACTATGAACATTTATATTTGACTGAAATTTATTGGTGATTTGCAATACAATACAAAATACTTTATTGCACACCTATTTACCAACAGGTTTACAGGAATCCAAACTCCAAGCTGAGCTGAATACTGTTCTGAACTGAATATTGTCCAGTATTAAGTTCGAAATTCTTAGACATAAATATAAGAATTATTACTGAGGGAAATCCAAAAAGGTGATTAACATTAAACAAATCTAATCTAATCATGATTTAACCGATTCTTGTTATTCACAAATGTTTAATGAAGCACCTAATATTATTAATCAAGATCTGCGCCCGAAAGCTATCAGAGCCTTGTTTAAACAATGGACATAAACTATGGAATCATCATCCGATTGATCACAGAGTTTAAAAAGACAATGTTTGTTACTTTGTCATGGTTCTAACACAAATAATTTCCCACAAAGTTTGAATAAAACAACACAAAAGCGAGCCCAAAACCCATAGGACCACAAATTATGCTTGAAGAGTTGCAAAGCTGGTCCAACCTTGATATCTCAAAATATTCAAGGTTGCCGTCAAGCCT
The DNA here is from genome assembly GCA_963082625.1 of Pasiphila rectangulata. Taxonomy (NCBI): domain Eukaryota; kingdom Metazoa; phylum Arthropoda; class Insecta; order Lepidoptera; family Geometridae; genus Pasiphila; species Pasiphila rectangulata. Next base: position 20,413,463 of record OY720247.1, on the reverse strand, counting down.
TGCAATTCTATGAGCAGTCAATAGACATCCAAAGCCAAGCGGAGCTGCATTACCAAGTCTTTTAGTTCAAGCGAATTCAACAAATATCGTCTAAGCACTAACTAATGTGCTCAGGCTTGGCCGTGGATTCAAGAGAAATTTAGATAACACTTTTCTAGGCAGCGCTAGAACATTGCGGTAGGTCTAAGATCAGCTAAATCAGTACCCACTTCTTGTTCCTAAATGTCTTATACAGTTTGCCCAGCTGAATAAGATCCGAGACTGTCGAGATGAGCATAGACCTGTTATCATATTTCTACTCACCACTAAAGGAAGTTTAATGGTGCCTTGGGTGTATAGTGTTGCCCCTCCTCTCTTGCCTGTAGATGCAGTAAGAATATGCCAAGGGATACCTCCTGAAGATGGGCAGCAGCGTCTTTCCGTGTATCAACATCTCGCTCTGCGTCTCAGATCAGTTCTTGAAGATCTATGAGAGATGGCCTACGGCTGAGATGATGACGGTGAAGCTTAATGGTTGTCTTCCGGTTGGACAGTCGGTGCGGACACGCCGGCGTGGGGCGTGGGGCGGGGGCGTGAGGGGGCAGGTACCTTGTCGACGTTGTCGCGCGTCTTGGCGCTGGTCTCGACGTAGGGCACCTGCCAGGCGGCGGCGCGCTCGCGGCACGCGTCCAGCGGCACGCGCCGCTTCTCCGCCAGGTCCGACTTGTTGCCCACCAGAAGGAACGGGATGTTGTCGTCGTTCTTCACGCGGAGGATTTGTTCTCTGCAATTCAAAGAGGCCGTGGCTAAGTTCATCGTCAGTTTCAGTCGTGTCGCGGCGTATCCAACTCGTAGTAGAACGAGGCGTACTAACCTCAATTTGTCTAGCGCTTTTTATGACCCTCACAATACAGGCTTTGCCTAGTGTAAGGGTTGTTGGAAATGTAGACAATATTGTAAGACTCTCTCAACATAATATAATAAGTATTTTTTTGTTTATCTTTAAGAACTGTTTCTGGGTATAACATTAGCTCATAAAATAATACTGTTGCTAAATAAATATTTTTTTATTTCATTTTCATTTGAAAGAACTTTTTTAGAACGAACAGAACAACTAATCGGATCTGCTGTATGAATATCTGCAGGGCTTGGAACATTTTCAGGTGGAACAGACTTGCTCACCACCCATCCTCTCAGCGTCATAATCATAATATTTATTCACAGGAATGTATGTAATATTCATCGGCGATATTCAGCAAAGAACTTATCGCACAGTTAACCTCTTTCAGGTTAAGCGTGCGATAAGTTCTTTGCTTAAAAAGCTATATAAACTCCTGTCATAATAATTCGAATCTTTTCTATCGTCATTTAAACCAAATGTATTGTTTGTATAGAAAACTGTCATAGACGATGATATGGGCATTGAGTCGAGAGAACGTATGTATGATGCCCCCTTCATGTTTTGGATAAGAGGACGGGTATGGTCGAGACCTCACCTGAACTCTTGCGTGGCGTCGAAGCTCTCTGGCTCGGTGATGGAGAAGACGCAGAGGAAGCCCTCGCCGGAGCGGAAGTAGTTGTCCCGGATGGCCGCGTAGTCCTCCTGCCCCGCCGTGTCCAGGATGTCGATCTGGACCTCCTCGCCATCTAGAACCACCTGCAATAACCAAACTAAAAGTTTTTAATTTTCTTTGTCAAAAATATTTAAAATATTTTGGATTTGGTTAATAATTATGTCACTCTGATGAGTCAGATTAGTCCTGCTTTCCATCGCTGGAGTGCTTTGGAAGAATCCTGCAGCGGAGATATGGTCCCTACAGAGTTTAGATCAACGCACACAAGCTTCCAGTGGGTATTCGCCGCATTTTCGTAGAAATTTATAAGACGAGCATCGGGCTGTGACAACCACTCCTGCTGCCAAGAGGCGTATGCACATATCATAATTTAATCAGGAGCAAACATAAATGCACGACAGGCAGCTCATACATTTCTTGAAGTTAGTTGATTTCCTATACAAGTAAACCTAAAAGCCGACAGTTGTATGTTAATGCTTGTTTGTCTGCTTGTGTTATTTCTGTTTATGGTGTACGGTACGTCAAAGAGTTAATCCATCTATATGTATTTATATCAAAAGGAATCTACCATCACCCAGCAAGCGTGTAAGACGCCTACCAGTTCTAGTTGGCAGTCGTTGCAGTTAGATGCGGCTAGTCGGCTTCTGTATGGAATGGACTGATGAAAGAAGCAATCTGACCTTCTTCCTGTAGCTATCAGCTTTAGTAAACTCACGAGTCCACCATGATAACCCGGCCGTGTGTGAACTGGTAGATGATGAAAGAAGCAATCTGACCTTCTTCCTGTAGCTATCAGCTTTAGTAAACTCACGAGTCCATCATGATAACCCGGCCGTGTGTGAACTGGTAGATGATGAAAGAAGCAATCTGACCTTCTTCCTGTAGCTATCAGCTTTAGTAAACTCACGAGTCCACCATGATAACCCGGCCGTGTGTGAACTGGTAGATGATGAAAGAAGCAATCTGACCTTCTTCCTGTAGCTATCAGCTTTAGTAAACTCACGAGTCCATCATGATAACCCGGCCGTGTGTGAACTGGTAGATGATGAAAGAAGCAATCTGACCTTCTTCCTGTAGCTATCAGCTTTAGTAAACTCACGAGTCCACCATGATAACCCGGCCATGTGTGAACTGGTAGATGATGAAAGAAGCAATCTGACCTTCTTCCTGTAGCTATCAGCTTTAGTAAACTCACGAGTCCATCATGATAACCCGGCCGTGTGTGAACTGGTAGATGATGAAAGAAGCAATCTGACCTTCTTCCTGTAGCTATCAGCTTTAGTAAACTCACGAGTCCATCATGATAACCCGGCCGTGTGTGAACTGGTAGATGATGAAAGAAGCAATCTGACCTTCTTCCTGTAGCTATCAGCTTTAGTAAACTCACGAGTCCATCATGATAACCCGGCCGTGTGTGAACTGGTAGATGATGAAAGAAGCAATCTGACCTTCTTCCTGTAGCTATCAGCTTTAGTAAACTCACGAGTCCACCATGATAACCCGGCCATGTGTGAACTGGTAGATGATGAAAGAAGCAATCTGACCTTCTTCCTGTAGCTATCAGCTTTAGTAAACTCACGAGTCCATCATGATAACCCGGCCGTGTGTGAACTGGTAGATGATGAAGGAAGCAATCTAACCTTCTTCCTGTAGCTATCAGCTTTAGTAAACTCACGAGTCCACCATGATAACCCGGCCATGTGTGAACTGGTAGATGATGAAAGAAGCAATCTGACCTTCTTCCTGTAGCTATCAGCTTTAGTAAACTCACGAGTCCATCATGATAACCCGGCCGTGTGTGAACTGGTAGATGATGAAAGAAGCAATCTGACCTTCTTCCTGTAGCTATCAGCTTTAGTAAACTCACGAGTCCACCATGATAACCCGGCCATGTGTGAACTGGTAGATGATGAAGGAAGCAATCTGACCTTCTTCCTGTAGCTATCAGCTTTAGTAAACTCACGAGTCCATCATGATAACCCGGCCGTGTGTGAACTGGTAGATGATGAAGGAAGCAATCTAACCTTCTTCCTGTAGCTATCAGCTTTAGTAAACTCACGAGTCCACCATGATAACCCGGCCATGTGTGAACTGGTAGATGATGAAAGAAGCAATCTGACCTTCTTCCTGTAGCTATCAGCTTTAGTAAACTCACGAGTCCATCATGATAACCCGGCCGTGTGTGAACTGGTAGATGATGAAGGAAGCAATCTAACCTTCTTCCTGTAGCTATCAGCTTTAGTAAACTCACGAGTCCACCATGATAACCCGGCCATGTGTGAACTGGTAGATGATGAAAGAAGCAATCTGACCTTCTTCCTGTAGCTATCAGCTTTAGTAAACTCACGAGTCCATCATGATAACCCGGCCGTGTGTGAACTGGTAGATGATGAAAGAAGCAATCTGACCTTCTTCCTGTAGCTATCAGCTTTAGTAAACTCACGAGTCCACCATGATAACCCGGCCATGTGTGAACTGGTAGATGATGAAAGAAGCAATCTGACCTTCTTCCTGTAGCTATCAGCTTTAGTAAACTCACGAGTCCATCATGATAACCCGGCCATGTGTGAACTGGTAGATGATGAAAGAAGCAATCTGACCTTCTTCCTGTAGCTATCAGCTTTAGTAAACTCACGAGTCCATCATGATAACCCGGCCGTGTGTGAACTGGTAGATGATGAAAGAAGCAATCTGACCTTCTTCCTGTAGCTATCAGCTTTAGTAAACTCACGAGTCCACCATGATAACCCGGCCATGTGTGAACTGGTAGATGATGAAAGAAGCAATCTGACCTTCTTCCTGTAGCTATCAGCTTTAGTAAACTCACGAGTCCATCATGATAACCCGGCCATGTGTGAACTGGTAGATGATGAAAGAAGCAATCTGACCTTCTTCCTGTAGCTATCAGCTTTAGTAAACTCACGAGTCCACCATGATAACCCGGCCATGTGTGAACTGGTAGATGATGAAAGAAGCAATCTGACCTTCTTCCTGTAGCTATCAGCTTTAGTAAACTCACGAGTCCATCATGATAACCCGGCCGTGTGTGAACTGGTAGATGATGAAAGAAGCAATCTGACCTTCTTCCTGTAGCTATCAGCTTTAGTAAACTCACGAGTCCATCATGATAACCCGGCCATGTGTGAACTGGTAGATGATGAAAGAAGCAATCTGACCTTCTTCCTGTAGCTATCAGCTTTAGTAAACTCACGAGTCCATCATGATAACCCGGCCGTGTGTGAACTGGTAGATGATGAAAGAAGCAATCTGACCTTCTTCCTGTAGCTATCAGCTTTAGTAAACTCACGAGTCCATCATGATAACCCGGCCGTGTGTGAACTGGTAGATGATGAAAGAAGCAATCTGACCTTCTTCCTGTAGCTATCAGCTTTAGTAAACTCACGAGTCCACCATGATAACCCGGCCATGTGTGAACTGGTAGATGATGAAAGAAGCAATCTGACCTTCTTCCTGTAGCTATCAGCTTTAGTAAACTCACGAGTCCATCATGATAACCCGGCCGTGTGTGAACTGGTAGATGATGAAGGAAGCAATCTAACCTTCTTCCTGTAGCTATCAGCTTTAGTAAACTCACGAGTCCACCATGATAACCCGGCCATGTGTGAACTGGTAGATGATGAAAGAAGCAATCTGACCTTCTTCCTGTAGCTATCAGCTTTAGTAAACTCACGAGTCCATCATGATAACCCGGCCGTGTGTGAACTGGTAGATGATGAAAGAAGCAATCTGACCTTCTTCCTGTAGCTATCAGCTTTAGTAAACTCACGAGTCCACCATGATAACCCGGCCATGTGTGAACTGGTAGATGATGAAGGAAGCAATCTGACCTTCTTCCTGTAGCTATCAGCTTTAGTAAACTCACGAGTCCATCATGATAACCCGGCCGTGTGTGAACTGGTAGATGATGAAGGAAGCAATCTAACCTTCTTCCTGTAGCTATCAGCTTTAGTAAACTCACGAGTCCACCATGATAACCCGGCCATGTGTGAACTGGTAGATGATGAAAGAAGCAATCTGACCTTCTTCCTGTAGCTATCAGCTTTAGTAAACTCACGAGTCCATCATGATAACCCGGCCGTGTGTGAACTGGTAGATGATGAAGGAAGCAATCTAACCTTCTTCCTGTAGCTATCAGCTTTAGTAAACTCACGAGTCCACCATGATAACCCGGCCATGTGTGAACTGGTAGATGATGAAAGAAGCAATCTGACCTTCTTCCTGTAGCTATCAGCTTTAGTAAACTCACGAGTCCATCATGATAACCCGGCCGTGTGTGAACTGGTAGATGATGAAAGAAGCAATCTGACCTTCTTCCTGTAGCTATCAGCTTTAGTAAACTCACGAGTCCACCATGATAACCCGGCCATGTGTGAACTGGTAGATGATGAAAGAAGCAATCTGACCTTCTTCCTGTAGCTATCAGCTTTAGTAAACTCACGAGTCCATCATGATAACCCGGCCATGTGTGAACTGGTAGATGATGAAAGAAGCAATCTGACCTTCTTCCTGTAGCTATCAGCTTTAGTAAACTCACGAGTCCACCATGATAACCCGGCCATGTGTGAACTGGTAGATGATGAAAGAAGCAATCTGACCTTCTTCCTGTAGCTATCAGCTTTAGTAAACTCACGAGTCCATCATGATAACCCGGCCGTGTGTGAACTGGTAGATGATGAAAGAAGCAATCTGACCTTCTTCCTGTAGCTATCAGCTTTAGTAAACTCACGAGTCCATCATGATAACCCGGCCGTGTGTGAACTGGTAGATGATGAAAGAAGCAATCTGACCTTCTTCCTGTAGCTATCAGCTTTAGTAAACTCACGAGTCCATCATGATAACCCGGCCGTGTGTGAACTGGTAGATGATGAAAGAAGCAATCTGACCTTCTTCCTGTAGCTATCAGCTTTAGTAAACTCACGAGTCCATCATGATAACCCGGCCGTGTGTGAACTGGTAGATGATGAAAGAAGCAATCTGACCTTCTTCCTGTAGCTATCAGCTTTAGTAAACTCACGAGTCCATCATGATAACCCGGCCATGTGTGAACTGGTAGATGATGAAAGAAGCAATCTGACCTTCTTCCTGTAGCTATCAGCTTTAGTAAACTCACGAGTCCATCATGATAACCCGGCCGTGTGTGAACTGGTAGATGATGAAAGAAGCAATCTGACCTTCTTCCTGTAGCTATCAGCTTTAGTAAACTCACGAGTCCACCATGATAACCCGGCCATGTGTGAACTGGTAGATGATGAAAGAAGCAATCTGACCTTCTTCCTGTAGCTATCAGCTTTAGTAAACTCACGAGTCCATCATGATAACCCGGCCGTGTGTGAACTGGTAGATGATGAAGGAAGCAATCTAACCTTCTTCCTGTAGCTATCAGCTTTAGTAAACTCACGAGTCCACCATGATAACCCGGCCATGTGTGAACTGGTAGATGATGAAAGAAGCAATCTGACCTTCTTCCTGTAGCTATCAGCTTTAGTAAACTCACGAGTCCATCATGATAACCCGGCCGTGTGTGAACTGGTAGATGATGAAAGAAGCAATCTGACCTTCTTCCTGTAGCTATCAGCTTTAGTAAACTCACGAGTCCACCATGATAACCCGGCCATGTGTGAACTGGTAGATGATGAAGGAAGCAATCTGACCTTCTTCCTGTAGCTATCAGCTTTAGTAAACTCACGAGTCCATCATGATAACCCGGCCGTGTGTGAACTGGTAGATGATGAAGGAAGCAATCTAACCTTCTTCCTGTAGCTATCAGCTTTAGTAAACTCACGAGTCCACCATGATAACCCGGCCATGTGTGAACTGGTAGATGATGAAAGAAGCAATCTGACCTTCTTCCTGTAGCTATCAGCTTTAGTAAACTCACGAGTCCATCATGATAACCCGGCCGTGTGTGAACTGGTAGATGATGAAGGAAGCAATCTAACCTTCTTCCTGTAGCTATCAGCTTTAGTAAACTCACGAGTCCACCATGATAACCCGGCCATGTGTGAACTGGTAGATGATGAAAGAAGCAATCTGACCTTCTTCCTGTAGCTATCAGCTTTAGTAAACTCACGAGTCCATCATGATAACCCGGCCGTGTGTGAACTGGTAGATGATGAAAGAAGCAATCTGACCTTCTTCCTGTAGCTATCAGCTTTAGTAAACTCACGAGTCCACCATGATAACCCGGCCATGTGTGAACTGGTAGATGATGAAAGAAGCAATCTGACCTTCTTCCTGTAGCTATCAGCTTTAGTAAACTCACGAGTCCATCATGATAACCCGGCCATGTGTGAACTGGTAGATGATGAAAGAAGCAATCTGACCTTCTTCCTGTAGCTATCAGCTTTAGTAAACTCACGAGTCCACCATGATAACCCGGCCATGTGTGAACTGGTAGATGATGAAAGAAGCAATCTGACCTTCTTCCTGTAGCTATCAGCTTTAGTAAACTCACGAGTCCATCATGATAACCCGGCCGTGTGTGAACTGGTAGATGATGAAAGAAGCAATCTGACCTTCTTCCTGTAGCTATCAGCTTTAGTAAACTCACGAGTCCATCATGATAACCCGGCCGTGTGTGAACTGGTAGATGATGAAAGAAGCAATCTGACCTTCTTCCTGTAGCTATCAGCTTTAGTAAACTCACGAGTCCATCATGATAACCCGGCCGTGTGTGAACTGGTAGATGATGAAAGAAGCAATCTGACCTTCTTCCTGTAGCTATCAGCTTTAGTAAACTCACGAGTCCATCATGATAACCCGGCCGTGTGTGAACTGGTAGATGATGAAAGAAGCAATCTGACCTTCTTCCTGTAGCTATCAGCTTTAGTAAACTCACGAGTCCATCATGATAACCCGGCCATGTGTGAACTGGTAGATGATGAAAGAAGCAATCTGACCTTCTTCCTGTAGCTATCAGCTTTAGTAAACTCACGAGTCCATCATGATAACCCGGCCGTGTGTGAACTGGTAGATGATGAAAGAAGCAATCTGACCTTCTTCCTGTAGCTATCAGCTTTAGTAAACTCACGAGTCCATCATGATAACCCGGCCGTGTGTGAACTGGTAGATGATGAAAGAAGCAATCTGACCTTCTTCCTGTAGCTATCCGCCTTGGTGGGCTCGTAGTCCTCGACGAACTCGTCGTACATGAACTGCAGCGTGAGCGCGGACTTGCCGACGCCTCCGGAGCCCACCATGATGACCTTGTGCAGCGTGGGCTGCGCCGCCGGCTTCTTCGACATTGCGGCTCTGCCCCGGGGCACAATGCGCTGCAACAATGGATTACATGGTAGAGATATCTAACGAATTAAAACGTCTTCTTCTGAAATTAACCTCGTGAACGCTACTTAGATTGAAGCGTTGCTTTTGCCGAAGCTGACTGATGTCGCGGCAAGGCGGAGGCCACATTTGCAGTGCATACCCCCGACCATGTCCAGCCCAACTCCTTGAAATAACAAAGAACACTGAGCCGTAGCTGCCAACGGATATTTAAGTATCGTTGAAAGTGATGCAGATGTTGATGAAGAGGGCCTGACTTGATTAGCTCCCCTAGCACATAAATGTTAATTTAAAGCAGCACTTAGGGGAAAAGGGTTTGACAGTCGGCACTACTGATTAAACCTTATCTACTTAGACCGGGCACGCTGCCCTGAACCCATTACACAATTGAAAAGAGTTGCAATTAACGCTTAATTACACAGCGAGTGTTTTGTGTAGCTTCGCTTACATGGCATGCACTGATACAACCAAGAGTTTTAGAACGATACTAAACAATAACCGCGTGACACCTCTGATTTTTAGTTTGGTCACTCACTCAGAGTGCGGTAAATTGGCAGAACTAACTAGAAATTCACGTAACAATGTACAAACCTACCAACGTAACTTATTTGAAAGTATCGAGGTCGTGGGATAGATGTTCACTATCCAATGCCGATATAGGCATGTCGACTTACAAGGTCAAAGATTCGTGTCCGTTTACCTGAATGAAAACTGAGTATTCAGTAGTCTGCGATAACTAGGATATGAATGTTCAATGATAGATAACACAGCAAGAAAGATTTTAGAATGTCACGGGAATGTGTAAGTCATAGGTAACGAGCTTGTGCCCGCCGCTTCGCATGCGTTGTACCCGGATGAAAAGTAGCCTATGTGTTATTCCTGGTCCACATATATACATACATGTGGAAAATTTCAGCTCAATCCGTTGGATAGTTTTTGCGTGAAGAGGTAACAAACCTCAACAATTTGAGACTTAACTTTTGTTACAAATTGAGGGATATAGATAGCAGTCAGCAGCTCAAAGTGAATGACCGGGACATTACAAGATGCGTAGACGCGCATGCCTATTATATTCCGTAACAACTGAATTTATAATTAGATGTAGGCGAGCTTCTTTGAGCCTATTTTAGAGCAATCCTCGATCAAATGTGGAGTTGGCGACCTCCCACGCGACGTCATTATGATAGAAGGGTCTGAAGATGAAAACACACGCATTGTGTGCGTGTGTTGTCTTACTAATAGCACTGAAGCGTGGCTAACATTATGCTTTACACATAGGTGCACTGAGCACCTGGGCTTTTTCAAACTTCTTCTTGTGTTATTAATCCTTTCTTTGTTACGCAGTATTGTATCATGCTATTGTTATTATTTTGTGAATGGTACCACAATGGTTTCGCCTGCAATATATCCGATACATTCAGTTGGCAGCTGATCTGAGCATTTTTAAATATCTAAACGCAACACGAAGATGAAAAGGAATGCCTTTGCCCTACAGTGCGACAGTGGAGGCTGAATTTTAATAATAAATACTACATGTATTCTAATGAAAAGGTAAACTTGCGTCTGATTTTCCTCTACACCCATTAACAAATACCAGGACATAAGGCACAGCGCGGAAAAAAAATCAAACTACTTGTAGAGACTAGTATAGTCTGCTGTTAGTATAGAACCTGGGCCTTAACATCAGGTGGGCCTTGAGCTTGTCTCGTCATGTAGTCGAATAAAAAATAGAACCTGATATTACCAGCTCTCTTTTATTTTCAAACAACCACTTGATTTTTTCTAAACGAGACAATGTGTAGAGCGACAATCGGTATCACTCGTTTTATCAGGGAATTCCAAACATGTCACAGCACGTAGTCACCGCCGCAGGGCAGATAGAGGTGCATGTAAAACCAATTATTTACTTTCCTTATCGCTATCGGTTAAATAATATTTGATAGAGATTAGTGACTTACATAACTAAAAGTGTTCCAGTAATATATGTTTTTTATTTGTTGATTATCTCGTGGTCAGGTGAGCGATAAGAGTAGGGTTTGTAAATCAATTGAAGAAAAGCCGACACAACAAGCTTGAAGACTAAAAAGCTGATAATATTCAAACGGCTGACCAGATTTCCTTGAATCGGTTAACCAAAAAACTATAATCGGTTCAGCCGTCTTGTAGTAACGATGCCACAGTTACACACGTCTGTGTGTCTGACATTACCCCTCGTTTTCTGGATCGGTGGTTAAAAAACAACAACACTGGATATCTCGGCTCATGACGTCGTAAATACTATGAGACATATGAAACGTGGAAAGTCACCAGATCATGAGGGGCTCAGCAGCGAGCATTTGCAACACGCAGGTGTCCATCTACCTAGGGACCTCAGTTCACTTTTTAACCTGTGCCTTAGTCATTCCTATACGCCACCGGATCTCATGCGCAGTGTAGTGATGCCAACAGTAAAAATCTCATTAGAAAATAACGATGAATCATGCATTGATATCATAGTTTCAAAATCCCACTAATATTATAAAGCCGAAAGTTTGTTTGTATAGATGTATGGATGTTTGTCACCTCTTCACGCAAAAACTACCTTACGGATTGAGCTGAAACTTTGCACACGTATAGATGTTGACTAGGATTAACACATAGGCTACTTTCTATATGGCTACAACGCATGCGAAGCGGCGGGCAGAAGCTAGTATAATATACGCGTGCAAGTTTTTGTTAATCTACATGACGGACCAAATATTACAATTAAATCAAGTAGCCTATTCAAGTGCCTAGGCATAAATAAATAAATAATGCTGGACAAATCACACAGCATCATCTAGCCCCAAGCTAAGCAGAGCTTGTGTTATGGGTACTAGATGACTGATATACTTAATACATTATACTACATAGATATATATTTTTAGAATAGAAAAACACCCAGAACACCCTGAACAAATATCTGCAGATCGTACAGAATAAGTTATGAGTCAGGGATCTTTAGCCGAATTCCAATGGTGAAATATGTGAAACTATCCCTAAATTTAAGATCATATTGTAACCATATTTCTTGTAATAAATTATTTATGATTTAATGATGCGAGGTTTGCATGTTCATGTCCTTTCACGAATCGCAACATTTAAAGTGCAGGGCCAAAGCATAATTGCCTTTCCAACATGCAACTTGAGATGTCAAATTAACTATTGATAACTAATGTTGCGCCAATTAAAGACGTCGCGAGGAAATGGAACAATGAATGGAGGAACGCCCACACCGCAGACAGGAATAGTATGGACATGAGGCCATGACGTCATCGGATAAATCCCTACGGAACAGGCACGGTGTCGTTATAAGTAACTAGCCGCAGTCTGCGGTTTCATCCGCGTAGTTCCCGTTCCCGTGGGAATACGAACATAAAACATAGCCTATATTACTGATATTACTAAGAGATAATGTAGCATTCTAATGGTAGTATTTAAAAATCGGTCCAGTAGTTTAAGAGTTTATTCGTTACAAACGTACAAAATACAAATATTTCCGATTTATAATATTAGTCTAGGTAGACAAAGAAACGTACAGCGTAGACGAATCCACGAAACGCCTTGTAAAGATCGATCCTCATCACACTGATTTCGTTCATCGGTTTAACGCCGGCGCCGTCTTCCAATAAAGTGCGAATAAATAACGTAACGATAAAAGTTAAACCTGCACAGGCTCTGTCTCACTGGACAGCAAAGGATAATTTAAAACCGATTTAAATCTTTGCATACAACCACAAAACATAGGTATTTTTAGAAAAAAAATTTGCTCTTCTCGTACCGATCGGAATAACTGTAATAGGGACTAATGGAATGTGTTAACGCAGGGTCAAGGGCAGAGTCGCTCGACATTCAACTTTATTGTAAGTAATACTCGTGTCATCATCATCATTACAGCCGTAAAACGTTCACTACTAAACACAGGCCTTCCTCATAGATCTCCATGAGCAGTAGTTGCCATACTCACCACGCTTGGCTGAGACGCTGCTGCCCATCTTCCGTACCTCTTGGCAGATTCTTACTGCATCCACGGGCAAGAGAGGAGGGGCAGCATTCTACTGACGGCAAACCCGGCAAATTTATTAGGTTTGACAAAAATACAACTTCCGCCATCACGGGGTGAGTATTGCTTCATTGTCACCAGAACTAAAGGCGTTTTAAAATCAGCCACAGGATAAAGATAAATAAAAGCTTGTAAAAGGCATTTTCCAACTATCCAACCAAGTCATAATAGATCATTTAAGAGGTAGTTCGATTCGATTATCGGAAAAATGCATTGAATTCCGAAAATATAATTATAAGGGCGAGACCGAGTTTATTAACTTACGAAGCAGCATTACAGCGACTATGCGAGTGTATCGAACCGCGACGTCTAATCAGCAGGTATACGTATGCCATCCCGCATGCCTTGCGAGAGCACAATGAGTGCAGTCTAGCACGTAAGATGTCGCGCGCGCGGTGGAGCGTGCTACAAACGGACGCGTGCTCGGCGTGCGTAATCAAGTGTTTGTTTACGTACGTCCGAGCAGACCAGCGCGTGCCGGCTTAAGGCGCGTACCATCGACACCTGATATAATCTCATCTTTTTCACGGATTACTTCTGTCACCCACCTGAAGCGGCTACATTCACGTTTTAACGTGCTTAGGAAGGTACAATTGTAGCATACTGCCGCGATCATGTTTTTTTTGTCATTATCTTATAGCATTTTTTTGGTGATATAAGTAAGTAGTATTTTAGACACCGCATTGAAAAGTTCCATAACATTATTATCCGTACTGCTTTAAACTGACATCTCATAGTAATTATAGTTAAAAAAAAATAGTTTCAAGAAGGCCGTTTGTCCCTTGCATGCGCCTTAACGTCCAGGAATGTAAATGTGCGAGTGTATAATGTCCGCTGGAGCCGTGCCAAAAGAGAAATGGAATAAATTAAACAGCCGGTGTATCATGTTGTTTTCGCGCTGGCTGACCCGCACGGTCATAGGAAAAAAGTCTAGTGGGAAAGTGGCTTGATCATGACTGCGACTTTTTTGGGTAGCTACCAAGCACTGCAATCCTATTGCCACCCTGCAGTGCAGTTAGCTTATAAAAAGGAGTACGGGTCCGGCCTGAGAGGTATCATGAAGACGGACACCGAGGCTGCGTTTAGCGGGCGCCTTCGAACCTTAGGGATAGGCAATATCAGCCGAAAATTGGGTGTACTCCTGAAAGGAAACGGGGTTTATTCATAGCCTCTAGTAGCCGCCGGCAACATAGGTTGCGAGGACTTTAGGTGCCATAAAGTGGATACTTCAGGCATATTCTAAGGTGTCTTAACTTTAGAATATCTATGCCTTGTTGCTGTGCGCACAATATATGGTAACAAATTTTTATACGACATAATCCACCATTCATATCAAAAAAGGAAAAAATTGTGAGCCGTCACGGGACGCCTGGCAGGTGTGAAACATCGACATTATTTTGTAAAGTAATATGCAGAAAAGATAATGATAAAATAAAATATTACATTTTTTTCCAGAAAATGATGACTGTTTAATTAATAAACATTTATTTTCATTAAATACAAAAATTACTGTACAGTACAGTCCAGTCCAGCCTTCGGCATGTCTCGTCATTCAGCCGTATAAGTAAATTCCTAAAGAAACCACGATGGCGACGCGTCGCCAGCGCCACGGCATGCGTCGCCATCGTTGGCCACGCCAGAAATCGTTTTTACGTGCGGCTATAGATGTTTCACATCAAAAAACTTCGTTAAAATGCTCTACAAGTCAGCTTCACAAGATACAATGCGGTAGTCTACCTTAAAGTGCATTACGCTAAATACATACCTATGTTTGTGTATTATGTCTGTGCTGTTTTTGTGCCTGAACTGAATAATTAAATGTTTTTCAATTTCAATTCAATTTTAATTTCAATTTCCTAAAATAAAACCGTTTAACAAACGATATGTGAATGAAAAATGAGCAATTAAACGTGGATGATTTATCAATCTGATTCAGGAAGCATCAGCGAGATGCGTCACACAGTTAGTTGTCGCCGGGCAGACGGGCCACTGAACTAGACTTGCTTCCAACGTTGAATCACCAATAAGTAGGTAAGTTTAAGTACCTTAAAACTGTACCTTGTATACCTTTTTTGAAATAAATACATTATCTTAAGTTGGACTGCTCTTAGAAGACTTGTGAAAATCTGTAAATTCTTGAAGAGTCATCGTCATCAGCCGATATTAGTTGGTTGCTGGGTCCTTAGAATAAAAACACTATATTCTAAGGCTGGGTCCAAATATCATCTGCTCACGAGCACCTAGCATTCCAAGCGCCCTACATGCGCTTGCCGAGTGTCGGTTTCTTAAATTTAATTTTTAGATACTCAAATGATATTATCATACCCATCACGATAATCATGCAAACACTCATGATATTATCATACAAAATCTCAATGATACAAAATATATTGTGCGTCATTATTAAATGAATTTAGGTTGTATTATTTTGTTATCGCGTCAATATTCGTCATCTAGGGTTTGGGTCAAATACTCGTAAAGTACCTATTCCAACTTGCGTTGGAAATACCAATATTTTGAAGAGACAAACAGCGACTTCAATTCATACCACAGTACATCGTTTCAGCCGTAAAACCACAGATTACAGAAACTAAGTAAAACGTCCACTACTGAACACAGGCCTCTCTCATGGATCTCCATGAGGGGTAGTTGCCATACTCACCACGCTAGGCAGGCGGGTTGGCGAGCGCAGTACGGGATGTTGGTACACGGAAAGACGCTGCTGCCTTCCGGAGGTATCCCTTAGCAGGCTCTTACTGCATCCATGGGTATGAGAGGGGTAACATTCTACTGCCGGCACCCCACGGCGCAGTGTATATACGGTACATACATCGTACATATATGTATTCTTCACAATAAACCGTTTCTCTGTTACATATTTTACCAAGTCTAGTATCTCAAATTTCGTGCAAATCCAATTAGAGTACAACGCTATCTACATGTAGCTCAGGTTTTCAGACTTGTAATATCACTATTTGTTCAATTGTATTTTAGGCTTTAATGTCATCGTCGTCCACACCGCGATTACACCTACTACTGTCGAGAACTTAGTATTTCTTGTCTTGGGGCATTTGAAATACCGAATTGCTGACTTTGCTTTATTAACACGCTTTTATTAGTTTCACCTGTATGTTTGCTTGTTTGTAACTGACTCGTTGGGGCTCGATTTTGCTCCACTTTAAGCGATCAGATTAACTTTAAACGTTGTAGACTTATCAACGACCGCCGACAATACAATATTTTGATAAGCTTATCTCATTATCCTGATTAGGATCGCCAGGATTAGTGATTTTATTGATGTTAAACATCTAAAGCCGCACGTAAAACTAATTTCTGGCGTGGCAACGCATGTCGTTTTCTGGCGACGCATGCCGTGGCGACGCGTCGCCACGCTATTTGGTAATATATATGTATACAGTCTATATGTTGTAGTACTGTACTTTACTGTACTGTATTTTATACAGAAGACGGTTTTATAGCAAACTGAACTAAACATCAGAAAATAACTTTCAATTTATATTTTATTCAACTGTTATACAAAGTATACTAACTCAACATGTTTCAATAATTTTCAAAAATTCTTAAATAAAAATAAAGTTATGAAAAGAAAATTAATTTGTAAAAAAGCGTGAAAAAGTTCAACCACCTTATCCTTTGAAAAATCAATGTCAGGCTCATATAACCAGAAAAATGCTTATTTGTCCAAGGCAATAATTTATTTACGTAATATTTTGCTGCTGCTGTCTATTTATTTATTTATTATTTATTTATTTGAGCCACTAACAGAAGATACACAAAGAAAAAATTACAAAAGTAAAAGCAATAAAAATCATGAGCTAGATAGTGTTCTCCCAATTACAGGCAGCTACATCTAGGTAATGTGAGGATTATTATTACACATATTTACACCTAGAAATTGGCATAAAAACTTAACGTTATAGAACCTCATTTCATCACCTTTCAGCATATTACTGAATCATACTGGCCACCTAGAAATTCGCATAAAAACTAAAGATAAAACTCAAGGAAATTCCAAATTCTTATTTCAAAGTAAGATATGCATTAACGCGTTGCCGTAAGATTCAATTTGGATCTTTGACTTTTTTCATACAAACATACACCCTTATTTATACCCTTAAGGGCCGAATTTCGTAAAACCCTTTCTTAGTTAGCACCTAGAAGCGGAAAGGAACATTCAGGCCCGCATTCATGTCTCTAACTTTAAGAACATAGGACTTTCATACAAACTATGACACCCCTTTTTAACCCCTTGGGGTGCGAATTTTAAAAAAATCCTTTCTTAGTACGCGCCTGCACCACATAGGTGCTTGTGCCAAATTTTAGACCTCTCGGCCCAGTAGTTTCCGAGATTGCGTAATGAGTGGTCAGTGAGTGGACTTCTCCTTTATATATAGATTTAGTAGCACTGTAGGTAAACCTACGTAGTATCAGGGGATCGGGCATAAAGGGACAGTTCTAAATAAGTAGGTTTTCCCTTCTCCATTCATAAATTTCACTTTCGCATAGACGTGTGAATATAAATTGCATTCTCGTGAAAGTGAAACATGTTAATTTGCACTAGCCACGGGAACCTGTGTGAATTTGAATACAAATCTACCTGTTCGTGGACTGATCCATTGTTGTGCCACAAAACTGATTAATCTTTACTGATGAAATAACTTTCCATTTGCTTTTGTAAAACCCTAAAGTCTACTGTGAATAATACTAACATTATGACTATTTTAGGAAGTAGCAAGTTATCAACGAGACCTACAGAGGCGCAGCGCTTGTCCATTAGGCTGTCTGTAACTGTTATACAAGAACGTCGTTGACAAGATCGCGATATCTTTTGATTTGATTTTCATTCATAAATTTATATATTACTAGCTTTTGCCCCCCGCTTGGCATGCGTTTTACCCGAATAAAAAGTAGCCTGTGTTAGGCGCTATGAGGCGCGGCTGGCCCTCTTAAGTGAAGCTTTATAAAAAGAAATACCGATCAATATATTTCCTATGTTATCTGAAGAGTTGATGACTTGATGAGAGAGAGGAATACGGTACAGACTTACGAAACGATTTAATAAGGCAAATATCTGTGGCTATCTTATCAGATGGGCCTACGTTTTACAAAAGATGATCAGAGAATCTTACAAAACTGATTGTGGTTTTGGTACTGATTGCAACATTAAACCCAGACAAGACGAGATTACGAGCGATACCAGGTACTCGTCATACAATAGCATATACTGGAGCCCGAGTTGTTGCAAGTTTTTTTGGGTATGGGTGTAATGACCGCATCATCATCATTTCAGCAGTAAGACGTCTACTACTGAACACAGACCTCCCTAATGGGATCTCCATAAGGGATAGAAGCCATACTCACCACGCTTGGCAGGCGGGTTGGCGAGCGCAGTACGGGATGTTGATACACGGAACATGCTGCTGAACATCTTCCAGAGGTATCCCTTAGCAGGCACATCCACAGGCATGCGAGGAGGGTAACATTCTACTGCCGGCACCCCACAGCAAATCAATAATGACCGCATGTGGTGCCCTAATCTCTATTTCAGATCTGCTCTTCTATATTTATAGGCCCATTAGATATGCTGAAGACCTAATGGTATTACAATGTTGTTGTTTTCACATAGGCATATCAACACTAGGTGACTACTTTGTCCTCCATAATCTGTCTCATCCATATTGATTTTCGAGATCACAATTTCATTTAAACACAAATGCAAGATACAATCAATTTCAGACCCAAAAGCCACATACAAATGTCTATTTAGAAAAATTTGTTCTGATCATAACTTTCTTCCAAGTGAGGGAAAGAAGCAAAAAAACTCTTTCACTTGGAGATATTGGGAGGAGTCACAGAGACACAAAGGGCTAATTGTAATTGCAAAGATATGTAAATAATCTTTATTGAGTAAATTCTATACCTAATTAAGTTTTCATCAGATTGCAATATTTTTTAATTAACATTCAATTTATGAAATTGAAATTGCATGACTGTGTTTTCTTCAACATAATGACAGATAATTAATGACCAAAACATGATGAAACAATTATGTTATACAAGTGCAGAAAAACAGGCTTTCCACTTCACTTGTTCAGAAATAGAAATCTTCTGTGACAATGATCTCAAGACAGTGCGGTGCACTAGACTGCACATTACATGCTTGCATAATATGCTTTATTAGAGACGGTGGTATAATTTGAAGTGGTGATATACTGCTGCTTTGCATGTCTGTCTAGCTTTTTTCAGGTCCATAGATAAACCTGGGGTCAGTTTATATTTTTGGAATATTGGTGTGGACAGTTGTGGGGTATCAGCAGTAGAATGTTGCCTCTCCTCTTTTGCCCGTGGATGCAGTAAAAATCTGGCAAGCAATACCTCCAGAAGATGGGCAGCAGCATTCCATACACCTATTAACATCCCACCATGTGCTTGCCAACCAGTCTGCCGAGCATGATGAGTATGGCAACAATGTCATGATCAATACTTAACCATTGTTTCCACCTTATTATTTTATTTTATTATTGTTTTGATATTTAAAGTGTTTGGAACTTTATTTTAAATATCAATGACATCATTACAGTTAATAGAGATGAGCAAAGCAGAATTCTTTGAACATTGTAACAATGAGTCATTGATAGATAATAGAATAAGCAACTACACAATGTGTACTAAAACAAAACAGAAATGTAAGTTGTTACAAAAATCTAAATTTTTCTTGAAAAGAGTTTTGCTATTTCATAATCTGTAACCATTTCCTACATAGCTACCACAGTAAGCTCTGAATCACTGAGGTGGCCATTGTGAGTAACACATAATTGTTGTAATTTAATTTGCTGATATAACCAATGTCAGCACTCTCATGTCAATGACCGCCTGGGACTGCTGACCCTCAGTCAGCAGTCCTCAGGAAGCATTCTGATAAACAGATGTTGTTTTTGATAAAATATTTATACATGTATCAGATTGTCTATATACCTACCTAACATGGTTAGCACTGAATACAACTGTGTTTGTTATCAGATGTGGGTAATTAACAGCCAGCAGCATGACAATAGAATTACTTTGCATTTTGATGAGTTATTTCTAGTACACAGAAGCTAACAAACATTCTGGTCATGGCTAAAACTATTAACTGGTGACAAAAGGCAATTTTCTAGTGTTGATCACAAAGTTACACTAAGTACCTTTTCCTCTATGAACTTGGTGGAGAGCTGGTATGCGAGGGCTGAGAACATCACGCGCTCAGGCCACCTCCAGGCGCAAGAGGCGAGAGAGCGCAGATTCCCATCATACACTTTGACAACCAAAATACACAGATTTACACCTGAGGATAGCGGTTGACTTCACACAACCGCGATACAGGTGTGAGCAACCTGAATTCGCGAAAAAATAATCAGTTAGTGAGTCACAAGCTGAACAACTCCAGCATAGGCGGAGGCGCGTCTATCGACCAAACTTTGCAGGCAGCGAGTGCTAGAGACGCTGGTATAACCAGGTCGGGAAAAGCGTGATAACGCGTGAGAACCGTAAGACAATACGCGAGAAACTGTGAGAATGAGGCGTTGCCATTTGTAGTAAACATTACCGTCACGTCATTGACCCTCGTCAAGCTACACCTACTTTCAGAACGGCGGCACAGCACTACACTTGTGTAAGATTACTTACCAATATGAAAATGAAATACGGATAAGTAATTTAGTTTCTACAAAACACTTTTTTACACTTCACACACTGTTTTCACGAAATATTAGAACTATTTAGAACAACAAATCTACAAAAGCCACAGTCCTCGCAAAACGTACTTTACGGTGGTTGTGGTTGTCAAACCAAAATTAGGGTTGTCTATCGGTCGCGAACAGCACGCAGTGGAGGGAGCGAGAAGGCGAAGGGCGGTGATGAAACCTCAAAAACACTCCCTACTTTAAGGGAATTTATGTAGACTAAATTCATAATAATGGTAAATTAATAATGTTATACTATACATTATATGGTATTTATGTATTACATAAATACAATGAAATAAGTGGAGAATAGAGAACGACGAAAAATAAAATAAAAATCTAAGTACACCAAATGATATTTAGTCAGATATAATTTTGACTTTACATACTCGCTGTCCCTCTTAAAGTACTGATCCAGGTCGTAAAAACATTTGCAAATTTGATAAAGTCATTAAACTTGATTGAAGGCTCCGATTCTAGAATTAATCTCTTAAGGCTTTCGCTATATCTAGGCTATCAGCCAAAACCCTTCCCTGACTCTTTATGGCCTGGGTCGTCCACGTGTTAGATGGGTGGGCAGGACATATGTACGCTAGAAGGTCACCAGTCGAGTGACCGTGGCTAAAGCCGTAGGTACTAAAGCTCGCTGCAAGAGACATCGCTGCATGTTGCGTGTCGACGCACCTACGCGCGTACTTGCGGGAGTGCAGATCTGCATCATCGTGCGTGTTTTTCACGCAATCACGCGCGTAGTTGCGTCCAGTCCAGTCCTGTCCAGTCCAGTCCAGTCCAGTCAGTCCACTCCATCTCAGCCTTCGGCATGTCTCATCATTCAGTCGTATAAATAAAAGATCTTAGAGCCTTCGGCATATCTCGTCATTCAGCCGTATAAAAAAAATCCAATGAAACCACGATGGCGACGCGTCGCCAGCGCCCCGGCATGCGTCGCCAGCGTTGCCACGCAAGAAATCAGATTTACGTGCGGCTGAAAAAATAAGTAAAAATCTGGTACAATCCTCAGTCTATGTTGGTATTACTCAAATTACTCGTGTTGACGTATAGTCACTTCATTGCTGACAGTGACAGTGTCAGCTTCAGCTTTGTCAAGAGTCCGAAGTATTAGCCGTCATACGGAGCAGCAGAAAAACGAAACGCATTTCACTTCACCGACATCATCATCATCATCATTATAATCAAAACAAACTGAGTTGTGGTGTTTCCAAAACAAAAATAAATAATTAAAATTTTTCGCTAAATTTGTAGACCTGGAAGACTAGGAGTGATACTAATACGCAAAATGTCGGGCGTCAAACTCGACGTCATTTGGTCACCAGTACACCATGAAAAATTTATTATTTGGGGTCCAGACATAACCCTGTACGATGTAATAAGCATCCAGGATATTGAGAAGAAATCTACGTGTATGTATTTATTTGTCTGTAAATAAAGAATTACTGATGTTCTGCCAATAGAACTCAAACATTTCAACTCCTTACTTACCCTATACTTAAACTTTTGGTTTTTCAGTTGTGCCTATATCTTCAACCCTCGGTGCCACAGTGGTAGCCTCACAGAGTGCCAATGGAGTCCGTTGTGTGGACATTTGCGCTATCCCGGAGCAGCCCGATCCACTGCTAGCTCTGGGCTATGCCAACGGCAGAGTAACACTGTCAAGCTTAAAGCAGAACTATGACCCATTGGGCCTTGTGGGCAAGGAATTTGGTGAGTAATTAAGGCAAATATGATAGATGTACAAGCATTTGGATAACATTAAATTGTGTCACATACCTACAGATGTCATAGACCTAAAATTCTCATAGCCAACACAACAAAACCGTTTCATTTTATACTGAGGCATAAAATGAAAAGGTGGACAGGCTTTTGTTGATGAAAATGATGATAGCAAAGTAACAAGATGCTCATCTTATTATTGCAGTACCTAAATACCCACGGCTCTGTAACTCAGTGTCCTGGAGCCATGTGGAGACCAACATGCTTGCTGTCGCCATGGAGAAGCATCGCAGTGATCATTGCATCTTGCTGTGGGATGTCAATCGAGGAATGGCACCAGGTGAAGCTTCTAAAGGTACCTAATAACATGATATCCATTTTCATGTAAGAGCTAGGGTACATAATATCAAAATATGCCTTCATCTATAACTCTCAAGGACATTTGCCACTTACTGAAATAATTAAAACAAAATTCACTTCACCACAGCAGTGGGAGGTGGAAGCTGTTTGTGTCCATCGGTTTAACCTATACCCACCCTACATGTGCCCCCTGGGTGGTGTTAAACAAGTAGCAATGCTGAGTCGCAGGTGGCAGTCAATTAACCTGTCCTACGGTGATCACACACCAAGAGAAACTAAATCCCCTCAAAAAGAGTGACACTGGTACCTGGGAAAGTGCTAGAACCTCCATTGAGGAATGACCCAAAATTATCATGGCATGGCATGGCATTGGCATTCAAAATTCAAAGAGAATACCCCAGGAGGGTACCAGCGGCTCTGTCACTGGAGAATCCCTCCCTGAGCCCCTCGTATTCTGGGGAGCGAAGCTGTAGGCAACACACTGAATATGCATGTGGAAATGCCAAATGAATGGCAAATCATATCCTCCACCAATAACAAGAGAAAAAGATTGCCAGAGGCATAATAGACATAACAGAGACACACAACAGTTTCTCAGCCTTAGTGTATGATAAAAACAGCCCACTGGATTCAGTACTGAAATGTACTAAGCCTCCTCCAATAGTGCTCTATGGCATCAAAGACATCAATGAGCTCTCTCAACTCATCGAAGCTACCATAGATGAAACACTATTCAAAATTAGGATAGTCAGTAAAAACCAACTATGAGTAATAATGATGATGACAAAGTTGATGACTTCAGATTCAAAGAGTTCGCTTCAACACCTGGCTCGGTGTACTTCGGCTTTCCGAGGCCTACCAGTAGCTTATGCGATTTTAAAACTTCTAGTGAAGCTGCAGGCTGACTCCAGGATAGTATATTTACAGTGGATACCTTCTCACATCGGAATTGAAGGTAACGAAAAAGCGGATATCTTAGCAAAACAAGCTATTCATGACGGTATTAACTTTAGTATAGCACCCGCATTTCAAAATTATATACCTTTATTAAAAACAAACTGCTATAACCTCTGGAAAGAATATTTTGATGAGCGTTCGAAAGAGAAAGGTATATGGTACCGCACGATCCAACCACAACCTATGCGCTCCACTTGGATAGATAACAAACTGATGAGTAGACGAGATATTGTTACTGCATTAAGACTTCGATCAGGGCACATTCCATGCAATAAATTTTCATACTTAATGCGAAAAATTTCTTCCCCAAATTGTTTGACTTGTAATGTTATAGATGATGTTTATCACATTTTAATGGAATGTGCCCTGAACTCGACCGAAAGAAATAACTGTAGATTAGATTTAACGTCCATTGGTAGTTGTAATGTTATATTATCAGATCCATTATCAGAAGATGCCAAAAATGTTTATTTATTAGTAGATAAGAGATTAAATTGTAATATTTTGAGTTAATTAAGTAAGTGTTAGTAAGTTAAGTGTGTATTAACCAGGGCGTCATAATCGCATAAGCGACAAAGCCCTTCTTTATGAATAAAAAAAAAAAAAAAAAAAAAGTTGATGACTACAAAAAAAATCATCGAAATGATCTGCAAGCAAGGTTTGATTGGGTATACCTTTTCGCCAAAGGAAGATAAGCCCTACAGAATAGTAATCAAGAATCTTTATCTAACAACACAGAAAGAATCTATAATCATGGCGATTGAAGAGACTGGGAATAAAGTTGGTGGTGAGATAATCAATGCTAGGTATGGCCCTAATAAACGCCCAATCTCTATGTTCTTTTTGAACATAATTACCTCATGCCTATAACAAAGATGTAAAAACCATCAATTACACAACCAAGCCGTAAAGATCGAAGATCCGAGAAAACGCAATTCTATCGCCCAGTGCCAAGGATGCTAGGAGTATGGCCACACCAAAAATAATTGTATGCGTCCGTACAGGTGTGTTAAATGTGGACAAGGCCATCCAACATCAGAATGCCTGAAGAAGGACAGAAACACTCCTGCTAAATGCGCACTATGCGATGGAGAACACCCAGCCAATTACAAGGGCTGTGATGTCTACCGAGAGACTAGGTCAAAATGGCAGATTCCTCTCAGGAGCGAAACAGAGGTGCGAAGCGTATTATTTGTCAGTCCCAGAGAAGTCTGGGCTGAAATAAGAAAACTAGACCAGAGGAAGGCACCCGGTTTCGACCTTATTACCCCCAAAGTACTAAAAGAACTACCGAGAAAAGCCGTAGTTCTGCTGACAACCTTATTCAACGCAACATATAGACTGGCATACCTACTATCCATTGATGTGGAAGATATCGCAAATCATCATGTTTCTCAAACCATGTAAACCAACCAAAGACGTAACATCATACAGACCTTTATGCCTCTTGCCAGTTCGCAGTTGTGTAAAGATCTTTGTCAAACGCTTAAAATGCAGCCTAGCCACGATACCTGACCATGAGTTTGGGTTTAGAGAAGGACACTTCACGATTGAACAAGTGCATAGCATAGTGTATCCAACAATAAGATAATGCCTTGAATAATAAAGATAATGGCTTTCCTCGACGTACAGCAAGCGTTTGATAGAGTATGGCACAAGGGAACTACTCTGTAAGATAAAAACCCAACTACCACACACATTTTGCCCCATAATCCGATCCTATCTATCGGATAGAATGTTCCAGGTTAAGCATGGGGAATCCAAGTCACTTCATCCACAACATTAAAGCAGGAGTTCCGCAGGGGTCAGTCCTGGATCCAGTGCTATACAACATCTACACTGCAGACCTTCCTCAATTCCCACACACAGTTACTGCCACCTTTGCCGATTACACCTTGTTGTGTTGTAGATGGCGCACTCGCGTGTCTCATCTGCTGGACTAGGTTTAAGAGTAACCATTTTATAATTTGTTAGACTTAAAAAAAAAAAAAATGTATTAAAATATTTGTTAGGTTGCAGATGGCACATTTGCAGCGTTAGTTGACTGGACAAGGTCAAGGTTTAGGTTGAAACGTTGAACAGCTTCCATAATGTGTTGTAGATGGCGCCAGTGTGATGCAGACATCGACAGAGACGGCGCGGCCGCTGGCCGAGATGGGGCTCTCGGAGACGGCGCACAGCGTGTCCTGGGCCAGCGGCTCCAACCGCACGCTCATCGCATCTATGAACTTGAAGTTCATTAAGATTTTCGACTTGAGAGGTAATTATCTAAACTAATCAGCCCATGTTGGATCCCACGGCTGGGTCTTTCTTCCACTTTTCCTGTTCTTTCTGCCAGTTTGTGCAATCATATAATTATAGTCCATTTCAAAACAACTTAATAGCGGCCTTACGCACACTCTATCTTACGTTCTCAGGAGCGTACAGGATTGCGCGCCGCAAAGCCTACTCACGCTATCGTGCACGCTTATGTTTTCGAAGCTGTTGAAGCTACGTGTTCTTTCACACGCGCTTACTCATCAGATTTTGTCAAAACGCAAAGAGCGGCCATGTAAAGGCGAAATCGCGCGGGATAGATCGTCCAGAGCTGGCTCGTGTTGGAGTGTGTGCAATACGCGCAGTTTTACCACAGATAATCATTATCAATTATAATTTTATTTATTTATTTATATTAGGAAGACCATTGGCATAATAATGCTTAAATAGTACAAGGTAACACAGTTTATGAAGCCATTTCCACCAGCTAGAAACGGTTTAGACATAGATTTATAATAATACTTGCTTACAAACTAAAGCGAAATATAAAACAAATAACTTATTAGTTCAACAGCACTCACGATCACCACTATACATTAATTTATTTGAAAATGTTCTACCTAAGTGTGGTTAAACACTATAAAAATAACAAAAACTAAAGTTATTATTTAGCTTATTTTTAAGAGATTGGTTACTAATTAGAAAAAGGTGAAGGTCAAACTCGTCACTTAGCAAATTGAACTGCTTACTCGAACAGTAGATATAATATAATATAATAATTTATTCATAAATATAATAACACAGCTAAACTCATGTGGGAAATACCAGTACAGACAGATATTACAATTATACACAATAGACCTGACATTATATACGTAAATAAAATAGAAAATAAAACATATTTAATAGATATAACTGTACCATCTGACTACAATATTGGGGCAAAAGAAATTGAGAAATTAAGTAAATATCACGCATTAAAAGTAGAAATCACCAGGCTTTGGAAAACACCAACCGAAGTCATACCTATTGTTGTCGGAGCTACAGGTATGATAGCTAAAAGTTTACACAGGTATTGTGACAAGCTAGACTCACACATCAATATTAACATAATGCAGAAACAAGCAGCCATTCATACAGTCACAATATTAAGCAAAGTTCTTGGGGATACAGTTTTTGTCAATCGGGGGGGAAATAACGAACATCAGGGGGAACCTGAGCAATCTTTTCCTTGAGGGTCTCAAGGCGGATGCTCAGTAAAACCGAGTCAAAAGCTCGAGTAGAAAGGAATTTCACAAACTAAACACATTAGTCATACTGAAGTAAGATGCGCACAATCTTTCTCGCGATCTTTCGCTCCCACTTCTTCTCTACGCGCTAGCTCTTTCACACACGATTGCTGTTTCAGGCGCGATAGCGTAAAGCCCGCTATTGTCCTGTTAGAGTTGACAATAATGTGTAACCGTCACCACTGTTAACCGTCATGAGCAAGTTATTAAGTTAATATTTGTGTTCAGACTGGTCAAACAAAGCCGTGAGCACGATGACGAGCCGGTACTGCTACGGCGCCGTGGCGGACCCGACCAACCCGTGGCAGCTGGCGTCCCGTGGCGAGCACGTGGCCTGCGTGTGGGACGCGCGCCGCCTCGCCGCGCCCCTCCTCACGCTGCCGCACGCGCGCGCCCTGCACGCCCTCCAGTGGTGTCCCACCAGGTACCTCCCAGCCCCGGCCCCAGCACGTGGCCTGCGTGTGGGACGCGCGCCGCCTCGCCGCGCCCCTCCTCACGCTGCCGCACGCGCGCGCCCTGCACGCCCTCCAGTGGTGTCCCACCAGGTACCTCCCAGCCCCGGCCCCAGCACGTGGCCTGCGTGTGGGACGCGCGCCGCCTCGCCGCGCCCCTCCTCACGCTGCCGCACGCGCGCGCCCTGCACGCCCTCCAGTGGTGTCCCACCAGGTAC
The DNA here is from genome assembly GCA_963082625.1 of Pasiphila rectangulata. NCBI lineage: Eukaryota > Metazoa > Arthropoda > Insecta > Lepidoptera > Geometridae > Pasiphila > Pasiphila rectangulata. The sequence continues at coordinate 20,385,522 of OY720247.1, read as the reverse complement.
CTCCCAGCCCCGGCCCCAGCACGTGGCCTGCGTGTGGGACGCGCGCCGCCTCGCCGCGCCCCTCCTCACGCTGCCGCACGCGCGCGCCCTGCACGCCCTCCAGTGGTGTCCCACCAGGTACCTCCCAGCCCCGGCCCCAGCACGTGGCCTGCGTGTGGGACGCGCGCCGCCTCGCCGCGCCCCTCCTCACGCTGCCGCACGCGCGCGCCCTGCACGCCCTCCAGTGGTGTCCCACCAGGTACCTCCCAGCCCCGGCCCCAGCACGGGGCCTGCGTGTGGGACGCGCGCCGCCTCGCCGCGCCCCTCCTCACGCTGCCGCACGCGCGCGCCCTGCACGCCCTCCAGTGGTGTCCCACCAGGTACCTCCCAGCCCCGGCCCCAGCACGTGGCCTGCGTGTGGGACGCGCGCCGCCTCGCCGCGCCCCTCCTCACGCTGCCGCACGCGCGCGCCCTGCACGCCCTCCAGTGGTGTCCCACCAGGTACCTCCCAGCCCCGGCCCCAGCACGTGGCCTGCGTGTGGGACGCGCGCCGCCTCGCCGCGCCCCTCCTCACGCTGCCGCACGCGCGCGCCCTGCACGCCCTCCAGTGGTGTCCCACCAGGTACCTCCCAGCCCCGGCCCCAGCACGTGGCCTGCGTGTGGGACGCGCGCCGCCTCGCCGCGCCCCTCCTCACGCTGCCGCACGCGCGCGCCCTGCACGCCCTCCAGTGGTGTCCCACCAGGTACCTCCCAGCCCCGGCCCCAGCACGTGGCCTGCGTGTGGGACGCGCGCCGCCTCGCCGCGCCCCTCCTCACGCTGCCGCACGCGCGCGCCCTGCACGCCCTCCAGTGGTGTCCCACCAGGTACCTCCCAGCCCCGGCCCCAGCACGGGGCCTGCGTGTGGGACGCGCGCCGCCTCGCCGCGCCCCTCCTCACGCTGCCGCACGCGCGCGCCCTGCACGCCCTCCAGTGGTGTCCCACCAGGTACCTCCCAGCCCCGGCCCCAGCACGTGGCCTGCGTGTGGGACGCGCGCCGCCTCGCCGCGCCCCTCCTCACGCTGCCGCACGCGCGCGCCCTGCACGCCCTCCAGTGGTGTCCCACCAGGTACCTCCCAGCCCCGGCCCCAGCACGGGGCCTGCGTGTGGGACGCGCGCCGCCTCGCCGCGCCCCTCCTCACGCTGCCGCACGCGCGCGCCCTGCACGCCCTCCAGTGGTGTCCCACCAGGTACCTCCCAGCCCCGGCCCCAGCACGGGGCCTGCGTGTGGGACGCGCGCCGCCTCGCCGCGCCCCTCCTCACGCTGCCGCACGCGCGCGCCCTGCACGCCCTCCAGTGGTGTCCCACCAGGTACAATACAATACACAATACAATACAAAATACTTTATTGCACACCTTAAGAAATTACAGAAATAAAAACTTACATTAAACATTTGGTACAATGGGCGGTCTTATCGCTTAGAAGCGATTTCTTCCAGACAACCTTTGGATGGAGAGAAATATGGAAGCAAGACAGGCAGGGGTGTACTGTACATACAATAAATACATAAACCTACGAAAAAATATAAACCAATAAAATAAATATTTCTATGATATAAATATAATATATATATATACATATACATATACCTATAATAAATTCTCTGAGAAATAGAAATTCTTTACGCGAGTTTTGAATACTGGCAAGGACAATGTTTTCCTTATAGATTCGGGTAGTGCGTTCCACAGTCTTACAGCCTGGACAGAGAAGGACTTGTCGAAGAAAGTGGTGTAGTGTGCAGGAGTTTTTAGCACCAGGTTTTCGGAAGAACGAAGGATGCGGGAAGGATGGGAAGAATGAAGTAACTCAAAACGTTCCTTCAGGTAGGATGGGGTGAAAGGATTGAACAGAATATTATGCAGAAGGGATAGGATGTGAGTATTCCGGCGAAGACGGATAGGAAGCCACTTAAGTTTAGAGCGGAATTCAGAAACATGATCAAACTTTCTAAGACCAAAGATAAATCTGATGCAAACGTTCTGAAGGCGCTCGAGTTTGTTCAGCTGCTCCTCAGTGAGGTCAAGGTAACAGGCGTCAGCGTAATCAAGTAAAGGAAGGAGTAGGGATTGAGAAAGCGTAATTTTGGTAGCTGTTGGCAGAAAGTTACGAAGGCGTCGTAACGACGCGACAGACGCAAATATTTTCCGACTCACCGCATCCAACTGTGGACCCCAGGACAAGTCTTTATCTATAAAAATACCTAAGTTCTTAACACTGCTGCTGAAAGGAATGATTACATTGTTAAATTTAATTTGTGGTAGAGTGCTCCAGTCAATTTTACAAGTGGTACGTGAGCTGCCGACGATTATTACCTGGGTCTTAGCAGGATTTACCTGGAGACCATAGTCCACGCTCCAGCCAAGTACGCATTCCAGGTCGTTATTTGTGCGGTGAATAGCGTTAGCCAAGTCGTTTAGGGGAGCTTGAGTATAAATTTGGAGATCGTCTGCATAGAGATGGTAGGAAGAAGTTAATTTGTTGGAAATAGAGTTAATGAATAAAGCAAAAAGAAGGGGAGATAATACGCCGCCTTGTGGGACTCCGGCAGTTGTGACGCACCAAGAGGAAAAAGAATCGTCAATACGTATCCGTTGCCGGCGCCCCTGCAGATAACTGCGAAACCAGTCAACCACCGATGGAGATATGTTAAGTGAGCTCATTAGTCCAAGGAGAATTTCAAGTTCAACAATGTTAAAAGCATTGCTGAAGTCGAGGAGAGTAAGAATAGTAAGGAGCCCGTTTTCCATACCCAGTCTTATATCTACAGTTATTTGAACAAGGGCAGTAGTGGTACTGTGACCGGGACGGAAACCAGACTGAAGAGGATTAAGAAGGTTGTGAGAGGTGAGGAAGGAGCTGAGTTGGCCATGAACTAGCCGTTCTAAGACCTTAGATAGGAAAGGAAGTATAGATATAGGACGGAAATCATTACAGGAAGAGGGTTTGGATTTTTTAGGAAGAGGTATAATGTAGGCTTCTTTCCACACGGTTGGAACGGCACTATTAGTGATGGAAAAATTTAATAAGTGACACAGCATGGGCAACAATTCGTCCAAAATAGGAGTTATCATGTTGCGACCGATGTTGTCACTCCCTAAAGCGTTTGAAGAAATAGACAGAATGCTCTTCTTAACATCACATGCGGTGAATTGATTGAAGATAAAAGGAGGATAGTCAGGAACTGGTAAAGAAGAAAGATGGGCTAAAGTTCTATTTTTGACATCCAAATCCATGTTAGGAGTCGACGAGAAATGAGATATAAGCGAGTCAATGTTAAAATCTTTAGCACACGCATCGTCATGACGCGACTTACCAATTCCTATAGTTCGTAAAAATTTCCAGGCTTTAGCTGGACTGGCATTTGACAGTGAGGAATGAATAAAGCGGCGTTGAGCGTCCCTACACATCCTATTGCAGCGATTCCTAGCAAGGTGATACTTATCTTTATTGACGTCACTAGCACATCGTTTGTATCTCGCTCTGGCAACTGCCTTCTTGTGCATCAACGACTTAATTTCGTCTGTAATCCACGGAGCAGGCAGATGCTTTATTTTGACCAAGCGGATAGGTGCATGGACGTCGTAAAGATTGGTCAAGATTAAATTAAAAGCGGCTAGCTTGTCATCAATATTATCTGCTACGATTACCGGAAACCAGTCTACTTTCGAGGCGTCATGTTTAAGGTTTTCCACATTCATGCCACCAAAATTACGCTGCAGAAGAGTTTTGTGTTTGAATTTAGGAGGTCGAAGTTTATAAGATAAGAATATGAGGTCGTGATAAGAGAAATTGTTAGCAGAACATTGGCCATGCTTAGCAACATTTTGCAGGGAGGAAACTAGTATGAGATCGAGAAGAGAAGGAGTGAAGTTAGGAAAATGATGGGTAGGACCAAGAGGAAGTAGATGTAAGTTGAAAGACCTTATAACAGACTCAAGAGCAGCTGAACGGGAGTCTTGTTTAATGATGCATGTGTTAAAATCACCCATGATTATGGTGTGATCAAAAGAAGGGAGAAGGTCCTCCAAGAGACTTTCAAAAGAAGAAAAATAATTGAGTCGAAGAGAAGGGCTATAGTAGACTCCGAGAAGAAGTTTAGTGTGAGAGAGCATTATTTTGATAAAAAGGTGTTCGCCAGCATTGGCAGGAGGTGGCTGTGTAGACGTGCTCACTATTGAAAAGGGAATGTCTGAGCGCAGGTAAATCGCTACACCACCACCACCACGACCGGTGCGGTCATTACGAATTAAGGTAAATCCAGGAAGAGAGTAGAGAGTTGAAGAAAGACAGGGTTTGAGCCAAGATTCGGAGACTAAAATAGCATGAAGAGATTTGTTGACAAAAGACGTCAACAAATCAGGAAAGTGAGCCGGAATACTTTGGGCATTGATGTGGACGACATTGAAGTTCTTAGCTACGTCAGAAAAGTGGGACGATAGCGTATCAGAGAGAGACGGTAAGCTCATAAAACTGTCAGCACTGTCAACACTCGAATCATGTGATGAAATGGTGCAAAATTCATCTTCGCTATCACTCAGAGAAGTCATATATATAATAAATATTATCAAAATAAACCACAAACTAAATTACGCAAATAAAAATACTTCTAGTACCTAATAATAATAATAATATGTATATAATAAGCTTCAAAGGCAGTATTACCTGCACTCCATCTGCCAGTTGTCGTTACAATCAAACAAATCCAACACTAAACTTAAAAAAAAAAAAAAACTTAAAAAGGAAAAAAGAGAACAGGGAAATTAATAATCAGATCGCACACAGAACAAAAAAAAACAAAATTAACAGCAGATTCTAGCTTTAAACAAAAACAACACAAAGAAACAATAACGTAGGACATTACGGTCGCATGGACACAACACGGATTGGCTTAAAAGACATGGTGCCATAACTCAAGAAAAAAAAAAAAAAAATTGACAGTATTATGGCAGACCCAATGTCCCGTCAATGTATGTTTGTGTCATGTCAAACGACGCGAAGTAAACAAACTGTGTACAAAAAAAATAGAAAAATAAATGTCGTTTTGTAGGTAAACGCGACGAGTAAAACCCACTTAGCACTCCAGATCACTTGTTTGTACGTCACATCCGCTTACAAGCCGCTAAATGGTAGCACGTACGGCTGCCTTACTTCTTCGCTGCGCCGCCGGCAGCGGCCCCGGCCCGTCTTGATGACGGAGCCCTGGCCCTTCTATCTCTTGCCGATAACGATGTAGTTGCTGGGGCCGTAGCCGTAGCCGTCCCGACCAAGTTCGATGACGGCAGCTTGTTTAATTCGGCAAGGCTGGAGATGCGATGCCGCACGCCGTCGGGTGTCACGACGTGAATGTGGCCATCCCTAGTCCAGCAGCTTTTCACCCCAAACCGTTCACGGGCTGCCATGAACGCGAGATGTCTAGGCCGCGTCAGAAACTCAGACAGTGTAAAGTTGCTGCCCTTTAGGTTGGTTTTGGTGAACCAAATTTTGTCTCGCATAGTAATATCACACATCTTGATCAATATTGGACGCGGCCTATCTTCCTTAGTTGCGCGACCCATCCGATGCGACCGACTAATATGGGCTCGCGTGAAATCAGGGACACCAAGTTGCTTACCCAGTGTATCAGCGACAACTCTGGGTGTGTCCTCCTTGGCCCCCTCTGGCACACCATGCAGCAGAATAATCTTGCGCCGGCTCCGCATCTCTCGCTGGTCGGCGTCACGGGCAAGCATCTCAACTTGCTGCTGTAGTGCTTTCAGAACCCCCAGAGTGAATGTTTTGAAAGCTGCATAGTCCGCAGCAAGTGTGTCTAGTGTTGAGGGTGTTGTGGACTTCTGGAGAGCTCCCTCAAACTGTGTCATCCGGTCATAGATGGACTGTATCACTTCAGTTAGATGTTGACTGTCCATTTTTGTGAGATGTAGTGAAGTGGTTGTCAGTGCACGGTGAATGTTTGGATGGAGTGAAAGAAAGGAGATGATGATTGTAGCAGATGAAGCACTCAGGTATTTAAGCAATTTAATACATGAATCACTTAATTATGTTCTCTAAATTATTTTTAAAAATTAAATTTCGTAAGAGCAAGTTCAAAAAACTTTCAGTTACACCTACCCACCAGGTGAAAAAAAAAGAAAAAAAACAGGTACCTCCCAGCCCCGGCCCCAGCACGGGGCCTGCGTGTGGGACGCGCGCCGCCTCGCCGCGCCCCTCCTCACGCTGCCGCACGCGCGCGCCCTGCACGCCCTCCAGTGGTGTCCCACCAGGTACCTCCCAGCCCCGGCCCCAGCACGGGGCCTGCGTGTGGGACGCGCGCCGCCTCGCCGCGCCCCTCCTCACGCTGCCGCACGCGCGCGCCCTGCACGCCCTCCAGTGGTGTCCCACCAGGTACCTCCCAGCCCCGGCCCCAGCACGGGGCCTGCGTGTGGGACACGCGCCGCCTCGCCGCGCCCCTCCTCACGCTGCCGCACGCGCGCGCCCTGCACGCCCTCCAGTGGTGTCCCACCAGGTACCTTCGACACATCATACGCCATGCCTACTGCCTACAAGTACCCCTATAACGTAGGTTTGGTTTAACATGTTTCTCACTCCATTCTGCCCCATCAAACGTCAACTCGACAAGCACCTTCGCATAGAAAAAGAACTAAATCTCGTGGACCCATTAGTGAAACAAAATCCCAACGTGCTGACTGACCATCATCACATCACCTCAACCGTCGGATAGACGTCCTACGGCTGAGGAGATGTGACGCTGCTGGACTCATAAGTTAGCAGGCGAGTTGGCGGGCGCAGTGCGGAATGTTGATAATGAAACACAGAAAGCGGCCCATGCCGGCCCCCACGGCAGACTGATTATAAGTCATGGTAATTTTGAGGTATCGTTTCCAGACGGAACCTCTTGCTGACGCTGCAGAGGGACTGCAACAGCATCCGCATCCACGACATACAGCAAGCCAGCGACGACACGCGGAGCCACAGCGCCTCTTTCGACACGGTACGTGAGAACCTAGGCAATACAGACAAACAACTTACAAAATTAAAAAAATATAGCGAACTTACAACATTACATCAAAGCGTTGACTACAACTTTCTGGGGCTAATAATTAAATATCAAAACGAAAAATTCAGCTGGGAATCTCAAGAACTACGTTCTCGACTTGAAATTTGGAACAGTTGTAGAAAAAAGAAACTTACCTCTTGAGAGAGTGAGAAATAAAACCGAACAAGAGAGTCGAACTCGCGCGCCGAGGCTTCCGCACCATCATAATATATAAATATAAATAATTTATGTTAAAGGTTTATATTGGTTGGAGAATCCTGACAGCGCCATCTCTTGTCTTAACTTAAAGGTGTCTCACACTGGACCAGTATTATGTAAATTTCCTTTTGTGAATGTAATGTGAAGATGTCGTAGGAGTGTCTTAATAAATAAATAAACTTTGTAGATTTTTACCATCTTGGTCCGGAACTCTAAATAATGGTAATATTACAAGTGTTTCTAGCTTTAGTTTAGCCACATTATGTTTGTACTAGTTTACTTGATATTAAGCTTTTTGTTTTCCAAATAAATAAAATAGAAGTGGTTTACTAGGTCAAATGGAGTATCGTATGACAACCATGTCTCTCACTAGCACATTTTTTACACATACAAGAGATGGCGCTATTACAATTCTCGAAGAATAGATCTTTTTTAACACAATAATCCTGTATGATGGCACGGAACCCCCGTCGCGCGTGGCCGACTTGCACTTCATCATCATCATCTCAGCCATACACTCTGGACATAGGCCTCCCTCATGGATCTTTGTACTGATCATGAGGAGTCTTGCACTTGACCAATGCTATTTTACCTCTCGCTGCTCGCATATCATAAAGGCATGTAACCCTTGCTCGCGGACGTAACTATAGAAATAACTGAATGGTGGTTCTTTCGGCAGCAGCTAGCAGCGCCCGCCATCGAGGCGGACGCGGCGCCGGCGTGCGAGTGGGGCGCGGCGGGTGGCGCGCGCGCGCTGCAGCGTGACGTCACGCCGTGCGCCGCGCAGCCCGCGCTGCAGCGTGACGTCACGCTGAGCGCCGCGCAGCCCGCGCTCGCCGCCTTCAGCTGCCACCCCGCGCACCCGCGCCGCCTGCTGGCCGCCACCAACACAGGTAACGTGACGTCACGCCGTGCGCCGCCTGCTGGCCGCCACCAACACAGGTAACGTGACGTCACGCCGTGCGCCGCCTGCTGGCCGGCACCAACACAGGTAACGTGACGTCACGCCGTGCGCCGCCTGCTGACCGGCACCAACACAGGTAACGTGACGTCACGCCGTGCGCCGCCTGCTGGCCGGCACCAACACAGGTAACGTGACGTCACGCCGTGCGCCGCCTGCTGGCCGCCACCAACAGAGGTAACGTGACGTCACGCCGAGCGCCGCCTGCTGGCCGGCACCAACACAGGTAACGTGACGTCACGCCGTGCGCCGCCTGCTGGCCGCCACCAACACAGGTAACGTGACGTCACGCCGTGCGCCGCCTGCTGGCCGGCACCAACACAGGTAACGTGACGTCACGCCGTGCGCCGCCTGCTGGCCGGCACCAACACAGGTAACGTGACGTCATGCCGTGCGCCGCCTGCTGGCCGCCACCAACACAGGTAACGTGACGTCACGCCGTGCGCCGCCTGCTGGCCGCCACCAACAGAGGTAACGTGACGTCACGCCGTGCGCCGCCTGCTGGCCGCCACCAACAGAGGTAACGTGACGTCACGCCGTGCGCCGCCTGCAGGCCGCCACCAACAGAGGTAACGTGACGTCACGCCGTGCGCCGCCTGCAGGCCGCCACCAACAGAGGTAACGTGACGTCACGCCGTGCGCCGCCTGCTGGCCGCCACCAACAGAGGTAACGTGACGTCACGCCGTGCGCCGCCTGCTGGCCGCCACCAACAGAGGTAACGTGACGTCACGCCGTGCGCCGCCTGCTGGCCGCCACCAACAGAGGTAACGTGACGTCACGCCGTGCGCCGCCTGCTGGCCGCCACCAACAGAGGTAACGTGACGTCACGCCGTGCGCCGCCTGCTGGCCGCCACCAACAGAGGTAACGTGACGTCACGCCGTGCGCCGCCTGCTGGCCGCCATCAACAGAGGTAACGTGACGTCACGCCGTGCGCCGCCTGCTGGCCGCCACCAACACAGGTAACGTGACGTCACGCCGTGCGCCGCCTGCTGGCCGGCACCAACACAGGTAACGTGACGTCACGCCGTGCGCCGCCTGCTGGCCGGCACCAACACAGGTAACGTGACGTCACGCCGTGCGCCGCCTGCTGGCCGGCACCAACACAGGTAACGTGACGTCACGCCGTGCGCCGCCTGCTGGCCGCCACCAACACAGGTAACGTGACGTCACGCCGTGCGCCGCCTGCTGGCCGGCACCAACAGAGGTAACGTGACGTCACGCCGTGCGCCGCCTGCTGGCCGCCACCAACAGAGGTAACGTGACGTCACGCCGTGCGCCGCCTGCTGGCCGCCACCAACAGAGGTAACGTGACGTCACGCCGTGCGCCGCCATCAGCTATAATAATAAACTTGTGTACAAAAGTGTGGAAACATACAGCAAGTAATAGGTTATCACGAATTAGGTAATGATAAGAAACAAAATTGTAAACAGTACGCTTCGGAAACCACAACAACTTGGAAAATAAAAACCATCTACTAGCACATAAACAAGCAAATCAAAGGTCAAAAATTGCATTTTTGGGTTTTGGACGTATTCGGCCATTTGAAGACTTAATTTAGTTAATGTTTTTGGTGACCTTTTGAGGTCACAATAACTCCGGTCCCCTGTCCCTAGGGTCACCAAAATCAATCAGTACCCTTCTCTGCCAGACGGTGCTAACAAAAAAGGTTTCATGTAAATAGGTCAACGCGTTCTGTTGTAATCGTCTCAAACACAGACAGACAGACAACGCTATGCATATTAGGGGGCTTTTAGCCTGCGAACAAAATAGTTCACGCTCAAGCTGTCTGGCTGAATTAACGCTTTGAGCTGAATTGATCCAAGTTATTAAATTGATCGCTAGCTCGTCATATAAATGTATTTTGTCTATAGTTCGTTCCGTCAATAGGAGTGTAAATCGGATTAATTTATTTTATTTTAATAAGACCAAGCAACTCAAAAAATCTATCATATTAGAAATTATTTTAACTATTCAGAACTTTCAAGACCTTTGTTAGATTTTTATTATTTTATAAAACACTGAGTTACATGATTTTGTGGGTAATCTCTACACCAGACACCAGACTTTCAATACGAAGGTCGTTCGAGGGTTCGATACCGGCCAAGCACCAATGGATTTTTCTTTTTTGAGAAATGTATGTGCACGGCCTTTAATGGAAAGGAAACATCGTGATGAAACTCGCGGCTTAACTTCAGACGTATTGACCTGTTCTTCTCTCTGACTAATAGCTGACTAAGCTGCGAGGTATGCATCGTATAAATGCTGGGCAAGCATAATCCATCTTACAATGTCCCAGGCACTGCAGCGTCCCGTACAGCATGAGTTCCAGTTGCTGACGCTGTATAAAACATCTAAATCTATACAGTGAATTGATAAATTTTTGAATTCTTACCACTACTCGTATTCGCAGGAAACTCAGTTAAACACAGGACGGTTGCTACAAGGGTGAACGTCCTGACCTATCTTGTTCCTTCCATTTTGCAGGCGGCATATTCGACTACACGGTGTGCGAGCGCGTCACGGTGGCGTGGGGCGGCGGCGGCGGCGGCGGCGGCAGCCTGCTGTGGACGGGCGGCGGCGGCACCGTCAAGATACTCTGCGACGACTTCTATAGCAACGTCAAGGATATCTCCTATATTATGAAGCAGAGAGCGCAGACTGATTATGGACTTAAAGTAAGGAATTCTTATCATTTTAGATGTGTGATGACTAAGCCGTGGGGTGCACGGCAGTAGAATGATGCAGTAAGAGTCTGCCAAGGGAGACCTCCGGAAAATGGGCATCAGCTTCTTTCTATGTATGCTCGCCAAGCGTAATGAGTATATCAACAATCCCTCATGATCGGTAATTCGCGATGAGTAACGCCTATGTCCAGCAGTAGACGTCCGACGGCTGAGCTGAATGATTAAAGTGACCATGTCCAGCAGTGGAACTGGAGCTGATGATCATATCAGCTTTACATCTACTGCTGGACATAGACCTTCCCCAGTTTATTTATTTTATTTATGTCATTTTAATCTGCATGCTGCATCTAGGATTTGCCAACGGCCGTTCTAGACACTTCACCTAGCTAATGCTGTTTAAACTTATGTATAAGAAAAGGAAAAGTGATTTAAAAGTTACAAAATAAATGTTTTCATCCCATCTATTCGAAAAGGACGACTTGGTTCGCCTTTAAGTGCACCCAAAGGTGGTGTTTTCTATAAGAAACTTTTAGCGGGCAGTAATGAGTTTTTATCCTCTATAAGTGCGCCGCAATTACCTTTGCCGCGCACTTTTTGAATTTGGAACATCTTAGTGTTCAGCGCCAAAGAAATCGAACGCAAATATTGTTTGAATAAAGACTGGCTGGTGACGGCCCATGTCGCGCGCCGGCTGAATAAAAAACAAAGAAATCAAATAAAAAACGCGCGAACTACAGCCTGCGTTTTCGTCAATTTTTACGGATTGTTAGAAATTCATGGTTTTGTTTTGTTCTTCAAGTGACAGTGAAATAAGTTTTTAGTTGTTTTATTATTAGATACTATTTTATTTCAATTTAGTTGTTACTCTATGTTTTAAATAAATAATAATATTACAATAAAATATGGGGCGCATTTATTTTCTCATAGAGGGTGATGAAAAGTAGAGTGTATCACTCGGGCGCAAAATATATTTTTGGCTCGGGCGATGTACTTTGAATCCCTCGCTACGTTCAGGATCCTACTAAAGAATCCCTCGCTACGTTCGGGATTCTACTCTAGAATCCCTCACTTCGTTCTGGATTAAAAAAAGCGCCCTCGCCGTAAAAATATTATTTTGCTCCCTTATGATACAATCTACTATTTCTTTGCAGCCAGATCTGTGGCAGAACGCGGACTTGGCGGATGATGAAGAGCTAAGCAACCTCTGGCACTTCCTGGCGCTCAGCAAGTCTCTAGTCGAAGACGGTAAGTTATTTATGCAAAAGTGAACACTAAATTACGTAAACGTGAGTGTTTATTAAATCAAATTCAAAATTGTCTTTTGGTATGTTTGTGTGTTGGCGTCGAGTCTTGGTGTGCATCCACTTCAGCGCATTTCTGATTTGAGCTGAAATTTTGAATACACCTTAAGGTGTATTCAAAATTTCAAGACTTAAGTCTTGGTGACAGCACAATTATAGGCAAGATGACTAAAATATAGAACTAACATTTATATAATTATATCTGATTTGTTATTTTCTTTGACCCATATTGGATATATTTGATTTATATGGCTTTTAAAAAAAATACTTTTCTATTACGAGTATTTTTGTGTTTTATAACCGACGGACTAAATATAATTATGATTTTCATCATGCCTATTAGATTCAGATTAATTTTATTGGTATACACATATACACGTCAAACATTTCGGTTAACAATATTAAAAATGAATTATTGAATGAAATAAATAAATTACGCACAATGCTAGTCACTAAGTGAAATACAATTTACGTAAGTCAGATACCTATATTAGCCTGAAATAGAATATAATAATAGTATACATGTCATGTAAATCAGATTTAATTAAAATATGTCATATAAATCATATTAATTATTCTGTCATATACTTAACCTACATTCCCTAGATTAAATACACAAGAACTCCTCCACAATGTAGAAGGTTTGCTCCGCAAGCCAGGCCCTGAGTCTAGATTTGAATGTGTTTATTATATGCAATACTTAATACTTTGAATTGGCCGAGTGGCGGATGTTAACATTATTGTTCAACTATGTAAATAAGTGGGGTGCCGGCAGTAGAATTTTACCCTTCCTCTGATGCCCGTGGCAGTAAGAGCCTGTTAAGGGATACCTCCGGAAGATGGGCAACAGTCTTTCCGTGTATCAACAACCCGCCTGCCAAGCGTGGTGAGTATGGCAACTACCCTTCATGGAGATCCATGAGAGAGGCCTGTGTTGAGTAGCGGACGTTTTACGGCTGAAATGATGATGTAAATAAATATATAATATTTTTCTTTTTTTATTATTTGGTTCACAAGTTGAAAATATATACCGGGTGCGGCGATTGAACTGTCCGTATGTGAAAATGAAATATTTCTTTTAATTTTCAATATTTATTTATACACTTTTGCCATGTGAAAATAGAACGTTCAAAGTTTTATTATCAGTTATTCCGAAGGAATAAAACCGCCTTTAGCCTTTACTACAAGCTGAAGTCTCTTTCTGAAAGAAGCGCAGGCTGCTCGAATGACATCGTCACTCAAACAATTCCATTCTCGCGTAAGAGTAACTTTGAGCGCTTCCAGCGAAGTGTGTTTTTTAGCACAGGCCCTGGCCTGTAAAATACTCCAAATACAAAAGTCCAACGGATTCAAGTCGGGCGATGACGACGGCCACATATCTCGATCTTTGAGCACTGGAACGTTTGCTTTCAACCATTTTGCGTTCCAATTGCTCTGTGCGATGGTGCCGAGTCTTGCTGAAAAGTCCAACGCTCAGAACCGAATGTGTTGCGTGCCCACGGTATCAGCCCTGGTCGGAAGACTTTATCTCGATAGATTTGTTAATTTATTCTGACTTGGTTGCGACCCATTGGAAGAAAAACGAGCGGAGAACGGCCTTTTTCAGACACTGCCGCCCAGACCATGATTTGGTCGGCTCCTTAGCGTCGAGTAATTTGCAGTTCGTCTGAATGGTCGCTGACACGTCCCTTCAACCAAACACGGTCATTTTGTTTGTTTAAAAACTGTTCAACGCAAAAAGTTTTCTCATCTGAAAACACCAAGTTGGGAAGCTCGCCAGAGTCGAGCAAGCGAATCAGCTCTTTCGATCGATCCAACCGTTTGCTACGCTGTAAAGCAGTGAGTTCCTGAGAAAGGTTTTTTTTAATGGTTTGACTTTAAGCTTTTCCTTTAATATGCGACGAACGCTGCGATCGCTCACCTTGAGATCCTTCGCGAGCTGGTTTGCTGAGCACGCTGGATTTCTTTCTAATCGATGACGCACCTTTTCGACAACAGCAGTTGTCGAAAAGGTGCGCAGGCCGTTGCAGTAGAGCGTCGCCCGCCACCGCAGCGTTCCTCAACGCTACCAGTCGCATTATAACGTTGAATAGTGCGATGCACAAATTTCTCGTTCAATTGAAGATTTGGCAGCGCTCGACGTATTTCAATATTCAATTTTCCATAATTAATAGAATCAGGCGTTACTTTGCGGAAATCCATATTATTATGACAAACAATGAAAATATCTAGTTTTAATTCTGCTAATGCGCATAAGCGGAATTAAAACTAGATATTTTCATTGTTTGTCATAATTAAATTTTCCCTCCAAATGAAGAGCAATCACTGAATTTCGTTTTAAATCCATTGTTCTAAATTCGAATGTGTTTCTCTAACAACAAAATCACTTGAAGTGATGATAAAGAATATGTCAAAGACCAACATTTGAAATTTTGGCGGCGTTCGATTCAGTGGTTTGAATTTTAAAACAGTTAGATAGAGACGGACAGTTCAATCGCCTTACCCGGTACATTGCTTACAAACTATATACAAGCGTATTTCATTATAAAAACTGAGCTTTCTATGAAGTGGAGAGTGCTGTCCGACATTCCTCCGACAATATGGCAATCTAAAGATTTTTCTGTCAGATAGACGGCTACCCTGTCGAGGAACTTCTAGTTTGACGTGCTGTAAGAGATCTGGACAGTCAATAACGCCATGTACGACTTTGTATAGGAACAGAATATCGGATGCTTTGCGACGATCGGATAAGGTCTTCATATTATAATAGATCAATTGGTTATAAAAGATTGTTTTTATAAATGTTTCTAAAACATAAACTTATTTAAAGTTAGTAAAGATGTATTGGTGCGCGCAGGGTGCATCCGCGGCGCGGGCTGCAAGCACCCCGGCGTGCGCGCCGTGCTGGAGGGCGGCGGCTACCGCTCCGAGATCGTGCCGTCGCTGCTGCCGGACCTGCCCAGCCGCAGGGTCACTGTCTACAAGTCAGTGCCCCTTCCTAGACCTTGCAGGGTGCATCCGCGGCGCGGGCTGCAAGCACCCCGGCGTGCGCGCCGTGCTGGAGGGCGGCGGCTACCGCTCCGAGATCGTGCCGTCGCTGCTGCCGGACCTGCCCAGCCGCAGGGTCACTGTCTACAAGTCAGTGCCCCTTCCTAGACCTTGCAGGGTGCATCCGCGGCGCGGGCTGCAAGCACCCCGGCGTGCGCGCCGTGCTGGAGGGCGGCGGCTACCGCTCCGAGATCGTGCCGTCGCTGCTGCCGGACCTGCCCAGCCGCAGGGTCACTGTCTACAAGTCAGTGCCCCTTCCTAGACCTTGATGAGGCTTACGACACGGCTACTTCTCCTATTCTAGATATCCATTCAATTATTGAGTTTTTTTTTACAAAACTATCTTGTATCCATTCAGTGAGTCATGCATAGGCATTCTATTAGAACTGATTTAGATAAAGAACTCCGTTCTATGTATGTTTGTTTTTATGTAACGCAAGGTATGATTATAGGACCGATACTTCTAATAGCGGTTTTATCGACTGTGATTTTGGTAATAATAACACGCGCAGTGGCATTTAAATTGAATTGCTTCTGTGTAGCGGGTATGATTAAAATTACAATTTGTTTGAAACTATTTTCAGTCGAAACGAATCGTTTCGACCTAGGCGTCTTATAAGGACGGTGTGAGGCGATAGTATGTATATGACGTCTTACGTCCGATCATCCCACCGATTGTTGGCGATCAAAGTAACGATGTTTGTTGGCGTTAGGAGCGCAGAGGTCGCAAACAATCGGTCGGATGATCGATCGCAGACAGTATTCGTTTCGTATAATCTCGCACACTCGAGCTATGCGCCTGGGGCTAGGCTTGAGGCTGTGGTAATATAGACTGTCGGCAATTGATCATTCGACCGATTGTCGAGCTGCAATGTCTGTTGGTTCGTGCTAGGAGCTTGGAGCGGTCCCGCGCGCTGCAGCTGTGCGGCTGGGGCTGGGGCTGGGAGAACGCGGGCGCCGGCGTGGAGCGCGCCGAGGCGGAGGGCACGCCGTGCCGCGCCGCCGCGCTCGCCGCCTTCCACCTGCGCGTGCGCGCCGCCATCGACGTGCTGGCGCGCGCCGCCGAGCCGCAGCTGCGCGTCGCGGCGCTGGCGCTGGCGGGGCTCGGCGAGGTAACTATACTTCCACCTGCGCGTGCGCGCCGCCATCGACGTGCTGGCGCGCGCCGCCGAGCCGCAGCTGCGCGTCGCGGCGCTGGCGCTGGCGGGGCTCGGCGAGGTAACTATACTTCCACCTGCGCGTGCGCGCCGCCATCGACGTGCTGGCGCGCGCCGCCGAGCCGCAGCTGCGCGTCGCGGCGCTGGCGCTGGCGGGGCTCGGCGAGGTAACTATACTTCCACCTGCGCGTGCGCGCCGCCATCGACGTGCTGGCGCGCGCCGCCGAGCCGCAGCTGCGCGTCGCGGCGCTGGCGCTGGCGGGGCTCGGCGAGGTAACTATACTTCCACCTGCGCGTGCGCGCCGCCATCGACGTGCTGGCGCGCGGCGCTGGCGCTGGCGGGGCTCGGCGAGGTAACTATACTTCCACCTGCGCGTGCGCGCCGCCATCGACGTGCTGGCGCGCGCCGCCGAGCCGCAGCTGCGCGTCGCGGCGCTGGCGCTGGCGGGGCTCGGCGAGGTAACTATACTTCCACCTGCGCGTGCGCGCCGCCATCGACGTGCTGGCGCGCGCCGCCGAGCCGCAGCTGCGCGTCGCGGCGCTGGCGCTGGCGGGGCTCGGCGAGGTAACTATACTTCCACCTGCGCGTGCGCGCCGCCATCGACGTGCTGGCGCGCGGCGCTGGCGCTGGCGGGGCTCGGCGAGGTAACTATACTTCCACCTGCGCGTGCGCGCCGCCATCGACGTGCTGGCGCGCGCCGCCGAGCCGCAGCTGCGCGTCGCGGCGCTGGCGCTGGCGGGGCTCGGCGAGGTAACTATACTTCCACCTGCGCGTGCGCGCCGCCATCGACGTGCTGGCGCGCGCCGCCGAGCCGCAGCTGCGCGTCGCGGCGCTGGCGCTGGCGGGGCTCGGCGAGGTAACTATACTTCCACCTGCGCGTGCGCGCCGCCATCGACGTGCTGGCGCGCGGCGCTGGCGCTGGCGGGGCTCGGCGAGGTAACTATACTTCCACCTGCGCGTGCGCGCCGCCATCGACGTGCTGGCGCGCGCCGCCGAGCCGCAGCTGCGCGTCGCGGCGCTGGCGCTGGCGGGGCTCGGCGAGGTAACTATACTTCCACCTGCGCGTGCGCGCCGCCATCGACGTGCTGGCGCGCGCCGCCGAGCCGCAGCTGCGCGTCGCGGCGCTGGCGCTGGCGGGGCTCGGCGAGGTAACTATACTTCCACCTGCGCGTGCGCGCCGCCATCGACGTGCTGGCGCGCGCCGCCGAGCCGCAGCTGCGCGTCGCGGCGCTGGCGCTGGCGGGGCTCGGCGAGGTAACTATACTTCCACCTGCGCGTGCGCGCCGCCATCGACGTGCTGGCGCGCGCCGCCGAGCCGCAGCTGCGCGTCGCGGCGCTGGCGCTGGCGGGGCTCGGCGAGGTAACTATAGCGAGCCTAGCCGCGCTACTGCTACACTCGGACATGTGTCGGGGCATGGATGCCAGCACTCGAAGCAGCCACCTACCATCATACGTTCGACTGCCTGGTGCGCGGCTGACCTAAAATAAGAAGAAATAGAAATACATTTATTTTTGAATCACACAACACATATAATATAAGAAAACGCATAAAATAGTTAAATTAGATGCTCTATGGTCTAAAAGTTTAAACTTATCAACATTTTGCGTGGAGTCAAAAATGGCTCCGCCTCAGTATTATCACCATCACATAGCAAGCTATGAGGTGGCGGCACTGATTTTTAGGCATTAAAAAGACTAATATTTTAAATTAAAGACAATTGGTTCATCTCATTGACATACCAAGATGAGCCACTGTCATGCCACTGTGGACACTGGCAGCTCACACCCCTCTGTCGGCACAGGAGCGGCTGTGGCGCGAGGCGCTGGCGGCGGCGGCGCCGGCGCTGCCGGACCCGTACCTGCGCGGCCTCATGCACTTCCTGGCGGCGTCGGCGCCCGCGCAGCCCGCGCAGTCCCCGCCCGCCGCCGCGCCGCCCGCGCCGCCCGCCACGCAGGACTACAGCGCCGTGCTCGTGAGTACTAGTATTATATATACAGGGTGTATTATAATATGTGTACTAAGCCGAAAAGGGATCATTCTGACCATTTATTTATTTATTTATTTATTTATTAGGACAACCAACAGCTATAATAAACTAATATACAACAGTGTGAAAACATAAAGCAAGTAATAGGTTATCACGAATAGATATAAGAAAGTAAAAGAGAAAAAACTATTAACAGTACGCTTCGGACACAAAAACAAGGTGGAGAATAAATACTATCTACTATAGCATAAACCACATCTAATATTAGTCACCTATATTTAGGCTATTATCGAAATAGTTCACGCTCAACCGCTGTCTGGCTGAATTAACGCTTGAGCAGAATAGATCCAAGTCATGTTGCCTACAAATTTTATTGAAGTGATCGCTAGCTCGCCATATAAAGGAATTTTGTCTGTAGTTAGTTCCTACAGTGGGAGTGGAAATAATAGAAGTAAATCGGGTTAATTTAGAAGGGGTATTGATAGAGATTTTATAAAGCAACAACCAAGGAACAACTTTTGTTTTACAACTTTTCAGAATTCAGTCATTTTCATTCAATAAAAGACCACGGAAGTTATAACTTCAACAGCTGATTATACGATAATGATAACCTAAACGCCAGATGATTCTTGACTGGGTCATTGACCTCTGCGAAGGGTCGTACAGGTGCAAATAAAAATATAACCGGACAAGAGCGAGTCGGACTCGCGCACCGAGGGTTCCGTGCAATCATACAATATAATATTATGATAAAGGCGGTTTATATTTGTTGGAGAACCTTGACAGCGCCATCTCTTGCCTGATAGCGGAACTTATGCAGATATTTTACACTTTCGCTGATTTCTAAAAACCTGCAAATCAGAGGGTTCCTGTAATCTTTACATACGCTCCTATTAGCAATAAAAGTTTCAAGGGTTTATCTCTGCAAACTTCGGAGATAAGGGGGGAACGCTATTTTTTTCAACATTTTTGTAAATAACTCAAAAACGACATGGTTTAAAGGAAAACTAAAAACTGTTTATTAATTTGTAAATGAATACCTTTCATGTGATAACCCCACATGACCTAGTAACTTCACTTAACAATTTTGAGATCCCCTATTCGACCCCCCCTGCAATCATAATAACAATATATTTTAACATTTTCATGCATCAATTATGCTATATTAGTAAATAGTGTTATCTTTAACCATTCAACATTTTAGGTCAATAGCATCAGTAGTTCTCGAGATATCCGTTTGTGATAGACAGACAGACAGACAATGTGATACCATAAGGGTTTCTTTTTACCATTTTGGTCCGGAACCCTAATACCTGTAACAATAAATAGTTTATTTTTATTAAAAAGTAAAAAAAAAAACACCGATTGACCGATGACCCCAGGATCATTTTCACATCACACCAACTAGTATATATATATATATATATGAAAATAAAAAAAGTATAAAACGATTTATTTTACTTCCAAAACCACTTGTTATCATGGGCTGAAGCCCTCCCTTTCGAGTTAGTACACGTATTAGAATACACCCTGTACTATGTAAACGCGTCATGGACCTCGATGCCAATTTCAGACATTTTATAAAGGAAATCATAGGAAAACTAACACAAAGAGTTCTGCACTTCTTTTTTGACTCAGAACAGACTTACAGTTTTGTTATCAAATCAAATTAAGAAAACATAACTATTACAAAACAAAACGGAGTCGTTTCCGAAATACAACGACTTCCCGCGCTTTTCACCTTCTCACCCAACCATAGATACAGATGAAACGTTTATTATGATAGAAATTACAAAGATACGACATATGGAGACACGATATAATCTCATACCTTATCAGATGGTACATGAATTCAGATAAACGGAATTAAAAAGTCTCTACAAAACAATGGTATGCAGTCGTCATCTTTAAATTATTACAACCTCGGTAACAACGAATTATCGACACGCCATCAAATCTGGAGAACACATTCCGCTGCTGTTGAATTTCACTCTCCGGCGAAAAACCCTGCTTCCCGCATCGCGTCTTCGAATATTCCGTCCGGTGTTGCGTCAGAGCCATGACGTCATCCAAAATTGACGTTCGAACTCTATGGTTCCGTGTAAAGAGTTTGCTTCCAGGCGTCTCCGAAGAGGTGCCGTCGGACATATACGAAATATAATATTTGTCTAACAAAGTCAACAACAAGCTGTCCTTCCCCCATCAGAACGAGACGGGGATGCGGCTGGAGGACCGCGTGGCCTTCGCGTGCATGTTCCTGCCGGACGGGCGCCTGCACGAGTACATCCAGCGCAGCAGCGCCGAGCTCACGCAGCACGGCAACCTGCAGGGCATCCTGCTCACAGGTGCGGTACATGCCCTCCTCACGAGTACATCCAGCGCAGCAGCGCCGAGCTCACGCAGCACGGCAACCTGCAGGGCATCCTGCTCACAGGTGCGGTACATGCCCTCCTCACGAGTACATCCAGCGCAGCAGCGCCGAGCTCACGCAGCACGGCAACCTGCAGGGCATCCTGCTCACAGGTGCGGTACATGCCCTCCTCACGAGTACATCCAGCGCAGCAGCGCCGAGCTCACGCAGCACGGCAACCTGCAGGGCATCCTGCTCACAGGTGCGGTACATGCCCTCCTCACGAGTACATCCAGCGCAGCAGCGCCGAGCTCACGCAGCACGGCAACCTGCAGGGCATCCTGCTCACAGGTGCGCTACATGCCCTCCTCACGAGCACATCGTCCCCACAGTGTCCCGTCTAGCATGATTACCAGTAGCTGACGCTGTATAAATCATCTATTGTAGATGCAAAGCCCTTAATTTTTTTATGTTCTCCCTAGGCATCACGACGGAGGGGCTGACGATCCTGGAACGATGGGTGGAGCGCACGGGCGACGTGCAGTCGGCGGCGCTGGTGGCCGCGCGCACGGCGCACGCCGACCTGCTGCACGACCCGCGCGCGCAGCACTGGCTTGACAGGTACATCACGACGTGCAGTCGGCGGCGCTGGTGGCCGCGCGCACGGCGCACGCCGACCTGCTGCACGACCCGCGCGCGCAGCACTGGCTTGACAGGTACATCACGACGTGCAGTCGGCGGCGCTGGTGGCCGCGCGCACGGCGCACGCCGACCTGCTGCACGACCCGCGCGCGCAGCACTGGCTTGACAGGTACATCACGACGTGCAGTCGGCGGCGCTGGCGGCCGCGCGCACGGCGCACGCCGACCTGCTGCACGACCCGCGCGCGCAGCACTGGCTCGACAGGTACATCACGACGTGCAGTCGGCGGCGCTGGCGGCCGCGCGCACGGCGCACGCCGACCTGCTGCACGACCCGCGCGCGCAGCACTGGCTTGACAGGTACATCACGACGTGCAGTCGGCGGCGCTGGCGGCCGCGCGCACGGCGCACGCCGACCTGCTGCACGACCCGCGCGCGCAGCACTGGCTCGACAGGTACATCACGACGTGCAGTCGGCGGCGCTGGCGGCCGCGCGCACGGCGCACGCCGACCTGCTGCACGACCCGCGCGCGCAGCACTGGCTCGACAGGTACATCACGACGTGCAGTCGGCGGCGCTGGCGGCCGCGCGCACGGCGCACGCCGAGCTGCTGCACGACCCGCGCGCGCAGCACTGGCTCGACAGGTACATCACGACGTGCAGTCGGCGGCGCTGGCGGCCGCGCGCACGGCGCACGCCGACCTGCTGCACGACCCGCGCGCGCAGCACTGGCTTGACAGGTACATCACGACGTGCAGTCGGCGGCGCTGGCGGCCGCGCGCACGGCGCACGCCGACCTGCTGCACGACCCGCGCGCGCAGCACTGGCTCGACAGGTACATCACGACGTGCAGTCGGCGGCGCTGGCGGCCGCGCGCACGGCGCACGCCGACCTGCTGCACGACCCGCGCGCGCAGCACTGGCTCGACAGGTACATCACGACGTGCAGTCGGCGGCGCTGGCGGCCGCGCGCACGGCGCACGCCGAGCTGCTGCACGACCCGCGCGCGCAGCACTGGCTCGACAGGTACATCACGACGTGCAGTCGGCGGCGCTGGCGGCCGCGCGCACGGCGCACGCCGACCTGCTGCACGACCCGCGCGCGCAGCACTGGCTTGACAGGTACATCACGACGTGCAGTCGGCGGCGCTGGCGGCCGCGCGCACGGCGCACGCCGACCTGCTGCACGACCCGCGCGCGCAGCACTGGCTCGACAGGTACATCACGACGTGCAGTCGGCGGCGCTGGCGGCCGCGCGCACGGCGCACGCCGAGCTGCTGCACGACCCGCGCGCGCAGCACTGGCTTGACAGGTACATCACGACGTGCAGTCGGCGGCGCTGGCGGCCGCGCGCACGGCGCACGCCGAGCTGCTGCACGACCCGCGCGCGCAGCACTGGCTCGAAGTAACAAATAAATATAAATAAAAAAAAACAAACATTTCAAAGCAGAATTTTTTGTGGTATAAAGCCATATAAATCAAATATATCCAATATGGGTCAAAGAAAATAACAAATAAGAAGTACTAGCTATATAAATATTAGTTCTATATAAATAAGAATCCGTGAAGACAAATATATAAAGTAAAATATGAAATCACGAAGCGAAGAAGCCCTTGAGTATTGTTGTTTTGAAAATATTATATTTTGTGTTAAACAAGTCAATATCATGTGAGTACTGTGCGTTGTAGGTGCGCATCGTACGCAAGAGGTACGAGTTGCTTCGGTAATTAGTAGAAACTGCGGGAACGTACAACTTAAGAAATGGACTTCGCGAAGAGCGACTAGAAGGAACCACAAATTTAATGTCAGATAATAGTGCAGGAGTATCAATTACATTTAAAAGCACATTATGTAAAAATGAGAGATCAGCTGATTCCCTTCTCTTCTCTAGTGGCAATAGATGGTGATGCTTACAGCTGTCAATATAATCTGGAATGTAAACCTTATGCTTAAAATTTATAAATTTAAGGAATTTCTTTTGAGGCTTTCCTAGTAAATCGATGTCCTTATCATATTGGGGATTCCAAACCTGAGAGGCATATTCAAGGTGACTTCTAACTAACGAACAATATAGGATTTTCAGGGTTTTTAATGACTTGAAATCTATAGTCACTCTGAAGAGGAATCCTAGGATTTTGTTAGCTTTAGATGTTATCCTTTCTATGTGTTGATCAAAGAGCAGTTTGGAGTCCAAAGTTACTCCCAGGTCAAGCACAGAGAAAGATCTTGTAAGAAACTGGTAATTTAGACTATAATGAAAAAGTAATGTATGCACAGCTTGTTGAAATCATTGCACGCTCTTAAGATTTAAATTCCCATTTCCCATTTGCTAATACCAATTATAGACAAAAATAAGAAGTTTTGTCTATAATTGGTATTAGCAAATGGGACTTAAAGGGGTGCACTGTGACGTGTACGCTTAGACGGAACGTTTAAGTTAATTTTGCTAAGTAAAACTGGACTATCAATTAACTTGGATGTAATTTTTAAAATAAAAGTTAAGTCAGCTATGTCGCGTCTCATAGAAAGAGGAAGGTGATGAAAACGTTTGCAGTTGTTAATGTAATTATTAGTGCTGAGAGCTACATTGAGTTTAAAGAGTACATATGTAGGTATTTAACAAATTTCTTTTGAATGCGCTCAACACGTCTACCCAAATTCGAAATGTCAACATGTAAACGCACAAGACTTAAAGCTAGCTAACAATTTATACGCGCGTAATAAAGTTTAAAACTTTAATATTTCGCAAACGGAACCCTAAATCTTAAAATTGTCTTAAATTGGTTTTAAAATATTTATTCAACAAAATCCCACAAGATGTAAAAATCAAGAAAAAAAAGTCCTCCCCCCCCCATACGCGGTATGGGAGGCATCCCAAATTAATTACTTTTTCAGATATTTTCTCTGATCTCGTAGCGTTATCTCGGCGTTGTTATTTAATATGTCCTATGAATTATGACAAATAACAGCTTTCTAGAGATAATACTCTCATCGCAAAGCAGGTGACGGACGGACAGACAGACAAAGCGGAACTATAAGGGGTCTTGTTTTCTTTTTGTCTTGTTACAACGAAACCCTAAAAAATTGATTGCCTAAATCGGGGTTGCGACGATAATTTTTCCATTTAGGTGGTTTAACGTGGGTAGAAAATCCGTTTAACATTTTGCACAATGCAATACAATGCATAGTGTAACTCACGAGTCATTTGAAAGTGAAACAGATCTACGGTTCAATACGAAACCCTACATAGCGCGTGGCCCGACACGCACCTGGCTTAATTTGTTTCTACAACTAGGACGATCGGGGTTTCTGAGATTCTAAGGCGTTATCAGTTAATCTCTGACAAAGTTTACCTTAAAAATCCTAATTTATTTTGGCAATGTATCCAAAAACCAAAAACAAAACATTTTAAAAACGCACGGAATCCCATATTATATTCATTTATGCGCAGCTGATTTATTAATTTGTAGTCAGTCATGCGATTAAAAATAGATGACACCGCTTTGTTAAAAATAAATGTATACCCAGCGACTAATGTTAATTTCGTCATCATTTATTTGTTTACATAATCATTCAGCTAATCTTTTGCCTAGATGACCTATATGTCAATCAGTGAATTTCAATGAACTCCTACATAATACATTTCTCGCGTTTGTTTATGTTGCAAATATAATAAATCTATCGAATTAATGCAATACGATTCAATATTGCATTTTAACTGTTTCGGCTGAGTGCGTACCAAAATTTCAACGTCCCGTTTCAAGGGTAGCGTGGCCGAGCGGTCTAAGGCGCTGGTTTAAGGCACCAGTCTCCTCGGAGGCGTGGGTTCGAATCCCACCGCTGCCAATATCTTTTTTAAGTTTACATACCTAAGAATAGTACAATTCTAAAACTTGGAAAAGATATTTTGGCTTTTTATCTATTTATGGAATTTAATAAATAATTGTGGACATTTCACGCAGCATCAAAGTGAGCAGATTCTTTGTTATGGGTGGTTATGCAACCGAGTGGTTAACACACTACCACACTTTTGTTTTGTAAATACATAGGAAAACGGCATTTGTCCCACGGCGGGAATCGAACCTGCAACCTCGTGCGTTGAAACGCCCCGGCTGCGCCACTGAGGTCGTCAATTTATCATAATTATAAACTGTGATTTACCTTATGAATAGTAAAAATCCTAATTGTGACTTACTTACTGGCTTGGCGCAACGACCCAAAGTGGACCTTGGCCTCCGACACCAGAGAATCAGCTATCTCTCTCCTTTGCCGTTTCAGTCCAGTCGACGGCCTCCATCTCTTGGAGATCTCTGGCTGTCTCGTCGTTCCAGCGGCACCTCGGACGCCCAACAGGTCTCTTCCCACTAGGTCGAATGTTGGAAAATATATTTGGGTTGTCAGTAAATTGTCGCTATTATTTATTAAGGCAATGCCAACTGGGGACATAGGAAACAAATTATGAAATAGCATGTTACAAAAATTAATATATAGATTAGATTAGATTTCATTTATTGACATAAAAGCAACACAATAACTTACATATTTATCATATAAATAAAAATTAAATCACGTGCTACATTTTATGCCTCGTCTGGTAGTTACAAGTTTCATTATAAATAGTTTCAGAGAATAAGTTATTACAATAAAATGAGAATTTTTAACTATTGGTACGCTGTATAGAGGCGTCAAAAAAAATATAAAAAGTATAAAATAAACATAAAAAAAAAAAAATTATAAAGTTATATTCAGGCGAAAAGGAAAAAGTAAAATTGACAATTAAATTTATAACGGTAATAGGTACATTTTCAGTTTTGATTAAAATCTTTGTCTAAGTTTGAATAGTCATTATCTATAAATTCCTTGACACTATAATAATAATAATAATAAATAATAAAAATATTTATTTTCAAAAAAGGTTTGAACAATGGGGTAATCCTTACAAATAATAAATGCTTATATAGAGGTAGGTACATAGAAAAACGTTTGAATGAGTACCTTGTCCAAACCTATGTAGTGACAATGCGTCAACTCCTCGCTCTAACTAAGTATGGTTATACTTGTAAATAGATACGAGGGATCTCTGCTTCGGCAAAAATACATAAGGAAATAGACAAAAACAAAAATAGAAGACAAAATTAGTAAAAGTACTCGTAATAAAATAAAAATAAAATAAAGCTTTTATCTTATGAAGTGTTATTTTAGCCTTAAGTTTATAAGTAAGTAATGCTGGACAATATACACAGTTTATAATGTGTAGTGTTTGATTTTATAGGAGTATGTATTGGTGTACGTGTATGTTTTATGTAGAGTGTGAGTGTGAGATTTGTGTGGGTAAGTATTGCGTGAGTGGAGTGTTTTAAGATAGGATTTCTAGCAATTTTTCCGTTTGTGCATAGTCTAGGCTTTGTAAATATTCTCTTATTATATTTTTTGATTGTATATGTGTTTTGTTGTATAAATTGATTGTTTTACTAATTTTATTGTACAGGTGTGGGCCTAGGAATGGCGTGTGTTTCTGTGCAAAACGCGTTTTGCACCATATTGGTCGGCAATAATATTTGTTTCGTCTTTTGACTGTTAGGCTTGCTATAGGATGTCGTAGGTGCCTGAGTAAGGTTTGTTGTAAAAACAGTTGCCTGACAGTTAAGACTTCGCATTCCTTGTAAAGTTGGGAGGTGGCGTATCTGTAAGGGCGCGAATAAGCTACTTTGAGTACCGCTCTCTGCGCTCTTTCTAGAGGTAAAATATGTGTTTTTGATGCGCCACCCCAAGACGTCACGCAGTATGACAGTAATGTCTGGCAAAGAGCGAAATACGTCATTTTCAGTTGTCGTGTGTCTGCAGCATGTTTAATATTTTTAAACACAGCAATTAGTCGGCGTACTCTAGAAGCAAGGAAAGAAATGTGGGGTTTGTAAGTAAGTTGGGCATCTATAATAATACCTAAATATTTTATTGTATCACATTTTTCCAAATTAACACAGTTGCAGTCTCTGTCAGTATTAGAGTACAGGCATTTAACTGTATGTGCTCTCAATTTTAATTCCGATAGGTTTGGGGAGTCAGCACGGCGCAAGGAAAACGTTATAAACTTAGTTTTTGTGGCATTTAACGTAAGAAGATTATTAAATAGATAGCTAGAGACAACGTTAAAACCCTTTTGTGCATGGTCAATAACTTTATCCCACGTGTTTCCTTGAAAGAGTAATACCGTATCATCTGCAAAGGCTAATAGTTTACCGTTTTCAAGTGTGAGGTTGCATATTTCATTCATGTACACCAAGAAAAGAGTCGGTCCCAATATACTGCCTTGTGGAATTCCATAAGTAGTATATATTTCCGAGCTATGGTGCTCACCGATTTTTACTTGCTGTGTTCTTTCTGTAAGATAACTTCCCATTAAGTCGAGTTGCCTACCGCGGATTCCCAGTCCTTCAAGCTTGCTTAGTAATATTGGGATCGAAACAGTGTCGAAGGCTTTGGCCAGGTCTAAGAATATGGCCAAACATTTTGTGCCCTCATCCAAACATCCAACAACATAATTATTTAGCTCTGTTACAGCGTGAGCAGTGGATTTTCCTTTCCGAAAACCGTATTGATTGAGAGAGAGCAGTTTATATTTTTCAAGATAGTTTACTAATCTGTTATTTAATGCTTTCTCTACAATCTTAGAAAGCGCAGGCAGTATAGATATTGGCCTATAGTTTTCTGCTAGGGATTTATCACCGTTTTTGTAAATAGGCAATAGAACAGATCTTTTAAAAGCTCGGGGAAATATGGAAGTAGTTAAAATTAACTGACAAATGTGGGTAAGTGGTTTTATAATATACTCTATGTTTTGTTTAATGATGCGTGTAGAGATTCCGTCCCATCCAGTCGAACAATCTGTTTTTAAGGAGATGCTTAAACACCTGACTTCAGCTTCATCAATCGCCAGCATACCAAATGAATTATTTGTGATGCTAGTTTTTATTGTAGTATTCAATAAGTTATTGGTGATTTTTTCAGCTAAAGTTTTCCCGATAGTAGCGAAATAATTATTTACGTAATTGACGGTTTCAACGGGACACCTTCCTTTTAGAAGGTCTTGCGGGATTGATTTTATTGACTTGTAGTTTGTTAGTTTATTTATTAATTTCCAGGTTTTTTTTGACGTCTGTGCCAGCGGTTTGAAATTCTGATTTTTCGTATGCTTTCCTCAATTTCCTTAGTAAGGAGTGACAGAAGTTGCGATACCTTTTATAAATTTTTAAAAGTGATTCGTCCTTAGGTAACTTTCTCGTCTTAGCATGTAACTGGTCTCTATGTCTCATGCATCTTATTAGTCCCGGTGTAATCCATGGCTTTAATGGTGTTTTACGACGAGGAAGTTTTATATTGTGGGAATTTTTTGTTACGGTTCTGTTTAATATATTTATAAAGTTTTCTGTTGCTATATTAGAGTCGTTTGCTATTAGAACGGATGAAAAGTCAGCATTTTTAAGCTCGTTTGATATTGCAACGAAATCCGTTTTAGTGATTGTATTATTGGACAATTTATAACTTGGATTTTGAAGCACTAGAAGAACTGTATCATGGTCCGTTACGCTATGTTGTATAACCAAGGTTAATACGTTTAATTTTGTTTTGACAAAACAGTGGTCAAGGCAATTCGCTTCTCGTGTGGGGAATACGTGCGTGGGTAATAGACCATGATAAGCCAGAGCCTCCAGATATTCAGACGAGCGATGATCAACTGCATTGTCGCTTATATTTATATTAATATCGCCTTGGACAATAATATTTTGAGTTTTTGTCAAAGTTGTTAGTACATTATCTATGGAATTAAGAAAATTTTGTAAATTGCCATAGGACGGAGATCGATAAAGTGATATTATTGCTGTAGTGTTTCCAACCAAAGTTACTAGGCAATTTGCATCCAAAAATGTGGGTTCATAAATATCTACTTTTAGATCATTTTTGACGTAAATTACTACACCGTCGTTTTGCAGCTTATTATTATGAGTCATGTAGACTTCATATCCATCCATAGATGGTGGATTTGGATTTTTTGAAAGCCAGCATTCCGTCAGGGTTATTATATCCGGTAGTATATCCATGCGCTTTATTACAATTAAAAATTCATCAATGTTTTTGGTTATACTTCTTATATTTTGGTTAATTATTACTAGATTTCGCTTAGGTTTAGACATAATATAAGACAAGCAGTTCTCCGGTTTACAGATATAAGCCTCCGAGGCAGTGGCATAATCTATGTTATCATATAATATATCAATATCGCTATTCATTTTACTCGTGTTTTCTTATAATCAAACACTGCGTTAAACATACAGTGTGTCTGATAAACAGTAGGTATTATTATTGTTTTGATAACATAGTGCCTTTTGGCCAGTTGGAGGAAATATCTGCTGGTTTGGAGATTACTATTTGTCTTTTGGTGTCTATAAAATATGTTGTAACCTAAAGAGGGCATTTGATAGTATGTCTTGTTTGTGTATAGTGTTTGTAAAGTATATGTGTATGATTGGAATATGTGTGCATGTTGACTAAGTGTAAAAGGCTTGCAGTTATAGAAAAAAGCTTTATCTAGGTTACTAATTATCACTAAGAAGTTATGATATTTAAAATGGCTTATTATGACTAAATTACATCTAATGTTTACGCTAGAATTGTAACAAACTAGTAGTTGTTGACAAGATAGTCATTGTATTTCTTCCATTGACTGAAATTGTTGCTCATTTTTAATAAGTATGCTTTTCAGTCCCTCTCTTCTGCGTAGGTACACCTGTCCATGATTTGTCCAGCAAAAAGCATAATTATATTGCTTCGCGTGTTCTCGTGCTTTATAATAAAGATTTTTGCCAATATTGGTCAAGTTTTCCCCAATATAGACTGGTCTAGGCTCACCTTGGATTTGTAGATGTGTAGAGTTCAGTTTCGGGGACGACTTCTTATTGAAGTTTCGTGCTTCTCTAAGTATTTTGGACTTCATAGTTGTTGAGGCCAGTTCAACAACGATTGGTCTAGGTGCATCAGCTTTCCCAGGAAGTCTTCGTACATTTCGTACCTCTGTTGGGTGATGATCAATTTTTAACACTTTAAGCACATTTTCAGCAATTATAAGTACATCGTCATATGTTTCTTGGGCTTTTGCTGGTATGTTTCTTAGCTCTATTTTGTAAGAACATTGTTGCCGATTCATCTCTTCCAATTTGAATTCCAACTGCTTGATTTTAGCGGAGTTTAACTCTTGATTGTGAGTTAGCTCGATCGTCTTTGTCGCGGTGATTTCATGGTGAGCCGTTAGTACATCAATTTTCTGCTCAATATCTGTGTTGAATTTTTTCATCTCTTTAATTTCATTTTTGACCTCGTTCATATCTGTTAATAAAGCAGTGAATTTTCCATCCTGTTTCTCCTGGAATACAGTGAAGAGTTTGGTCATGTGCTCTGTGATGTCGTGTTTGAATGTGGTTAACTTAAAAGTCAATACAGCATTTATATCGATTTCAGGACTTCGTCTTCTTTTCATACGGCGGCTTACTTTACAAGAATCCGATTCCTGTTCAGTTTCCGAACGACTGGGAGCAGATTGTGGCATTATTTCTTTATCAGAATTTGGGGGCGTACGATGCATACTCATTTATACTGTTTCTTGTTATGCGGCAGAGCAGTATCAAACTTGGCCTTACACTCCTTAGAGCGCTAAAGGTATCGTGCGTAGCCGATAGTTAAGTCGTAGCCGTTTTGTCACACAGCAAGTTTCGTAGCCCGCTCGTAGCAGATTCGTAGCACTTCCGTAGCACTTATAGACGACAAGATAGTTTACAAATTTCAAGCCAGCCGCTCACTGTCACACTGGCTCAGTTGGTCACTACCCCGACTGCTACGCAGACGACCGCTGGTTCGAATCCGAAGAGTATAAAAGCAATCAAAAACTCACTCAGCAATGCGACCGAGGGGCTCCAGAGGGCGAAGCTCCCGCTTGTACCGCAGAGGCCGACTTGGAAGGCGAAGCCCCAAAGACAAATAATGCAAAAATAGGTGCAGCGAAAACAAGGGAATACGTCCGTTCTGTGCGAGAGCCGAAAGGCAAGAGGCACTGTATAGCGTTTTATCCAAAAGGAGTGACTTCACATGGCTATGGAAACAGTCTTCACTTTCAATTTCTCTCATCTTCTTGGGCAGTTTATTATACAGTTTTTGGCCAATAATATGAGGTCTCTTTTTTGATAAAGATAATCTATGAGGAATACTGACTAAGCGTGTATTGTCTCTTTCTCTCAGACATATTGTACTGATATTACCTTTCTTTTGATAGTCCGAAATATTCCGTCTGACATATTTAAGGATTTCAAAAATATACACTGAAGTAGATGTTAGTATTTTTAGAGTTTTAAAGTGATTTCTACATGAATCTCTATATTTTGCATTGACTAGAACACGAACTGCACGTTTTTGCATTTTCAGCACTCTTTCGCAGTCGGTCGAGTTTCCCCATAGTATTATACCGTACGAGAGAATCGAGTGAACATAGGCGAAATACACGTCTTTCAGGTTAGTTTGGGATGATATAGGCTTAAGTTGTTTGAGGGCATATATCCCTGTTGCCATTTTTTTACATGTTGCCTCAATATGATGCTTCCATGTCAAAGCTGGGTCAAGGTGGAAGCCAAGCAACTTGACTTTATTTGATTTTGTTATAGTCTGACCATCTGTTAGTGTGAAGAGTGGAACGTTATTCGTTTTTGGAGTGCTAGCATTGAAGAATATTATATGAGTTTTATTACTATTTAGTTTAAGGCCATTTTCTAAGAACCACATTTTTAATTTATCCATAGCCTGATTAATGTTCACACTTAATTCTTCCGCAGTGTCAGCTGATATTATTATCGAGGTGTCATCTGCGTATTGTACAATATCACCATTTATTTTTAAATGCGCTAAATCGTTTATAAAAAACAAAAAAAGGGTGTTTCCTAATGAGGAGCCTTGTGGTACTCCAATGTTGGATACTAGAGACGCTGACCTTAGTCGTCTACCATCCACCTTTATTTCAACTATTTGTTTTCTGTCCTGTAAAAACGACTCTATGAGACTCAAACTTTGGCCTGATATTCCGTAAATAGAAAGTTTTTTCAATAAGAGCTCATGATTATACCATAAAATGTCTACCAATTAGAGGCATGCACAGCATTTACAATATAATAAAAAACAGCTAGAAAATGAAAGAATACACAAACAAATTTGATATAATTTAGAATAAGGTATGATACATTTTTACAATACCTAACTCTAAGTAAAGTTGTTTTATAAATTAGTTAAGTACGAAAATGTTTATGTTACCTACAAACACCTAAATTGTAGTGCCCTTACTGGGCTCATGTTTGGACTAAAAGCTAAATTATAAGACCTAATGTACACATGAACGCAATAAATGATTTGAATTTGAAATAGAAAATAGGTAAAAATTTAAAAATAAAATATAAAAACTAAGGTTTAGAATTAGGGTCCGATAGATGACTAGACAGGTGTTTCAGCAATTTGTTTTTGAAGATATGTAATGCATCACAACTTGGATCGAGGTCTGCTATTGACGTGTGTTATTTTACTATTTGCATAACATGTGGGTTAGTTTATTTGGTTTCGTAGTAAAATTACATTTTACATTTAGACGACTTAGACCGAAAAGTATGGAAAGAGGGCCTTTGCCCAGCAGTGGGATCCAATGGGCTGATTAGATTAAAATAGATTTTTGTTTAAAACTAGTCAATTATTAACTAATAGTAACTAACGGCCAGGCAAGCGCAGCGTAGGACGTCCACCTACAAGATGGGCAGACGACTTGGTAAGAACCGCAGCGGTGGATGCAGGCCGCTACCAACCGCGGTACCTGGAGATCAATGAGGGAGGCCTTTTTCCAGCAGTGGACGTCCTACTTAGTTTCTGTAATCTGTGGTCCTACGGCTAATATGATGAGTCAATTATTATATTTTTAATCTGTATTTTGTTTTTCCTTTGAATTAATGAATAAAATCTTTATGGGATGAAAAGAAACACAAACGTTTGCAATTTATGACCAGCAGAATAAATATTTCAAATCATTTGACTGTCAGATATAAATCTGTCGTATTTACTTCCGCATAACGCAAAAAACTAATCTGGCAGCGGTGGGATTCGAACCCACGCCTCCGAGGAGACTGGTGCCTTAAACCAGCGCCTTAGACCGCTCGGCCACGCTACCCTCGAAATCTCTGTACGAAATATCACATCAGAACAATGTCATTCAAATTTATTAAATAAACAAATATAGCTTCGTTTATCGGAACATATTTCTCTTAGGTATGGGTCGGTACCTAACATATAGACATCCTAATCTTACTTAATCACTTGCACTTTAATTAAAACTTATTTTTACGAATTCACATGAAAGGAAATAAAGGTGCCGTGGAGTGCCGGCAGTAGAATGTTGCCCCTCCTCTCATGCCCGTGGATGCAGTAAGAGCCTGCTAAGGGATACCTCCGGAAGATGGGCAGCAGCGTCTTTCCGTGTAACAACATCCCATACTGCGCTCGCCAACCCGCCTGCCAAGCGTGGTGAGTATGGCAACAACCCCTCATGTATATCCACGAGGGAGGCCTATGTTCAGTAGTGGACGTTTTACGGCTGAAATGATGATGATGAAAAAATTAAATCATTAAATCTAAATAGTCACTAATCATTAAATTTCCCAAAATGTCATGTTTTATCGCAAGCAAATAAGTTACTCAGTGATATTTTTTGGCGATCTGTTTGGCCGGCTCATCTTCATTTCAAACATTGTCAACAGATTATCAAGCTGTTAGATAGCGCGACATTGTCAGTCAGGAATAGCCGTTCCCTGAGGTTTATAAATAGTGGAACTACGCGTGCGATTGACAGCGCCTTGATGGCGCGCTCGCGAGGCGGGACTCGGCTCCACATGATAGGTTTTACGAGTTCCAAATAGAAATGTGAAATAACAATGCAGTGCTATTACGAGGTTTGCTATTTCAATACCTTTATTTACACACGTGCTATGTGGATAGTGTAACATGATTTGTTGTGATTGTGGGTTTGGAATAATGGATATAATGTATAGAATGTATTTGGTTGTGGGCCCGGTAAACGTACTAGGCTCTGTATGACTGGTTTGTAGCTGTTGTTGTTTACACCGACTTCAATAAAGATAAGAAACCGTTTATTTGCACTAGTCATAATAACAAATATGTATCTTAAAATTTAATTATTATTAAAGTTTACAGTGTCACAAATCGATCACCACTCGGCATAAGCAGGAATAGCACAGCTCAGCAAGCTGTTACTGCGCTGTTATTCTGCGGCGCCGTAGTATAGAGCGCACTTGCACACGATTAATATATTTTTAAAGTATTACAAGGGTTGTAGTTGCAAGTCGAACATAGAAAACAAACATTTATCTATATATAGAAAATTCAAAGTCCTGACTGACTGACTGATATATCAACGCACAGTCTAAACCACGGACCTAAAGACTTGAAATTTGGCACACATATACCTTGAGAATCCTAGAGGTGCACTAAAAAAGGATTTTTCGAAATTCCCACGAGATAGGGAATAAATGGGATTTATATTTTCGAATCAAAGTGGCTTTGCGTGAAAAAGAGGATTTTACGTTCTATGACTTCCACGCGGACGAAGTCGCGGGCAAACGCTAGTGACTTATAAAATATAAACTTTAAATACGTACGCAGCTTAAATATTATGAGCACTAACACATATTTTTCAGAACGAACAATATTAATTATTATACAAATATAAAAGCAACAAGCATCGACCGTTCATAAATTAATATATTTTTAAAAGAAAATTTTTGAGATTTAAAAGAGTAAATGGTGTAATAAGGAGGAGGTTCTCAAGTCGTCTGTATCTATAAACGTCAAGTCTCTCAACGCTGTGGTTTTTGAACGATTAAGAAAATTGTTTTTGAGGTCGAATAGAATTTCTGATGATGGGATCCATGAGGAATAAAGGGAATTCCTCAAATATTCGTAGGTAAACATTATAGCGATTTTGGCATATTTAGCTAAAGACCAAGCATTTGCGTTCAGTTTGTATGATTTGGTGAAGTGGAACGAATACCATATTTAAATGGTTATCGTAACTCTTGGAGCCATTCTTTTTAGGGTTCTGTAATACAGGAAAACCTTACAGTTTCAAACGACGCTAAGTCACGTGAATAACATAGAATAGAATAAGTTTGTTTTTACGAAATAAATCTTATCTTTATTTATTTGGAACACACACAGAACACAAACATGCATAAATTAAAGATGGATTTAACACATTTATTTATTTACGTATATTGTTAAAAAATATAGAAAACCGGAAGGAGGGAAGGGAGGCCCTTGCCCTGCAGTGTGACGCTTGCGGCTCTTAACAATTTAACAATAATAATCATCATCATCATCATAAAGCCGTGGGGCGCCGGCAGTAGAATGTTGCCCCTCCTCTCATGCCCGTGGATGCAGTAAGAGGCTGCTAAGGGATACCTCCGAAATATGGGCAGCAGCGTCTTTCCATATATCAACATCCCATACTGCGCTCGCCAACCCGTCTGCCAAGCATGGTGAGTATGGCAACTACCACTCATGGAGACCCACGAGGGAGGCCTTTGTTCATTATTAGTAGACGTTTTATGGCTGAAATGATGAATCATCATCATCCCACAGTTATACGCTATGGTCACGCATAAACTGAAGCCATTGGCGAGTAGGTGGGTAGACTGAGTAGTCAAAGGTCAAAAGAAACGGTCTACCCTCTTTCTTAAATTATGTTTTACAATTTATAATTGAGCGCTTAATTAAATTTCACTCTTTTGAAACTCCCGCCAAATGCCAGTTTACTTGGGAATAACTTGGTGACGCTAGTGTGCTTTACTGTTGGCATTTTTATTCTATGGAGTCTTACTCTGCCTGTAGGATATTAGTGCTCTGTGCCTTTTCTTAGTCTCTGAATGCAGGCAATAATGCCCTGACTATAGTCCATTCCACGTAGGATGAGTTCGCTGACAGCAGGATAATTTAAAAATCAATGAGCGAAAAAGGGACTATTGCGTAGTCCTGTTTGCACTTTTTAATTCTTCTTACAATTATACTGTTTCAATTATCTGTTTTTAGAGTGTAGTTTATTTTGTTTAAGCCATTATAATCCCTAAAATAAAGTAAACAAAGACTTCGTTGTTGGATGGAATAATTCTTAAAAAATATATTCTCATCCGGCGGGTTGCTGGTTATGATAGTTCATATAGGTTTTCATGGAAATACGCAAATGGGAGTTTCAAAATCAAGAGGCCTGGTGAGATGGAATCAATTTTGTGCTGATTTGGCATGTACATACCCCGTATTGTGTTTTCTGCTGCCACGATGCTAGCTCCAGCTGGCGGGTTGCAGTCTCCAGATGTTCAGGATGGATTCCACCCACGCACATATAAGTCTGTAGGAGGCCTCCTTTCACTGTTGTGGTCGCGCGCGGTAAATTAATTAGTAATAAATTGGAGCCGAGAGATATGTCCTCTCAGGCTGCGGTGTATGTAGGAACAGAGCGTAAAAAAATATGGCGGCGCGCAAGAAACTGCATGCGTCTGCGTTTTCTTTTGTTTCGTAGAGATGGGACACTTCCATGCCAGCGTAGTGTGGGGACACATACGTAGGCATAGACAATACCAAAATTAACACAAAAAAAGAAACATCCCCCCGGCCTTCAGGAGTTTGAAGAAGTCCTGAACCAAAGAGTCAGGAAGAGCTATAGCGAAGCGAGAGCGGGATAAAAGGAAAGTACATCCAATTAGCTTAAACGGATGACTTAATAAGAAAGCGGGACAAATAATAATAAACTAAGACTTATGATATGACTAAGGGGAGCCTAGATGGCTTATGTAATAAATAACTATTTAATAGACTATTATTGCGAGGGTAAAACGCAAAGTTTTACTACAGGTCGAACATAGGTGCCACTTTGTGTGCGTACAGTAGCAACTCTGACTATTCCATCTGAGGAAGGCTTGACGTCATCGATAACGCCATTATCGATAGGGCCATTGTAAAGGCGGCGAGTTTTCCGTTTTTATAAGAACTATAGTACCCTTGGTTACCGGATTAGATTTGGTGTTCCACTTAACACGAGATTGTAAAGTGTTTAGATACTCACGCCTCCACCTATTCTAATATCTCTGAACTATGGCGTCGAGTAAGCGTTTGTTGCGGATCAAGTCTACCGAACCTAAGCGCGGGTCGGCGTGAAATGAGTCTAGCGGACCAAAGGTCAAAAAATGCGCGGGTGTTAGAGCTTCGGGCTCTGCGGGGTCTGAACTAAGCACGGTTAGCGGTCTAGAATTGATCATGGCCTCAACTTGTGTGAGGACAGTAAGTAGCTCCTCGTAGGTGAGAAGAACGTCGCCTATAGTGCGGCTTAGATGATTTTTTCAAATTCAAATTCATTTATTGCGAAAATGGGTTACATACAGATGTCAATAATATAAAAGTCCTTCCATAATCAACTTTACAGCATGCAATATTCAATACATTGTTTAAAATTAAAGTAATAAAGTATTTTAAAAGCAAATAAATTAATTAACAGCACACACAAATAAATATGTCGATAAAGTAGGTAAGTATTACAAAGTATGTCAATTACGAGCATGTTAATATTTAAATTTCAATGAATTAATTATAAGCACAGAAGAATAACTTAATAAAGTTATATAAAAATGTCAATTACATTCAATTTTATCATTTAAATAGTCATTAATAGAATAGTAAGCTTTTTCTAAGAGTAGTTGTTTAACTTTAAACTTAAAAATATTATATGAGGTGGTTTCTAATACAGATTTAGGTAAGTGATTGTATATTCTTGGTGCCATGCAAAAAATGCTTTTGCTAAGCAATGCGGTTCTATGTGACGGACATTGAATTTTACAGTTTAGGCGCTTACTTTTCAATTTGTTATAAAGTTGTAAGTTGCTTCTCACAAATTGAACCACCTCATATATATAAATACAAGGCAAGGTCAATATTTTAAGACTTACAAAATAAGGTTTGCAGGTGTCAGTCTGTTTTAGTTTGCTGATAGCCCTAACGCATTTCTTTTGTGCCCTAAATATCACGTCTTTATTGGTTGAGTTTCCCCAAAACATAATACCATACCTCAGAAGGGATGCTACATATCCGTGATAGGCTGTTAGAACAGTAGAGGGACTTGAAGTTTTAGACAGCATGTACAAAGCATACGAAAAGCGATTTATTCTAGAACATAGGTTTTCTATGACGTGTGATTTCCAGTCCAAAACAGAGTCTATATTTAAGCCTAAAAATTTTGTGATTTCAATTTCATTTATTCTATGTCCTGAGAAGTTAACTTCCATATTGGAGATTTTGATTGCTCTATTTCGAAATATCATTAAATTTGTTTTGGTCAAGTTTATTTTTAAATTTGATTTTGAGATGTCAGCCATTTCATTATATTAGTCAAAGTAATATGAATGTCAGATTCTAAGGAAGAATGTTCAGTACCAGTGAACAGAATCGTACTATCGTCTGCAAATAATGTGGTATGATGGTTTGTTACCTTGGGAAGGTCATTTATGTAAATAATAAACAGTAACGGTCCCAAAACGCTTCCTTGTGGTACCCCAAACTTGACTGTCTTAAACTCAGATAGAAATTTAATCTGTTTCTTCTCTTTGGGGCATATTCTTGAAATTTCTGTCGCTTGCATTCTATCTTTAAGGTATGACTCTATAAGTTTTAGCACATTCCCCCGAACACCATAGGCTTCTAATTTTGTAAGTAATACCTCGTGATCAACGAAATCAAACGCTTTCGTAAGGTCCATGTATAAAGCACAAGCAGGGATACCTTTATCTAAACTGGTCATTACTCTATTAAGAAAAGTGTAAATAGCCATATTACATGACTTATTTTTTCTAAAACCTACCTGTTCATTAGAAAAGAGTTTATTTTTTTCAAAGTATGGGTAAACACTATTATATATTAATTTTTCAAAAATTTTTGATAAGACTGGAATAAGAGCTATAGGACGGTAGCAAGACATATCATACTTGTCATTTTTCTTGAAAAGAGGCTTAATTATTGTTATTTTTAGTTTCTTTGGGAAAACGCCATCGCTGATACATAGATTCAAAACATGACAAAGTGGTTCAGATATATAATGGGAAACTAGTTTTAATATTTTGGTTGATATTTCATCATACCCTGTG
Source organism: Pasiphila rectangulata (assembly GCA_963082625.1). Lineage (NCBI taxonomy): Eukaryota > Metazoa > Arthropoda > Insecta > Lepidoptera > Geometridae > Pasiphila > Pasiphila rectangulata. Next base: position 20,345,845 of record OY720247.1, on the reverse strand, counting down.
CATTTTGTATTTTTAAGATTATTTATAATATTAATAATATCTCTTGGAATGACGGGAGCCATAAAAAGAGAGCATCATTCATTTGGCATATGGCTGTGTTTAGCAAGAGGGTCCAATTTAGTTATTTGATCAATATAGAAATTATTAAAAGAGTTAGCTATTTCTAAGGGATTAGAAATTGTGTTACCATTTTTAATAATTTTATCTATGTCTTCTTTTATACTATTTGTATTCGTCGTCCTATTGATGATATTCCAAGTGGCTTTACATTTATTTTCATGTGTATGAACGTAATGGTCGTTACGAGCTCTCTGTGTCTTCTTAATTACTAGGTTAAGTCTAGTGGACAGCTCTTTGAAACTTTTTTTATTTTTTTCATTACGGTCAAGTCGATATCGCCAAAGCAGCTGACGCTTTCGTCGACAGCAATATTTTATGCCGTTAGATATCCATTTTGGTCGATTTTGGGCTGAAATCTTTATTTGCACTACCGGAAAACATAAATAGTAAAATAATGTCAATAACTCATAAAAAATGTCAAAGGCGGAATTAGCATCACAACAGTCAAAAACTTCATTAAAACTAAGTGATTTTATGCATTTTACAAATTTGTCAATGTTTTCGTCACTATAATCTCGTCTACTGATGTGCCAGTATTTGATGGAAACACTAGGCTTTACTGGACTTGTCAACATTTGAGCAGTGTGATCAGATAGTGCTAATTCATATATATTTCCTTTACTCCCTCTGATATTATGTAAAATATTATCTATGCATTTACCGCTTCTTAATCGCGTTGGTTCGTTAAAAGATACATTAAGATTGAATGATTTTGCTAATTGAACAAATTTGTCGGATTCTTTAGATTTTACTAACGTATTTATGTTAAAGTCACCACATATTATTACTTTCTTTTTTCCAAAACAATATTTATAAAGAAGATCTTGAAATAAATTAAAAAACCTGTTCAGATCACTGATTGTTGATCTTGGTGGTCTGTATATGCAAAGAACACATATTTTATGTTCTAATAATTCTACACCAGCACATTCTAACACAGTTTCAATACTTATTTTCCTTATTTCTTCTATTTCTCTATACCTATGAACATTGCTTATCAGTATACATATATTTTACGACGCGGATTTGACTTTCCCAGCAACCACCGAAGTGACTAGCGGTAGGCGGATTCAGATGCCAGGTTATACCTTGATACAGTGTTTCCTGTTCAAAGGAATCACGGAAGGCTTTAGATTTAAGAAACCCGTTTAACCCGTCGAGCTGAGCTTTCGCTCCAATAAAATTAGTTCCATTATCGGAAAATAAGGAAGAAATTTTGCCACGACGGGATATGAAGCGTCGTAAGGCGCGAATATAGGACATCGAATCCAATCCGACTGCAACCTCGATATGGCAAGCTCGAGTAACAAGGCAGGTAAAAAGACATATGTACGCCTTTTCCTTACGAGCACCACGATACCTACTTATTAAGCAATTTAGTGGACCCGCATAATCTACTCCGCTATAAAGAAAAGATTTAGCTTCATTGACGCGGGGTGCGGGAAGAGCCGCCATAAAAGGTGCTTCTGTGCGGGGATTAGTCTTGAAGCAACGGTTACACAAGCGAATGGTGAATCTGCTAATTGGCCAAGTGTGCACTGGGTCGCGAGCCCACGTGGGGCCGTGGAGCCATATTGGATGGTCTAACAATTGAGCGGGGGTAAGCCCACGACTTATGCAGTCGCTGGGGTTCTGCGCGCTTTCACAATAATAAAAATGTTTAGAACTAAGATTGTCCTGTATTTGAGCGATGCGGTTTGCAACGAAAGTATCGAAGCGATGCGGAGACGAATGAACCCAGTGGAGGGCCACCGTCGAATCAGTAAAAGCGAATATTTCGTCTAAGTGACAGCGAGAAGAAACTATATCGATTACGAATCGAAACAGTTTCGATAACAATAAAAGAGCGGAAAGCTCCAGGCGAGCTAAAGGTATTTGAGCGATGCGGTTTGCAACGAAAGTATCGAAGCGATGCGGAGACGAATGAACCCAGTGGAGGGCCACCGTCGAATCAGTAAAAGCGAATATTTCGTCTATGTGACAGCGGGAAGAAACTATATCGATTACGAATCGAAACAGTTTCGATAAAAATAAAAGAGCGGAGAGCTCCAGGCGAGCTAAAGTTATATTGCGCAGGGGAGCTACCTTGCTTTTGGCGCCAATCAAGTTAACCTCGTTCGGTCCAGAAGCGGGATGTACACAAAGGTATACGGCAGCACCAGGCTTTTTCGGATGCGTCCGCGAACCCCAACAGAATAACGCGGGATTCGGGCACAACGCCGAGAAAGCGCGGTATTTTAAAGCTTTTTTAAAGCAGGAAGTTCAGTAAGAAAACGATTCAGGCGTTCGTTGACAGCGTTCAAAACAATTCGAACCGGCTTGTCCGGCCGCGTAACTGCATGATGCGGTATGCCGTAATAGTCCTTATCATTTGTCGAGGCGGGTGCGGGTGTAATGATATTACGTTCGAGATAGTCTCTCATTACGTTATCATATTCGATTTTTAAAGCGGTATTTGTCTGAAACCGACGTTCTAGACTTATATAGCGGCGAGAGGCGATAGTCAGAGAATCGCCTAGCAACGCAGTTGGTTGCGAAAAGGGTAAAGCGGTGACGTAACGTCCGGATTTATTATCGCGGTGTGTATTCGACACATAAAATTCCTCACATTCTTGTTCGGGTTTGGAAATGTGAGTTTTACTCGGTATTGACTCGAGTTGTAAAAAGTTTGCAACTAAAGATTCGATCGATTCCTCACTAGATGAAAAAAATGTCTGGCTAATCGGCGGGCTATTAATGTGGCAAGGTAGTGAGGCGATCGACCCGAAAACTAAATAACCGAATGCGGATTCCAGTACATCTGGTTTTCCAGACGGTCCCAATAATCTTCCAGGTCGCAAGATCTCCATGAAAGTATCGGCGCCTAACAAAATGTCTATGTCGGCAGGAGTGTGGAAGTTAGGATCGGCGAGTTGTAGATTGTCTAAGTATGTCAAAGACGAAATGTCAAACTGGCAGCTCGGCAAATTACTTGAAATCGTTTTAAGAACTAGCGGTTGAATCGGCAAGCAAAAATATTTATCATATTTTGAATGTAAAGTAATGTTAGCTACGCCGGAAATAGTCTGAGAGCAGTTGCCTAATCCGTTCACTGACCTGTCAGAACAATCATTAAAGATGCGAATACCTAATCGTTTACAAGTGCGGCGGGTTATAAAATGGTTCTGAGAACCATTATCGATCAAAATTCTAACTTGTGCAATAGATCCATCCCTGCTCTTGACGTAAGCGAGGGCGGTGCCTAACAAAACTTTATTTATTTTTTGCGGGTTTTTATTGCTGGCACTCATGATGCAAAAGGCTACTACGTTGTCTACTTGTTTATTGGAAACTGAGTTTGAAGACGAACTAGAAGGCGCGCTATGTTTCGGATCTGTAGATCTCGCCTCACTCGATCCATTATCGGCTGAGGTCAATGGCTCATTCTCCGGAAAATGCAATAAAGTATGATGGAATTTCGAACTACAGTGTTTACACGTTGACTTTGAGCTACAAGAGCGCGTGTTGTGTTGTAAACTCAAGCAATTTACGCATGCGCGAAGTTTTTTAATGTAATTAAAACGTTCGCGAGGAGCAAGCGATTTGAATTTCGGACACGAATAGAATCGATCATGGTCCGACCTTTCACACAATTGACACGTAATATCATTATTGTTTACCATAAATGTGCGTGCGTTTGCTTTATTCGACGAGCTACATGCTTTTTTATTACCCTTCGCAGACGAGGTACTTGCGTCAGCGCTGTTATCACCTGTCCGCCTTAGAACTTTTATACGGTCACGGACAAAAGAAATCAAACTATCGAGTTTAGGTATTTCTCTGCTTCGGTTTTCCATTTCAAACAGCTGTGCGGTTTCTTTGTCTAAGCGCTTAGACAAAGCGTGTGATATTATAAAATCACACAAGTTAGGTAATTTTAAATTATTCAATGCGAGATAAGAATTCGAAAATTGATCGATTAAAGTTTCTAAATCATTTGCGGTAGCGGAAAGAACAGGTTTTAATAAAAACATCTGATCTAAATAATTGACAGCTAAATTTCTCTTATTTTGATACCTATCTATGAGCGCGGAATATATCGTATGGTAGTTTTCCGCAGATGGAATTAATCCCGCGTAAACAGATTTAGCTTTACCAGTAAGTTTGCTGGCTAAATAAAACATTCGTTCTGTATCGTTAAGCGATGTGTTTAAATGTACCGCGCTTTGAAATGTGGCATAAAACAGTGGCCAATCTTTAGAACTACCATCGAACTCGGGAATATCTATGCGAGCTAGCTTTACGTTCGGTGACGCATTACTATGGCTGCTTGCCTGTCTAGTTATATTTGTACTCGAGTTGGATTCCAACTGAGAATGCTTGCGTTTGACGCGGCAATATAAGTCCTCAAATGCAAGCCATTTATTGAAGTCAGGTTCGGATTCTTTATCAATTTTTAACGAAAGCGTATTAATGTCAGATATGCATTGTTGAAAATTACTGCGAACCTCGTCTATGGTCACAATTGAACAGAGAAAACTTTCTATTGTACTAGAATCGTCCAAATTACACGAGAGATCGTAAGCATTTTGCATACGTTGGAAAAATAACTGGCGTTGGCATTCTAATACTTTTAACTTTTGTTCGTTAGACGACATTATTATTTAATGGCGGGCGGACTAAATGAATGTAGGTACGTATTTTAGTTCAGAGATAGCGAAATGCGATGTAAGCTAGGAAATGCGATGCGAAAACAATAAAATATGCGATTAAATGCGGTAAATTAAACTATGCGAATTAAAGCGGTAACCAAAGACAGTTCCTAATAATATCTTTGGTATAAAAATGCGAGACACTACGCGCGACACACAAGATGGCTGTCTACCTTTGTATTATAAACTATGCGAATTTTGAGTATAAAATAGCGGATTTTGAAGCGAATCGGCAAAAATATGTTAACCCTTAATTCGACGGTTTTTTTTTTAAATTAAATTTGCAAAATAGTTACAGATTTCGGTTCTTAGCTTATATGGGACCCTAGGAAAAATACCTAAAAAAATCGACCTCTTTCAGTTTCCTGAAAAACCTACGTCCATTATACTGGACATTGTCAAGTTCATAAAAAAATAATGGACTCCGACCATGTGCAGTATATTTCCCTCTGTCAAAGAGAAAGAATAAAGGAAACTAGTGATTTCGTAGGAAAATATTCATTATATTTTGGTAAATTAGTCTCATAGTTACATTGGTTTACGCTTACAATACTAATAGTAACTCTGAAATCTTACAAGTACAAAAATCTCAATTCAATTCAATTCAATTTATTTATTTACACAATCACACTTATGTTTTGAACATAATAATTATTTATCTATAAAGTCTTTATAATAATCAATTAGCTTATTCAAAAATAGCCTTATACTTTCTAAAAATATCAAAGATATCAATGTAGATTGATGTATAAAATCTTTTATTGTTTTTAGTCGCTAGCCCTACTTACTTATTGTGGAAATTATAAAAGCAATTTCTTTTGGCCACTAAGCACAACCTCTGCTTGCATTTGGAACAATGTATGTTCGTTTTATTGTTCTTGCAGAACTTGCAACGTCCATATGCCGTATATTCAGGCCAGTGGTTGTCTCCATCATAGCGCACAGAAACGGGGGGCCTCGGTGCACTTGGGTTTTGGATCAGCGCTTTTTTCGGTACAGGGCTTGGTGGTTCCGTCTCAATCGATCTTCCCTTTTGCCTCAATTCGACTGTCAACCTATATCTTAACTTTTTCAGGCCTATGTTTTTCAGGCTCCTCATGTTGAATTTTCTTCTGTAGAGCAGCCAAAGTGAGTAATGTCCACAAAGTGAATGTTACGTCGAATCAGCTCGAATCGTCTCAATGGCATGACGTCAGCCACTTGAGCATATCTGAATTCTGTAGACCAATAGTCTAGATAGGAAGGCATGTTCACTATACCCATGATAAGAAGAATCATGAGAAAGTCTTTCAACTCCTCGATGGTCATTGAACCCAGAGAACGGGCAAATGTATCCAACATTTGCCCGTTCTTTGGGTTGAGTACAAGTTCGTGTTATCGACGATATCAACGAGTATATCTGGGGAGAAGAACCGGTAAAAAAAGTCCATTGGAGAGTCAGTATCCGGTAAATCAAATACAAAGTCGTCTGACGGAATGTCAGCTTTATATCTGAATTGTCCCTTTTTCCATTTGTAGCTCACAATGAGTGTTTTCTTGCTCTTTTTTGCTCGGATATTTATTTATTTATTTTTATTTATTTATTCATCTTAGGGAAACTATCAGCACAAGATACACAATAGTTATAAGAATAATAATAAGTGGCTATTAATAAGTTTCCACTTATAGATACACAGTAGTGGTTTACAAAGGACAAATTAAAAGAAATTAACAATAGTAGGCTAGTAATTCACACATATCCGAATAGATCCACATAATTCCACATTGTCTTATAAATGATCATATATATAATTAGGCATTCGCATCTGTTTTAAACATATTTGGCAAAGCTCGTATTAGTATTTTCCTTTTACGCCTGGTTGTTCTCGATGTTGATGGACTAGCAATAGACGAGCATCTGATGGCGGAACCGACAATAACGAAGCCAAACTTGGTATTGCATTATAATTTATTTCACCAGTAGGTGGTAGCACGTTGTTAATTATAGGGGTCAATAGAGATCGCTCATAATTCAAGTTGTCTTCGACATCTAACACAGGGTTGTTCTCACTGACACTGACGCTAGGATGGTCCTCTGTTTGAAGATTTTCGTATCCTGTGTCCATGAAAGTATCATTGAACTATTATCTTGCGTATCATATTCGGAGCTGTCTAATATATTCATGCGCACTATGCATGAATCTATGGAAGGGCAGGTCGAAGAGGAGAACTCTTTAGTTCTATTGAATGCCATTTCCTCTTCATTTTCAGGTTCAGAACCAATATATATATATCAGAAGGAGCATTTTCAGGTGGCACCAATGCTACAATGCGTTGTCCTCTAGACTTGAAGTTCTGAAAAACGAAAAATAGTAAGGCACAAAACATTTTATTTGCGAATCCCTAAAATTATAAGAAACAACAAAAGTATTTTTTTTATAATAATACGGCAACGGAAAAAATACTAGACATACGATTCTTTATTTAATTTTCGACTACTTTGATAATGGGAAGAATACTGGACACAGTATTTAGCAATTATTTTACTAGTAAATCGACAAGGGGAAGAATACTGGACACAATATTTAGCACTTACTTTACTAGTAATTCGACGACGGGAAGTATACTAGACATGCATGTTGTGGGTATCGTAAAAACTAAATAAAATTCAGTAAGACAATCAAAACATTATAAGTAGCTTTTCGGCTTTAATATCTGTAGTTTTCAATGATATTACCACAAAATAAGCCATAAAACAATGAATAGAATGCAACTTACCGAAAGCCCGCGCAGCGCGTCTCTTCTCCCTGCCATCTCCCAGGCAACTGCTCGCGACCCGTCAATGTGTGGTGTGGGTCACCGAGTTTTGATAGTGTAGTTTGATAGTTCACGGTGCAATTAAACACCTTGAATTCTAGATATACGGTCTAATTTTTAATGTAGGTTTTTTTTCATTCAACGGGAAGTATACTGCACGGCGTCGAATTAAGGGTTAAGAAAGGGTGAAAATAATGAAAACTATCAAAACCCGGGCGTCGAAGGACCATAAAATGGATGAATAATTCTTTAAAAAATATATTCTCATCCGGCGGGTTGCTGGTTATGATAGTTCATATAGGTTTTCATGGAAATACGCAAATGGGAGTTTCAAAATCAAGAGGCCTGGTGAGATGGAATCAATTTTGTGCTGATTTGGCATGTACATACCTCGTATTGTGTTTTCTGCTGCCACTGTTATACCCATTCTCACAGGAACTATCAACGAAGTTGCAATTTCCGATTTTAAGAATCCCTTTGAACAAAATTCATACATCAAAATCTATGGCATGCTCATGCATTTGTTCAGTAATACAAACATCACGGTGAATATTTGTCGAAACAGCATTATTTATCCTGTGCCTACTGAAATTCTAAAAATCTTAAAAGAAAATCATGACATTCCAATAGCCGGACACCTAGGCTCTAATAGAATGTATGATAGAGTGAAAGAAAGATATTACTGGAAAAACATGCGGTCTGACATAGAAAATTATGTTAAAAGTTGTAAAATGTGTCAATCTAATAAAGCATTGCGTAAAATAAATAAAGCGCCCATGCAGATAACAACTACCTCTACGCGACCATTCCAAAGAATAGCTCTTGATATTGTCGGACCATTGCCCGAAGCGGGAATTCAAAATCTTAAATTCATTGTCACTCTTCAAGATGACTTAACAAAATTTTCAATTGCGTATCCCGTAGATAGTGCTACTGCTGAAAGTTCATGCGAGTGCTTGGTCCATTTCATATCCCTCTTTGGGATCCCTAAAACGATACTTACTGACCAAGGCACCAACTTCACCGCTGATCTATTCAAAAGAACTTGCGAATTTCTGAAAATTAAACAAATTTGGTCAACACCTTATCATCCTCAGACTCAAGGAGCTTTAGAAAGAAGTCACTCGACTCTTAAAGAGTACTTAAAATCATACGTTAATGAAAATCAAAATAACTGGCACAAATACGTATATACTGCTATGTTAACTTATAATAGTAGTGTGCATTCGACCACTCGATTTACTCCTTATGAGCTTGTATTTGGCCATAAACCACATATTCCTGACTCAGTTTTTGAATTACGCTCTGACGTAACTTATCCCGAATATATTAAGATGCTACATCATCGTCTCAAAGTTTCTCGCGAAAAAGCAATCGAAAATATTACATCATCTAAAGAAAAATCTAAAACATACTATGATAAACATACTCGCGCTATTCAGTATAAGGTAGGTGACTATGTATATTAAAAAATCATGTCCGATTACGCAAAGCTCTATCGCCATTATGGAAAGGACCCTATAAAGTAGCGAAAATCCATGGAAATAACACCCTTTCGCTTCTTATAAATCGCCGGCTCCTTAAACATCATTATGACGAAGTGAAGTTAGCCGAGATTTCCCTAGAATCCCCTAGTTCTTAAGAATTAGTAAGTCTTCCAGTGGAAACAGTTTTCTTTATTTAAATTTCAGAATCATTTCGTCCCTCATTTTTGCGACGTCCTTGGGTCATCAACAAGTCAAATCATTGGATGAAAGTGCTGGTATTTACTTCAACCCCGTTGGTTCTCTGAAAATCATAAATGATCATATTATTATTCCCATTGACCTAAATTATATACTACCTCATTTAACTAATATTGAAGAAGGTATCAAAAACACTAAATTCTTATGTGAAAGAAACGAAGTCATCGATGATTTCCAATGTTCCAATATGATTAAACCACTCGTCTCTCTATGACGACATCACTAGAGATTATGAAGCGATATCCCATTTATTATCTTCCAAATCAAAGAGATCTGCCTGGTTTTCTGGAATTGGTTCAATAATGAAAACAGTTTTTGGTACTATGGATGAAAATGACTCAAACACATATCATAACGCCATTCAAACACTTAATTCTAATAATAAGAAATTAGCTAATCTAATTAAACAAAATATTTTTCTCTCAAAATCGGCTATGAAGAGTATAAATGAAACAATCAATACTATATCCAACAATGAAGCACGTTTGAATGACGCTATGAATAAGTTATCTCAAAGCCTTAATAATGTAACACTTACCACAAATAAACTTTTATTCAGAGTAAGAACTAATGAAGTACTAAACACTTTACATTCGAGTTTACTTACATTATCATTCAAATTAGAAGACATAATCAATTCTATTTTATTCGCAAATAGCGACACGCTACATCCATCAGTTCTTACCCCAAGGAAATTATACGAAGAACTTAATCATTACCTTAAGGTTATACCTAGATATAGAGAATTTCCTGTAAGCATAGAGCTAAGTAATATTAACATATTGTTAAGATTGTCGGATATCGCAGCATACCATAGTTATAATTCTATCCTGTTTATTTTAAGGATTCCATTAGTATATCATACTGAATTTGATATGTACAAAATAATTCCAATCCCAGTGCCTCATAGAGTAAATTCTTCCAAATTATATTCAATGATTCTACCAACAGAAAATTTCGTAGCTATTAGTAAAGATAAATCAACGTATTGTACACTCGAAGACATAACTCATTGTAAAACAATAATCAAAGACACTTTTGCATGTAATGTTTCTAATCTTTTATCTGTTAACAACAATCCCATTTGTGAAATTGAATTCATGACAAAAATAATTAAGAAATTACCTTTTCAGTGTGAAACAAAATTTATATATGGCACTATAGACATCTGGCAAAACCTTGGCCATAATAATTGGATATTTGTACAATCCCAGCCTACAAAATTATCAATAGATTGTAATAATGGCACTTATGAATTAGTAATAGATGGAACTGGTTTAATTAGTTTAGAACCACAATGTGTGGTATCTTGCCGTAATATTAAGTTATTATCAATGTATGATTCGCAAATCAATATACCTCCTGTAAACTCTGATTTCAGCCTTCTCAATGATGATTGCTGTAATATAAGTAAATTCGAACAAATATTTGTAAACACAAAAGAAATAACTGTATCTAATATCAATCTGGATAACTTAAAGAATTTTAAAAATGAAGCTAATTTTCAATTAAGAAATGTTGATGATTTTATTAAAGAAAATAATGTTTTTAACAATCATATCAGTTTTCCTATCATTACTATAATTCTAATGATTACTTTTATATCCTTTACTATTGTTACGAGCTGAGGGTTCGGGATTAAATAATGTGGTCCAATTTAACCAAAATAAACACTTTAATCACAGACCTCACCAATAAGAATCTCACAGGAACACTTCTTCACTGTACCACACTGAACACCACTAAAACACTTGTTCACTATAGCACTTGTACACTGGACACTGATCACTGTATTGTCACTCCGATATATCGCACTGTTCGCTTCCGTAGCCAAATAAAGACCGTCCGCTCGGTAAACACATCCGCGTATTTATATCCCACATAAAGACGATTCTCGAAGCCGATGTTTCTAGAATGTCACACAATAGAGACAGGACAACAAAAAACAAGTAAACAATTTTTTATAACTTTTTATAACTTTGTTTACTACCCGAACCATTGTCTCAAAACCGGTTTTTCTAGAAACTTCACTTGTTTGTGTTCAAAACAAAGGAGAGTGACCTTGGACTCTTTCAGCCGCACAAACACCGGTCCTTTCTGGATCTTTCGCGAACTTACTGGTTTACGTTTTCGCTCGGCGCAACACTGCCCCCTCCTAAGACATACTCGTCCCGAGTATTGTTAGATCCGTAATATCGCGCGAGTCGATCAACATGAACAACCTTCGGCGCTCCTCGCGGGTCCTTCCGAATCCTGTACGTGACATCGTTTATTCTAGTCACAACTCGGTATGGTCCGTCCCATTTCGGTTGCAATTTAGGAGACTTTCCTTTGCTGCGCACTGGGTTATGAAGCCACACCTGCGAACCTTCGTCGAATCCAAGGTTGTTTAGTTTCCGGTCATAGCGGGTCTTCATCTTCTCTGACATGTTCTGGCCCGATCGTCTGACATGTTCGTACACGTCATTCATCCTGTTGCGCAAGTCACTCGCATATTCTGTTATGCAGCGCGGGGGCTCTGGTGGGATACCGGTTAACAGGTCTGCAGGCAACCGCAGTTCTCGTCCAAAATTCACGAAGGCAGGGGTGACGGTGGTACTTTCGTGAACTGCACTTCGGTACGACAGGAGAAACGGCTGTATGTGCTTGTCCCAGTCTTTTTGCCTGCTTTCCACCACTTTAGCCAGATATCTTTCCAATGTCTGATTGAAACGTTCCACCATTCCATCCGATTGTGGGTGATACGAGGTGGTTCTGGTCTTATGGGTGCCCATTACTCGGCACGTCTCCTGGAATAACTGGGACTCAAAGTTTCTGCCTTGGTCGCTGTGGATCTCCAAGGGCACGCCGAATCGACAGAAGACTTCGTGTACCAATTTATCTGCAACCGTTGATGCTTCTTGATTCGGAATGGCGAAGACTTCCGGCCACTTCGTAAAATAATCCATGACGACCATGAAGTACTTGTTCCCATCATCACTCACAGGAAATGGTCCCGCAATATCCAGTGCTATGCGTTCCCATGGAGCTCCAACGTTATAGACTTTCAATGCCCCTCTGCTTCGTGTTTGCGGTCCTTTCACAGCGGCACAACTGGTGCATTTACGGCACCAGTCTTCCACGTCGTCTCGGCAATGGATCCAGTAAAAGCGCTCTCGGATCTTTAACAAAGTCCTCTTTACTCCCATATGCCCTCCGGAACTACCGTCGTGATAGAGCTTCAAGATTTCCGACACCTTGATCTTAGGGACAACCATTTGCAGATGACAGTGGTCTCCTCGCGCATTTTCCCATTTGCGGCACAATACGCCTTCGTAGATAGCCAGACTGTCCCATTGTGCCCAATAACCTTTCGTCGTTGTACTTAGTGCTGCAACGTCACTCCACTTAGGTTTGGGTGCACCAGCCTTAATCCACTCAAGTATTGGCTTAATGTCAGCATCGTCTTGCTGTGCTCGGGTCATGGTTTCCTTCCACTCGTCACTGAAGTCTGTTCTCAGCATCCTTATGGGTGTCACCTCCTTGGCCTCCTGTCTGGCACAATGTTTGCATTCTTCAGGACAGGGTCTTCTTGATAATGCATCCGCATTTCCATGAGTTTTCCCACTACGATGCTCGGTTTCAAAGTCGAACTCCTGTAGTTGTTCAATCCATCTTGCCACTTGTCCTTCAGGATTCTTGAAATGTAACAGCCACTTCAATGCAGCATGATCAGTTCGCAGACGAAATTTGCGTCCCAGTAGATATTTACAGAAATGCTGCAATGTCTTCACTACTGCGAGCAGTTCCCTTCTGGTGACACAGTAGTTCCTTTCCGGTTTGGATAGTGATTTGCTGTAGTAGGCTATCACAACCTCTTGATCTCCTTTTCGTTGGGACAACACGCCGCCAATACCGGTGTTACTTGCGTCAGTGTCTATGATGAACTCATTTTCGGTGTCAGGATAGCCAAGAATGGGTGTTTCACACAGACGCTTCTTCAACTGATGGAAAGCGATGTCACAGTTCTCATCCCAACAGAACTTTCTCTTCTCTTCTGTGAGCTTGTGCAAAGGTTTAGCTATATCAGCGAAATTCTTCACAAACCGTCGGTAATAGGAGCACAGCCCCAAGAATGCTCGGACTTGTGTTTTGTCTTTTGGAACTGGCCAATCCTGGACAGCGACGATCTTACTTGGATCTGTTTGTACTCCTTCTTGTGAAACTACGTGGCCCAGGAAGTTCACTTGTCGTCTGAAGAATGAACACTTCTTCGGGTTTAGCTTAAGGTTAGCGGATCGAATTTTCGCTAGCACAAGTTCCAGGTTCTTAAGGTGATCTTCAAACGTACGCCCAACGATAACGATGTCATCCAAATAGACGAGGCAGGCGTCACCAACTAATCCAGCGAGTACCAGCTCCATCAGTCTTTCAAAAGTAGCCGGGGCGTTGCACAATCCAAATGGCATCACATTAAAGTGCCATAGCCCCTTTCCAGTAGAAAATGCAGTTTTCTCCTTGTCCTTAGGGTCTATTTCCACTTGCCAGTAGCCACTCTTCAGGTCCAAAGTTGAGAACCACTTCATTCCCGTTAACGTGTCCAGGGTATCGTCAATCCTCGGTAGTGGATAACTGTCCTTTTTCGTCACGTCATTGAGTCGTCGATAGTCTACACAAAACCGCATGCTGCCGTCCTTCTTTTTCACCAACACTACCGGAGAACACCATGGACTGGATGAAGGTTCTATCACACCGTCCTTCACCATACCCTCAATCATGGTCTCTACCTCCTTTTCTCGTGCAACAGGCAACCTCCTTGGACGTTGTCGAATCGGTAACTCGTTGCCGGTATTTATCGTGTGCTGCACTAGTCCAGTTTTACCGTTGTCCCCATCATTAGAAGAGAAAACATCAGCGTACCGAAGTAACATCTTCTTTGCCAGCGCAACATCCTGATCAGAAAGATCTTTTCGGCAATCTTCTAGAAGCTTCGACACGTTGTACTTGTCAGTAGGGTTATTCGCGCTAGTCGATTCTCTGCATTGTCTTATCCAGGATACTTCCTTACAGGTGCCCATCGCAGTTCCTTTCTTAATTATAAATTCTTCATTGCTTGGGTTCAAGATGCGCACTGCTGAATTATTTGTAGCCTTCACCAGAGTCCGTGCCATCATCCATGTTTGATCTGAATCCAATCCTTCTATGAGTGTGCAGCGATGTCCTTTTCCAGGGCTCCGTGGTAAACTTACTGGCACAATGGATTCCGATCTGGGAGGAAGAACAATTTTCTTCAAGCAGTAAACCTTCCCTGATGGTCCGCCTTCCATAAAGATCTCTTCAGTGCCACACTTAATAATTCCTTGGTTTACGTCGATTGTGCAATGATGTTCTCGCATGAAGTCCAACCCAAGTATGCATCATCGACTATGTCGGCCACGATGACTTTATGCCGAAACGTCGTTTCACCCAGTTTCATTTCCACCTGCTTCTCACCTCGGACGGATATGTGCTGACCGGTTGCCGTCAAGAGCTGAACCCGCTCATATTTACTGGAAAAGTCCCCAAGAAAGCGTTTCGCAAGTCGGGAACTTACCAATGTACGAGAAGCTCCAGTATCCAATGTCAGTTTACAAGGTATTCCGTTAATTTCGCCACTGATGATCAGACTGTTCCCATCGTGGGCTTGGGAGATCGAAACTCTTGGGGCTTTTTCAAAACCAGCCAGCACCCGCCCCGCAGTCCTGGCGTTTACTCGTTTCCCTGCTGCTGTTGAGTGGTAACGCTATCCACCCTTTCATCTTCTGAACGCCTATTACGTTTTGGGCAGCTCGATCTAAGATGACCCCGTTCTCCGCACTCATAACATCTGGGGCTGAATTTGGGCCGGCTGTCGCGGTTAGGTGATTCTACCACTTCCCTGACGTGGTGAGCCCGATGGTCTTGCCGTACTGCTTCAACTTCCAAAGCGTGGGCTAAAGCGTCCTTCAGGGATTCATGGTGTCCAAGTCTCACCGCAGCTCTAACTTCCAAGTTGCGTATCCCGTCGATAAAAGCTTGCACCAAGATTCCGTCGATGAGTGCAGGCGACGAACGATAAGCCTTCCGGACCAGCTTTTCAATTTCTAGGCCCCACTGTTGAAGGTTTTCGGCGCTTCGCTGTACCCGATCTTTTAACTGAGCCCGGAACACGTGCTCTAGGTGTGCGTCGCCGTAGCGGGACTCCAACGCCTCAACTAGCTGCTCGTAACTCACGTCTTTTCCAAGAGCCTCAAGTATGGTCAGAGCTTGATCACGAAGTCCTAAAGTGAGTGCTGTCATGGCCTGTGCTTCGTTCCAACCGTTCGCCTTAACAACGGCCTCAAACTGTATCTTGTAGGCTGACCATGATGAGCTTCCATCGAAAGGAGGCACTTTGAAACCTCGCCCTGAAGGTGCAGTGACTACCGAAGTCGGAACTCCTTCTCCAGACTTCAGTACACCAAGAGCCTTCTTGACATGGGCGAGTTGAGTTTCAGTTTTTCCGAGGCGGTCTTCGGTCTTCCCAAGGCGGTCTTCCGTCTTCCCAAGACGGTCTTCGGTCTCAGTAATCCGTTGCTTAACGACTTTGAGGTCCTTTCCAAAGTTGGTGTGTATTTCCTCCATAAGGCGCTCCGTCTGACGAATCCGCTCTTCCTCTTGGCGACGAGCTTGTTCTTCGATACGGCGAACGAGTTCCTCCTGATTGCGAACCGTCTCCTCCTGATGGCGAAGTCGCTCCTCCTCTTGACGGCGGGCTTGCTCCTGCATCATTGCCATTAAGGCGGCAATTTCCGATGAGGCAGCAGAAGCCGGGGCCGCGGAAACTCCGGATGGACCAGCGGCCGTCTCCATCATTGGTTGGTTACCTCTTTGCACTGGCGTCGGTGACTCTCCAAACCTCCGTTGATCCGTTTCCTGCTGTCGTTGACTCCTGGTCCGGACTCTCTCCGTGTCGTCCTTTGGTAGCACTGGCATTATTTAATCCCACTTCTGACACCAATTTGTTACGAGCTGAGGGTTCGGGATTAAATAATGTGGTCCAATTTAACCAAAATAAACACTTTAATCACAGACCTCACCAATAAGAATCTCACAGGAACACTTCTTCACTGTACCACACTGAACACCACTAAAACACTTGTTCACTATAGCACTTGTACACTGGACACTGATCACTGTATTGTCACTCCGATATATCGCACTGTTCGCTTCCGTAGCCAAATAAAGACCGTCCGCTCGGTAAACACATCCGCGTATTTATATCCCACATAAAGACGATTCTCGAAGCCGATGTTTCTAGAATGTCACAAAATAGAGACAGGACAACAAAAAACATGTAAACAATTTTTTATAACTTTTTATAACTTTGTTTACTACCCGAACCATTGTCTCAAAACCGGTTTTTCTAGAAACTTCACTTGTTTGTGTTCAAAACAAAGGAGAGTGACCTTGGACTCTTTCAGCCGCACAAACACAGGTCCTTTCTGGATCTTTCGCGAACTTACTGGTTTACGTTTTCGCTCGGCGCAACACTATTTACCTTGTTTGTAGGACAAATACATGTAAAACTTTTATAAATTCAATATTTAGAAAACAACCAATGAATGTTGAGCCGGAAGCTGCGATACCACTTCCTAGATTAAGAGTAGATCTTTAATTTTTTAATTTTTATTATAATTAGGTTAAGCTTTTATCATGTAAAAGCGTGTGCTCAAGCCTTTCTCTTGTATTTCCGTTTTGATAAGTAAACTCACCTTTTTATTTTTACAGTAAGTTTACTCTTGTTCGGGGAGATGTTATACCCATTTCACTGAACCCTAAATACCTTACCTTTGCTTCCTAAAACGCTGACCTAACGTCTAGACAATACGTCCTTTACATCCCAGAGACCTCCTACAGTTAGTCGGTATTCATCTCTCGCGCTGAGCTCACGTTTAAACCCCATTTATTTCTTTGATTTAAAACTATCGTAAAAGTAAAATAAACGTTTTTTTTAAACAGTTTAATTATAATCTTTTTTTAAAAAGATCCAGTCCGATCCCCGGATAACACCACGATGCTAGCTCCAGCTGGCGGGTTGCAGTCTCCAGATGTTCAGGATGGATTCCACTCACTCACATATAAGTCTGTAGGAGGCCTCCTTTCACTGTTGTGGTCGCGCGCGGTAAATTAATTAGTAATAAATTGGGGCCGAGAGATATGTCCTCTCAGGCTGTGGTGTATGTAGGAACAGAGCGTAAAAAAATATGGCGGCGCGCAAGAAACTGCATGCGTCTGCGTTTTCTTTTGTTTCGTAGAGATGGGACACTTCCATGCCAGCGTAGTGTGGGGACACATACGTAGGCATAGACAATACCAAAATTAACACAAAAAAAGAAACAGTTGTTGTCTGGTTACCGGCGTCCGGTGTATCCTTCGAAGGTTAATGTGGCGTCTTCTTTGTCTTTTGTATCCAGAGTAATGAAAGCATGGTAATGTTGTATCTGTTGACAGCTACCGCATGGTGCTGGACAGCTGGCAGCTGTGGTGGGCGCGCTGCGCGCTGGACACGTGGGTGGCGCACGCGGCGGGCGCGGGCGGCGCGGGCGAGGGCGCGGCGGCGCGGCACGTGGCGGTGGCCTGCACCTACTGCGGCAAGTCCGTGGCCGCGCCGCCGCCGCGCCCCGGCCCGCGCCCCGCGCTGTCGCGCCTGCCGCCGCCCGCCGCCAAGATGAAGGTACCTACTTAGACTGCCCATAAATACTGTTACAATTAAAAATAAACAAAATATTACGTTTGTATTTGGAATCTGTTATTTTTATATGATTGTTCACTGAGTTTTCTCATTTTGGCGCCAATACATTGTACAATATTTTGCGATATTAAAATGGAGAGGGGTGATAAAGAGAACCGAATCGCTGTGATTGCAATACACAAAGTAGGTATGGAGCCAAATGCAATTTTTAAACGCTTGGTATTAGTAAAATGTTTGTGTACCGGGCTATTACTAGGTACAATGAGACCTCTATTTATGGTAGAAAGAGATCTGGCCGTCCACGTAGTGTTCGTACGAAAAAGGTGGTCAAAGCAGTAGGTAAGGGCAAGAATTCGAAGAAATCCTGTCCGAAAGCAAAATGATTCCTCATTGATTAGTATGCTTTGACAACGCACGAGTGAATGGGCTCACGCGCATCCAGCGCGTGAGCCCATTCACTCGTGCGTCATTGAAGACGACTTTTCGATCAACCAGCAACGGTTAACCAGTCCGGTCAGATCTTCTTGAAGTTGAGAAGAAAGTATAGGCTAGTAATACCAAAGATTGTAATCGTTAGATACGCCTTTACTGTAATGAGACGGCGCCGTTTTGTTTCCACACGAAATGAGATAGCTCGCTAATTTGGAATGGAAATACCTCTAAACACAGTGTTAGCCAGACGTGGCGTGTGTTATTTTTTTCACAGAAGTTCGTGCAACATGATTACACAATAAATGGTTACAATAACAGTTTGGTTTATTGGCAAAACCAGTTATAATATAACTAGGGCACACGTGTTGCCACATCGACGTGTTGCGGAGCGGGGGCCCAGTGCACGGCGGCCCCACGAGCCGCCTTGCACTGGGCACTCCCGCCAGAAGTCGGGGGTGATGATGGTCGCCAGGCGTTCTGTCGGAACCCTCACCATAAATGAGCTAAAGTTCACATTATGACGAGAGTCCAGCTTCTCGACCCTCAATAGCACTGCGGCCTTTTTCTTGAGGTAATCCACCACCTCTGCGGTCTCCGCGGCGAAGTGTGCGCGGGGCAATGCATTCTTCAGTTCTTGGTGTTAGAGCAAACGCTTTCAGTCTTTGTTCCTCACAGCATTTATTTAGTTCTCTTTCGGCAGCAAATCTCTTCATGTCCGAACTGCCGCAAGCCGCTGCCGCGCTGCAGCGTGTGCGCGCTGCACCTGGGGACGGGCGGCGCGGGGGGCGCGGGCGCGGGGGGCGCCGCCTTCGGGGGCTGGTTCGGCTGGTGCGTGGGCTGCCGGCACGGCGGACACGCGCAGCACCTGCTGCAGTGGTTCAGGTGAGGGGATGGGGCGCGGGCGCGGGGGGCGCCGCCTTCGGGGGCTGGTTCGGCTGGTGCGTGGGCTGCCGGCACGGCGGACACGCGCAGCACCTGCTGCAGTGGTTCAGGTGAGGGGATGGGGCGCGGGCGCGGGGGGCGCCGCCTTCGGGGGCTGGTTCGGCTGGTGCGTGGGCTGCCGGCACGGCGGACACGCGCAGCACCTGCTGCAGTGGTTCAGGTGAGGGGAGGGGGCGCGGGCGCGGGGGGCGCCGCCTTCGGGGGCTGGTTCGGCTGGTGCGTGGGCTGCCGGCACGGCGGACACGCGCAGCACCTGCTGCAGTGGTTCAGGTGAGGGGAGGGGGCGCGGGCGCGGGGGGCGCCGCCTTCGGGGGCTGGTTCGGCTGGTGCGTGGGCTGCCGGCACGGCGGACACGCGCAGCACCTGCTGCAGTGGTTCAGGTGAGGGGAGGGGGGCGCGGGGGGCGCCGCCTTCGGGGGCTGGTTCGGCTGGTGCGTGGGCTGCCGGCACGGCGGACACGCGCAGCACCTGCTGCAGTGGTTCAGGTGAGGGGAGGGGGGCGCGGGCGCGGGGGGCGCCGCCTTCGGGGGCTGGTTCGGCTGGTGCGTGGGCTGCCGGCACGGCGGACACGCGCAGCACCTGCTGCAGTGGTTCAGGTGAGGGGAGGGGGCGCGGGCGCGGGGGGCGCCGCCTTCGGGGGCTGGTTCGGCTGGTGCGTGGGCTGCCGGCACGGCGGACACGCGCAGCACCTGCTGCAGTGGTTCAGGTGAGGGGAGGGGGCGCGGGCGCGGGGGGCGCCGCCTTCGGGGGCTGGTTCGGCTGGTGCGTGGGCTGCCGGCACGGCGGACACGCGCAGCACCTGCTGCAGTGGTTCAGGTGAGGGGAGGGGGCGCGGGCGCGGGGGGCGCCGCCTTCGGGGGCTGGTTCGGCTGGTGCGTGGGCTGCCGGCACGGCGGACACGCGCAGCACCTGCTGCAGTGGTTCAGGTGAGGGGAGGGGGCGCGGGCGCGGGGGGCGCCGCCTTCGGGGGCTGGTTCGGCTGGTGCGTGGGCTGCCGGCACGGCGGACACGCGCAGCACCTGCTGCAGTGGTTCAGGTGAGGGGAGGGGGCGCGGGCGCGGGGGGCGCCGCCTTCGGGGGCTGGTTCGGCTGGTGCGTGGGCTGCCGGCACGGCGGACACGCGCAGCACCTGCTGCAGTGGTTCAGGTGAGGGGGAGGGGGCGCGGGCGCGGGGGGCGCCGCCTTCGGGGGCTGGTTCGGCTGGTGCGTGGGCTGCCGGCACGGCGGACACGCGCAGCACCTGCTGCAGTGGTTCAGGTGAGGGGGAGGGGGCGCGGGCGCGGGGGGCGCCGCCTTCGGGGGCTGGTTCGGCTGGTGCGTGGGCTGCCGGCACGGCGGACACGCGCAGCACCTGCTGCAGTGGTTCAGGTGAGGGGAGGGGGGCGCCACCTCAGGGGCTGCTGGTAACGTTGATGTTGATAAACTGTGATTTTTTTTTTTTTTTTTATTTGGTTCACAAATTGAAAATATACACATGGCTTACAAACTAACAATGTAAAAAAAAAATATACTCGGTGCAATTTCTAAGAGTAGTGAACACAGCATGCTTCGTGTGGACATCAAAAAATAAAAAAATTAAGTATTTTTTGTTAAAAAAAAATAAAACTTAATTAAACTAGATACCAATAAGAATGAGAAAAAAAAACAAGTATTAAATCAATCAAAACAAAAAAGAGAGAAAAAGAAAAAAAAAATAAAAACAAAAACAAAAACAACAACAAATCGAACATTTATACAAAGTTAAAACAAAAAAAAAACCATTGTAGGCAGTATGCTGCCGTATGCCCCAACCACAACAAGAAATATATTTATCTAATAAATGAGTTTTTAATCCTCTTTAGTAAGTGCGCCGCAATTATGTTTGCCGCGCACTTTTTGAATTTGGAACATCTTAGTGTTCAGCGCCAAAGAAATCAAACGCAAATATTATTTGAATAAAGACTGGCTGGTGACGGCCCATGTCGCGCGCCGGCTGAATGAAAAACAAAGAAATCAAATTAAAAACGCGCGAACTACATACAGCCCGCGTTTTCGTCAATTTTCACGGATTGTTAGAAATTCATGGTTTTGTTTTGAAAACTGTGTTCGTCAAGTGACAGTGAAAGTATAGAATTAACTCCTGAAAGTATTAGAACTGACGCAAGAAATGTGATGGTTAATCTATACAATAAAATATGAGGCGCCTTTTATTTTCTCATAGAGGGTGATGAAAAGTAGAGTGTATCACTCGGGCGCAAAATATATTTTTGGCTCGGGCGACGTACTTTGAATCCCTCGCTACGTTCAAGATCCTACTAAAGAATCCGTAAAAATATTATTGTGCGCCCTTATGATACAATCTACTATTTCGTGGTTGTCAGATTTGTATTAGTACTAAACGAAGTGGGCGCGTGTCAGCTAGTAAATAATTTATTTATTTTCTCAGGCAATACAGTAGTGTTTTACTTTCAAAACACTCGTGAGTTGCAATTATTTGTCATTTTAAATAAATGTAAAACAGGTTTTCAACGTATAATGAACGTGAGTCAAAAACCCCTTTATCATTACAACGTTCAGTAAAGTGATTCAAATATGAAATAAAATTTATATAATCTAGGTCTATTGTGTGAGACTGGCGCCTGTGATTGTATAAAACCTCTGTAACAGGTCGCCAAAAATACTATCATCATCACTGACATTTTGGGGGTACTCTTCATCATCATCTCAGCCGTAAGACGTCCTCTGCTGGACATAGGCCTGTCATGGATCTCAATGAAGCACTGATCGTGAGGGGTTTTTGCCATACTCACCACGCTTGGCAGGCGCGTTGGCGAGCTCAGACTCACCTCATTCGTTCTAGTTCTGTTTAAAAATTATGAAGACACAAATTGTGATATAAACTATCTAACAGAAAAAGCTTTAGATTGCCATATTGTCGGACGAATGTCGGACAGCACTCTCCACTTCATAGAATGCTCAGTTTTTATAATGGAATACGCTTAAAATATGATATTTTTCAGAGTTCTGTAGCCACGGCCAAGGCATATACCAACAACAACATATACAAAGCCTTATAAGATTACTTTTTGTTACTTATAATTGAATTTTTTTTATTATCTTTTTGTTTTGATTGATTTAATAATTGCATGCTGTGTTCACTGCTCTTAGAAATTGCACCGAGTATTTTTTTTATATTGTTAGTTTGTAAGCCATGTGTATATTTTCAATTTGTGAACCAAATAAAAAAAAAATATATACACGAACGGTGTTGATATGGACTGCCAGATCAACACCGAGTTCGACCCGCGGGCTGATTACGTGTGTGGCGACAGGTTTCAGCAGGCTTATAATCTCGCGATCAACGCTGCCAATGGTCACTTGTGTAGTACCTATATAAAAGCAAAAAATCGACGTTTGTCAGCGATTTCAGCCGTTTTTTTTATCTTCTATCCAATATGCTTTAATTGATATTGCCTGTTTCCAGTGAACACACGGAGTGTCCCGTGAGCTCGTGTAACTGCCACTGCAGCACCCTGGACCCGCCCGACAGGCGCCAGTGACGGCGTCAGCACATACACGAATCACAGGAGGTTTTTATGTAGGCATAGATAGTACTCCAACATCACAGCAGAACCTAAAAATTTGTACCTATCTAAATGCAAAGATTTCAATCGTTAGATACGTCCTTACCGTAATGAAACGTGCGGTTTCATTAGTATCGTTTTGGTTTCACACGAAATGAGTGAGCTCACTCATTTGGAATCAGTGTACCTCTAAACACAGTGTTAGTGGTATGTGCAATTTTTTACGAAAGTGTACAATTTGGTTGCACAATAAATGGTAGTATTATTACTAGCACCCATACAACACACACAACACACTCGTAATACAATAAGACAATGCCACAGTTTTTGGTGTCAGGGCACATCTAACGATTTAAATCTTTGTCTAAATGTACGTTAATGGACATCAACTTACTCTGTAAAAAGTCTAAAATATATATATAGTAGAATTGGGTGACTTTCTTAGGCTACCTAGTACTTGAAGGCATCGTCAAAACTTTTTCTTATTATCCTCAAAAATGCAGTGAACAAGTCTTCATTGTCAGTAGTTCTCGGATAAGGTTGCCATAGGTGGACTGCCATTATAACACGACGCCGAGGCAGGCCAAGAAAACGCAATGGCGGGCTGGATGGACTGTTCCATAAAGATGAATGGAAAGGAACGCAATAATTGGCCATACATACGTAGGAAGAAACGTATATTCCTACTTTTAGAGTTGTGACGTCCATGCGCGACTTATTTAATGCCAGAATAGAAGGCGCATTTACCTACAAATAAGAACTAACAACGTCGGTCGCCTGACTGCACAAACTAGATAGGTAGGCTAATAACAATAATGACATATTCGTTTTAAATGACAAATGACTATTAGATTGTAAATATTATTATAAAAAAATGGTTATAGGTATATCTTGAAATTCTATAGAGCTTTATGAAACTTTAATTTTGGTAAAGTTCAGCTTTTCGTGATAGGATGTTTATTCCGTTGAATTACTGTCGTGGCGACAGATAACTTTCCTTCTTATCTTTGTACAGATGTCCACACTCAATGATGTGTGAGGCGGTCTGGTCGCCGCTCGCCTCCTAGGCGGGGTTATGAACAAGTTCTTGTGAAATGTTCTGTTTACTTATAAATGTGTCCGCGTATGAGGATACTACCGGAACATCTAGTCGATAAACTCATCAGATACTTTTATTATTGTACATACCTAAGTTCAGCCTGGTTATTGTGTTCAATAAAAGTTATATTTTTCTAATATAGATTAACTAGATGTAAGAATGTTAATATTTTGTAAGAACGATTGTTTTATATTTTTGTAAAAGCTAAAAGGATGGAAATAAAAATACATGTAAATTTCCAAATATATATATGTATATATACATTTATTAAATAATTATTTCATCTGTATTCCAATTCAACAATAAACTTCTCAAAGACACAACATTGTTTAAATCTGTTTTTCGTACAAGGATCCCATCCGAAGGTACGTGTGCCGCCAGCCGCGCGTACAGAGCACTAACATATTGCACTAGAAGTGAACCAGAACTCATAACCCACAGCGCCACGACCATTGGCGATCAAAACGCTAAAACCTTGAAGATTCTCCTTCGTCGGGTTCAGCCGTTCACATTATATAGTCTACAGAGCTCAGCCGGCGTGCTATGCACATAAATAAATCGTATATCCCTTTATAAATGCGGATGTTCCAAACTCCCACTAAAGGACAGGCTCTCCAAAACACAGCATCACTGATCACTAAACATTTATGTATTCTCTAAACATTCGTTTTCTACACATCGGTACATCGACTACAAGTATTTCAGGTTTCAGCAATGTGGAGATAAAAATTGTTTCAAATGCTATTCAAGAAATTTCCAAAATCTAATTCGTTTTGTTTTTACGTTGATTTTTATAAAAAATATAGCGCACCCTCGCCACGCGGGGTGGCGA
The DNA here is from genome assembly GCA_963082625.1 of Pasiphila rectangulata. Lineage (NCBI taxonomy): Eukaryota > Metazoa > Arthropoda > Insecta > Lepidoptera > Geometridae > Pasiphila > Pasiphila rectangulata. The sequence continues at coordinate 20,320,894 of OY720247.1, read as the reverse complement.
CTGCGGCGGCGCCGCGACAATGGCTCGCGCCATACAAAGGAGATTATCATCTCGTCGTTTACAAGACGTCAAAAGGACGACCCGCGCCGTCTTTACAAATATGAACAACGTCTATTCCCATAAAACTATGTCAATATCTCTGATACATTATGTGTACGAAATTTCTGAATTTGATGTAATCTTTGGTATAGTACAAAATATAACGTTAGATTTATATCAAAATATTCGAATGTATGAGTTCCACCTCGCCAGACAACAAGAGGCAAAATGCACCGCGCTCGGCCGCCTGCCTCCGGCGCCCTAAATATAATTCGTATTCATACTCAAAAGCTTCTCATCCAAATATATAACATTTAACCGTATTTGTACACATCATAATATATAACATTTAAACTTATCTGTACACATATTATATAACATTTAACCATATTTGTACACATTATTTTTCTACTTTTTAAAGCTTTCAAATTAAGATTCGTCTTAATTCATACCGTCTACACATAAAATTCGCTAAACCTTCTAAATTCATTATGAATCATCCCATCGAATAAACATTTTATTTATGTAATATACATATAACATCGCATCTACAGAGAAAATAAGTATTTGGCAGGACACGTTTCGTTTACAACGTTAACTACTCACGTCAGTCACTCACAGGAGACGAGGCGCGCTCGTCTACGTAGATAGAACCATAAATATACATAAACTCTCTAACTCGTCGGCGTCACTGGCGTGGACGCTAAATAAATAATGTCGAGCGAAGTCTCGGGGCCCGGGGTCCTAAGCTAGCGGGGCCCGGGGTCCTAGGCTAGCGGGGCCCGGGCGGTCCGCCGGGAGCCCGCGCGCGCGGGGGAATGTGGGGTCGGCGCCGCGAGCCGGCGCTCACTTGCCCTCGTCCTGCTCCATGGGCTCCTCCGACACGGGCCGCGACCCTTCCGGCGACCTGGGGGGGAACGACTATTTTATTACAAGCAACACGAATTGATTGATGAAAAAAATTGAGCCGTCGCGGGACGCGTGGCAGATGTAAAACATTTTCACCGCAGTCGCCATCGTCGCCAGTCGAGACAGTCGCTGAAACAGACCCAGTTGCCATAGTCACTATAGTCGCCCCGGTCGCCATAGTCACCACAGTCGCCCCAGTCAACACGATGGACACGATGGACGAAGGGGAGTCGCCCTAGTACCAGCTCGCACATCTCTAAGCGTCACCTCTCGTCCGACCGGTCTTTTCCCCCGCAAAAGATTTTAGTTACATCAAAAAACTAGAACACGAATAAGAATTCGGGTCACCAACAGAGCCAAACGGATTAGCGTGTCAAGTGCCAATAGGCAGGCCTAGCTCGAGAAACAGAGGGGGCCGATTAGTTCACAAGTGGGGCGTCCACCGTCCAGATGAGTGGACAATCTCGTGTCTGCAGGCGGCGGTGGACGCAGGCCGCCTGCAGCCCACAAAGACAACACTCGGAGGTCCTCGGGGAGGGCTCGGTAACAGCTTCATCATCTCAGCCGTAGGACTGCGGTCCACGGCCACTGCTGCACGTAGGCTTCCCTCATACATCTCGCAAGTTCATGAGGGGATTGTTGCCATACTCGCCACGCTTGGCAGGCGGGTTGGCGAGCGCAGTATGGTATGTTGACATACGGAAAGACAACAGAGCAGACCCTTAGCAGATTCTTACTGCATCCACGGGCAAGAGAGGAGGAGGAATATGTTTTCTATACAAAATTATAATAATCTACACTAATCTCTCAATATGATGAAGAGGAAAGATTTGTATTATGTATGTTTGTAACGAATAAACTCAGAAACTACTGGACGGATTTTCCAAATTCTTTCACAATTTGAATGCTACATTATCCCCGAGTACCATAGGCTATACTTTATCCCTAGATGGCGATCACTCCGCTAGATGGCGCTTCCTGTATTGTTTACATTGTGAATAGCTCCCGATTGTTTTTAATCATTTAAATAGAAGAAGTGATATAAGTGACTGAGTTTTATCATAGAAACTTTATGAAAGTGACAATCCTGAAGAATTCTAACTAAAATCTCATTAAGACACTGTTTATCTCAAGTGCTGAACATAAGACGTGTTGTGCATAAAAAACTATTATTTCTCACTCTTATCAAGACATTATTCGCATCCTTAGTGATTCAAACTATCCTTTACGGGTTCTGAACCTGCTACAGTGAACGTGGAGTGTTGAATCACATTTTCAACCAATTAATTTTATGCAAATCATCGCTGGCCTACGTTTATAAAAGCGCCATCTCCTGCATACTGCTTGAACCATCTGCTGGCACACTGCACAAGCTTGCCTGCGTTTGCGCATCCTTGCCTCCTATTGCCAAGCTACTCAACTAGCTAGTACTGCACAGGATTCATAGAGGGCGCTATTGTACATCTTCATTAAACAAATACATCATCTATTATAAAATGAACACAAATTGCAGTGGCTGCAGAAATCTCCTTTCGTCGGGCACACATATTATGAAATGTCATATCTGTAATGACAGCTACCATGCCGAATGCGTAAATATATCGCCGAAACATTACTCTGAGCTCACCAGGGAGTATTTATCTACTTGGAGCTGTCCCTCCTGTGCTAATGTGACACGCCGTAATAAATCTAATTTAAGCACTCCTGTACGCAGTACCCAAGTACCTACCTGCGATGATACTATGGATATATCATTCAACACGAACCCGGTTGATCACTCGAAAACTTCAAGTCCTGCTGACTTTGCCGCGTTCACCGAGACCTTATACAGCAAGCTGCAGGAATGGCGGAACGAAAATAATAATAATATTCTAAGCATTAGAGATGACATCAAATGCGCACTGTCAGAGATTCGTGAGGAAATGAGATCCCTGAAGACCGAGCAGAAAAACATACAAGCTAACTTTACTATTTTAAACCAAGATATGTCAAACCTTAAGAGTTCAGTTCAGTTTTGCTGTGACGAACACGACCGGATTATTAAGCGAGTGGAAGAAGTAGCGTCGACTAATCGAGGGATTGAGACCTATCCCGCCCTTGCTGGCCTTGAAGCAAAGATCGAGTCCTTGGAACAACAATCCCGCCAGTGCAATATAGAAATATGTAATGTGCCTGAAAAACGAAATGAAAACCTATCCGCGATCATCATCGCTATTGGATCCGTGCTCAACGTTCCAATACCTACCCAGGACATTATTTCACTACACCGCGTTCCGCAGGCTCAACAAAATACTGCGAGGCCTAAAAACATTATTGTTAAATTCAATACCAGGATTATGCGCGATAACGTACTTGGGGCATACCGCCGAGCTAAGACTTTAAAGTCGGACCAGCTTGGTATTTCTGGGAGCTCCTGCCGAGTCTATATGAATGAACATCTCACGTTGAAAAATAAGCATTTATTTCGTCAATGCCGGGAACTGGCAAAATCCACCAATCACAGATATGTGTGGATTAGGAATTCCGCTATCTTGGTACGCGAACACGACGCTGCACCGGCTTTTGTCGTTCGATCCGAGGCTGACTTGGGAAAATTTAAAACATCTACTAATAAAAAACAATAATGAATTTTCTGTGCATAGTTTTGTTAGAATTATTATTACTATATTACAACTAATTTATTCTATGGATTTTTTTGTTAGAGTTATTTTTGCCAAACTGCATTTAATTCATAGTTTAATAATCGTTAATACTACATATGTTTTTTGTTCAATATTTTATATTATTTTAACCATTTGCGATAAGGTTAACTTAAAAAACGAGTATATGTACAAAATGGACTTTGGACATAATTTTCATCATAATTATTTTTGGATTTTCTTTAAGACTTTATCTTCTGTTGACTGCCGATTCACTTCTATGTGCTCTCTTTACACACAGTACAAACCATGCTCATACTTTTTTTACGCTCATTTAATACTCATTCACAAGCACGCATTTATTTATAATAGTCATAATAATGGATAACAACGACCAACTTACTATTTATTATCAAAACTGCCGGGGTCTTAGAACCAAGCTTCATAATGTCTTCATTGAAATTCTCTCGTCCGTTTATGACGTCATTGTTTTTACAGAAACATGGTTGGTACCGGAAATTCACAATAATGAATTTATAGACGACCGATATCTTGTCTTTAGGACTGATCGTGACCGACTGGCTACAGAAAGGCTGGATGGGGGTGGTGTTCTCATAGCAGTGCAACGGACGCTCCTTCCGTCAGAGTGTGGAATTTCATCAAATTTGTCTAATATCAATGTATCCAAGCGAATCGAACACTTACTTGTTGAAATGCCTAGTAGGAACAAATCGAAATGTCATATCCTAAGCGCCGTCTATATACCTCCGTGGGCTATAACGACTGATTATGAACATCACTTTGACATACTTCTTGAAACACTCAGTGATTCTAGAATAGATAACATTTACATTCTTGGTGATTATAATCTCACAAATATTACTTGGCCTTTTAGTATGAACTCAATTTTTAGTCGTGGACTGCCTTGCCACGACACTTCCCCTCGCGGCCTATTGTTAAGTAACTGTATGTCTACCCTGAATGCTTTACAGTACAACCACATACCCAACGTGCATGGCAAAATACTGGACCTATTTATCTCGAACTCAGACGTCAAGATCGAGCACCAGTCACACTCACTCGTGAATCTTGACGATCAACACCCAGCATTTGTTGCATTTATTTCTTTTGATACACCAAAAAAATCCCTTAAAAAAAAAACAATTTTAAAACATAATTTTCAAAAGGCTGATTATACTCTTTTAAATACTAAAATATCTGAAATAGACTGGTCTATTCTGCTTAATCCACTATCAGTAGAAAATTCTCTTGATTTATTTTACGGTATAATTAACGAAATAATCAATGATCATGTACCTCTATTCAGTGTCAAGTCCTCAAACTTTCCAACATGGTTCACCCCTTCATTAATAAGTTTAAGCAAAAAGAAACGTAAGGCTTGGACAAAGTGGAAAAAATTCAAGAATAACAGTGATTATGTTAAATTCTCAGAATACAGAGCTGCGTTTAGGGATAAATGTAACAAATGCTTTAAGTATTATATGAAGTCTGTCGAAGATAATATTTCTACAAACGTTAAATACTTCTGGAAATACATAAAGAATCGCAATGCTAATTCAGAGATACCAACATCAATGTCATATAATTCAACCAAATCCAATGTCCCGGAGACCATATGTAATATGTTCTGTGACTATTTCCAATCCGTGTTTGAACCAGTTTCACCTGGTCTCCATGAGTGGGTTCCACCAGCTGATACTTCTACCAATCAGGTTGTTTTAAGCGACATCTACCTCGATGAAGACGATATTCTAAGAGAACTCAAGCAACTAGATATCTCTAAAGGCCCCGGTCCTGACGGTCTCACGCCTTACTTCCTTAAACACGTAGCTGTCAGCATACTCAAACCCTTAGGTATAATTTTTAACAAATGCATTAGTCATGGTGTCTTCCCCAAAGTCTGGAAGTGCGCGTATATTACTCCTGTACATAAAAATGGCCCTAGAAACGATGTCGAACAGTATCGCCCCATATCCATACTGTCCACCTTGTCGAAGCTATTTGAGAGACTCGTTCATAATCAGATATATCCACTCCTTCACCATATTATCATCCCTCAACAGCATGGTTTTGTAAAGCGCAGGTCTACGTCAACTAACTTAACTCTTTTTGTAAGTAACCTTTTCGAAAATCTAGACATGGGCACCCAGGTTGATGCCGTTTATACTGATTTCCAAAAAGCATTCGACAAGGTGGATCACGAAATTCTCTTAAATAAAATTGCGTACAATGGCATCCGGGGCAACTTATTGCGGTGGTTCTGTTCATATATATCCAATCGAACACAAACCGTTGTCATCAATGGCTACCACTCCTACAGTATAAATGTCACGTCCGGCGTTCCCCAGGGCTCCATTCTTGGCCCTCTGCTATTCATCCTCTTCATTAACGACATTGATCAATGTTTCCTCAACTCCAATTTTATCCTATACGCGGACGACCTTAAAGCTTACAAATCGATTAAAGACATCCATGACTGCATTCTATTTCAGGAAGACTTAAATAGATTTACTAATTATTGTGCCACCAACAAACTCCACCTAAGCTTACCCAAGTGTAATAAAATAACCTTTACTAAAAATCATAACGTCATTCTACACATATATCATCTCTTTAGTGCTCCTCTAAATACTGTGACTTCGATTCGTGACCTCGGAGTCCTATTGGATAGCAAGCTCACATTAGACCTCCATGTTAACGCAGTTGTTAATAAAGCCTTTAAAATGTTTGGCTTCATACGCAGGTCGTCTGCTGACTTTAAGCGATCTTCCACCCATATTTATTTATATAAAACGTTAGTACGCTCTCAACTGGAGTATGCCGCCCCTGTTTGGTCCCCTTTTTATTCCAAGTACATAGAGGCAATTGAGAGGGTACAGAGAAAATTTCTGCGCACGCTTAACTTTAAATGTTATAGACACTACCTTTCGTATAATAAATCTCTTGCCAATTACAAACTTCTTTCTCTAAAGTCCAGACGTACATATCTCGAGATGGTCACCTTGTATAATATTGTACATAATAACTATGACTGTATCGATCTTGTTCGGAAACTTTGTTACGTGGTACCGAGAACCTGCAACCAGCGAACATGTCGTACCCGTTCTCTGTTTGCTCTGCACAAATGCCGAACCAACTCGGGACTTCGTTGTCCAATCCGACGCATGGTTGCTAATTATAATTATAACTTTGAGAGCATAGATATTCTTGCCAGCTCATTATACACTTTTAAAAAATCAATTACTGCAGTACTTTTATCTAATGATTTTAACTCAAAGTAACTACACTATTCTCCTTCTATTTACTATTTCTGTATAACGATTTGCTGAACATTTTGTAATCAATATTTATATATTTTTATATTTATTAAGAATAATTATCATCTAGTATTATTTTGTTAATATTGTAACAGTTACTATGTGGACAATGTTGTGGGCCGCAGTATTACCGACTTTATTATTTGAAACCTACCTTTTCATGTTAAATTGTATATTGTGGTTGTTTATTGTTCCAAATAAATATATAAAAATAAAAAAAAATCCCTATGTTCCCACGGGAACGGACAGTACGCGGGTGAAGCCGCGCGTGCATGCGATGCGTGTGAAGATGACGGCGGTACTGACGTGAGCACGTGGTGCACGGAGAGCGAGGCCATGGCGGCGGCCGTGTCGGCGGCGTCGCGCTCCGTCTGCAGGCGGCCCAGGCGCGCCGCCGCCAGCAGCGGCCGCGCCTCCAGCGCCGACATGTTGATGAGCCCCGCGTACCGCTTCACCTGCACACGACACCACTATTACAAGAGATCCAACAAATCTGCTCTCAATTACCAGACAAGCACACTTGATACATTAAATATGTGTACGTAACTATTAAATTATAAGATCACTTAATAGAATTTGAAAACCAGCCACACAACTGCACGCCGGGAAATGAAGGCGCCTGAAGGAAACTATTAAGCTTCAATAAGCATTCGGCTCGAAGGACTATGTAACATCCTGATCGAAGGATCATGTAGGAATTCACGCTGGATATTTCCCGGCATTCAAACTGTTAAGTTTACTTTACTCATTTAAACTGTTAAGTTTTCTTACGTATTTATTGCAAACTTAATGCTAATTAGTGCAGTTTGTGTGGCTGATCTTCAAAATGTTGCGACCTAGGTAGGCCAAACTGCTGCTGATGCTGATTCGTACAGTACATACCTCGGGCCAGTGCGGCGCCTGCGCCTGCAGCGCGGCGTGCAGCGCGTGCATGGCGCGGGGCGCGGGGCGGCGCGCCAGCTCGGCGTAGGGCGGCGCCGGCGTACAGTACATACCTCGGGCCAGTGCGGCGCCTGCGCCTGCAGCGCGGCGTGCAGCGCGCGCATGGCGCGGGGCGCAGGGCGGCGCGCCAGCTCGGCGTAGGGCGGCGCCGGCGTACAGTACATACCTCGGGCCAGTGCGGCGCCTGCGCCTGCAGCGCGGCGTGCAGCGCGCGCATGTCGCGGGGCGCGGGGCGGCGCGCCAGCTCGGCGTAGGGCGGCGCCGGCGTACAGTACATACCTCGGGCCAGTGCGGCGCCTGCGCCTGCAGCGCGGCGTGCAGCGCGCGCATGGCGCGGGGCGCAGGGCGGCGCGCCAGCTCGGCGTAGGGCGGCGCCGGCGTACAGTACATACCTCGGGCCAGTGCGGCGCCTGCGCCTGCAGCGCGGCGTGCAGCGCGCGCATGGCGCGGGGCGCAGGGCGGCGCGCCAGCTCGGCGTAGGGCGGCGCCGGCGTACAGTACATACCTCGGGCCAGTGCGGCGCCTGCGCCTGCAGCGCGGCGTGCAGCGCGCGCATGGCGCGGGGCGCGGGGCGGCGCGCCAGCTCGGCGTAGGGCGGCGCCGGCGTACAGTACATACCTCGGGCCAGTGCGGCGCCTGCGCCTGCAGCGCGGCGTGCAGCGCGCGCATGGCGCGGGGCGCGGGGCGGCGCGCCAGCTCGGCGTAGGGCGGCGCCGGCGTACAGTACATACCTCGGGCCAGTGCGGCGCCTGCGCCTGCAGCGCGGCGTGCAGCGCGCGCATGGCGCGGGGCGCGGGGCGGCGCGCCAGCTCGGCGTAGGGCGGCGCCGGCGTACAGTACATACCTCGGGCCAGTGCGGCGCCTGCGCCTGCAGCGCGGCGTGCAGCGCGCGCATGGCGCGGGGCGCGGGGCGGCGCGCCAGCTCGGCGTAGGGCGGCGCCGGCGTGCGCGACCCCAGCAAGGCGCGCACGCACTCCGCCGCACAGTCGCACATGGCCGCCAGGTCGTAGCCGCCCTCCAGGGAAAGCACTACCTGCAATCAACACATCACTATTTTAAATTTTATGTACCAACTACTAAATTAATAGACAAGCCTAAGGCCCACCAAATGTTGAAGCAGTAACCTCTACCTATTACAATTGCAATACCGCGGTGATGACGTTCATTAAGCACGTGATCACATTACCAAAGCTGCATTGCATTGCGCACGTCACTCTGAGACATAGTAAAGTAAAAGTATCTTTTCATTTCTCATACTCTGAAAGTAGTGTTGTTTTGATCTGATTATTGGGTGAAAAATGCTGCTTCCCTCCAAAGAGAGGGAAAAACTCATACAAATTACTTCCCACTTAAGAGCCGGAATGAACTTTAAAAATAGAACTGCTGTCAGCTATGAAGAGATTTATGTAAAAAAAAACTAATTAAAAAAAAATGCTGGGCCATGTGACTTTCTAAACAGCCAGTGTGAACTTAGCGCAAACTCCTTTGAGCGGAATAAGCCGCAACAATTACACGGTGAGTTCCATATTTAAAATTTAAAAAGTCGACATAAATTGGCGGGATAGTAATCTGTTAGTATCTGTGACGGAATCCAAAAAAGTAGGTCCTAATTTGACAATTAATTTTAAATAGGTAAGTACTACTAATATTATTATATATTATCAATAAATAGATATACAACTAGTTTTATTTTCCTCATATTCGAAATGAAAAGTAGTGTTTAACACGGGTAAAAGAATACATTCCTACTCGGACTGTAGCCGCCCGAGCGCAATTGATTCTTTCGACCCTCGGTTAATAATCTACTATTATTGCTGTAATACCTGTAAAAAAAAGTGTTACATGGAGTTGTAAGATCTTATGTCTTCGTAATTTCAAACTCCAGTGGGAACGCTGATTCCCAGGATCGTTACACCATATTAGAAACTTAGTACAACAGTATTTTTTATTTTATTTTATTATTTTATTTTACATTTTTGGAAAACAAACAGCTGTATAAAACATTGGTTATAGTAAAATTAATAGACAAAATAAGCCTAGGAGTAAAATAAAAATCAATATGTACCTATACTAAAATAAACAAGAGTATATAATGACAAAAATAACTGAATATAAAATACTAACACTTACTAAAAAAGAACAAAATATTAAGTAAGAAATTAATTTACCCATTCATACAAGCCATGATCATCACAACACTCACATAATGTATCTATAACAAGTTTTCAAAAAAGGTCTTGTTTGTTAAGTATTTAACACCGTTTTTACTCATACAAAATAGGTCGACATTTTGGGAATATTCTTTGTTGTAAAGATAGCAAGTGCGGGCGAAGAATGAATTTCTACGGTAGTTAGTAGAGCATGGTGGAATGTGAAATTTACGGCGACTTACAGCTCGGTGTGGCACCTGAATTTGGACCGACGACAAGAGACCAGGGCAGTCAATTATATTCAAGATAAGGTTGTGCAGGAAGGTAAGGTCAGCAGCCTCACGCCTCTTAGCTAAAGGTAATAGGTGATGACGTTTACAGCTATCTAGATAATTGGGACTGATGATTTTATGCTTGTAGTTTAAAAATTTTAGGAACTTTTTTTGTACCTTCTCAAGCATATCGACATAAATGGCATAATCATGATTCCAAGCCTGGGAAGCATACTCAAGTCTACTCCTAACCAATGAGCAGTACAGAATTTTGAGTGTTTTTGCTGATGTAAAGTCTTTAGATACACGGAAAATAAAACCTAGCATCTTCAATGCTTTTGTGGTAATTGATTCAATATGCTCATTGAAACGTAGTTTAGAGTCAATAATTACACCCAAGTCAACGATACTATCCGTTTGCACTAATGCTTGTATTTAACTGACTATCCCTAAAGAACTACATAGGAAGTCGACCAGAACATGTTTGTTGGTTCATTTTTATGTTTTAGCGTTTGTTTGGTTAGCTAGTTGTTTTTCATATTTTATCTGCGATTAGTCTGGAGATGAGCAAATATTTTGAGGATTTTCATATATTATTATGTCGGAAGAAACACACTCCTGCACTTTGCAACTCCTGTGTTTTTAAGACTTTCAATATTATCGTCCCTTCGCTTTATCTCCTTTTGTAAGTAGGTGTAGTAAGCTGATGCGCCGGTTGGTTGAAATGATTTTCTAATCTGTCTCGATACACCTTAGCTGTCATGGATTTCTTCGACCACTGTATGAAGTTTTAGGATGTCTTGTGTTTCTTATAAACAAGTGTGTCAGGAGTCGATCTGATGAATCAATGATCTGAACTTTACACCTAGATGGGTTGTGACTGTCATTAGGGTCTGATGATGAAGACGAAGGACAGTTAAGGGAACTCCTTAACGGTTTACAGTAGTTACCTTGTGTTTGGACTTAATTCATTTACATTGATGAGAACTTTTGAGTTTCCTGTTTTAAAGTCGTTTTTTTGGTAAAAATGATACTTATCAGAAGTCTATTCTGAAAGCCTGCAATGAACTGACCTTTCCGTTAGCGAGCTGCATGAGATCCCTCGTCATGGAGGCGAAGCAGGCGGCGGACACGTTGTAGCCGCCCAGCGGCGCGGGGTGCCCGCCCGCCGCGTCGAACCCGCACGACACCAGCACCAGCTCCGGGTCGTACTCCTGCGGACCAACAATGAACTGACCTTTCCGTTAGCGAGCTGCATGAGATCCCTCGTCATGGAGGCGAAGCAGGCGGCGGACACGTTGTAGCCGCCCAGCGGCGCGGGGTGCCCGCCCGCCGCGTCGAACCCGCACGACACCAGCACCAGCTCCGGGTCGTACTCCTGCGGACCAACAAGACAAACGACCATTGTTTATTTATTCAGACAACAGAGGTCCATTGTTATTCAATAAATTTACTAAAACTAATACCTAATTACTAACACAGATTTCGTTCTCTGGGTGAGCTTCTTCACCAGAGGACTATCGAATTTGTTGCTGACGTTCAGGATACCGTTGCCCTTCGAGCGCACTGTACGCAACAGAATTGCTGTTTTTTTGCGCCAGACAGCGTTGAAGCTGTCGACGCGAGCTTCAGCGGACATTCCTGGAGCACTGCAGTAACGCGGGAGCTACAACCGTGCCCTGAACGCGTTATTAAACTGAACTCTGAGAGCGTTGCATGCCCTTTAAGTATACTGAAACCACAGACTCGCTGAGTACAAGGATGAACTTTAAATGTATAGATACGCTATAAATAAGGTGACTTCGATTGCGTCTGTACTTCGAGAAAATCTGCGGGCCAGCATATTTATTTATTTTATAATGGCACACAAAACAGAATACAGTCGTTAGTAGACAAAACATAGAAATAACCAATATTATTAAGGCTAGACAGCGCTCCAAAATATGTGTACACACCACGACTAAATTATAGCAGTATCAAAGAGAAAAAAAAACCTAACTAAGAAAAACAAAAATGTACTAACAGTTACCAAATTACATCTTATACATATTCACTCTTTTAAAAGAGTGGCAAAGATGTCTCTTCTAAATTTATTTAAATAATTGTTGAAAATATCAATTTTATTGCTGTTATGCACTAATAAACCGTTGTATTGGCGACACATTCTAGTTAAAGGATTGTAAAAAGATGTGTTGTTCGTATAGACTTGCAGAGCAAAGGTGTTTAAGAACGGATAACGAGATCTGGGTTTAATACGGAAGTTAATTAGGGTCAGTAAATCAGGAGAATCGAAATATGAGTAAACAATTTTAAATAGACATATCAAGTTATGAAGTTTTCGTCGAGACTCAAGCGAGGTAAGTTGAAACTTTACAAGACCATCCGAATAAGAAAGTAACGTTCTTTTACTGTATCCACAACGATATTTTACGATATTTAACAGTTTTTTTTAAATTTGCTCAATAAGACTAGTGTGGATAAAATAATATGGCGACAGTTCTGTAACGCGATATGGCATTACAGAATTATATTCTAGAATACTACGAACAAGACAAAATAAAAGCTGTATAAGTGTGTATGGATTTTTAAATTCTTTAGTTGTTCTAGAAATAAATCCGACTAATTGATTTTCTCTTGATATTATGCTATAGTAGTGATTACGAAAAGTTAGTTTATCGTCGAATGCAAGTCCAAGATCCCTCGCGACAGTTTTGCTCTCAAATGTTTAACCTTGTAAGCAATAATCGAACTTTATTTTATTGACTTTGGTTGTAAACGAAACCACAAAACATTTTTTGACGTTGAGGAACATGAGACTATCGGCACACCAGCTATTAACTGCATCTAAATCCCTTTGAAGGAGGCCAGCATCATCGACTGTACGTACGGTAGAGTATATTTTAACGTCGTCTGATAATAGACATGGAAAAGTGAGTTTATCAATAAGGTCACTAATAAAGGCAATGAATAGTAAAGGTCCCAAATGTGAGCCTTGTGGCACACCAGACGGTATGGTAATGGGCAACGACATGAAACCTTTAACGGTTACCAATTGACTCCTCCTACATAGGTAGGATTCGATCCATCTAAGTAAACTTCCATGAATTCCATATGTTGCTAGTTAGACATAACTTGATCCCTGATACGAGGGTTGACGAGTGACACAATGATGTTCCGAGGACGGGTTGAGGCTGGGTTAATTTTGGCTACTCTACGGCAGGAGTGAATCTGGCTGTCATCAATTGGCAAATTGTTGCTTGGCAAAGGTTATGAAACAGCATCAAAGGGTTCTCGTTCCGACTCTCAGGGACCGCCTGGATTTCCAGATTTAGGCTGCGCCTCATTTTCTCAATAGATGACAATCTCGTATTAAGCGTACGTAGGTCTTTCTGAACACGCAAGTTTTCAGCCTCCAACGTCTTAATAGTCTGGGCTTTTTTCTCTAACTCAAGCTTCAACGAGGATTGTTCGTCACATATGAAATTAGTCGTAGTAGAGAAGTCGTCTTTAAGCCCCTGCACCGTAGCGTCTATCTAGGCGCGTACAAGTGTTTAAAAGTTATTACGCCGACTGGGCCCGAACCTACGTTAATGGGTTAAGGGGGGGCTGCGCGCCGCCGCCCCACGCCACGTAGGAGCCCCGGCGGGGGCAGGGGGGTGCACGTACCTTGGCGATGGGCATGATGAGGCTGCGGAAGGCGGCGAGGTACTCGGCGTCGGCGAGGGGGGGCTGCGCGCCGCCGCCCCACGCCACGTTGGAGGGGAGGGGGGAGGGGAGGGGGTGCACGTACCTTGGCGATGGGCATGATGAGGCTGCGGAAGGCGGCGAGGTACTCGGCGTCGGCGAGGGGGGGCTGCGCGCCGCCGCCCCACGCCACGTTGGAGCCCTGGGGGGAGGGGAGGGGGTGCACGTACCTTGGCGATGGGCATGATGAGGCTGCGGAAGGCGGCGAGGTACTCGGCGTCGGCGAGGGGGGGCTGCGCGCCGCCGCCCCACGCCACGTTGGAGCCCTGGGGGGAGGGGAGGGGGTGCACGTACCTTGGCGATGGGCATGATGAGGCTGCGGAAGGCGGCGAGGTACTCGGCGTCGGCGAGGGGGGGCTGCGCGCCGCCGCCCCACGCCACGTTGGAGCCCCGGGGGGAGGGGAGGAGGTGCACGTACCTTGGCGATGGGCATGATGAGGCTGCGGAAGGCGGCGAGGTACTCGGCGTCGGCGAGGGGGGGCTGCGCGCCGCCGCCCCACGCCACGTTGGAGGGGAGGGGGTGCACGTACCTTGGCGATGGGCATGATAAGGCTGCGGAAGGCGGCGAGGTACTCGGCGTCGGCGAGGGGGGGCTGCGCGCCGCCGCCCCACGCCACGTTGGAGGGGAGGGGGTGCACGTACCTTGGCGATGGGCATGATAAGGCTGCGGAAGGCGGCGAGGTACTCGGCGTCGGCGAGGGGGGGCTGCGCGCCGCCGCCCCACGCCACGTTGGAGGGGAGGGGGTGCACGTACCTTGGCGATGGGCATGATAAGGCTGCGGAAGGCGGCGAGGTACTCGGCGTCGGCGAGGGGGGGCTGCGCGCCGCCGCCCCACGCCACGTTGGAGGGGAGGGGGTGCACGTACCTTGGCGATGGGCATGATGAGGCTGCGGAAGGCGGCGAGGTACTCGGCGTCGGCGAGGGGGGGCTGCGCGCCGCCGCCCCACGCCACGTTGGAGGGGAGGGGGTGCACGTACCTTGGCGATGGGCATGATGAGGCTGCGGAAGGCGGCGAGGTACTCGGCGTCGGCGAGGGGGGGCTGCGCGCCGCCGCCCCACGCCACGTTGACGTTGAAGCCGAGCCCGGCGCCGGCGCCGCACTCGGAGGCGGCGCCGGTGCCGGGGAAGAAGTTGCCGTCGTCGTGCCGGTGGATGGACATGTACAGCACGTGCGGGTCGCCGTAGAAGATCTGCTGCGTGCCGTTGCCGTGGTGGACGTCCTGACGACCAACAACAACATTACGGATAAAACGTTGGGCTGGTCGGGGTCGGGGTAGTGCCACGGGGGACAAATACACAATACACCCCAGCGCAGGACGTTAGTGCAGATCTGGTATCCCCCATAGAATGAGAACTTATACCCTTACATAACACGTTTTTCATTCTCTCCTACATGACGCTAGCTCGACAATCGCTACTTTCTTATTCATATCATCCTTCACACAATTCACCAATTTTTTTTGGCCTTTCCCTAAATTTCATAGAGATTAAAAGGTTACAAAAAATTAAGAAACCTTATTCTGGTTCGATGTTACAGAGTAGTTTACGAGTAATTATGATGTATAAAAAGTATAGATATATACAAAACCCCTTAAATATATATAAATATAAAGTATACATAGTCATCGGCGTATAGCAGAAAATTTGGATGTTTGAAACATGTGTCAATATCATTAATGAAAATAACGAAGAGTAATGGCCCCATTATAGAACCATGGGCTACCCTCCGAGGTAATTTTAACAAATTCAGTGAATCCATTGAGAGGCTCTCAATGGATTCTTTGGGTTCTAGTTTTTTTATATAATATGGGGCGAACCACCTCGAAAGGTATACACGTATTCCATTGTATGCAAATTTTATGAGGAACAGTTCATGATCTACTTTATCAAAGGCCTCGCAGAAGTCGGTGTATATTGAATCAACTTAAATGCGATTATCAAAACATTTAAAAACATAATTGGTGTATATTATAGGATTAGTAGATTTAAAATATTATTTGATCATAAAGCACAATATTATATTATCTGTAGTTATTCCACAATCATTGATTCACGTCGGGATCTAGGATCGGATTACGTGGCGGTTACAAAGGGCGGTCTATACCCAGCAGTGGGTGTACTTATGGGCTGTAGATGATGAGATGTATTTATAGTCTTTTTTAAACTTTCGCGATCACGACACATTATTAACACATATTTAAACGGGTATTTATCGCGCTATTTACCTTTATTATTGCCCGACGTTTCGACAGGATTGCACCCATCGTGGTCCCGGGGTCCAGTCTTCCCGGGACCACGATGGGTGCAATCCTGTCGAAACGTCGGGCAATAATAAAGGTAAATAGCGCGATAAATACCCGTTTAAATATGTGTTAATAATGAGATGTATTTAATTCATATAATATGCTACTGTTATTTATTCCTGTGCTGTATCTTTGCCAACAAGCGATTTTGATCGAATCGTTAATCGAAATGCGTATGCTCACCCAGTCGACGATGAGTATCCGCTGTAAGTGCATCCGCGTGTGCAGCACCTTGGCGGCGACGGCCACGTTGTTGAAGAAGCAGAACCCCATGGCCTGGTTGGGCTCGGCGTGGTGGCCGGGCGGCCGCACCACCGCGAACCTGCCCAACGGACCCATTCATGAACACGCATGCTATCAAAATGACAGGGTATCAGAATAATATCTATCAAAATGACAGGGTATCAAAATAATATCCATCAAAATGACAGGGTTTCAAAATAATATCTATCGAAATGACAGGGTATCAAAATAATATCTATCAAAATGACAGGGTATCAAAATAATATCTATTAAAATGACACGGTATCAAAATGGTATCTAAATTCAATTAGTCCGTCAGTTAGATAATACACACGTATTTTGTGCATTTTGACGAGTTCTGTGGCGCAGCGGGCGAAGATCCGCCTGCGACGCAAGGGGTGGCGGGTTCGACTCCCGCCTCGGGACAAATGTCTGCACGATCTGCAGATATTTGTTCTGGGTGTTTTTCTATATAGTATAATAAAAATATGTATTTATGTAGTATAATGTATTAAGTAATTCAGGGTTCTGTAGCCACGGCCAAGGCCAACATATACAAAGCCATATTATAAGATTTGTTTTTGTTATTTATAATTCGTAAAAAAATGTTTTTATTTTTTTTCTTTTTCTCTCTTTTTGTTTTGATTGATTTAATACTTGTTTTTTTCTCATTCTTATTGGTACCTAGTTTAATTATGTTTTATTTTTTTTTAACGAAAAATACTTAAAATTTTTATTTTATGATGTCCACACGAAGCATGCTGTGTTCACTGCTCTTAGAAATTGCACCGAGTATATTTTTTTTACATTGTTAGTTTGTAAGCCATGTGTATATTTTCAATTTGTGAACCAAATAAAAAAAAAAAAAGTATATCAGTCATCCAGTACCCATAACACAAGGTCTGCTTAGCTTGGGACTAGATGATGCTGTGTGATTTGTACAGCATTATTTATTTATTTCAAATTAATAAAATGATTTTAGGCGGTTATCTATCACACTGCCACGCACCACGCTGCGTGTTGCGTGTCGACGCACCTACGCGCGTACTTGCACGAGTTCAGATCTGCATCATCGTGCGGGTTTTTCACGCACTCACGCGAGTAGTTGCGCTTTGTGGATTCACGGCGGCTCTGACTCATTTCATTCAAAGCCGTTCGCTAGACTGCGGAACTCGGTATGCCACACCTTGCGTCTCGGCCCGCACCTACACGCGTGGGTGCATGTTTCTCCGCACCTACGCGCATGGGTGCATGTTTTTCCGCACCTACGCGCGTGGGTGCATGTTTCTCCGCACCTACGCGTATGATCTGCATGAACGCGCGTAGATACAATTTCGGTGTGTTGGACTATGCGTGCTTTCTATATACAAACGGAGATACTTAGAAGCAACGTTAGAAGACGCATTCACGCAACATGCAGCGTCGTGCGTGGCCGTGTGTGAGCCGCCTTAGATAAAGAGAGTTGAAGTTTAGGAGTGGGGGCTCGTGACGTCACAGGGTATTTTCTTAGCTTCCTTCACTTTAAAAAAACGGAACTAATTTAATTATGTGCTTTATTCTATTTGAATGTCTTTTATTTTCATGCAAAGAAAAAAAAGTAAAGTAACTATTCTAAGTAGCGTTTTGCTCTATTAAATATACACTTTTGACTTTGACTCTAAAGCACGTCGGCGCGCACCAGCGTGTGACGTCACGCCACATTTCGGAACCTATTTTCAACGTATAATTAATGTAAGTAAAAAACCCGAATAAATAATGGAACTCACGAGTGTTTTGGAAGGGAAATATTGAATTAATTATTTATTCCCATGGAAACTGGTTTTTAAGCTACATAAAAATTTACGGAATCGCTATACTGCAAATTTTTAGTCAATTATCAAAGTAGATTTAAAAAAACATTAGGTCATAATGGGGTATTAAGTGATGAATGTTAACGAACTTCTCGTACCGGGTTACAAGGTAATAAGAAGACGAGAAGTGACTGCATGAGTACTTGTGAGGTTCCGCAGGCCGTACGTACCCGTTCCGGAGCTCGTTCCTGGCGACGCGCAGCGCCAGGTCGATGACGGCGCCGGCCGCCATGCGCGCGGCGGGCGCCGTGTGCGCGTCGCTCCACGCCGTGTCCGAGTACTTGTGAGGTTCCGCAGGCCGTACGTACCCGTTCCGGAGCTCGTTCCTGGCGACGCGCAGCGCCAGGTCGATGACGGCGCCGGCCGCCATGCGCGCAGCGGGCGCCGTGTGCGCGTCGCTCCACGCCGTGTCCGAGTACTTGTGAGGTTCCGCAGGCCGTACGTACCCGTTCCGGAGCTCGTTCCTGGCGACGCGCAGCGCCAGGTCGATGACGGCGCCGGCCGCCATGCGCGCGGCGGGCGCCGTGTGCGCGTCGCTCCACGCCGTGTCAGAGTACTTGTGAGGTTCCGCAGGCCGTACGTACCCGTTCCGGAGCTCGTTCCTGGCGACGCGCAGCGCCAGGTCGATGACGGCGCCGGCCGCCATGCGCGCGGCGGGCGCCGTGTGCGCGTCGCTCCACGCCGTGTCCGAGTCCACGCCCAGCCCGCCGCACGCCAGGCGCACGAGCTGGCGCGCCGGGGCGCCCTCGCGCGCGCGCCCGCCGTACAGCAGCACGTGCGCCTCCGCGTGCACCGTCTGCAGCTCCTCCAGCGAGGCCTTGCGCGCGCGCGTGCGCTCCGTGCGCGCCGCCAGCCCCGTCTCGCACAGGCGCGCCCACACCGACTGCAGCCGCCCGCCGTGCTCCGGGTGCGTGGGCGCGTGCGCGCCGCAGCCGCATCTGCCGGCAGGGATGCTGGTCATGCGAGGGTCACGAGCCGGGAGAATGTCTAGTGGTCGGCTGCTTTGTTACGCGAAAATAACTAGACACACCACGACATCAGGTCCTTTACCACATTTCTACGTGTGGCTAATGTCTCAGTGACCACTAGACATTAGCCACACGTAGATTCGACAAAACCTCTGAATATGCTTCGTAAAGCCGAAGGCACACGGACAAAGCAAAACTATAAAGGTTCCTGGTTGTACGGAAGCCTAAAAGGAGGATTCCCATTTTGAACGGCTGATGATTTAGCTGATCATCATCTCAGCCATAGGATGTCCACTGCTAGACGGGCCTCCCTCGTGGATCTCCGCTTCTTGATCATGAGGGTTTACTGCCATAGTCGAGGATTTACGAAAACAAAACTTCCCCTAGCTGGAGGGCAAGACAAAAGACAGATATAACGGAAACGGTTAACGCCACGCAAATTCTCAGCAAGTTTTGACATCATATTCGGCCTGCTACGAGTGAGAGTTGGGGAGTATTTCGTGTGAGTGTCGTACGAAGCGTCTTAGTCCAGCTAATGCCGGACCGCACCACACAAGTGGTAAGCAGGCACCTGTATTTGACACCTGCCCGGGACTCTACACGCCCGGCTGAGCGCTCAACTGGAGCGTACACTTAGGTCAGGCACTTACCCGTGCTTCAGCATGAGCGCGTCGTAGGCCAGCCCCGTGGGCGGCGCGCGCGCGCCCACCAGCGGCGAGGACAGCGCGCGCGCCAGCGGCGCCGGCTCGGCGGGCGGCGCGGGGGGCAGGCGCCGCGCCGTCAGGTCGATCACCTCGCGCACTTACCCGTGCTTCAGCATGAGCGCGTCGTAGGCCAGCCCCGTGGGCGGCGCGCGCGCGCCCACCAGCGGCGAGGACAGCGCGCGCGCCAGCGGCGCCGGCTCGGCGGGCGGCGCGGGGGGCAGGCGCCGCGCCGTCAGGTCGATCACCTCGCCCTCCTCCTCGCGCAGCGCCGCCGCCGCCGCGTCGTGCGCGCGCGTCAGGACCTGCGCCCACGCAACACTTCTACACTCTGTTCCACTAGAGAACACTCCGTCACACCAAAAAACAACAATTTCAAAATCAATGAGCGAAAAAGGGACAATTGTGCCACAGTAAGTGCACTGTGAAAGGGACGACTGTGTCATAGTAGGTAAGTGCACTGTGAAAGTGTCGAATGTTTTTTAACCACATACATACATCTGTCTATCTTTTTAACATCACCTTTGAAACTTCTGTCCGTTCCTGTTTGAAAATGATCTTTCTAAAAACGGTAAATGAGGACTTGGAACTGGAATTGGAGGAATTGGAGGTTGGAAACTACCCATACGGGAAACAGGTATATCCACTGCTGAATATAATCCATGTCTTGGAAGACAAGGAAAGTTTTCTGTTTCTTTCAAAAGTTTTTTTAAGAGTTTTCTACAGTTTTAGACAGATGTTATCTTTTAAAATTGTGTCTATACACTTAAGATGAGTTGAGTGACAGCAGGATAAAGTAAGTAATAAGTACGAAGTGCAAAAGAGACTAAGCAACTCGAAGACGCGGCGCGGGCCTGCGGTGCACGGGGCAGTACTCACAGTCTTTCGTATCTGGTCTCGCAGGTGCAGCGCGGGGTCTCCGAGCGGCAGCGGCGCGGAGTGCGTGCGCCCCAGCGGCCGCTTGGCGCCGCGCGCGCCCGCGCCCGCCTCCAGGGCGCCCATGTAGGCCTCCGCTTCCGACACCGGCGGGAGGGACACCGCCACCTGGTGATTGGAGGAGACAAAATTAAATTATGTTCTAGGCGAGGCTAACTCATGGTGGTTGGTTTAATACCTCTATACTCTATCTAAAAAGTTACTCAATATACTCTATGCGTTTGTCGGCACTGCTTGAGTGAGCCCCACTGTCGCAATTGTCGACGACAGATTGACGAAACACGCTTGCTTTCCAGTGGTGTTCCCCAGGGCACAACGCTTGAACCCTTTCTCTTGCTAACATTCGTAATCGACAAAAACATTGCTAGGCTTTTTAACACAGCGCCAACTAGTCCCAAGTTAGAAGTACTATATGTATTATGGGTATCATATGAGTGATAGACTAGAACAGTAGAGTTACCGGCGTGCGCGGCTGCGGCGGCGGGTGCGGCCGGCCGAGCGAGATGTTGGGCAGCGAGGGCGAGGAGAACAGCGGCTCGTGCGTCCGCTCCGCCTCCTCCTCCTCGCGGATGGGCGGCGGCGAGCCGCGCCCCGGGGAGCCCTCGCAGTCTGCACGAACACACAACACTACATTTAGAAGCAGCTTTGCTGGGATAGCACATATTTAGCCTTATGCGAATGATCATCAAAATGGTTTCGCAAGGTTTCTTGATTCATGGTTTTCTTTTAATTTTTACCTGCGTTACTATTATTTGTCTTGTCCTTCTTCTCCTTGGATATTATTTCATGTGTGCTTACAAAATAAAAATTATAACTTCCTTGGCTAGCGAAAATAAAGACACTCGTTACTACATTACAATTGAGCGTCTAAAGTCATGATATCTAAAAGTTATTTACCATCATTGAAGTCTTGTTGAGTTTACTGTTTAGCTTTAAAAGTTATACCGGAGTCAGGCCATATAACAACTAAGCTAGGTAAGCGAGTCAAGTTCGCTTGAATCAGAAGAAACTCACTTAAATGAGATTGCATGGTTCTGAAACAAAATCTGGCCTAGCGAGTCAAATTCGCTCACATTTTGGAAGAGGATACATAAATGGTTCCGGCAAGGGATGCGTCGTGGAACAATTTCATTATCTGGTCTCTTTAATTATCTGACAATATAAAAAAAATAATGATCTTCCAATTAATTAAACATCATTGTACTCTTTACTAAACTTTTTTCCCAAAGGTCTTAAAGGTTAACTTAGGTCCCAATAATCATCATCATTTACATTATTTAGTTCCCGCTCCTCATTTTATTTTTATTATACTTGTATTATTTATTTTCTCAATTATTGTACTAAACTAATCAAAATGGTTTTCTTTGCAAGTTTGTGTACTAGCACATACTTTGATGTTAAAGAAAAACATCGTGAGAAAACTCGTGACTTAGTTTGCTTTGAAGTGTTAACTTCTAATGAGAGGGTAAACCGCTTCGTTAGGTAACGCGTTACGGCGCCAGTCTGTCTGCCTTCCCTTCCTCTCACGCATACGACTGCGGCAGGCAGGCTCCTCCTCTCTCACTCTAACCCGCAGCGCTAGCCCAAGTTATCACTTCTGTCGTGCGTCCCGAGACGCACACGCTTTTTTTATACGCTTGCGTTTGACTTTACTTTCCTGATGTTAGGCAATGATGTGTTACTTATTCGTTGTTATGTAAACAATAACATTCTGTTTTAGACCAAAAGGGGAGAGAAGAGCTACTTCGCCGTAACACAGTTCACACTAGCACGGGAAGTATATACGAAACCCCATGGTGCTTGTCTAGATTTGTGTCCCATAACATGCCTTTAAGGATGAACGAGTCGCTCATCTTTCCATACAAACGTGGAAGGGTAACTACTCCACTGTTTGACGTTAACCATCCAACACTAAGGATTATATCAATTTATCTCGTCATAATCTATGTTTGTATACACCCCAAACCGTAAAAAAAGTATTTATTTCAAAAATACAAGCTTCTAAACTTTCGTATTTCAACACTGATTTTAGCCCAATTTTGGACGAAACTAAATAATATAAGGAGAACGAAAACTCAAAAATAAATGCCGTCCCGACATAGTTCAATTATTCAAAAGTTGAAATAAATGTTATTTTGAAAATATTACACTCAAGTTTTTCTATAATAACCCTTGTGCTAAAAGTCTATTCACATATTTTTGCGCGGTCGGTTTAGGAATGAATCATTGTGCATTTCATTCTAGCGCGCGGGTGCACACACTATGTCAGGTGAGATAGCATACATTTAGGCCGCGCCCACTGACGACTTTGCCTCCGCGACTAGTTGGACCTTAAGTTTAAATAATGTACCTGACTCCTCCGTCTATACTTACCCCGGCAACGGATTGATAATAGACATGAAGGGCCAGTCGGCTCGTGTACTTACTCCGATGCTTCACCCTCTTGACGGGGCGCGCGAGCGGCGAGGCGCGGCGCTCGATGACGCGCGCCTTCAGCCGCACCTTCAGCATGTTGGGCTCCGACGCTGTTAGCGCACGCCATGCACACGACACGCGTTAGTACCACACAACATACAACTTTAATAACTCGCCGTTAGGTAGCACACCGCCGTATTCCAAGATTCTCTAGCTAGGACTTTAACCGTTCGTCAAACAGATCGCATTCTTGGTAACATAGTGACGCCGCGGCTTAGCGCCGAATGGTACGAAAATCGATATTATATTAAGTCCGCTAGTTAGATGATAATAAAAATACACGTATAGTTTGCTTTGTAACATTAATGAACAAAATACTTTTTTCATAAGCGCATTTGTGACGTCACAACTTGTCTTAAACTGCAACAATCCGTGCCGTCATTTCGTTTTTTGCCATTATTTTCGACAACGCAATAGTTCGCGTTTTATTTGGCGAAGCCAGCTTGTAGGGTCTTAGAATACGGCGGTTCAAGTCGTTAGTATTAAGTAGGATAGGGATCGTAATGTTACAATAATCGTGAACTCCCTGGACAGGTAAGTTTGTGTTAGGGCTTATTTTGGGCCTGTTAGAGGGCTTATGCGGGATTTAAATTGTAGGTAACATTATGCACCTTTTTGATCGCACGTCATAAACAATGTACCTACATAAAACAAAATGTGTTTCTTTATTAAATGAGAAAAAAAAAATATTGTTTTATTCTAAGACGCGGTTTAACCCGCGTAGTTTCCGTTTCCGTGGGAAAACTGGGATAAAATATAGCCCAGAAATAATGTAGGATTCGAATGGTAAAATATTTTTTCAAATCGATCCGGTAGTTTAGGAGCCTATTCAATGCATACAAACAAACAAACAATCAAATCTTTCCTCTTTATTATTAGTGTAGGGTAGATGTAGATAAAAATTACATTACGTAGAACTAGAAGACTTTTTTATAACACCAATTGTGTACCATTGTTGGGTTAAGGTTATTTTAATTAAACAAATATTCTGTGCTCCTTGTTCGACGTTATAAAAAACCTTACCAATAACCAAAGTGGTAATATAATCACTAAGTAATCTATTATTCCAAAACGAGCAACCGACATCGACCCGGCGCCGAATCATCTATTCATTAATACAATCTAACTCAACCTGATAGCGTGAAAGTTCTAATTAGGAATGAACGTTTTAATTTTGCGGCAGACTAATATGGATTTGGAGCAGACAGCGCACGTCACTCCGCGCGATATAGCCGCGCCGCTTCAAATAGAGCTGCTTAATCCGCTTAAATAAATGACAATATTTTATTTAATGATCTATGATATCCCGATCTTGCTTGGCAGATAATTAGCGGAAGTAGAAATATAGATATTTGAAAGCAGCAAATACTATTTCATTGTTTACTGGAGCACTAACAAAAAAAGTTAAAACAGGGAACAGATTCCATTGTAGGCGATATTTTAAAAGATATATCATATTTTTGAGTTAATTGAAAACCGTCAAACTAATAGTTAAATGCTACTCCACAAAAATGCTTACAATTTCTTATGTCCCGTGCTTAAAAGTTATAGAAACGTCTAAAACCTTATTACTTCGTTGAAAGTTAGCAATAAGATCTGACTATCAGTGTTCCAGAATAGTCCTCAAGGATGTCTTTAGTAAGTTTTTAGAAAAACATAAAAACTAATTTAATACCATTAGTTGAAAGTCAATTCACAAGGGCTGGTCATACGAAGGTTAACGCAGATCAGAGTTTTAATCATGCCATTGAAATAATAATGCACGCGACACCGACGACATGAACGTAACTAAATAAACCGTGAAGAATGACTTCCTCATTGATCATTATTAATACATTATTTAAAACTATAACAAAATCGTTTTCATTGGCTTATTAAATTTCATCAATTACTTTTCAGACTAGAGTGTTAACCTCAGTCCGGATGAAACGGGGTTCTACGTTAACCTTGTTCGATTAGCAATTGTGCATTTCTATCATTTTCTATCGAGTAGCTTTCAAAAACTGAACAAGATAGCATCAACAACAATGTACAATTATACAGACCTGTCTTCCGCAGCGGATAGTCCGCCGGCGAGGCCTGCGGCGCGGGCAGCGCGAGCGGCGGCGCCGGCAGCCGGTAGGGGTGCGCGCCGCCGGACCCCGCGGACGTTATCGACTCGCCGGACGAAGACTTTACTATACCCCTGGAAAATATATTACATCACCATACTAATTCATAGTTTATTTTCTGAGTCTTTATGTGACTCAAGCTTAACTCATACTGAGTCTTTATGTGACTCAAGCTTAACTCATACTGAGTCTTTATGTGACTCAAGCTTAACTCATGCTGAGTCTTTTTGTGACTCAAGCATAACTCACGTCTTTTAAGGGTTTCGTATTTATATAAGGGATAGTTCTGACAAACCTTTACATTTAAACCTTAAAATATTAGACAGAAAATAGAAATCTCTATAATCGACAGAACATGACAAAATATCATAAACTATACTAACCAATTTCTTACTGAGAACGATGGACTAGGTATCGTTCCGTTTGCGTTTGCTTGTTTCTTTTTTAGGAACTCCTGCAAAAGAAATAAATAATATGTAAATAAACATTGCCAGAACTGAAAAGGTTTATCGTAAATATCATATTCGTAACAGAACGCTTTCTAGAATATGAGATGCTTAATGTATGTATGTGAATGCGGCCAGAATAAAATGTTAAGCCCCACCTGTAACTTCTGCTTGACTTGCGTGGAGGCGTTCGCACTGTGCTCGTGCTTGTCCTTCTTCCGCACGAGCTCGGCGCGGTCGCGCTCAAACCTCTCCCGCGCCTCGCGCGCCTCCCGCGCCTCGCGCGCCTCGCGCTGCGCCGCCTCCTCCATCGCCTTCTGCTGCTCGTACAGCTGCAACCCAATAGGCTACATCAGGAATGTATATGTGCTCGCAGGTTCTAATGTTGAGCATATCAAAAGCTTTTCAAGTGTCCAAGACCAAGTACCCTGAGGCACCCCAAAATGAATGAGGGAATTGGTTTTTCTACGTAGAATTGGAAGAGAATGCGGGTCCTGTGACTCATTATCATCATTTGATTGTGAGATATCTGCAGCCAAACATTTACACTATACATATAAAAACAAATTTAATTTATTTGACATGTGCCGTAAATCATTACCTACGGCACATGTCAAATAAATTAATCGAATCTCAGCTTACTGATCAGAGTAAGCCGAGTTTCGGGAATTTGTCACAGATTCCATTAGGTATTAGTACAGTGTTATGTGCAAATAATCACGCCACGTTGTTGGACACACTCCACATTCCGTGCATATTACTTCGATGCGCATTGTTTCGGAACATTCAACTTTGTTTTTGTAGGTTGCGAGCTTTTTAACTTTCGTAAGGTTTTTGTTGTTGCGTGACGTAGACCGCAAACAACTTGACCGAAATACAATAGGCGATACAATATGAAACTAGTAGTCTTCGTCATGTAAAACAGTTGGGTTTTCTACATAATGTATTAGGGAGGTGCCTACGTCGTCACCATAGTTTATTAATAAAACGTAGAAAAACTAGTTGATGTAGGTAATCCTATTTCCACGTTAATCATTACATTTACAGATGAGTTTGATCAAATTATAAACTCATTAGATGGAGTAGTGGTTAGCGAACTCGTGGTTCCCGAAATGAGGCTAATCTAATTACTACTTGAGGCAAGAGTATGAATGATGTAATTACTGGCGGCCATTCATGGCTATAAATAGCCGGCGTGCTTGTGACACGCGCTACGCCCATTTCTGTGATCACACAAAACACTGTCACGATTATTTACAAACACAAGTTTTTTGAAATAAATTATTATTATTATTCAAATATCTATTAATACTAAACCATTCACACAGCATAATTTAGCCCCAAGTACCATCATTATACTCGTATAATAAGATATTTGATGTCGACGTTTTAATCAAAACTTTGTAATTGTTTCCTGTTTTGTTGCCTACAAATAATTATTATGTCATCAAATTATCAATAATTCATCTATATAATTTAGTATCTATTTCTAACATTTATGCTTGATTTATTAAATTTTTTGAGGACATTCACATGCATAGTGTGATAACATCCGACTAATATTATAAAGCCGGTAGTTTGTTTGGATGGAGGTTTGTTACCTCTTCACGCAAAAACTTGGCTACGGATTAAGCTGAAACTTTGCACACGTATTGATGTTGACCAGGATTAACACATAGGCTACTTTTTATTCGGGTACAACGCATGCGAAGCGGCGGGCAGAAGCTAGTTAATAATAAAGAGAACATACATAATGGATAAACACACGTAAAAACATCCTAAAAATAAATCTGACATCGCAAACAACATTTGATATTAAATAATAATGGTGGCTGCAAAAAAAAGTGAACACATAATCGATCACGATTTGAGTTTTGAGTGCTGGTTAATGGCTCGGGTTTTTGTCTCCTCACGTGCACGAAAGCAGGTTTTCCATCATTGAAGCCGCCTATGCCGTCGTGCGTATCACACAACTTCACACAAGTTCAAGTTGAATCTTCAATATCAATCTAATCTCAGGATTTATTTCGGTTCGCTAGCCAATTAGTATTCTTCGGGTTGTTTTTCAAATGTCAAAGGAGACCCGATGATTTATCTCTTAGAAATTTATACTTGCAGCGCGAGTCATTATGTTGTTTATGATAAGATTTATCGAGACCTCGAAAGACGTCGACGACACATAGTTAATATACATTGATTACGCAAGGACTAGCTGTACGCGTCAAATACATGTTTAAGCTACATGTAAGACTAGACTAGACAGACACAGTATCACTGACCAATTGTATCACGAATCATTAATACAATTATGCACAGATAACCCACAGCAAGCAGTGCTCTGGCTGTTACCTTGAGGTGGTGCAGCAGTTGCTGCTCGTGCTCCTGCGCCAGCTGCTGCCGCTGCTGCTGGAACCGCTGCAGCAGGATCTCATGCTGCAGTTGCTGCTGCTTCTTCAGCTGAAACAGAAAGCCACATAATTTGACCATAACCAAGGCAGATGCACGTTAACGCACGGATTACGAACAAGATGTTAGTAAACACAATCAGAACGGTTATGTTTGCTACAAACCCAAGTTGTGTCTAGTTGTTTTAGTATTTGGAGTCGAAGCATGAAAATGTTATTACTATACTAAATGGCAAGTATCTAAGTAAATGAGTAATTGCTCGAGTGACATAATAAAACTTTTCAAGCCACGAACTCCAGTATCTAATGTGGTTGTGATTTGAATACCATCTAAGCACACGTATTACACAAATGTTACTTTAGCGGACGTGTGCCATAATCAACTCTCTTAACAATTTTTGTACAATCTGCATGAACTACGACAATAGCATAATTTAATCGACAATTATCATGAAAACAATCAGTTTGACCTTTAACCGAGAATATCATGGTTCAAAAAATAGGTTACGCCAATTACGCAACATAAAACATAAATAGATTAACTTTATGTTTGGACTTTGTTTTCGTTTCGAGTTTTCTGTTGAGTATGGCACGGTTAGTATCGTTGGCACACAACATATTGCTTGGTTTAGACTCACTTGCAGCAGGAAAGTATTCTCTAACGATTGTTTCGCTCTCTCCGCTATTTGATTTTTTCTTGGGCTCTGATTCTGGACAACGAAAGAGGAAATACATGTAGGACAACTGTACCCAGGCTCTCGTGGACTATGTGCTAGACAGAGGTTAAACCACGCCCGCATGTCACAATCAAACAAAAAAATTTGATTTCCTGAATCTACATTCGTTTTGTTCAGTATATTTGTTTTCGCCACAGTATAGATTTGTATTATTTATTAGGATGAAAATCAACAGAATGAATACGCTGGTTGTATATCTATGTGCCGTGGGGTGCCGGCAATAGAATGTTACCCCCCCTCTCATGCCCGTGGATGCAGTAAGAGCCTGCTAAAGGATACCTCCGGAAGATGGGCAGCAGCATCTTTCCGTGTATCAACATCCGTACTGCGCTCGCCAACCCGCCTGCCAAGCGTGGTGAGTATGGCAACTACCCCTCATGGAGATCCATGAGGGAGACCTGTTCAGTAGTGGACCTTATACGGCTGGAATGATGATATATATGTATATTCATATCTTTGCATTATTTTCGTGCAGATAAAAAGTGCCCGCGGAATGAGACGAGCCGTATGCGTATCAGCGTAACAGAATGGCAAGAACAAATCTTTCGCACTCTGGTAATGTCAGCAACTTGTATTAACGCTGTACGGGACGCTGCAGTGCCTCGGAGATCATTAGATGGATTAGGCTTGCCCAGCACCTGAGAGGATGGGGCAGATGCTGAGGTGAGTCTAATTCATCTTACAATGACGGGCACTGCAGCGTCCTTCACAGCATGACCAATACCATCTTTATTAGATGTCATAGGCCAATTTATTTAGGACCTTAAATATGGTTTGGGAATAGAATATATCATTTAAAAGTTTTGAGCCATAACCTTGATGGTACGCGGAACCCGCGCACGAGCCCGGCAGCGCGCGCATATTTCTGGACGCGCATTATTTTCGTGCGGATAAAAAGTGCGCGCGGAATGCGACGCAAATAACGCGCACGGACGGATGTTTTGCGATGCGCGTGGGCGGAGGACAACCATCTTTACGTATTTATTTATTAAAGATATTGGAAACTAAACAATCGTTACGATCAACCCTACAGCGTTCTGGAACGGAAGTTCTATTGTAGTCCATTCTTCGGGTTTGTCGTTACGTTAGGAGATTAGCGACTATTAACCTATGTTTAAATATAACTAAAACGGTTAGTTATCTGGGTAAACCAAGAAATATCGAATTATTTGTGATAATATAATATATCGCTCATATGCGACAAGAACGTGACAAGTTAAAAAACGTGATTTATCAGAAAACGACTTTGAAGTTTTCAAGTCCCTATATCTTCGTTCCTATTGAGCTTTCTAAACTTTTTATTAAAGATGTATGTGCACCAACAATTTTATTTTTGTAAAAACGATGCTGAACTTGTATCCTATCCATTTTAACAATAATACCATCTTTATTTTAAAAAATGGCAGCACTTGTTACGTTTTTCTAGCAAAATAATCTTTTTTTTATTAGATATACAGACGTATCACGTTTTATATGCTAATATTTTTGTTAAACTAACGAAATATCAAAACAAAACACGTTATTGCAGTTAAAATTTATGTAATTATGAAAATAAATATTACTAAAACACCGTAACATAATGTTGAGCTACATAAGTAATTATACATTTTGCACTATTTTAATCAGGCTCGACCATAATTAAATTACATAAAATACTTTTTGTACTCATTGTATCAGTCTCGTCAAGTCTTATTTTACCATGGCACACTTCTTACCCGATACAAACAATGATATCTATCAAATTCTTAACGGTAGTTAATCATCGTTTTGTTACGATTAAACAATCAAAACATTTTAGCAAAAACAATCACAGTTATTTTCTAAAGAAACGAACTGAAAACTATTAGTTCTACTATAAGATTGAAAATGGCACTTAACATTTGCACCTATTATAAACATATTAGAGAAAGTAATAAATCAACATTTTCACAGCACAATGTTCTAAAAAAAGTAAAAATTATAATGAAAATACTTAGAGATTCGTAAAAAGTTTTATAATATCGGGGAATGAAGTTTTTATTATACTGTTTCATGAGGTCCGCTTTTTTTTCTCGGATATGGAAGGTTTTGTGTTGTACAGTTTTTTTAACTTCCACATCTATCGCCCTTTTTTTCTTTATGGCAGTCGCCCTCTTGAAATTTTCTTCTGCATAAGAGTATTTGAAATAAATAGCCCGAGGCTCCTCTTTCGTGACTTTTATTACCTTCATCTCGCTGATCTTACAGGGATGTTTTCATCATCTTTGTAAAGAGTAAAGCTCATTTGGCTGCATACACTTTTCCAGTCATAGAAGTCCTCATAACACATTTCCGCTAGTCTAAATGGTTTACTTTTCTTACGAGCAGACTTAATCGCGCTAATAAATGCATCCGGGGAATACATAGGGCCACTTCGTAATTCTCTTCTTACTTGCTTTTCAATCTGTGAATGGGCAGAGTCCCCCACATTTTGGGTGTGCCCTCTTATAAGATATTTATACGTGATAGATTTTATGTTTTCAAACTTTTGAACGGCATACATATACTCGGAAAAATTTTCACGACACTTAAATGAACAACTCTCTTTGCAAAGTAGCCCCAGTTCCCGAGCTGGGATGTTTTTTTTTGTAGTTGATTCATACGACTTCCCACAGTTCCTAAGCTTTTTGCAATATTTTTTTTAGTTATCTTGATTATTCGGCCTCTTTCGTCCTTTCATAGTGGGGGTCGAATCAGTCTGCGAACATACCTATATGTGCAGTTATTTCTACAGATTTAGATGTAGGAAGTATATTTTCAGTACCCTGAGCAGTGGAGCAAATCTGTCTTTAGTTATAGTGTCTATTGTATCAACTATTTCGTTGCCGAATATTTCCTTATTTGTTGGAATATGAGCGTCAGCCGCAATTCCTTTCTCCAAATCAGGTATTTCTACAAATATAGACATAGTAGGTATATTATCAGTATCCTGAGGTGGATCGAATCTGTCTGTAGTTATAGTTTTCATTGCATTAATTATTTCCTCTCTTAGCTCATTTTCATCATCACTGGAACTGCCAATGGTATTTCTGCCCTTATTTAATTTAAAATCTGGATCTTTTACAGAATCGTCCGTATCTATAACAAGAATGTTTAGTTTTAGTTGGTGTTATTTCTATCTTTTTCAGTAATGCACCAGAGTTAAAGTAAAAAAATATCTGGTACAAAAATTATTATAATTTTTACCTTCATAAAAAGATGGTCCTGACGAAGAAGAGCTGCTGCTTGTAGAGCTTGATGAGCTTGAACTAGAATCGTGACGAGGCTTGGATCAAGGCAGATCAGGGGCTTTTTTCCGTGAAGCATCCTAATAAGTAAAAATTTTATAAATTATATTTTCCGATTGTTATTTACATTATTTGAAAATAAACAACAGTTAATACCTATTTGGTCATTTCCTGTAGGTGTTGCAAGAAGACCCAACATCTTTTTGGATCGCGATCGTTACTCCATCTGAAAAAATAAGGTGGGGGTTTAAAAATGTGTCATCATCTGTAATGCAACAACTTAAGCTATCACGACAAAATGTCTACACACTTTACGTCAACAACGAAATACGTGGTAACAATCGATATAAAACTTACCTTTTGAGATTTTATTCATCATCTAAAACGGTACATATCTTTTTATTCCGAAAAAATATAAGTTTATTGCGAGAAAAACGTGACTAGGAAGCCCAAAATTTATATAGAAAAATATTGTTTTACAGCTAGAGTGGTTCAAAATATGATATCACGCTTTAGTAACACAGGAATAACTCAAATAGTGCACTTACTTTGCGTCCAAAACGTGACTCGCTGACTATGTCATGTTTTTGTTGCAATTGAGCAGCATCTCACTCGTCGCGCGCACGGAGTCCACTGACATGTACCGATGTTGAAACGAACTTCATCGTTGTAAAAGGAGGGAGCAAGAACGCATCATAACGTCTCTTCCCTTCATAACAAAGTCAATTTTGGCGCTAGAAATATCCCGTTTTTGTAGCAAGTAGAGCGCAATATGGCGGATTTTTATAAAGAGTTATTCCAAAACGATACATCAAGCTTATAACCCGTTCTTGTCGCAAATGAGCGATATTATATATTTATTTTATTAAAATATTTATATAACTACTTTTTATTGCTCACTGTCGACTTATTAACTAAGATTTTTTGTAAAAAGTTACGTTATTGTCTAGGTATTTATTATTGCTGATTTTCTTTCATTGTAAATAAATAAATTTAGTCACATCACTTTCAGTCAAAAAAATTACGATTAACTATAACTGTACTATAGATCTGTTCCAATTTAAAACATCCCAACGGACAATTTATCTTGGCCATTTATAAGGTATTACCTTTCCCGACGTTTCGTCTGTGTTTCAACAATCCCGGGGTCAGTTTACGCGATAAATTCCCGTGTTTTTTTTATTATATTACAATTAATTGTGATCGTGAAAGTTTACGAAAACGGATAATTATACATGCCTGGTTTCGTGAAACTTATCCCTACAATTATAGATAGATAGGTCAGACACTTTATTGTACGCAAGATTACAAGTCATATTAAAATGTCCGTTTGAAAGGGAACATTGCTAGGAAGAGTAGTAATCAACATCCACTAATACAATACAAACAGGATCGTCGGGCGATCCAACCGGCGCACTATACTAATGCTTGCCTCGGTGAGTATACATGTGCGTATATCGGTGTATTTATATCTGGCATGCTCCGTTAAGTTTTTATAAATAAAATGAGCATGGTGAGTCTAAAATAAGTTGATTTGGCGGCGTGAGCGCAATATTTTGGGAAAAGGTCACGGTAACCGAGCGGCTCTCTTGTGCGGTGACCCGGCAGGGTTTTAACTTAAGCCACGCGACCTTTTGAATTATAAGGATTAAAATAAGATTAAATAGATAAGTGATTACAATGTATTTTGCCTTAACAAACACATTTTATAAGGCTAAATTAAATAAATAAAATAAACATGAAAACCTTTTAGGCTTTTAAACTTTCTGGTCTTCTATTTTAATAATATTACTTTGGGAGACCTTTGCCCAGCAACGGGACAGTATGGCTTAAAATGAATACTACTAAACTTAATTGATCTAGTTACGAGCCACCATTAAGGTCACCATTAAAGTTGAGGGCAGAAGCTAAGATGAAAAAAAACATCAGCGATACTGAACTTTATTTGAAGACACGCTTTGGTCAGACTTGAAGTGCCTATCAATAAATCTGTTCTATAATTATAATTTATTTGAAAACCTCTGTGACATAGCTTATTTTCTGATCCGTAGGCTGCGGGTTCATCGAGCAAGGACGAAAGTTTGTGAGATGTTTTCCATAATAGGTAAATAGGTAAGTGTGCTTATAACAACATAGTTCCTATGAGATACCCCAGTACGCATAGAATGGTTTTTTGCGGTCTAGCGAGGTGTAAAATGTCATAAAACTGTGATATTTACGTAGTATGACGCTGCATATCATAAATATTCAATGATATTATTGTTGAATACAAATCCGCCTTCCTTGAATTCTATTAATAGCATAAGCGCTAATAAACTTTGAGTCTTTATGACAGCAATATAATTAATATTATTGCCATTCAGTAGTTATAAATTATAGAACAGAATAGAATACGCTATATTGAAACAACAAACATACAAACAGTAATTAACATTATTTACCTACTCACTACTTCTAAATACCAGGTGTAATACAAGTACGTGGCGTATATAACAGCGTATTTCCTAGTGTTATTAATCTATTTAACTGGAGTTTAGTACTCGGAGCTTTAACGGTGAAGGAAACATCGTGAGGAAACCCGCGGCTTAGTTAGCTTCAGACGTATTGACCTGTTCTTTCCTCTGAATAATAATAGCTGACTAAGCTGAGAGGGTGGTATAGGTGCTGGGCAAGCCTAATCCATCTTACAATGTCCCAGGCACTGCCGCGTCCCGTACAGCATGATTACCAGTTGCTGACGCTGAATAAATCATCTATAATAGATGCAAAGGCCTTACTTTTATTACTCGGGGACAAAAAGTTTCTTCTCAGCGTTAATAGCCACACCACAGCTTATCATATCCCACAGTAGGGAGCCCTCGCTCTAAATCAGTTTACCGATCGTTTCACTTTACAAAGGGACAAATCAACCTCCGGACTCAGCTTTTCGAAATTTATGCGATCCGTATTAAATAAATAAAAAATATCGATGGTGCAAAAACCGCGACCTCTACACTTATAAATGACGCCAATTAAATTTGATTCAATGACAAGGAACCAAATCGGAGGTCTGCAAGAGATATAAATAAAACGTATATAAATAAAACAAGAGATATAAATAAAGAGACATAAATAAAACTGGCCATTGGCAAAGATTTCAAATCGTTAGATATGCCCTCACGCCAAAAACTGTCGCATCGTCTTTATACGTCGGTATTATACATTCATATTCTATATATATATATATATTCACACTGGTTTTGCCAATAAACCAAACCGTTACTGTTACTATTTATTGTGCAATCATGTTGCACAAACATTCCTGAAAAAAAATAGCACTCAACGTCCGTATAAAACTGTGTGTAGAGATACACTGATTCTGAATGAGTGAGCTTACTCATTTAGCGCGGTAACAAAACGGTGCGGTCTCATTACGGTGAGGGCGTATCTAACGATTTAAATCTTTGGCCATGGGCGAGTCTGACCTCGAGTACTGAGAGAGCTCTGTTAGTCCACGAGATGTTGTTTAGTTAGACCAGACACAACAACATAGTGCTCCCGTTAAGTGGTGTAAACGCATTTTGAACAGCGCTACAGCCTTCCAATAAATTTATTAACGTACTAGCTTTTGCCCGCGACTTCGTCCACATGGACGAAGTCAATAAGGTCCATGCGGCCGCACTGAATAAAGTATTTTTTGATTCTTGATTCTTTAATTTAAACATGACAGGTTACAGTTTTTGCTATCGTTTCTATTTGTACAAACATTTAGATGTAGAGCCCTCACCTGCATGATCTGATGGTGAAAGCTGGAGTCTGCGACGGGGAGGCGCGGCGCGTGCGGCGGAGACGGCGTGTGCTGCGGCGAGGTGTCCGCGCCCGCGCCCGCCTCGTGCGCCATCTCTGCTGGAATACACGACATTTTGCTATTAGACATAAAAGAACACATTAAAATATAAAATGCATAGCAACTGGTTATTTTTGTCACGGGCGATCGAATCTACCCCTTATCTGCACAATTAGCTTCAACTAAGGTAATAATAAATAATAGTAATAATGAATCTGCCAAAAGATATCTCCGGAAGATGGGCAGCAGCGTTTTTCCGTGTATCAACATCCCGTACTGCGCTCGCCAACCCGCCTGCCAAGCGTGGCGAAAATGGCAACAAACCCCTCATGTCCTTGGAGATCCATGAGGGAGGCCTATGTCCAGCAGTGGACGTGCACAGTAGTCCTAAGGCTGAGATGATGAAAGTACTCGCAATAAAACATTTGTCCCTCTAACTAAATTAATTATTTGCGATCGGCCCGACACCGGAAGAGAGGCAAAAAATGGTGAAGGATCATGATTAACTAAATTGTCTAAATTGTACCTAAGCAAACGAATCGAATACCACATCTATTTTTTTTTATACTACTAAATGACGAGACAAGCCGAAGGCCCACCTGATGTTAAGCGGTTACCTACCTCTACCTATAACGATTGCAATGCCGCGGTGATCACGTTCACTAAGCACGTGACCAACGCTGCATTGCTTTGCGCCCGTCACCCTGAGACAGAGGTGTAAAGTCTCATGTGCCCGTAATTTCTCCGGCCCCCTTGCCCTTCAAACCGGAACACAGCAATGAAGACATAACTGCTTGGCGGCAGAAATAGGTATGGTGGTAGTACTTCGCCGGATGAACCTTCCACAAAAAGTTCTACTACTACTAGTCTATCTGAATTCATATACGTAAACGTACTATTGCTTAGTTTTTATCAGGCACAAGTTGAGTAACCTTGGTTAAGATAATAAAAGGAAACTATTTATCAGCCTAGAAATAGCATAGAAATACTTTACCGGTAAGAATTAACAAAGCTTTGACCTTGACGTTAACATAAACATCATTATGACTATTTGTTTGTTTTTTAGCTTAGGGGTTGTTTCTACAGAGGCTAACGACGGAAATCCCGATGATGACCTTAAAAAAACGAGACAGGACATAGTCAAAAACCAAAAATCGTTGCAGTAACAGCACATTTGATATGCTTCTTCCGATCAGTACGATCAGTACCTCCATGAGTGAACCTAGTCTGCGATTAAAAAATGACGCCACATTTAATACTTTAATATCCTGCAACTGGTCGACGCCGCACGGCGTTCTACAACACGGAATACTATACTTATCTAGGTTATATAACTTAAAAAATCTGGGCCAGAGAGCGAAAATAGCCTCGCAGATCCACAAATAAATATTTATTCTAAGTGGAGCGGCGCAGCCTGGCTTTACGAGCCTGTGACCTAAATCACCTAGATCGGGGAGGGGCGGGCGGGTCGCGGTGAGAGGGCATTAGTTTCCCGATTTAATAACGCGTTACATGATAAATTGCTTCGTTTGCTAGGGTTATTGTGAACTCATTGTTCAACATTTTATTGTTTGTGTAATTTTTAGGACTACTTGGTATTAGTGAGCTTACTACAATTTCAACACGTAAGTACTATCTATAGAAGCGTGTTAAACGCTAAGGGTCGAACAAGACAATTAACGTTCTATTTAGACAGGGACCAGGCCTGTGTCGTCCTATTGTTGGGCGTAATGCCTCCCCTCAGCTTGCTATGTCAAAACAAACGAAAAAGCTTTTATGAATGTTCCCCAGGTTTGGGTACTAAATTTACATTATGTGTATTATGTGACCTGTAACATATTATCATTAACTATGAACTATACTGTTAGTGATGATGCTGCACTCTTCCAATGAACTTCGACACACAGTCGACATTGTCCGTCCGCACGGTGATTTTGAACCGGATCTCGAATAGGTTAACGACTTAAGGAAGGCTGCTACAGCAACGAGTGCCTAGCAGGTGTCATCGGCTCGGTTGCTAGTTTAAGGAAAAACGTGATTAGTTATTTAATCACCTCCGTAGGGCTGACGGCTTATTAGCAAGCTTAGGCAGAGAGGTCGCGGGTTTTATCAGTTAAGGACTTTTAGCAATTCAAATTTGCATGTGTTTATGACACTACAATACAACAAAGAATTTAGTTGATTTGAATTAATGATAACAACTTTATTTCACACCAACTATGATTATGGTAGAAGTTCTGAGAATTACTTTTCGGACCTCGTCTTCTAATAAATAAGCAAAAGTCCAGGGCTCCCATCCTAATCCAAATCATCAAGATTATAGTCAACTCCCTATTAATGTGGGTCGCCGGGCGAAGGCTGCGGTTCGGGGGAGGGGGAGGGGGAGGGGGTTGACAAGAAGGTTTATTTTTAGAAATGCTATATTTAGGCGCTGTGGGCCGGGCGGGACGCGAGGACGCCGCGTCCTCAGGGTCTTCAAGGTGTTTCTAAATCTAAAGGTCCTTGAGGGCACTGCTGTTTGTTTCGAGGACGTCAAATGTACAGTAGTAATTAAGCCTAATTACTACTGTACATTCCCGTGTCGGATTCCCGCCACGTGACAAATATGTGTATTTGTCGAAATAGGACATTTATTCCGGACCTGGATATTTTTCAGATACTTAAAAAATGCTTATCTGGTTAAATGGCGTGGCCCTGTTGATAAAAGGTTCCTGTAGGGCCGCAAGCCCGGACTTAATTTTTGATTTTATAACCTGGTTTCTAAAAACAAAATACTTTGAAACAAACCATTGTGTGAAATATTTTGCATTATCCAATATTTTTTTCATTTTGGGCAGTCGAGTTAAGTTTCGTTTACAAAACCATGTTTCCTTTACGAAAGTTCAACCACTGAAATAACCTAGTCATTATTATGTTTAGCAAAAGCTTAATTATTAGTTCTCAGTAAAAACACATGAGGTTTTTTTATTATTAAAATGTAAAAAAATGAAAAAAACCAATTCCTGATTTTATATATTTTTAAAATATACTTTTCATGGGATGAAACCGCCTTTTTCGGGTTAGAAAACATATTATAATACACCGCGTATATTATGGATTGGTGAAATGATAAAAAAAAGGATTTACAAAAAGCATTATCACGAACACATCGGTCTTCTTTCCGTTTCTAAATTCCATTTCTAATTATACCGACCGGTCCGGTCTAGACGCCGAACCAAAAATACTGTGCCTACCACGAGCCGCTCGTCCTAACAGACATCCTGATTATCTATTCATTGAAATGGCTTCGGTCTGTCTGTCCTCGGCTTTATTTATATAGAAATAATCCTATAACTATCATACAAATAGAAATCCTTGGACAAGATGTACAGTGCGGCTTATTGATCGGTCTTTAAATAGTGCAGGGCGATTAAACAACTAGTGCTATTTATAAACGTATCTATAAAACTTTATAAATTTTATAACATAATTATTGCCAATGTTGGAAATTATGAATAATAATTATAAATATTATATATATGTATGTATATGGCAAAACCGTCCCTTCCTTGAAGGCTTATGTTGGAAGGCTCAAGTTTTATATTTTATTATAAACTTTAAGTCTAATCAACAAACAAAGAGGTACAAGCAGACATGATCTTACACAGTTATCATGTGATCGTAGGATTTTACAAGTCCCCCAAATAGCCCTAAGAAACACGGTTTTCGTAGCACATGCTACGTAAAAGCCTACGAACAGGGAGCGCTACTACGCACCGCGCGTAGAGCGTCTACGAGCCAGCTACGTGGTCTTTCGCCTACGTTAGATCAGTTGCCTCGTAGATATACATATTTATTACTTTATTTAGGTTTCGCCTCTTTTATTTTAGCCAGTCTATAGTGTGTACCTCTACAGGGTGTGTGTACTAACCCGAAAGTGGGGAGGGGGGGTTAGAAGGGGTAGAAGGAAAAAAATACGGGAATTCGTAATTTTGTTATATTTTTTTTATAAAATTTTACTAGATGGTATGATGTGAAAATGATCCTGAGCTCATAATCGGATTTTTAATTATTTTTTTACTTTTTATTAAAAAATAAACCTATTTGTGGTTATAGGTATTTTTATTTGTACCTGCACGGCAACTCGTTACCGAGGTCAATGACCCTGTCAAGAATCAGCTGGCTATTAGGTTGTCATTATCGTATAATCAGCTGCTGAATTCAAAACTTT
This sequence comes from Pasiphila rectangulata, assembly GCA_963082625.1. Lineage (NCBI taxonomy): Eukaryota > Metazoa > Arthropoda > Insecta > Lepidoptera > Geometridae > Pasiphila > Pasiphila rectangulata. The sequence continues at coordinate 20,280,404 of OY720247.1, read as the reverse complement.
CGTGGTTTTTCTTGAATGATAATTACTGAATTCTGAAAAGTCGTAAAAAATTGTTACTTGGGATGGTCAGAATCACCCCCTTTTGGTTAAGTACACATATATAACATGTGTACTTAACCAAAAGGGGGTGATATATGATAGGAATACATCCTGTATAGAATAAAGCCTGTATAGAATAAAGGCGATGGAACATATGTACATTCGACTTAAGTTTATAAATACAACATAAACGGCTGTACAATAAGTTGTCCAATAAAATTGTCCTTCCATATTTATAGCTCAACAATTTTATGGAAACATTATTCTTCAGACAAAGGACATTTCTATATTCAAATACAATACCTAAACAATTACAGAATACTTCAGAAAGTGTTAGATTTCTTCGAAATCTGTAAGCACAGGCTTAATTTTTCTTTTTTTTTTCAGATCCTTTGTTCAGAGAAGATGTTTTGAGGGTAGTTACCAAAGGAACAGGCAAACACACAACGAACAGGACTTACAACGTTTAAATTTAGAACGGGCCTGTCAGCGCGCGACAAGTGAAGGACGCTGTTGCCGTCTCGCTTACTCACCAGCATGCAGGTACGGTGCGAGCGAAGCGGCAACAAAACACAATTAAATTATAAAATAAAAATAGCACGTGCACGCGAGCTTCGAATCATAATCGGTTTGTGGAATATGTTATATCAATTTGCGTGTAACATTGAACACGCGAGTGCCATGTAACAAATTGATTCTATGTATTGCAACAAACGATGGATCGGATTGTAGGTGATGATGATTGTAGAAAAACTTTTACTACCTTCCACGAAAAGCTTTTATGAAAACCGTTGAACAAACAAATGTCTTTGAAGGGTAAGGGGGCCGGTGAAATTACTCGTACGGGCACGTGAGACCTTACAACTCTATGGAACAGGGTGACGGGCGTAATGCAATGCAGCGCTGGTCACGTGCTTAGTAAACGCGATCACCGCGGTATTGCAGATGTAATTGGTAGAAGTTACCGCTTTACATTAGACAGGCCTTCGGCTTGTCTCGACATTTAGCAGTGTAAAAATAATTGCTAAAAAAGGAAAAATATTTTATAAGGATATAGCAGTCTTTTAACTGCGGTTAACTGCTGTTAACTTTATAAAGTCCCGTTTACCGGTTATGTATTACAATTACTATTAGCCATAAGTGTCCCACAACTGCTCAAAGCCCAATGTTCTTTTAAAAATTAAACGATCATGAATCGTCTACTACTACAATTTTGAACATACTTCCCATCTTTAAAGACTTCATAAAAAATCAACTTTAAGAATGTTTCCTTGTGCCACAAAATCTTCCACCATTCCAGAATTTTAATTTCAGAGTCGTGAGACTTCTGGAAGTGTCAAAACTTTGACACTTGTTGCAATAGCTACTGAATGCCTGGTAGAACCTTGATCTTTAAGGGGCATTATCTGCCTGTAGACCTTGATGTTTGGTTTGAATTTTAAGTTGATACCTTTAGCTGTTTAGGATAAAAAGGATCTTGCAGATAGACGGACAAACGATCCTCAAAGGGTACCGGTTTTTCCTCTTGTGGTTCGGAATCCTAAAAAGCACACCAGACATCACACACAGCACCATCTAGTGCAATGTAAGCAGAACATATGTTATGGGTACCAGAGGGTTGATAAAATTCTTAAACACGTTTTTTTTGTGTACATAATAAAAATACAAGTGACAATATCTGCCGAAGACAAACATTTGTCCCCCCGCGGCGGAAATCGAATCCGCACACGCGGCTAATGGACCATCTGTCAATTTTGATGATGACATAGAAGATATCACAGAGAGATTTGTGCAGACAGACAAACACCCACGTTGCGTTACTCTATCCGTGTTTGCTATTAAACAATGATGACATCTATTTTCGGCACCATTAATACGAGGCGGATGTACAACGAATATCAGCGAATCATTATTTAACAGCAGCTGTCGCTACTTATCATAACCAACAATGATGTTATGAAAGAAGATAATCTCAATTACACACAAAACAGTAAAAGCTTAATAATAATGTAAATCAGAACTTTGCAGACACATTATTTTGTATATCGTGACCACAGAGCTATAAAATAACGTTCTGTGTCTGTGACCTTTTTAAAATATTATTTAAATCTTTTTGACAAGTAGAAAGATGCACAGAGGAAATAAAAAAAAAAGATTCACGCGTATAATAACCACGTTCAACTCACAACAGTAAACTACAGAGGTCCACTTTCGTCTTACCTTTTTCACTTTGAAAAAGTTGCAAGATAAATGGACTCACCACCGACCCGCTCCGCTCGCAGTTAAAAGACTGCTATATCTTTTTAAGATATTTTTCCTTTTTAACAATTATTTTTACACTGCTAAATGTCGAGACAAGCCGAAGGCCTATCTAATGTAAAGCGTTAACTTCTACCAATTACATCTGCAATACCGCGGTGATCGCGTTTACTAAGCACGTGACCAGCGCTGCATTGCATTACGCCCGTCACCCTGTTCCATAGAGTTGTGAGGTCTCACGTGCCCGTAGTTTCACCGGCCCCCTTACCCTTCAAACCGTAACACAGCAATGCAGATATTGCTTGGTGGCAGAAATAGGTAGTACTTCCCCGGATGAACTCTTCACAAAAAGTTCTACTACTCTTATCAAAAAGTATCTCTCTGTCGGTCATAAAAAAACCTAGGTTCAGGTAAGATTTAGGTCCTACAGAGAATAACTTCCATGCACAGAATTAGAAAGACCATTTATAGTGTATTTACACAACTACTCGGACAACATGGCTGCCAAAATACATAGAAATTCTTTATTGTACACCTTCAACACAACATTTGTATTATCTGTTTTAAGGTGGTAAAACCTACTTGGAAGAGACCAACGATAATTTAAATTATAGGCTGTTACCAGTTGGGGATGATAAGGTTGTAAATAAACAGCCTCCGTGGCTCGGTGGTCCAATAGCCGACTGATACGCAGATGGTAGCGGGTTCGTTTCTAATTGTTCTGCATATATTTGTCTCGGTCTGGGTATTTTTCTAAGTATGCAAATATCTGGTACCCACAATATAAGCTCTTCATACTCTGTACTGGATGGTGCCGTGTGAGGTGTCCAGTATTATATGCCACCTCCAAACTGCGCATCCTGTGAACTCCCAGCTCCATGTGCGACCGAAATAAAGCGCCATAAAAGCAAACTCTTCACCCGTTCCACATCCAGAAGCGAAACTAAGTCTATTTCTGTTCATGTAAACTGTTTATTGAACGCGCCTGCGCCGCGTCCGTTGCTATTTCCAATCGGCTAAATGCAGCCGCCACCGGAAAGATTACAAATGGAACATTCGTCTTTCTGTTTAATTACAACGTCTTCTATTTAACTCTAGGCGGGAATCGCCTTTGAAGGACCAATTTTAAGCTCACCCAAAGGCAACGCATAATGAACCACGTTAGAGTTCAAATGCGAAAAAGGGAGTCACATACACAGCTCATCCAAAGGTCTATTAATTTGTGGTTTTTGTAATATATGGTAATTTAAGGTCCATGCAGCCGCACTGTATAAAGTATTTTTTTAATTTAAATGCGGTCGGCCTAGAGCAATGTAGCCAAGTAGAACGATCATGAAGGCATTTGACTCTACAGCAATATGGAAAAACGTACTGTATTGCAAGGATGATATAACTAGATAGATAGATAGATAGAAAACTCTTTATTGCACACCACATTAAAAGAACATAAACAATTTAGAAATAATGTAAAAACAACACAGGAGTACAAAGGGCGGCCTTATCGCTATGAGCGATCTCTTCCAGGCAACCTTGGGATGGACAGGAAAATGAAGGAGGCTATATCGTGGCGTAACAAAATAATATAATAAAGAAATAAAACTAACATGAATAAATAAGTAAATAATCTAATATTAGGTACAGAGGTATTTAACCCGAAAATATAACACATAAACATAAAATATTATAATAAATATCTATATCATAAAATAATTATAGTGATAAATAATATTGATATAAAAGATTTTTGAAAATAGGCAGAGATTTTGCACTTCTGATGTTCAGGGGGAGAGCGTTCCACAGACGAATAGCTTGCACAGTGAAGGATTTCTCATAGAAGGAAGTTGAGTGAGATGGAATTTTTAAGGTCAGAGTTTCAGAGGAGCGCAAGGAACGGGAATGGGAGTCTGAGAGAAACTCGAAGTTCTCTTTGAGGTAGTACGGACTAGGTGGATGGAAAAGAATATTGTAAAGAAAGGATAGTGTATGAGTATTCCTGCGATACCGGATAGGCAACCACTTTAGCTTTCTGCGATATTCTGATACATGGTCATATTTTCGGAGACCAAATATGAACCTGATGCAGAAGTTCTGAAGGCGCTCTATTCTGTTCAATTGGTCTTCAGTGAGATCTAGATAGCATACATCGGCATAGTCAAGGATAGGGAGTAGGAGGGATTGGGCGAGCATAACTTTAGTGGTAGTTGGGAGAAAATTACGAAGTCGCCTCAATGAAGCAGCAGACGCAAACATCTTACGGCTCAGTTCGGCCAACTGTGGGACCCAAGTCATCTCATCATCCAAGATTAAGCCCAGGTTTTTGATAGACTTGCTGATAGGTATGGAGACCCCATCAAAGGTGATAGGCAGTAGAGTCGACATATCGATTCTGCGAATCATTTTGGGACTACCGATAATGATGACTTGAGTCTTCTTTGGGTTCACCATAAGTCCATGGGCCTTACTCCAGACTAGGATACGTGAGAGATCGCAGTTAATAAAGTGTATTGCTGAGTTAAGATCAGATACCGGAGCTTGTTTGTAGATCTGCAGATCGTCAGCGTAGAGGTGATAGGAGCTAGAAAGAGATTCAGAAATGGAGTTTATAAAGATAGCAAAAAGGAGAGGAGAAAGAACACCGCCCTGCGGTACACCGGCAGTCACATCGCACCATGATGAATACCTTTCCTCAAAGCGGATGCGCTGTCGGCGACCAACCAGGTAACTATGAAACCAGTCAGTGACGGTCGGAGATACGTTAAGAGAGCGTAGCACTGCAAGCAGAATGTCAAAATCAACATTGTTAAACGCGTTGCTAAAATCAAGCAATGAAAACACTGTCACAAGTCCACTGTCCATACCTTGACGAATGTCATCCGTGATTTTTGTGAGGGCAGTAACGGTACTGTGAGCATGACGGAAGCCGGATTGGAGAGGATTCATGAGACAATTTCTGGAGAGGAATACATTGAGTTGGTTATGAACAAGGCGCTCAAGCACCTTGGAGAGGAAGGGAAGAATAGAGATCGGACGAAAATCGGAAAGTGCAGAAGGTCTAAACTTTTTGGGAAGAGGGATTATGTGTGCATCTTTCCAAGTGCTTGGAAATGTGCTGCTGGAAATGGAATGATTAAGGATGTGGACAAGGATGTGAATAACATCGTCGAGAATGGGCACCAACATATTGCGACTAATGTTGTCATCGCCGACCGCATTTGATGTGATTGACATCACGCTCTTTTTAACGTCACTATCCGAAAACTGACTCAGAAAGAATGGAGAAGAAATAGGGGGTGATGATAGTGAAAGAAGCTGTAAAGTATTTGATTTTAAGATCCCGTCAAATTGGGAAGACGATGAGAAATGAAGATTGAGAGATTCAATATCTAAATCTTTAGGAAGGTTATCGTTTCGAGATTTACCGACTCCCAGTGTTTTTAGAAACCTCCAAGCTTTAGAAGGTTCGACGTTCTCAAGCGATCTATGAATGAAGCGACGCTGTGCGTCCCTGCATACCTTATTGCAATAGTTCCGTCGCTCAATGTATTTTGAAACATTCGCCTCCGAAGGACAACATTTTGCTTTAAACTTGGCCACGTTCTTTTGATGGATAATTTGTTTAATTCGGTCGGTTAGCCAAGGCGCTGGGAGATGTTTTAGCTTAATTTTCCTCAGAGGCGCATGCTTATCGTACAGGCCTATTATGGCCGAGTTGAACGAGTTAATCTTGCCATCAACAGTGGTAGCGTTCTCCACCTCCGACCAGTCGATTTGTCGCGCATCACCACGAAGACGCTCTGTATCTATACCACTAAAGTTACGCTGCATGATGATTTTTGGCTTAGCTTTCGGGGGGCGAATTTTATATGAAAGGAATATTAAGTCGTGATAGGAAAAAGCGTCAGCCGGACATTGCCCATGTTTATGGACATTATTAATCGAAGAAACAAGGATAAGGTCGAGAAGAGAAGGAGTACAGTTGGGAAAGTGGTGCGTGGAGCTTAACGGAAGAATACTGAGATTGTTGGCTGAAACGAGGGACTTCATACTACGCGTACGTGAGTCAAGTTTTAGTAGGCAGGTATTGAAGTCACCCATGAAGATTGTGTGAGTGTATATAGGGACTAGGTCTTCAAGGAGTTTTTCAAAGGAGCTAAAGAAATTAACACGAAGGGAAGGACTGTAATAAACACCAAGTAAGAGTTTAGTATGAGACAAGCTTAGTTCAATAAAAAGATGTTCACCGGCATCAGACGGTGGTGGTGAGGAGGATGTGCTGACTATAGAGTAGGGTATGTGCGATCGAAGATAAATTGCGACACCTCCCCCTCCACAGTGAACACGATCGTTCCTAATGAGAATAAACCCAGGGAGAGAGTAACTAGTCGATGGAAGTGTAGGTATTAAGAAAGTCTCCGAGATCAATATAGCATCAACTGTTTTTAAATCAAAGGACGCTAGCATATCCGGATAATGAGCAGGAATACTCTGAGCGTTGATGTGAACAACGTTGAAATTTTTAGGACAGTCAGAAAAGTGGAACTCTATGTTCTCAGAAAGAGTGGGGATGCTGCGAAAGCTATCGTCAGTGCGTGAGGAAGAAGAAGAAGAACACGATATAAAAGAACCATCTTCATCATCAGCAGAGCTTATCAATACCTAATAATAATAAATAAATATATAAATGTTTGTATATGTACCTATCTATATAATTATAATTTAATTATAATCTTAAAAATATTATACCTATAACAATGTAAAACCAAATCTACAATGAATAGGTCCATCTGCCGGTTGTGCCATAGGAAAAAGAAAAACAATTTTACAAAACAAAACAAGACAAAGGCTCTAAATAGTTTAGCAATTAATCACACATCAAATCGTTTAAAAGTAACACTAACAAACCATATATGTACATTATTAAAATTAAAAACTAATGTTACTTACTATGAGTAGTTCACATCACATCCCTTAGAGTTAGGCAATGAAGTTATTCAGATTTAGATTTAATTCTGTGCGACATTGACATTCGATGTTCCAAGTGACATTGACATATGGTCATATATACGGTTGCTTTCAGAAATGATAAGTGTCAAATGATAGCTGTCTGTCAGTACAGTAAAACAAAACAACCAGAAAATTATTTTAGAATTTGATGGGGGTGGCGAAATAATTGAAGATAAATTAACAATTGGACAACCCCCTTTTAAAAAAAAAACAAAAGTACCGAGCGCTATACAACACAATGGTTACTTATTACTATGAGAGCCTTTTGGATTTATGAAAAGACGAAATGAAAACAAGAAATTACAGAAAAATTAGCTACTTTCTCGATGTCGCCGCTGCCCGACGGGATTTCAGTGCAGGCGCCACCACTGCCGCCACATCAGTTGCTGGCTTGGTGGCCGCCAGTACAGAGGAAGATTCAGCTGGCCGCGGAGAGGCCGCCGGAACCGCGCTTGGCTGCGGTTGACCCATCAACTTCCGCAGATCACCCATCCAGTTCACGCGATGGCGAGTGGTGTCATCGCCGACCACATACACATTTCCCTCCCGAGTCCAGCATTTGTTGACTCCATAGTGTTGCCTGGCTGTCATGAATACTTCATGGCGGGATCTTGTTAGAAACTCAGAGAGGGTGATGCCTGTGTTTTTTAACTGCACCTTGGTAAACCAAATCTTGTCTCGCAGAGTCACATCTTTTAATTTCAAAAGAATAGGCCTAGGCCTATTAGAAGCTGAGCGACCTATACGATTACAGCGACTGATGTCTCCGTCTGAAAAGGGCAACTTAAGTTTGCTGCTTACCACCTTAGACACAACAGCAGCTGTGTTTTCCCTCTGCTCTTCAGGGACTCCATGCACAAGGAGAATCTTGCGTCGTGACCGCATCTCCAGCCTGTCAATAGCCTGTGTGGCTTGTTCCATTTGCTCTTGCCATGCACGGAATACTGTCATTGTAAAGGCCTTATAATTGGCAAACTCAGCTGCAAGAGATGCCACTGTTGGTGAAGGGTTAGTGTTCTTCTGGAGTTCAGCCTCGAAGTACTCCATGCGCTGCTTGAGATCACACATCAGCTGCTGAGCAGTGGATAACAATGGTGCAGAGTCCATATTAGAAACTGGATAAACTTGGTGCAACAAAAGTGAGGTTATGGCAAACAAAGTGGAATTGTGAAGTGAATGAGTGTTAAATACAGGAGATAACACTTTTGGGCAGATGAAAACTGTTAATGGTTCATGTGGAATTGAAATATATTATGTAAGTTCTGTTAAACTATTTGTTTTATTTATTTACAAAACAATAGCAACTTTGATATGTGTATAGTAAGACTACCCACGACGAAAAAAAACTATTACTAACTATTACTTAGATCAAAATTCCGATATAATTATAAAGGTATACAAAAGCGGATAAAACTAAATTTCGAAAAAAAAATGTTTTATATAATTTTTTCAAAATATTGTTTTGATGTTATATCCAACAACAAGGCTCTTATGATAAGAGAAGTATAAACTAAAACATATAAGGGACATACATAACTTGAACAAAGCCAAGTTCATCCGATTTCAACGCAAGAGAGTGCTAGAAAGTTTGACAAAATAATGCCAAGGAGACCAACACAACACCATTTATAACTGATCTGCGATAAAAACCTCCTTCATTCAAAACACAAGATCACTGCCGACAATAAACATACCAAAAATACAATCAATTGCGATACAACCAGGAGAACAGAGGATATCTTTTTGATTTCTATCAAACTATAGATATAATTATGTTAAATCAGCCTTAACACGCGCAGTCGCGGGAGGCCTATTCTACTTGTATTTACGCCTTCTACCGGTCTACCTGTATTTACGCGAGCATATTGAAGCGCCCGAACAAATCATAACAATGTGCAAACAGCCAACGAAAGCCTCTCACTTTCGTTCCAGCCGCCGACCAGTCAACATCTCGGCGTTTAACCTGAAGATGCCTCGCGGAGAGGCGAAACACGTGTCGTCGTGTGGGTTTGGGTATGCATGTTGCACTAACAGCCTGGTTCCCCCTGCATGTGCATAATTAGCGGGCGGGAGGGCGGTGCATATGCATCTCAGCATTAGCGGAATTAAAACTAGATATTTTCTTTGTTTGTCATAATAGTATATTGCTGTCAAAGAATGTACCGTAAAATTAATTTTAGTATTGGTACGAAGGCACAGGAAGCAAGATAAATCATTGATAAATAGTCCAAACTGAGTTTTCCTAGTAAGCTTAGCATCTTAAACTTAGCTTAAGCTTTCATTAAAAGAGAGAGGTTTCTTGTTCGCTCTGAAAAAAAAAAGTTATCTGAAGCGAACGAATTCAATTATGTACTTAGTTCAATTTAAATATGTCTTGTTCTTCTTTTGAAAATTATATATATGTACATATACATATATATATATATATTTTATATAGCTTTTTGCTCTATTTAATAAAAAGTTATTGACTTTGACTTAAACAAGTTTTTAATACCCATGAAAGGAGTAAATACTATAATAGCACAACAATATAGTACAACAGTTTTAAAAATCATAATACCTGAAAGTGTGCTCCTAGTTTCAATTTCTACATTTGCTACCACAGTCAGGACAATAAAACTAAATATTCATATGAACATCACATGTCATATAAGGAAATTAACAATCCTCACATTAACGAAAAAATAGGGCAAACAGCACATGCAAGTAATTCATAACTACATGGAGTCGCAGCCGGCGACTGCGCAGGAGTGAATCACAGCTATAAATAGCAGTGGCTATAATTAGTTTACCATACAAAGGCTTGTATATCGCTTCAAAGGATTCCGTTCCTATTGACTCACGTGTGAATGCTCTTTGTCTCAAGGATTCATAGGAAATGTTTCTTTATACGAATTATTTAATTTGGGTGGGTTCCTGCAAGGTGTGATTGATGCATGACACGTTGAGCTTTTGCGCACTTATGAGATGCAACAAGTGCGAAGCTCGAGATTAAGGAAAGCGGTGGAAACAATAAAGACTAAGAAGGGGAATGGAGATAGCAATGAAGATTACAATTGTTTGGCTCTACGAATGCTACAACTATCCCGCGTTGCAGATAAACCTAATATGAAGAGTGCTGTTTCATACAGCTGCACTATACTGCACATTGTCCGTGGGACTCTCCCTTAGTGTCAAGGATTTTTTGTGAACCTGTTCCAACGATCAACCTGTCACCCCAAGATTTAAACAACAGATATAGACTAGTAAATCTCCCCCGCTTAGCGTGTCTACTCTATAAACAGATGGGCACATTCCGTGCTGCGGTATTTTTAGAACGGGGGACCTAATTCTGGATACACCGGGATATTTTTTGTGATATTTTTAAAGAAACTTATTGCTTTTCTTCGATAAAAAAAGCTCATAAGAACCACGTGAGTTATTTTATGAATCTGACCTGCTGTGTTCGAACCATTCGTTTGCACTTTTAGATAATAATTTTGGATAGTTAAATGTATGCAAATTTAAGATTTACCTTGATATGGTTAAGTAATTATATTTCACGCCTGTAATCAATGTTCAAGTGTTTTCCAACGTGACGCCGGTATTGTAATCAGCTTCGCCAATATGCATTTTTATTTATAGCCATCCTCCTTCATTTTCCAACCGAAGACCAATTCCTGCTCGGTTCAAGCACGCTCGCCCGCCGCATTCGAGTCTATACAAAGCCTGTCTAAAATCGGAATAACCAACCGAACCTGTTTTAGTGAACTAAAAATATCCGTAGGGTAAAGCCCAACGCCGGTTATGAGGGGGGATTCACGTTGTTATTTCGGATCAACAAAGAGTGGAGCAAGTGGCTTCCCTAAAAATAGAATGGTCGATAACTTTTCCATTCCTTAGTAGTACCCAATTCTCGGCTGATTTCCCGAGGTCCACAATGAAGTTTTACGTAGCTTTTTGAAATGGTTTTTATGCCTTTCAAAAAGGTGCTTTTTTATTACCTACATTATTACATACCATTTTTTTTAAATAACACAAGGTTAAAGCACGTTTTATCGTCGACGAAAGCACCTTCAAAGTTTCGATTAGCTGTAGATTTTTTAATTGAAGATTGAAATGGAAAGTTTGTAAGAATATGAGTGACAACACAGGCAAGGCATACAATTTAAGCCACTTGGTTTTATACATTATTGTGACAAATGAGATTTACTGACGCTTCATTTATAACACCTCCCATCTTCAAATAGAGTCAATTAATTTATTTCAACCAACAGAGCAAAAAAAATATATACGAAAGAATATACTAATATGTCGTTCATTTCATAATAGTTGCACACGTTTGCTCAATGCCTCGGTTAAACAGCAGAGACATTTTCATGTTATTCACATTAGTATTATATTATGACACCAATTTGAACATCGTCCTCTGCAGATCTTCTTCCAAGACTGGAGGACATCATCTTCAAGTTTGGCAGGCATGTTGGAAATCGCAATGTGAATACGCAATCAAAAATGTTTTTGGTTATACCTCTAGAGTCTAGACCCAATAAGTCGCGCTCGCGGCCACGAATGCGTGTGCTTGGGAAAAACAACTCTCGAAAAGAGTAGAGGAACATCGTTCCCATTATGAAGACGTGGAAGGATTTGTGGACCAAACGAATGCTTCTAAATAAAAAATGGGTCGTCGTGAAAGACACTCGTAAAGGGTGATACTATTATCACCCTTTCACAGTCGAGTGTCGTTCAGTGAAGAATAGAATTCAGCCAATATATATTAAATAGAGTAAACATTCAAAGCATTACTCGTGCCACAACATTCTACATTCAGCTAATAGTTTTGCAGCATAAAGCGGAAACGTTGGCACGAGATACAACTGTAAAACTGATGTTTCGCTTGCTTTCCAATCAGTTCTATGTCCAAACAATCTATAGTATAACAAAATGCAATATCAACGACTGAGAAAATGACATAAACAGAAGTATAATAGAAATAAGAATTAACCAGTAGATCCGATAGGGCTGATTAAATTTGCAATACAAGTATCAACAAAAAAGGCGATAAATCCATAGAGATATAAAAGATGTATCTAAAAGCAGAGCCAGAGCACGGCCTTACAGCGTGACCGCCCGGGACTAAATATAGCCGTCTATTGACGGACAACTGGAGTGCGAGGGCGTGCCAAACAAACAATCAAACATACACATTAAAGTTTATAATACGCTTGCAGATATCCGCTCCGAGAATACACTCTTCATGTTATTTCCCTTCTCAGAAGCAACTGTAACAAGGCTTAAAATGATTGCAAAAATAAATCAAAAATAACCTACATAAAAGATTTAGATTTAATAATTAAATTCACGTCGCGGACCTTGGCGGACGGCACCAACTTAGGGGGCTCATAGCTATACTCATCAGTGGTGAGTGAAATCAGGTTGTGAAGCCTATGATGATAATTAATGTTATAATAGGGGTAGTATAAGAGGATCAGTTTTATACCAATAGAACTACTACATAACAACCGGAAATCCATTTTCCGCAAGTCACGCTTGAATCAATTAATTTCATAACAACCAGTTCCAAGGCGTGCGAGGCCAAGGGCTAAAGCTAATAATAAAACGAAAATGAACAATAAATTTCATGTCATTTAACAAGCATGGGAACCTACGATAAATTACCTACATCGATGGAAATTAGCATCAGATGAATTAGCACGAACACAGTTAACAAGGTATTGATTAATGATAATGAAAATTAATGCATACTCGATTATAAATTTGAATCACAAGCTAAATTAAAAGAAGAAACGTTGGCACCAGATGCAAATAGCAAAGTATAGGTAATAAATAGCCAGCTAATTATAATTGCCAGCGTAATTGTCTCGGCTGCGGATGATAATGAGATAGATAAAGACTATAAATTATCGAACGGAATTATCTTTTTTTTGAAGCTAGGCAGCAATTATCACATTTGTAAGAGAAACATTATTATCGGTGAAGGGGAAACATTCTGAATCATGTTTTATTTCTGTACGTTAAGTGCGTGCACTTAGTGTGTTTGTACGTAGATATTGTCTCTATTACTGTGTTATCTTTGTTTGAGTGTAAGTTTTCGCTTCTTTTAGGCCGAAGGCCTTTGTCATTGTGTCAACATTTTGAGATACAGCGGTCAGATTTATGAAAGCTGTATTATTTAAAGTGATCTGTCTGTTTTTGCTTGTCGACATTAATGTTCTGAAAGTATGAGGATGCTACGCCATTACACGATTCTTGTTTCTTTGTGATAAAGACGTTTTTGTCTTCGCTGCGCACGTTATGTTTAGAAAATGTTTAACTTGAGTTTATAATGTAAGTGTTGGTATCACATGATAGGGTATTTTTAGCCTGAATTATTATCGTGTACCACTGTGGTTGAGTCGGTCCAACGACCCACGTACACGAAACGGCTATTTCGGTATTTTTATCTTTTTCTGCTGACGCGCCAAGAATATCGACGACAATTTGTGCAATAGACCCGAGACGCTAAGCGCCAGTGTCATTTCACTTTGTAGCTTTGAGAACATTCATAATGTTGCTATATCCTTTATCAAACTATCGCGATCACGGCACATTATTAACACATATTTAACCGGGTATTCGTCACGTTATTTACCTTTATTATTGCCCGATCACACATGCACACATTTGAATTTGTCCACGATTTGAATCATGGTCCACGAGGTGCTAACGCTACAAATATTGTCATGTCATTGGTAATCTATACTACAATAATTCACTGACATTAATAAGCAATTTCTTCGTTTTATATGTTAAATAGTATTTCTTTAATGTGTTACAAGTATGTACTTTGTTTACATTGAAGTTTCCTGGTTGCATATTCTTACTAAAAATAACTCTTCTTCATCTTATTCCATTTAATGATGTTTACATTAAGTTAATAAATTGAGGAAGGATAATTTTAAAACCCATAAATAATATCCATATGTAAATATGTAATCCCATAAGTAAATATCCTTATAAAATTATTTTCCTTATTTTATGCAAAACCTAAAATAGCCTGCGCAAACAAATAATTTGCCGCTTTAAATATGCCTAAACCTAGATAGGGTGAAATAATATGCGGAAAATACGCAAATAGATTTACTCTGCGGAAAACAACAGGATAAAATTGTAAAAACATAAGAAGAAACAACTCAGTATTAGCTTACTTAAGGTAGCTTAAGTAAGGTATCAATTATGGCTTAAATTCATGTAAGTGCATTGAATAATAATTATAAATGTTTTAAAATAAAATGCAATGAAAATATCTAGTTTAATTCCGCTAATGCTGAGATGCATATGCACCGCCCTCCCGCCCGCTAATTATGCACATGCAGGGAGAACTAGGTTGTTAGTGCAACATGCATACCCAAACCCACACGACGACACGTGTTTCGCCTCTCCGCGAGGCATCTTCAGGTGAAACGCCGAGGTGTTTGTTGACTGGTCGGCTAAAAATAACTATTATTGACATTGTTGTTTGTTTGTTTGTGCGGAAAACACGCAAAAACCACTAATTGGATTTTAAATATTATTACTGAAAATGTAAAGCATTATTCTGAGTAACTAGTGTTTATTTCATCAAAATTGATCCACAGAAGACATTCAGCTTTAAAGTTTACTTGGAAATCTCAATAAAACATAAATTCATTTTTATATAAAATGTATGAGAAAATGGATAATAATGACATTTTAAAATATTTGGTGCGTTCAGAATGTTTTTAGACGTAAACTTAAAACTCAAGTTTTTGTCTGAGTCCGAATATAATTGTTTGTCTAATTAAGGTAGGAAGTAGTAGTATTGTGGTAGTAAGTAGTAGTAGAGTACAAGTATTAGAGTAGTAGTAGGTAGGTAGCAGTAGAGTAGTACTTTTTGTAGTAGGTAGTTGATTCTGAGGCGGTACGAAGTCTGTCGGGTCAGTTAGTTACAAATAATTAGAAGTAATCATGTCAGTTTGATCAAATTACACTAAGAATTTGTAAAAAAATACGCACAACTCATGAAATAAAAAAAAACACGTAATAATAAATTAACTTTTTAATTTTATACACCTTTTTTCCTTATTACCGTTCATCTCACTAATATTATAAAGCCGAAAGTTTGTTTGTAAGGAGGTTTGTTACCTCTTCACGCAAGAACAAGGGTACGTATCGAACTGAAATTTTGCAAACGTATAGATGTTGACTAGGACTAACACATAGGCTTTTTATCCGAAGGCAAGCGAAGCGGAGGGCACAAGCTAGTAATTATATAAAATGGCAACATAACATATGTTGTTTTTTTATTTTTTATTGATCAAAGGTCTAACCAAATGGTGGAAATAATAGGAAAGATCTTTGGCAAAAATACGTTACTTAGATACTCCGGTAATCTAACCCGCAGGCGCAGCCACTTGCGTCTCGGTCGGCTACTTACCCACTGCGCCACCGAGGTCGCAACTCGCTCTACCGATTTGCGATAGTTTACATGTCCAGATAACAAGACATCATCAAATACTACGTGCAATCGAATAAACGTTCTGCAAGCGAAGCTAAAAATAAAACGAATTAGTACGTCAGTTTGTCGACGGCCTATGCCATGTGCGGAAAATAACAAAAATAGTAATCGTTAGCGTAATCATGTGTTTATTTTTAGAGCTCGTTATCGTCGTGGTAAACGTTACGTAGGTTCATATAATTCATTTTCCCAATTACTACAGTAAAATATAGGCTGATCAAAATGACAAAAAATCCCATATTATTTATTTTATACTAATTGAAGGGCTAAACAAACTTCAAATGCCCTAAAATAGTAATTTCTACAATTTATTTAATTTAATCATCGGCTTAATAAACATAAATATTTTTGTATGTTTATAAGTATTAAGTAATGAAGAACAAATTAAGCTTTATAGTTTTCAGTTACAGAATATTCCGATAACTGACATCCCAAAGATCAGCCTCTGCTCAAAGAGCTTTCTGCTCTCTTGTCTCCGTAAAGTTGGCCTTCAAACATCTACCATATAGATGATTTATACAGCGTCAGCAACCGATTCATGCTCTACGGGAGCTGCGTGCATGGGACATTATCAGATGGATCAGGCTTGCCCCGCACTATACCGTCCTCTCAGCTTAGTCGGCTACACCCGGTACTCGTACGTACGAGTACGTTACAACCTATTATCGTATTAAGATAAGATTACTTTACCAAATCTTGTGATACTCGAACCAAGTATTAGATACCTGTTGCAATTTTTTTTTGTCTTATGTTTGATTGCGATTTTTTTTGTGTGCTAAGTAGCAAGCAAATAATATGCCTATGTCTAGATACCGCTGTAGTTCAGGATCGCCGACTGAACTTACCTGCAACAAAATAAATTCATTATTGTACACAAAGTATATACATAGACAAAAACTTATAGATATGACATGTAAAAAGGCGAGCTTATTTCTACCAAGAGTTTTCTTCCAGCAAACCTTTGACGATAGAAAAACTGATTATAGAATAAGTGCTTATTATTTATGTAGGTAACCTATAAATAAACTCATAAATAATGTATTTTGAATAAGTATTTTTAAGTAATTAATTCCTGAAAAACAACGTCCATGATTATGCAGGTACCTAAGCTACCGTTAAGTATAAACTGAACTATGCCATATTAATATGCATTAGGTCCCATAAATAAATGCAGCATTAGCATTTGTGTAGTGACCCTGATCATCCTTAACAGTTGTGTAGATTTTAATGTAGAATAATTAAACTTTTTAACCAATTTGTGTAACTACGGGAGGCCGTGAGGGAAGTCGTGAATGATGATGATCATGATTATGAATCAACGCTCGAGTGAGGTGGCTGTATGAACTAGCACTTAAACAACACAACAGATGATATATAAATGTAAATTCGCAATTACTTTAGGTATTAAGGAAAAAAATACGGTATATTAAATTATGAATACACCGTATTTTTTTCTTGTATTAATATTATAATATTTTGTTATTAATATTATTAATACAAATGTAAACGGGTGTTTTTCGCGTTAAGGTATAAATTCCTTTGTTTACTACCCGACGGCAACGTACCGTACACTTGTAGTAAAAATGTGTCCTGTATAAAATTGTATGGATCTAATCTCGAGTGTTACTTTAGAGATAGTTTTCACATAGGATAAACGGTAAACCTGATTCAATAGAGAACAAAAACAACCAGCACGCAAGAGGAAACAACTAAGACTCAACATGACATAAAACAAACCGCAGTTAATGAGCCCATTTAACCAATTGTCATATAAGATGTCACAAAGCTTAACTTTGGTTGACAAACAAAGGATTGCACGCAATCAGCAGATCCGAATTAGCCGCCGTCACTCACGCCGTTGGAACCAAAAGAACTGACAACAAAACACACGACACCGTCAGAAATAGACTCGTTTAAACTCGCACGCGGAAATTCTATTCGTACTGTTGCTAAAATAGAATCAGTTGACACAGCCGGGACAGCCTCTTTGTTGCATATTACGTTGTTGTGGAGTAAGCTAGCGAATCCGATTTCGGCATCTATACATTCATCATCGTCATCATTTGACGAGCTCTGTGGCGCAGCGGGCAAAGGCCGCCTGCCCAGCAAGAGGTTGCATTTGTGTAGTTCAAAAGATTTAATGGAAGGCCCGGCTTACATGTATACAATGTAGAGATAAAAGACAAGGTGTATAAGTGACTCTTAAGTGCCGTGGGGTGCCGGCTGTAGAATGTTGCCCCTCCTTTCTTGCCCGTGGATGCAGTAAGAATCTGCTAAGGGATGCCTTCGGAAGATGGGCAGCAGCGTCTTCCGCGTCTTTAACACCCTATACTGCGCTCGCCAACCCGCCTGCCAAGCGTGGCGAGTATGGCAACAACCCCTTATGATTGCGAAACCAAGGACCAGGCCCCGAGTTCCCGGCAGCCCCGCTAGTCGTGGCTACGGTAGCGGCCACGGTAACGGCGGGGCTAGGGGTGCTAAGAATCCCCGGGAGACGGACGGCTACCAACCCCGACGACGACCACTGGCCCTGGTAACACACAACATCCGCACTTTGAGGACAGACGAAAAGATCGTTGAGCTGGAAGAAGAAATGAGTAGGTTACACTGGGACATTTTAGGATTATCAGAAGTCCGTAGAGAGGGCGAGGACACGATATCCCTTAAGTCCGGTAATCTACTCTACTACCGGGAGGGCGACCAACAGTCCCAAGGTGGTGTCGGGTTTCTCGTTCACAAGTCACTCATTAACAACATTGTCACCATCGACAGTGTGTCGAGCAGGGTCGCATACCTAACACTCAGAATATCTAAAAGATATTCGCTGAAGGTCGTTCAGGTATATGCGCCGACCTCGTCACACCCAGATGAAGAAGTAGAGTCTATGTATGAGGACATTAGTAGGGCCATACATACAAATAAAACTCACTTCACTGTTGTTATGGGGGACTTCAATGCAAAGTTAGGCAAGAGAAGCGATGATGAGTTGAGAGTGGGGCAATTTGGGTATGGGCAACGGAACCCCAGGGGACAGAGGCTGGCCGATTTTCTGGAGAAAGAAGGACTCTTTATGATGAATTCTTTCTTCCAGAAGCCGCCTCACAGGAAATGGACCTGGATGAGTCCCGATGGTTCCACGAGAAATGAGATTGATTTCATCTTGACCAACAAGAAACGGGTATTCAATGATGTCACTGTGATTCACAGGGTGAAAACCGGAAGTGATCACCGAATCGTTAGAGGCACATTGAATATGAACGTTAGACTTGAAAGGTCCCGTCTGATGAAATCTACGCTCCGACCCACTCGTGCACATATCCAAAACCTCGAGAGCTTTCAACTCGAACTTTCAAATCGCTTTGATTGTCTGGGTCTCGAAGAACATGCATCAGTGGACGAGATCAATAACAGGTTCGTAGAAACTGTCCATACGGTGGGGTCTCAGTTCTTTAAGACGCCCCGTACAAAAAGACCTCAGAAACTCTCTGATGACACTCTTAACCTTATGGCTGAACGACGCTCATTACGACTGCAGTCTCCCGATGATGCTAAGTCACATAGGCAGCTCAATAGACAAGTTTGGAAATCCTTGCGGCACGATATTCGTACCTTTAATACAGCTCGTATTAAAGATACGATAGAGCGGAACAAAGGCTCCAAAGTGTTCGCGAGAGATATGTCTATTGGGCAAAGCCAGATGACGAAGCTGAAGAGGGAAGATGGCAGTATAGCGTCAAGTAAAGCAGAAGTGTTAAGGGAAGTCGAAAGGTTCTATGGACAGCTCTACGATTCGGTCACTAAACCTGTTTGCAGTGTGGCAGAAGACCCTAGAGCCAAACTGACCCGACATTATACCGAAGATATCCCGGACATCAGCCTGTACGAGATCAGGATGGCCCTGAAACAGCTTAAGAACGACAAGGCGCCGGGGGAGGACGGAATCACTTCAGAGCTTCTGAAAGCGGGTGGATCACCGATACTTAAAGTCCTTCAGAAGCTCTTCAACTCCGTCTTGCTCGAAGGTATTACGCCAAAAACATGGAACAAAAGTGTCGTGGTACTGTTCTTTAAGAAAGGTGACAACACCTTGCTTAAGAACTACAGACCGATCTCGCTTTTGAGCCATGTTTATAAGCTGTTTTCAAGGGTCATCACAAATCGTCTCGATCGCAGGTTTGATGACTTCCAGCGTCCCGAACAAGCCGGGTTTCGAAAAGGCTACAGTACCATAGACCACATTCATACGCTGCGGCAAGTGATACAGAAGACCGAAGAGTATAACTTGCCGCTATGTCTCGCGTTTGTGGACTATGAGAAAGCCTTTGATTCGATCGAAACATGGGCGGTGCTCGAGTCTCTCCAACGATGCCGAATTGACTATCGGTATATCGAAGTGTTGAAGTCTTTGTATAGAAACGCCACTATGTCAGTCCGAGTACAGGAACAGAGTTCGAAGGATATTCCCTTAAAAAGAGGCGTAAGACAGGGAGACGTAATCTCTCCGAAACTGTTTACGACCGCTTTGGAAGATGCCTTCAAGCTCTTAGAATGGAAAGGACTAGGCATCAACATTAACGGCGAATACATGACTCACCTTCGGTTTGCCGACGATATTGTGGTCATGGCAAAGTCGATGGACGAACTCAGCACGATGCTCGAAGGCCTCAATCGAGTCTCCCAACGGGTAGGCCTTAAAATGAACATGGACAAGACGAAGGTTATGTCGAATGTCCATGTGGTGCCTGCCCCAGTTATGGTTGAGAACTCGGCTCTCGAAGTTGTCGACGCGTATGTATACCTAGGACAAACTGTCCAATTAGGTAGGTCCAACTTTGAGAAAGAGGTCAATCGACGAATCCAACTCGGATGGGCAGCGTTTGGGAAACTACGCAACGTCTTTTCGTCCAAAATTCCTCAGTGCCTTAAGACGAAAGTCTACAACCAGTGTGTGTTGCCAGTGATGACATATGGAACCGAGACGTGGTCATTCACGATTGGCCTCATGAATAAGCTCAGAGTCGCTCAACGAGCTATGGAGAGGGCTATGCTCGGGGTTTCTTTACGCGATCGAATCAGAAATGAGGAGATACGTAGAAGAACTCGGGTCACCGA
Source organism: Pasiphila rectangulata (assembly GCA_963082625.1). Classification (NCBI taxonomy): domain Eukaryota; kingdom Metazoa; phylum Arthropoda; class Insecta; order Lepidoptera; family Geometridae; genus Pasiphila; species Pasiphila rectangulata. The sequence goes on along the minus strand of OY720247.1, from coordinate 20,259,475 downwards.
CATAGCCAAACGGATTAGCACGTTGAAGTGGCAATGGGCAGGCCATGTAGCTCGCAGAACAGACGGCCGATGGGGCCGAAAAGTTCTCGAGTGGAGACCACGGACCGGCAAGCGCAGCGTAGGACGTCCACCAACAAGATGGGATGATGACCTGGTGAAGACCGCAGGTCGACGGTGGATGCAGATCGCTTCCAACCGCAATAACTGGATATCCATGAGGGAGGCCTATGTCCAGCAGTGGACGTCCTACGGCTGAAATGATGAAAATGATGATAAGTGACTCTTGCATCGTCAACTGAAAATAAATTTAACTTGCTTTCTGTTACTATAATTACTTCCTTACTCTTTGGAATACGCTTAAAATTTTAACTTCTGACAGTATCACTACCTACCTGAAAAAGACTTCTGAAGTCCATTTTTTTTTCATTTTTAATTATTAAAAAAAAACCCCGACTTTAAATGATAAAATCATCAATATCCATGCATGATTGGCGAAGAATCGCGTAACAAACATACGAAAAATCATACAGTCGAATTGAGAACCTCCTTCTTTTTGAATCAGTTTAAAATATCGGTTTAAAATATCTTCTAGCAGAAGCGTTATGTTACAGCCTCCTTAAATGTTTCCAATAGAGTTGGAATCACCAAAAGCCAAAGATTTGAATCGTTTGAACCGAACGATTTAAATCTTTGTCAAAAGCCTGTATCACAACGTCAGCAAGCCACCTTGCCATCCCCGATAGGAGTACCGAGAAGTGAGAGTGGGTGCCCTGGAGGCGATAGCGCGTCCGGTGAGGTCGTCGCCCTTCCGCCCGGCGATAAGGGTCAGCTGGATGACATTGTGCTTTCTAGAAAGCTCCATGCATCATCGCGCAAAACTTACTGTTCGATTTTAAAGATATCTTAATGATTACTGAAAACTTATTATTTATTTATTCCAGTTTAAAATGAATTTTTCCTCTTCTTCTTGGCTTTGCACGGTTTAAAATGTTTAATTTTATAATGTCTGCCAAACTGTGCAACAGTTTTTCGGCAGCAGCTCTCGTGAACATATCTACTTGTAAATGTACCTACTAACTTTAATTAAAGAATACAAATTATAAACCGAAATATTGATTTTCAAACCAATAAACAAAACTATATTTATTTAATATAGTATTATTTATTTAAACAAGCATTAGTATGATGGCATCAGAAAAGGTACGAAGGCCTCAAAAGGTCATCAAAGGTCAAAAATGGCATTTTGGAGTTTATGGACGTTTTCGGCCATTTGTAGACTTTTATTTTTTTAGTGACCTTTTGAGGTCACAATAACTCCGGTCCCTGTCCCTAGGGTCACGCAAATCAATCAGTACCCTTCTCTCATTAAGACGGTGCTAACAAAAAAGGTTTTATGTAAATCGGTCAACGCGTTCGGTTGTAATCGTCTCATGCACAGACAGACAGACAGACAGCACTATGAATATTAGGGGGCGAAGCCCCCTAATTACAACAATCATTCTTTCTTTACCTTAATTCATTCATTCAAATACCATGCTTGTACTAATTACCTATTAGATACCTATACTCACACAGAGTTTATATTTTATTTACTTACTAGCTGTCCCGGCAAACTTTGTACCGCCTTGAATCTTTATTATTAATTATTTATTATTATTATCACTTGTAGCAACAGATAAATTATAATCAAAGGCGATACATTGTATTTCTTAACTTAAGATACAAATAAAATGCAATGAAAATATTTTTAATTGAAATAGTTTTAAATAGTTTTAATTCCGCTTATGCATTATAGCATAAGCGGACAAAACTATTTAAAACTAAATATTTTCATTGCATTTTATTGTCATGGATTTCCGCACAGTAGCGCCTGATTCCATTAATTATAATAAGAACTTAAAAACTTAAAATAAAAACAGGGAAGGATAACAGTACAAATGAAGAAGGTAATTATGTAGTTGAGTGGGTACTTCTTACATATAAGGTGCTAACAAATTAGTCACGGATATTTTTACAGCTGATAGTACTCGGTTCTCGGAGTACATTGAAGTATCAGACAATAATAAACACAACAAAAAAAGAAATAGCGAAATCGGTCTAGCCGTTTACACGTAACGCCGTGACCATGGGAAATATGGATTCATTTTTATAGAGGTATATAGAAATATATTGGCTGAATGAATTTGAAAAGTTTGAAAAAATCCTATTCATTTAGAATAATATATATAATACCGATGAATACTAAAGAAATAATTGTCTTCGCTTCTGTACAGTGTGCGTTGATTACTATAACATATTTATAGAAAGTAATTACAGAGCAGAGAGCTTATAGTTTAACGGACACACATGTGTCTACCGGCAACGCCACGATATAGTGTACCTATATTGTGTGGAGTTTAAACGGACACTTAAAGTACCTCGACTCACAAATCGATGGCGAAGACCTTGACCGTCCAAGACCGAACAAACTGTACCTTCCAGTTTGTATCACTCCAAATCTGTCAATAAAAGTTTAAATTAAGTGATGTTATGCAAAGGAGAGAAAGGAACAGAGTATAAGTATAAAATTAAATAATAATTAAATAAGGATTACTACTAAAGGCTTTTGTTTTTAAATCCAATGTTCTCTTAAAACTTAACATACTCCAAATATGTCTCAAATTGAAAGATAATTAACATTGAGTGATGTTGAGTTGGGCTATGAGTCAGCTCCTAGCTAGTGTGTGCACTGTCTTGTGGATTGCAGGTAGAGTCATTGATAGGGCAACATGAGACAAACTTATGCATAGCGTCGCTTGTGTGTTTTTCCTACGATCAACGCAGTGAGGCGCATATCTCGCGCGACCACCTGCTACCACGCAGGAATTTTCCTTTCGTAGATAAACAAAACACTTGTTGGAAGCAACGCTGTAACGTTTACTAGTGCTAACCTTGCCGCGTCACTCCATTCAACTGGAGGGAAACCAAAACAATAAAACGTAGGTAAACAAACTTCCCAAAGTCTTTAATGAGTTAGGTAACATGTCATAAAAGCGATGAAGATCGGGTCATCGACATTAGCAAACATTCGCGAGTATAATCAGTGACGGCAAAAAATCAATGTGTGTGACCCGGTATCAGTGACACCGTGGGAGCGGAGAGCTTCCCGATTCCCGTCCTAGTTGTCGGGCTAGTTGGCGCCTGTACTGACAGACGGAGCGACGTTAATGCCGCTATATATTATCTACCTGCTACGGATGATTGGCATCGATGCCGAATTGGCTATACACGACCTTCGTCGATTCGGACGCTGTTGGTTTCCTTTTAAGTGAACTCAAAAACCAGCTAGTTCAGGACAGTTCTGGGAATCTTGACTTAAAGTATCTCTACTTGGACAAACAATATTCATTCAGTTAAAGAAAATGTATGCCAAACGATTCTCTCGAAAATTGTTTTATAGTAGAGTGTAACAGGAAAACAAAACCATTTCCGATACAAAAAGCACGTTTGCAATCACGAACCACTCGACCGTGATTCACGATAGCCTTACAATGTCCAATCCATTATATCATCTCTAAGAGAAAACGGGTCAAGTAGCAATTTTGTGAATCGTAAAACGAAACAGTATCGGTGGTCTGTGTCCAACAGTTAATGCGAACGGGGACCTTGGCCGCGTCGCGTGACAGGGGTTGCACAATGCACACTATTCTGATGCATCACCTTGCTGCTTCGGAGAGCGTTACAACACAGGTGACGCGACAAACCAATTTACTGCATAGCCCCATTTTAGAGGCTGCGACAGTTACACCGGGACTTGCAACTGTCGGGCGAATGACAGTCGATTTAGCAGTCCACGTAATAAGGAAACTCCATACAACATTGAACGAGCAAATTCTCGGAAATTACAACTCTACAATTGCAATACATACATTATCCTTGTACTTGTGTACTCACTTTCTGAACCCACTAAGCATTCCGTAAACAAACATCACAAAACAATTATTTGAAGAAACTATATATATACATATATGTATATATATATTTCCCTAACAACAAAAACGTAAGTGTGTCGTTGAGATAGTGTTATCTGGTCCGGAGTAGCTAGTGGTGGAGAAGCGCGCGGGCGCAGGGCAGCGCATGCAGCCAGGCTGCGGCTGCGGCGCGGGCTGGCGTCCTCCCGTCTGCCGCGACTCCACAACGCGGTCAAGGAACAGCGATGCACAATCTTGCGATATTTACAGCCACTTCGGACAACTTATGTTTATATGACCCCCGCTTTAAATCATTGTTTGATTGCATCTGCGAGCTTTGCGAATTACTCACGATCGAGGAACATTTGCGGTGCCCGCAGTTAAAATGGCCAATCAAAATCCCGGTTGCGGTTTTCCTTCAACGTCAGCAGCGCGGCATTGTTTCCCGGTAGGTATGTGACATCGAACAGTTATTCGTGTCTCGACATCTAATTAATCATCGGTGGTTAGTATTCGCTTGTACACGTGTTCGATGGATTCCGCAGATCTGCGCTCTGCCAGCAACATTTATCAGTGGACTCATTACGGCTATACATTTGCAAGCAACGTTTTACAGTAGCGAACTGCACAACATAATTAATTTAAATATACACACAGCTCATGTCTCACACCTAGCCGTCTATTAATAGCGGCTCGATTCCGTCGAGCGTTTGTCTTTAAACGTATTCAATGTTCGCCGATGTGGTTCCGATCGGGCGCAGCAGCGCAGTCCGCGGCTAATGGACGCCGCACTTGTCCGTGATTTGTAATATTGGCATCTGCTGCGCCGCCGCGAATTTGTTGCGCTTAATGTTATTTGAATTGTTTCCAATTAGATTCAATCTATTTCGAATTACATTATATTCATTTCCTTAAGGCCTAATTTATATTGGAACAAACTCTATAGTCTATAAAGCTCTATAGTTATAAAAGTACAAACCGGCAAACAACGAATTTAGTTTTAAAACTGATTTACGGGACTTCATCGCGTATTACTAACTATTTACCTTATTTTATTATTTCGCGACGTTTGTAATATTCCCGTTAATCTGTTTTAAAATTATGTCTTCAGATCGCGAAAGTTTACAAGGTACTAATGAATTTGGTTTTTATTTATTAGTCTAACGTTAGGGTACTAGAGATGCTATCGTCTTTTGGAATTGTATAAAACGGTGTGAGTCAGAGCCGGCGCGCAACAGAATGGTCAACCTGTACCAACATAGCACAATTCATAAAAGCAATCCGCACCTCGTTTCTATAGTCGCCGGTATGTGCAAGTCTCGTGCGATGCCAAACATACCATGAAATAACTGTAAACAATAAGAATTGGCCGATCGCGCTACTTCGTTATAAATACACGTGGGCACATACCTATCTATAAATTAATCGCGTAATCTAATGAGGAAGGGAGTCTATTTATAGATTGTGTTGCGATAAAAATGTCGTCTATGTATCTATAGGAACCTTTTCATCAATCAAGTAGATTATTGCGGCAGAAATAGTTTTTAAAATGATAAACTTTCGACATTCATCATGCGATAAATTTAATCAAAATCACGAAGATGGCGTCATCACATCACAATTTGAGTAACTGATGCGTAAAGATGGTAGTCGTAAAAGTTAAGGTTGCGAGGTTGGGATCAAGTATTGTGAAGTTTGAAAATACAAGCAATGCGTTGGTAGATCTAACGAGATTCGTTGTTGATCCGCTGGCATGAGCGAGCCGCGCCGACCTCGCTCGGCGCGCCAACTAAAACAAAACCGACGACACGCCACGCCTCTTTCTTCTAAACCACTTATCTATACCGCGCATGTCAATAATAAATATCAACTATGTTATATGTAACGAGTCAGACCCAATGATTCATACAATGAAACAGATTCTAACCGGGAAAGTTCCAACAAAACATGATAATGCAATAAGAAACGTAGAAAGTTACCCAGTCGAAAACGGTTGTATCCTTTTACAGACGCAATTACATTGCAGTTATTGACGGATATATCAACACAGGTTTCATCTTAAGCTGCAGTGTGCGTGGGCATTGCAATATCGACAAGGAAACTTTTTTGGTTCAGAGATTAACTCTTACAGATGTTTGAGCTAGTATTTTATGCGACAGTTAACTGCAAAGTTCAAAATTTCGAAAAATTTGTCAAATATTGCGACATGGAATTCTGGCTAACAGAGCTAATTCTGGCATTGATCCAATCAGGTGCGAAATGTATACATATATGTTGTCGTTTGGCCATCGCTAATTATACCGGGGAACGGAGCCGGTCCGTTTATAGCCTAACCAGAATAGCCGAGGGAACTTATAGACACGCTGACAGACGTACTGCAGCCAACCGATTTAGAAATGCAATGGGAACTCCATTTATGGAATGCCCATAATAGCTAGCAATCACAGTCAATATTCTATTAAATAGCGTCATATGCATATTCATAAAATGAAAACAAACGTTCTGATAGCCCTCGTCGCATACATCAGCATTATTCGTGTAATAGTACACAACATAAAACGAGCCTCGACTTTAAACTTCTCGTCACACGGTACTTGCAAGACCTTGATTACGCACAGGTGGAGCACTTGTTGGAGGTGCAATCTTAGTTTTGGGCTACATTGCGGATGGTGTGTGGTTGGTGTTTTTCAGCTTCTTATTATCATTCTTATTAACATTATTTTATTTCTTATTTTTTTTTACTTTTTTTTGACTAGTGAACTTATTTGTAGCCGGAGAGAGGAGCCCTCGTGTCTCATCACAAGTAATTTTTACTTAGTTAGAGCGAGGAGACATTTTTCTTTGACCATAGAAGGTTTATACTAGGCAAATATTTGTGCAAATGTATTTACCATTACCATACTGTAAACCTTTATTTCTATAAATAAACATTTTTATTATTTTTTTTTATTATTATTATTAATAGTAAACATTTAGCGTGACTCGCGTTTCAAATTTATGAAAATCTTATTTTCTACTATTATGTATAATGTATGAGTACTTAATAATACATATTTATATATATACATATATGTATACTCGAAATATTTATATATATATATATATTCAAATTAAACATCAAATACACACTTTAAATAGTCGACAAGACAAATGAATAACCATTAGCTTCAGAACTACAATACGTATAAACTACATTTAAAATGAGAAAATGCAAACGTCAATATCCGCCACAGACAACATATATAATGCATCACTTATAGATTGCTTAGTTAAATTTGAACTGTTTAGTGTTCTAGATTACTACTAATAACGAGATCAATTTATTTATTCGTCTGTGAACCTAGGTTAACAATAGATGGTAGGTTAGATCGATTTCGGGCATGGCGACAACTTCAGCTCTAACGTGGCTGTCTATGGTGCGCCCGCACGTGGCTTATGTAGCCAATCTTCTTTGAGAAGATCCTCGCACATTGCGGGCATGTAAGCACACCGTTAACAAAGTTATACTTATAATTGATAGCCGCTGGTGGTCGGGCTTTCAATTCATCGCACATCGAGTCCAGTTCGGAGCATCGTCTGTACTCAAAATCGCGGAATTTGGCTTTTACATGAGCCCTCCATTCCGATCGCTTATCGGCCTGTTTCTCCCACTTGAGATGGCACAATGTCGCACCTTTTCAGGTGTATTTTATGCACGTCTTTAAATCGTAGGAGTTGTCCACCATGCTTATGCTTGCCCTCCTCAAGTTCCCGAGTAAAAGACTCGCTTCGCCACTCGTTTTTCTGACATTCGTGACATGTGTCCACCACCGAAGTTGTCGCCGCATGAGATAAGACTCAATGCCTCCTACGTCAGCTCTTTGCAGCACTTAGGTATTTCACATACGATCGGACTACTGGATTTTTACTATTTTCTGGAGACATCGTAGGTGGAAGCGATCCAACATGCGGATGTGCCGGCGATACACGGTCCACGTTTCAGCCGAGTATACGATGTTGGGGAGAACAATAGCCATGTATACAGCGATTTTAGTATCTAATTTGAGGTCATCATGCGAAAAAAAACCTTGGCATCCAGCTTACCGAACGCTTCAGCTGCAGCGCAGATTCTGCTGTTGATTTCAGATACTAACGTGTTGTGAGTGCTTGATTTGAGAATTCAAAGTCAAAATCAATAAGTGCTTATTAAATTGGTCTCAAAGGCCACATAGAAAATGTTAATTTGAAAAAGAAAAGCAAAAGTAATTTAAACTGAATAAAGTATACCTTTCATTGAACTAGCTCGAACTAGACCCGGCGAACTTCCTATCGCACCTATAACTACAACCACCACTTACAACTTACCCTGCAACTACCCTACTACCACCCTACAACTACTCTACAACTACCTTACTACTACCATACAACTACCCTACAACTACCCTCCTACTACCCTACAACTACCCTCCTACTACCCTACAACTACCCTCCTACTACCCTACTACCACCTTACAACTACCCTACTACTAACGCTGAAACATGTGATTAATATTTTTTTCCATACAAACTTTCATCCCCTTTTTAACCCCTTCTGATTTAATTTACGCAACGAAAAGTAGCCTACGTCCGTCTCCATGGTCTAATCTACTACTACACTAAAATTCATCCAAATCGGTTCAGCGGTTTTGACGTGAAAAGGGAACATACATACATACATTCTTACTTTCACTTTTATATATAGGAAGTAGGATTTGTTCCCGTCAGAAAACTTTTTTTTTCAAGTGCGAGAAAGAAGCGAAAAGTAAACTTTACTCTTTTACTTGAACTAACTGATCTGGTATAATATCGTTGGTTTCACATATATTCATAGCACTGTCCCTGAAAGTTGTTGAAATTTTAATGAATCAAAAGTGGGTAAACTACAATAGAATCTACCTATTTTATTGTAATTTAATTTACCGAAGAGGTTTTATCGTTCTTGTTTGTTTATTTGGTCGCCGAGATAAATGAGGCGGATTCCGTCGGGTTTCGGCGACTTCCCGCCACAACGAGCGTCATTTCCTAAGCCGCATTATTTTGCGTGCGCGCTCTTACATTTTCCGGTTCAAAATACCACAGATAAATTATTAGCGCATAACATGTTCACTTTATATATGATTAACAAGACTCCTCTAGTAGGCGCAGTTGGTTTCATTGCCGGCTCAGACGCAGGAGATTGCGGGTTCGATCCCCGCCGGGGGGGAAAAAATATTTACTACCTATATCTGCAGATATTCTAGGGTCTGGGTATTTTCTATGTATGATAGATATGTATTTACAATAAAAAATAGTAATCTTTCAACCTACTGGCACCCACAACATAAGCTCTGCTTTCTTTAGGGCGATGGTGATATTTGATATGTCCAGCGATAAAAAAAACAACAGAGTAAAATTGCAAACGCGGCACAACGCAATTGTATGTTCAGACAACACTCACACTGAAAAGCCAGAGATGCAATTGTTTAGGCGTTATGTTACTCGTTCTTTAGACTGCTCCGACTTTACACAGCAACGCACTGTCAACGTACCGTCATGTAAACACAACACGCAGACGTATTCGCGGGACCTAGACCGTTGAGGAGCGCGTGGGTGCCACGAGTGCGGTAGGTCGGACGCCGGCCGACAACCACTTTTCCGATACTTAGCAACACAACTCTACCAGACTATAAAACAAATACAACTAAGATTGACATAGCTTCACCTTTTGCATCATGGTAAAGCTGACGCAAACCTGGCTGTTATTGTATTTTACACAGAATCAAAGGGTTAGAACGTCAAATTCTGATGACGTCATGCCTTACACATTAGAATAATGACATAATAGAAGGCTAAAATACAATTCTGTCTGAGCCTTACTTCAAGTTTGTTAGAAGTAATCTTTATAGCTAACTTCACGTTTATTATTGCTTTATTTAGCTTTATACGTCATAAGTGGAACCAAATTTAGAACCATTTGACTGTTTATGGATGGACCATCGTGATAAGGTATATATAACGAGATATGGGTAAGGACCAAATTCTTTGCAAATGCTGTCACACTTTAGCGTCCACCTCTTCTCTAATTAAAAATAAAATATTTATTGTTACTTTATTGAGTAAAAAAACACGCCAAATAAAAGTTCTTATTAAACCTAATCTTTATAAACTAATTGATTTTAAAAATAATTAATAAACATTTTATTAATAAATATTATTTTTTATCTTTATTAATGATCCTATAGAAAATTAATATGTCCCAACTCTGCTTTGTCGATAATATATTGATTTTGTTTAAAAATACGAACGTCTTAACTTATACAGTTTATTTGTATGTATAGTCTTAGGTTTTGCTAAGAAGCAGTTATAGTTTCATAAGGATATCCTTCATAATTTAAAATTTAGCGGGTATTTATTGTATGTCCTAAATATCCTTCCATTGTGCAACCTCCAGTTGTGCGACGACATAACACGGAATTTTCAAAGCAAGCCAGTAGATTCTTAAATTATTTTAATGGCAAGACTGACTCCGAACTCTCAAGCAAAACTCCGATAGTGCCACTATCTTTTTTTACTGACAATCGAGCATCGTGTCGGTGGAAGCTCCGCGTAGCGTTAAAATTGTGTGACTTTGCTATGTAATTTTATTGCTTTCTATCACGATTTCTCTGTTTGCGAATAATTAAGTGCGAACTATAATAGTACATTGCTGAAATACACCAAAATTTACTAGTGTTACTCGTTTAGTTTGTTGAGTGTGAAACATTTTAGGGTAGGTCGTGAAGTATTTTGGCTCCATTGTGCGACAAGTGACACGAAAGTGTGCTACGTGTCACAACGGAAATTCGTAAAGGTGCGTACACATCATTTTAATCATTTTATTCTCTATCTAGTCTAACAAATAAAGAGAAAAAAACTGATTGTGAGTTTATTTTATCGTCAGATTTACTTGAAACCGTGGCATACTCATACCTCTGGTTACCTACTGGATACTTTTAATGAAACATATATTTCTATATAAAGTTGTTTGTTTTGATGCGTACAATGACCCATTTAAGCTCGTTACGTTGTTACCTCCATGGTCTCGAAGGGATTCCCTGAGACCATGGACGTAACATCACGTCCGAAACGTCGAGATAATGAAATAAACACCTTTTTGAACTTTAAGATTAAGTCTCCTTTTGTTATAATAATGTGTGAAAATCGTGCAAGTTTAAATCAATGTATTATGCTGGAATTGTAAAGTTAAACATTGTTTTGTTTTTTAGATGCCATTATCCTCGGCAGAAAGATGTCAGAAATATCGCAAAAATTTAAAAAAACAGATCCTGAAAAATTTAATAAATAATTTAAATAAAGCAACGAAAGAATGCGGAGAGAACTAAATCGAAGAACAAAAATATCTGATAAGAACGAAGATGAAAAAAAAGATATGAGACAACAATGATGGAAGGAAGCCTGAGTTTGAAGAGACACAGGATGAATCAAATTTAAAAGAAAAAAGTGATGAGGATTGACGGACTGTGTCTAGTGAAGTTGAATTCAGAAAAAAGTATGAGTATAAATGACATAGGAAAACCAAAGGAAAATTATGAAGCAGATGTAAATGTGATAAATGTGAAAAAAACTGATAATGACTTATTATATGTATTGTAGGCATTTTTATATGTATTGTAGCAGATTTTGAGAGATGTTTTGAAGGTTTTGGTTTTATCATGCTTGATATTAAAAAACACATGATTTAAAATTATTTTTATTTTTTACTGATGTACATCTTCAAACCTTGTACACGTGCCTTTACAATTTTATTGTGTGACTTTTTTTTCCTGTGTGACACATTCCAGTGTGATTTCCGTTGTCCAACGATGCAAAGAATTTGGTCCTTACCCACATTTGATTATTTGCTAGATTACAGAAAATCGTCAGTAAATAATAAAGGTAAATTACCCGGTTACATGTGCTCATGGTGGCTCATGCAGTATAATATAAATAGGCAAAAGACAAACATATAAATACGCAAATCATGGTGTTTCGTATTTCGTAAGTGCCAACAGTGGTAACCACGTGCTTTCAGTGCTCATATACTAACATTCACAGAAAGGAGTTTTTCACAAAACCAGACAATTTGCTCCCAGCTTCACCGATAACCATGTTTATGCCAAACTACGTTCGACACATCTACATAATCTTATCTCTCACGAAAATATTTCCAAGTATGTAATGTACCAATGGGTAATTATCAAATGCTAGCCGGTTCAAATGGAAAATTCTGACAGTGACATGTTGTAAAACTTGTAAACACTGAATCAATATTTATGCATTTGTATTACCGTGGCCCAATTCACTGAACGGTCAAAGTCAATTATTATTTATAAGGATGAGTTTTATTATGCTTTTAAAGTTTAATCTCGCGAATAGTTGTCATAGGTCTTAACGGGACATACCGTATTTGTTGCACCACCAAATCGTCGAAAAACCAACATTAAGCCTCGCAATAAAATTTGTAATGATGGTTGGATTCCAAAGCCATATAAAGTCAATTTCTGAAATGAAAACGAGTCTAACTTCATTAGCACGATTTATCAGAGCCTCACACAAAGATTCCTAATGGTGATTATGGATTGATTCCAAAGCCAACGAGCACAAGCGCTAAATCGAAGCAATCAATTGATATTGGCGCCGAGACAGCGCAGTGCAGCCCAGTGGAAACTTCCGACTACTCTCCAGCGGAGGCCAATCATTTACACATGCACTTGTGTACAAACAGGGAAAGTTCTGAAGGTTATTCAAAGGATTTGCACTTGATAAATTGTTGATTTTTAGGGTTCCGAACCAAAATGGTAAAAAAGGAACCCTTATAGAATCACTCTGTCTGTCTGTCTGTCTGTCTGTCACAGATGGATATCTCGAGAACTACTAATACTATCGACTTGAAATTTAAAATGGTAAAAGACAACACTTTTTTACTAATATAGCATATATAAAAATGTTAAAAAATATTCTTATTTTGATTGCAGGGGGGCGGATAGGGGGGCTCAAAATTTTTAAGTAAAGTTACTAGGCCGTGTGGGGTATCATATGAAAGGTATTCATTTGCACATTAATAAACAGTTTTTATTTATTCTTTAAGCCAAATCGTTTTTGAGTTATTTACAAAAATGTTGAAAAAACGACCGTTCCCCCCCCCCTTATCTCCGAAGATTGCAGAGATAAACCCGTGATATTTTTAAAGCTACTAGAAGTGTATGTAAACTTTATAGGAAAATTATAGCGAACTCTCTAAATTGCATAGTTTTTTAGACAAGAGGGGTGGAAGGGGGGTTTTCAAAAATTTTGTGAAGGTTATAGGTGATGTGGGGTATCATATGAAAGGTATTCATTTGCACAATAATAAACAGTTTTTAGTTTTCCTTTAAGCCGTACTGTTTTTGAGTTATTTACAAAAATGTCGAAAAAACGACCGTTCCCCCCCCCCCTTATCTCTGAAGTTTGCAGAGATAAACCCGTGATACTTTTATGGCTAATAGAAGTATATGTAAACTTTATAGGAAAATTATAGCGAACTCTCTAATTTGCATAGATTTTTAGACAATGGGGGTGGAAGGGGCGTTTTCAAAATTTTTGGAAAGTTACTAGGTGATGTGGGGTATCATATAAAAGGTATTCTTTTGCACATTAATAAACAGTTTTTAGTTTTTCTTTAAGTCTTATAGTTTTTGAGTTATTTACAAAAATGTTGAAAAAAATAGCGTTCCCCCCCCCCTTATCTCCGAAGTTTGCGGAGATAAACCTCTGAAACTTTTATTGCTATTAGAAGTGTATGTAAAGATGAGAGGAAATTTATTACAATCTCTCTACATAGCATACTTTTTTAGAAATCATCGAAAGTGTAAAAAATCTACATAAGTTCCGCTATCAGACAAGAGATGGCGCTGTCAAGGTTCTCCAACAAATATAAAACCGCCTTTATCATATATTATATTGTATGATGGCACGGAACCCTCGGTGCGCGAGTCCGACTCGCTCTTGCCCGGTTTTATTTTGCACTGCTTACCGATAATATTTTATTTTATTTTATTTGTGTAATAGACCAACAGTTATACATAAAGTTTTTAAAATAGTACAGTGACAATCTTACAGCCCTTATAGGTCTATCTAAGTAGAATAAATATAAGGTTCAATTAAATAACATGGAACGGCACATAGGTTTTAAACATATTTTTTTATTATGCTAAACATAGCACATAATATAGGCAAGTTTAACAATAAAATCAAAATTGTTCAGCTTACCGATAAAATGAGGTTTCAATTAAATAACGGCACATGGGTTTTAAAGATATTTTTTTATTATGCTATTATACTGAGTGGGTATGTAACTCAAAAAGTTGTCGAAGACTTAAGTAGTGGAAAAATTCACACATATAGGTACAATGTATGAAACTTTACACCACATGTAATGATGCCCGTTATACATAATATATCTACAGACCATGTCGCTTGAAATAAAAAATGTAAATTAAGAGATCACACGGTACGTAGTGGAAGCAAATATAATTACCTAAAACCTTTTGGCCATGTCGAATTCTCGAAATTTTTAATTGTTTGAAAGGTCATCCAACTCTTAACAAAAAATAAATATGTATTCCATAGAAAATAATACACTTCAGTGCTTATTAATGAAGTTAACATATTATAGCATGTTAACGCCAATTATATTTTATGTTATAATAAATACGTCTAGCGTCTTTCCATGTATCAACATCAATACTGCGCTCGCCAACCGGCCTGCCAAGCGTGGTGAGTATGGCAATAAACCCCTCATGATCAGTACTTGGAGATCCATGCGGGAGGCCTATGTCCAGCAGTAGACGTACTACGACTGATACTCGATGTTACAATACGCAGAGGTGGAGCAGTTTAACAGTTCGGTGCGTTCTAACCTCGTGGTCACAGAAGCATCAGGCAAATGAGCATTGCGCATTTCCAGGACCATGTCACGGATGATCGCTCCTCGCAGTGACGCGCAAGGCTCACCGGCAGGTGGTGGTACGATCTGGTCAATTTCGGTGCTTGAACTGTTGACACGGAGTTATTACCGCTTCCTGCCCACGACAATGAGCGCAATTGTTCTATAAATGAAACTTGAGCGTTCTGACACGGTTACAAACTTTGACCAGATCAGAACTTCATTTGTTCCTTAAAAGTTGTTTAAAATTGTATATTTGGGGACATAATCTGAAAGAAGAATCGTGTCAGCATTGCCATACCAAGTTTTGTAATTACAAACAACATGGAATGAAAGAATAAAAATACCTGCTTAACATAACAATAAAAAAACTGTTTAAAACAAACCAGACTAAAGGCGAATGTACACGTAAGTGTGAAAGAAATATACTCAGAAAAAAACTCTCATAGTGAAGAGAGGTCAGCGTATTGAAGAGACTTTTAATTCATTTAAATTGTATTGCATACAGGACGATAACAAGCTATAAATTTACATAATTAATGTATTTGAATGAGGAGCTCAATCTTTTATTTGTGGTGTAATTGTTAATTGAGTAAATTTAAGTAGGAAATAGAGTTTAATGATTTCCACGCTACGGGTGTATCTTGTGCGTAACAGACATATTTAACGTATTATTTAGTAAAAGAAGTAACCAACAGATCAACGCGAAAAGTCAATTCGTTTAAGGGTACGAGTAAAGCTTATAATAATAGTTTGGAATTTACACTCTTCTTGACCATATGCATGCCTATCGTTGATATGTTCCGACTTTATGTGGTTGTTTTGACCGAAACGATGATATCACCCTCCGCTTACAGCTATTATAGTGTTTATTAATTACGATACAAATAACGATAACTCGCAATTAACAATAACTAGAATCCGACACTTCAACGGAAACAATATAGCCTATAGTCTACACCCATCTCTCTTGTGGAGGTAAGGTGATTTGTACTACAATTTAGACATACCTACTATACATCTTCAAACCTTTGAGCAGTAGTAGCCTCTGAGTTCTGACACCCCACTCAAGTAGAATGCTTTCAAGGAGTCAGCCTTCACTATTCTTATGTATGTGGAAACACAGGGCTTCAGAATTCTTGGTATTATTTTGGCAAATTTCGCCGGATATTTGCCTATTAGCTACGCCTACGACCTTTGTGTGAAAGGTCACTGGAAACATAGGGCACAGCACCCACGCAAGGCGAAATACATAGTTTAAATCCGAACTGCGAACAGCCCTTTGTGGATTACTCACTCCCTCCACAGCTTAAGCTCTTCGTAAGTTAGAGGATTTTAAAGGAATTTCTATAAACATTTTATTTGTAAAATAAGGATGGAAAACTCGGCAATCAGAATCAGGAAATGTTTAGCGAAATGAAAAACTATTCAAATCCAATTTCACAGCTCACTGGTGCGAAGTGGACGATAAGTTCCTTTAGTGGAGGAAATGCACTTGGCAAGGAATTTCCAAATGCAAACATTTCTAAGGTTTATTTGGTGAAAAATTGTGAGTTTTCTTCAAAGCTATGTCAAGAGAGAACAAAGTTGTTTTCGGGCTGCGTAGATCGAAACGAAACGAATAACAGGAAGTGAACTAATAAAATACCACTCAAACAATCATTAACATTCTCGGGGTTAGACTACCTACATGTTTTTGTAGAAAAATCAGGATAAATGGTATTTCCACTTTTCCAATGACTCAAAACACTCATTGTTTAAAGTGAATACTCATTGGTCACCAATAATTGTGACCACTACAGCTTTCAACCTCAATGCGGTTAAAATAACGAGAGCTGCGTATGACAATGCAAAAAAATATATTTTATAACGCAATTCGCAACTTGTTATTTTGCAAAGAGTGCCAGATTTACAGTCTTCTCGGAACTCCAGGCGAAACGTCGGAAATACATATATTATGGTATTTAACGCAATAAATGCCCGAATAAATGTTTTTTAATAATGTGCCCGATTTCGTTGCTGGTGTTACCTCCAACCACTAAAAGGAAAAAACCATTTTCCTTTACTTTATTTTTCATACTATCTTCTACCTATTTTTAGGGTTCCGGACCAAAATGGTAAAAAGGAACCTTTATATAATCACTCTGTCTGTCGGTCACACTGATGCTATCGACTTGAAATTTGAAATGGTAAAAGACAACACTTTTTTACTAATATAGCTTATATGAAAATGTTAAAAAAAAAATATAATTTTAATAAAAGTTTCGTAATGAGAAACATAGATTGCAGCGTGTAGTTAAACGTTCAATAGAGAAAGTGTACACATTTAGCCAAATGACGAAACGATAACACTCAATATGCAAAACCCGTATGAGGCAAGAATCGCAATGTTTCATTTACTCTACTATGCCAAAACTCAGCAATTTAACAGTCTTTAAATTAGACGGATGAATTATAAATTCTAAAACGAA
The DNA here is from genome assembly GCA_963082625.1 of Pasiphila rectangulata. Taxonomy (NCBI): domain Eukaryota; kingdom Metazoa; phylum Arthropoda; class Insecta; order Lepidoptera; family Geometridae; genus Pasiphila; species Pasiphila rectangulata. The sequence continues at coordinate 20,242,094 of OY720247.1, read as the reverse complement.
AAGACAAACACAAAATTTATCTACGGTGAAAATTTTGCACAGCGAAAAAATACTCAAAAACTTATCAAATAAACTGTATTAGATTACGACGATGTGTATAAGTACCAAGTAATAAAAGCGGAAAAATAATTAAGCTGCGTGAATAATTAAGATGTAATTAAGAATTCGCAGTATGCGAACATTACAGAAGCGAATGTAATAGACAACATTTCGATGAATGAAATCGAACAAAGACGCGAAGTAAACAGTAAACGCCAGATTCTGATACAGAAGCATAGGAACGAGCGTCGTCTAGACGAGCGTTCCGCAATTATTTCTGTAGCGTGACGTGCGTCATTCGCTCCTTGACGTAATACACCGAAAAAAAAGGCATCAATTTGCTGTGACATATAATAATGCACCATTTATCAGTGTTGAGAACTTGTCATTAGTTTAAATCATTGTACTCGTATTGTGTCTACTTTGCGTGGAGGAAAATGAAAAAGTAGTATGACTCCTATACTATTGACCTCGTTTGCTCAAGTAAACAATAGAATTTCCGACCTAATTTTAAATTGGGAGTTTCAATTCATAGATAGCCTGTAGCAATTCACAGCCTGTTAACAAAACTCGAGCACGATTCAGCGCCATATCGATATTATATTAGCCCAGAGAGATAGCATTGTTATCGTGGCAGCGTCAATTACGCCTATTTTTAGCCGTGATAAGGTTTACAGAGATTGCTTGCTAATTGGTACTGGTCCTAGATCCGGTAAGGTCGACGGTCGGAGGCGCGTCGCTGCGTCTGCGCATATAACCTTCCCGGGGCTGCCTGTCCCTTCTGGGACTGGTTTTGTGTAGCGGTCTCGGGAACCATGTCAATCGTTCAATTATTTAGTTCGCACGACGGATACGAAAGTCCGCATTCTTTAATCATACCAGGTATCGTACAATCATTGACAGATACATCTGCAGTGCCAATAGTACAGATTTTGATTGTCATGGTCAAAGAACATATTTTTGGACGAAATATAAACTTGTGAAGGTTATTTCAAATTAAAAATACCAACAAATTATCTAGTTAGATAATGAATTAAAAATCGCTCACTCAAAAGAGCAAGGTAACGAATATGTTTAAATAAAATTCCATAGTTATAATTGGTAGTGAGGAACACCATGGTAAGCCGTTATATCTGCCCATGAATAGGTATAATACCTACTTTCTCGTAGTTATTGTAATAAGAGCAATCGTAAATAAGGAAAACATTGCAACTATTGTATCACATCAATATTCTGATGTAACGACAATTGAGTCGAAGTCACGCAAGCTGCAGCCCTCGATTTGTAACCATACGCCGAACTTGTAATTATATTGTTACAAATAGTGATTTTTTATTAAAAACAACGTTTGGCAGTTAATCCAAGAAAATCCCGTTTAAAAGACTTTGGAACTAGACTCTCTTGTAGCGCTATTGCGGTACATCGAATAAGTTGTATCGCAATATTATGATAATGAACGCACGCTGATGTATGATATTTGTATGGGGCAGGGACCTTGCCCTCGACTAGACCAGTTGAGATCGATGTCCACTTTTCAACTCCTAATAAAACATGCAACTTCCATTTTTTTATACTATATAAATTTATTTATATAGCTAATAACTTTACACAAACGAATACATTAAAACGTACGTCGTTTCATGTTGTTGTTCGTCATTAATAAAAATATATAGTTTTAGAGGACTTGCACAGAAGCTCTAATGAAGACTCAATAATTATGCAATGAAACTGTCTTCAATTGCAACCGAAGAAAATGATAAGAGAGCGAACGCGGATACAGCTCACACGCACACAGACCCGGTCCAATATCCATACAGACGTAAACGAGTTCGCACACATGAAGCAGTTACAAAAATAGCAGCGCCGATAGCGCAAACACACTAACACACGCCCACACGCTGTACGTGAACTGTAATAAAAACATGCATACATAGACACTGCTCTATGAATAAGATACTAATTAAAATGGTAAAAGCACAAGTGAACTGATTACAGTGTGTGCTGAATAAACCGCGGGCGACGGAGGCGATCCTCGCGGCTCGCCGCCTGAACACAATCCGAGAGAAAGCCGTTTCTGTTTGGGTAAACGAGGTTCGAGGCTATTTAATTGCGGCTTTAATAACTAACCCCAATTTGGTTCGCATAAAAATATGGCAAGGAAGCACGACCTAGCCGATACCGGTTGCGTCTAGTCCATGCTCCAATTATAGGAGCGCCGCGAATGAGCGGTGCTGCAGATCGAAGAATGTGGATCGCCGACGGAATGTCAAAGCGGACTCACCTAAATTTATGACATACATGGCCTGGGAGCGCTCGAGCCTCCTCGCGTGCTCCACGGCCTGGTACAGGCCGCCGGAATCCACTTTGAAGCACTTGTCAATCTACACAAAAACAAGATCCACTGCGCTGTGCGCAAACATCTTATGGTGGGCACTAACACTGCAGCGCGGCGTCGCGCGGCACCGGAACAACTGTGTACACTGACGGCGCGGCAGGTAAGCTCGGATCGCGGTCGGACACTGACTGCGCCCGCGCCGCGCCGCGCAGCGCAGCCGCTGACGTGCGTGTGACGTGCGCGCGCCGTCCACTTTCGCTCCCGCTCCCGCTTGCGCTACGATCCTGCAGATAAACGACTCAAAACTTGCCAGAAATATTTGTGCAAAAGCACAACACTTATCCGCAATAAGTAGCTTTCGGGGATGTGAAACATTTCAATTACTGAGAATATCAAATATAACATGTTTATGAAGATGTGGAGAAAGTCTGGACTGGAATATTTTGACAAAGTGTCTCTACATGTTTATGTTTGGTCAACATTTAGAAACAGACACGAAAATTATTTTCTTAAATCTATGTATAAGCGTCTGTAAAGATTGGAATATTGATTACAAGGACACGATTCTTAAAATATAAATATACTATTAACATTTAAAATCAATAAAAAAGCGTCGAATCGGAGGAGCGCAGCTAATGTTATTGATTGTTTTTCATATAATTTGTGCACAAAAGCAAACAGGGTGTCATGAGTGCTTGACAACAGATATGGATGTCCACACACCATGTTCATAACATAACACAACAACATCAACAAGACGACACGAGTTGCTTATCATTGTTCGCTTCTTTCCTTCACTTGGAAAAAAAGTTATCTGAAGCGAACCAATTAAATTATGTGCTTTATTCAATTTACTTAACTTTTCGACCGATTCTTGAGGGATGGATAGAAGGCTTAATCAGATGCTTTCTGGGCATGGATGCTTTGGAAAGTATATCTGTCGTATAGCCGGAAGAGAACCAAGGACGATGTCATGACTGTAACTGTGTCGAAGATACGGCACAACACACACTCGAGCATTGCCCGGCTTGGGACCATCCACGCCGGGAGCTACTTAATGAACTAGGTAACAACATTTCCGCGTCCCTACCCGACTTGGCGATGCTGGACTCTGAAGCATCGTCGAATGCTGAGATTGCCTTCTGCGAATATGTCATAATTCAGACGGAATCTGCGGAAAGAAAGCGAAAGATAACTACTGACCTCTCGATCCGCAGCAAAAGACTAGGCGTCGGAGGAGAATCTTTCATGCCCTCCTTCGACCCCCATAAAAAATAGGCCAGAACTGTGGTCATAGGGGTGACTATAGTTAGAACAGAAGACCCTGAGGCGGCGCGCGTGATACTTACCACGTGCTTCTTAAAGAGAGACCAAACTCAGTAATTATTGTCACAGTAATTCCTTATTTCTTAATACTAACAAATGTAATGTTATATTATTTAGTCGTAAGCATTCTCCTATAATATTTAGCTATAAATTTAATGACAGTGACAAGGGTCTCCGCTCCGTTATCAAGGATTTGGTTATATTCTTGGATAATTATAAGCTTTCTTTTGATACACATTTTGACAAAATTACATCTAGAGCTTACCGAATTTTAGGATTTATTTTAAGAGTTGGTAGAGAATTTGAGCACCCCAGTACTCTGCTTCTTTTATACGATAGTTTTTTCAGATCCATTCTTGAATATGCATCATGTGTCTGGAATCCTCAGTACAAGGTTTTCCACTAGACTGAAAGAATACAGAATAAATTCATAAAACATTTTAAATACCGTTTTCCTTCAAGTTCTACTGATAATAATACACCCTGCAGACACGACGAACCGTAAAAGATCAAATTTTGCTCTATAAAATCCTATCAAATATCATAGAATCCCCTGTTCTACTCTAAAATATTTTCTTCCACTGTCCTCGCCTATCTGCTCGTAATAAAAAAAACGTTTTGGTCACCTACCTTGGAACTACAGAAAAAATATGTTTCTCCCAAGAACCTGTTATCTCTATAATGACACCTGCCTGAACTAATATTGATATATTTTAATATTACTTTGCCTGCATTTCGTAAAAAAATTATAAAAACATTGCTGCCGATTAGCCAGTAATTGTATTTTTTTTATTCGCTATCTACTATTGGATCAATTCATGCTTTGTATAATTTTTATTTTTATTAATTAGATTCCAAATTTTGTTTTGTCATATTTAGATTTAGTTTAAGATGTTATCTTTTTGTGCAGAAATCTGTCTATGTTGCTTTCTTAAGTTTGTTTGTGGTATTTAAAAGTGGAAACTTCACTGGTTTTTGTACTATTTTTTCATTCAATTTTACTGTAATACTGTACTGTTTGTTTCTCAAATAAAATAAACTCGACCTAAAGACTGGGGCCCAACATTAGGCCAGTGCTGCCGAGACTGCGGAAGATTGAGGAAGCGTACCCGTAGTCTCGGCAAGACTGCACGTTTAAGGAAGCATGGTGGTTAGGTTTAGCCGGTAAATTCCGGCATAATCATCTTTCTCCCCTTAGGAAGGTGATATCCATGAGGGATTCCCCCTCAACAAAAAAAAAGTTAGGCACGAAATGGATATTTCACATAACTTTCGTCTTGTCCATGTTCATTTTTAGGCCTACCCATTATTTATATTTTAATCTATTTAGACATTATATCGACATTCAACTATTTATTAATTTAAAATTTATTGGGAAAACATAAACTTAGACAATAAAGATTTATCTAAATATATAATATCTAAATATATATAAACAGTTTGTCTCGCTTAATTAACGAGCTTTATTTATTTATTCTTCACCAACGAAAGCAACGTCACGATTTTTTGCTTCGTCGTTTGAGAGCAATGAGATTAAAGTTTGAAAAATTCACTGATTCGCGGTTGTTTAAAAAAATATATATCTATGTTGTATAAGTATAATAATATCTACATATCTATTAAGTATATCAGTCATGTAGATGATGCTGTTATTTTTTTTTAACCTATATTGTGTTATTATTTGTTATTAATTAAACACCTGCGGCATTGCCACTTTAGGCTCGTACTACATCTTGGAGATTGTTTTGTGGAAAACTATTAACATAAATATGACTCTATTTATGCTCTACCACTCGACGAACAAATAATTTTAAGCAACGCTGGGTTTTCTCTCTATTCTCCTTTAACTTTATCGTAAAATGAAAAGTGTAATGTACCTTTTATTAAATATTTTATAAGTATGTTTCATTTTTTGTCAGTTACCTGTGTTTTGATATCTGACACCGAGGACTTTGTCATTTGTTATTATGGCACCGTATTTTTTTATTCAAAGTTCAAATATCCAGTTACATTGTTGCCAACGCTTACTAAAACCTGCCGTATTTGCAGAGTTACATACCTGTTACTTGCATTACACACGTCGTTACACACCAAAGAACCCATTTTAAGGCTGTTGCTTTTCCAACATTAACATTTCGATGTGTCTGCAAAAACCTGAATTACGAACATGTAAAATGGTCTAATAGATTCTATTATACATCAATGTATTTTTTTTTGTATGTTTATAAGTGTGCTTATACAATTTTTTATCTAAGTTCTATTTTGCTCGCCGGAGATTTTTGTTACAAATATTTACAATATACGACTCCTTATTCAGCGTCAATCAATAAAAAAATTAAATTGATGTAAAATTTGATAAAGAACTTACCGGTCAGCAATAAAGTAATACTTATTAGCATCAATGCAAATACACAAACTGTGGGACAGTTCATTACGATAAATTACATTTTAAATCAACTGTTGAAGCATTTTCTAGAACAACGAACGCGACTACTCTCTCATAAGATTAATAAGATAAGATCTCAATAACAATTATCTCCCTAATTGCAGTTGCAAACATCGTCAGGAAACAATCAATGGCTGCAAGTGCGAAGACCCGTACCTACGGTGCCATAACAAACGACGAAGGCCTCGGTGTCAGATATCAAAACACAGGTTAAGCTTGGTGCCATTGAATCACCAGGCGCTAATAGCCTCACTGGCTGGACGTCATCTGGTGACACATCGCCGCGACCTCGGCTTTGACTTGCCAAAATGCGAATAACAGTTAATTCTGTAAATCTAACTGGAGAGCAACTGTCCACCGTAGATTACAGATGTACCATATTTTATTCGAGGATGAATCAGCCGCTGAAAACTTTGAATATCAGCAATTGTATGCGTCATTTAGAGATAGTGATTTTATACATAGAAGATAAAAGTGTCTATTTTACAAATCCTGTGCTCCTACCGTGACACTTCGTAGCATATGAAATGCAGCTTTCAGAAAGGCGCTACGAGTCCTAGAAGTAAGGTCCGATAAAAATATACAAAGCGTGAAAAAGCACGCCGAAACAACAGAATGGATGAGAATGACATAACCTGGAATAACAAACTTACACCTAGCTGCTCGCATAAACTTGTATTTTGATAAATTTTGATGCAACTCATTTGTTTACAGTCGGTGAGTTCATTGTTGAACCGTAATACTAAAGAGAACATAGGAAGAAATAAATCTGTCGATTTGACGATGTTCTAATACCACTGTGTTGAGAGCGTGTCGGGCGCCACCGTCTTGTTTGTAGGTGATCAACCTTGTCTAGACGCACCACTGACTAATTCCAACTCCTATTTTTATGCGCTGCAGTCACTAAACAGCTCATTTTGCTAAGACCCTGAAAGAAAACAAACGGTTTGACGGGCGTTATACGCTTGAGTAATCGAGAACTCTGCTTCCTTTTTTTCTCAGATATCCGTATTTTTTGAATCCGAATCTAATCATTTTGCTTATCGCATGAGAACTATTCTCATGCGATAAGCAAAATGATTAGATTCGGATCCAAATGAAAGCCAGATTAACCTTTTGGCAAAACGCAACGCAACAAACAGTTCAGTTACGAAGAATCCATATCACTGCAGCTTCATTTGAACGCAATGAACACAAACAGCTAGAAAGGAATAAAAACAGCCGTTGGACATCCATGCCTATGTCAAATGCTGGACAGTCCTCCCATTTCTCCTTCCATCGACTTATCGCGGATAAGATAGCTTATCGAGCACGTAACTTGGCGATGACACCGGTTATATTTGCCGGGTGACTACAATCGTCGGCGCCACCTCGTCATGCCAGCTCAGCACTTGCATCCCCGACTCAAACTGACACTGGCGCCTTCACAAACACTTCACTTCAGTCACGGTAGTGCTCGTAACGTAAGCCACAGATATGTATATGTCTCGGCGCCTGGACACAGTTAAAATAGACATTACGCCATTTACTGCCTATTCGCAGTGATTAGTAATGTAAGTCATAATCTTTGCAGTGGTCGTTAGCTATTTCCACGCTACAGATCCAATTGAAATAAAATGCTAGGACTGTGGAAAAAGCTCAAAGCATTTGATTTATATGTTTCTGACTCTGTGTTCTGAATAACAGAGATAATCGTAGCGTCTGAAATGTTAAGATTTGGTTGATATATCAAATAATTATCTATGATTTATAACAATTTTATAAATACGACGAGATAGACTCCTACAGCGAAGATTGGCACCAGAAAGCACATGATAGGGACCAGTGGAGAGAGGGAAGGGAGGCCTTTGCCCTGCAGTGGGAAGAATCAGGCTCATAAATAATAATAATAAATAAATAATATAACAATTTTGTAATATTTCATCCTGACAATAGAGGATCGATAAAGCTGTATAAAATGTATTGCTTTTCACGCAATGTCTACATTAAATTTATATCAGTGACTATTACTTTCCGTTTAGTTAATAATTACTAAAAAGTAATTTAACTGATCTATGCCTACTTATATTACTGAATTTGAATAAATAAATCAATTTATTTACATTAATCAAACCTGATAGTGTACTTATCTAATGAAATTGTCTAAAACTCATTTTAAACCAGACCTGATATCCAAAGTACCGTTGAAGACCAAGTTCGCGCTCTTTTTAATGTTTTTTTTTGTGCTGTCTGTCTGTCTGTCTGTGTATTTGACGATTACGACCGAACGCGTTGACCGATTTACATGAAACCTTTTTTGTTAGCACCGTCTTAATGAAAGAAGTTGACTGATTGATTTTGGTGATTTTGGTCACAGGGATTGGAGTTATTAGATCTCAAAAGGTCAGCAAAAAAATAAAAGTCTTCAAATGGCCGAAAACGTCCAACAACCCAAAAATGCAATTTTTGACCTTTGGTGACCTTTTGAGGGCTTTGCCCCTTTTCTGGTACCCCCGTACCAATGCTTGTTATTATATCTAACGGCCAATTATGGACTTACATTTTATAAAGCAATAATAAAAATTTAAGTCAGTCAAAAGCAAGAATCTACAAAACCGACAAAAAGAATTATTGATAAGTAATCTATCTAGTACACTTAATGCAATAATAATATCTAACTAACAATTTTAAATTAAAAATGCTTAAAATTTATTATTTAAGTAATGTTTTCCTCCATAATCTCTTTTAAAAGTTTCCTTCCCAACATCAAATATATCAAGATAGTGAAAGTCCTTGTTATATACTTTTTGCAGCCTTGTAACAATATAATTTTGTGCATAATTTGTAGATGAATTCGAAACAGCAAATAAAAGTCTTGTGCGATTTTTCGGGGTGCATATTATACGCAAAACCCTAGAAGTAAAGTTGTCTACAGCACAAGCCACGAGCTTAGTTAGAGCGAGGTGTCGAAACTAAACATGTTACATTAGGTCTATATTAAGCATTTATTTGTTAATTTAGGCTTTACAGAAATAAACACTTTTTATCTTTTATCTTTATCTTTAGTAAGCTCCGGACAATCGATGTATCCATTACAAATACCATGTAAAAACGCCGTGCCATCAGTAGTACGTTAATTTTTTAAGCTTGAGAGAGCATGGTATCAGCATGACTCCTGATAAATTTGAGGGTTGTGACATTAATGTGACAAAATAAACGTTTCTTTATCTTTATTTTCTGTAGTTCAGGTGTTTAATATTTTTTTATTGAATGTTATCTAGATTAAGAGGTACATATGTTAGATAGTGTGGGTTCCATATACTACAGCAATATTCTAGGCATAAGAATAATAAAGAAAGTTTTAAGCAGTATATCAATCTATCTATAAGGTTTACAGACGCGCAAAATAAAATCTAAACTCTTATAGCTTTAGTTATTGTCGTTTCTATGTGTTCGGCATATAGCTATTTGTCGACGCCTAAATCTCGAACAAATTCTGTTTCGTTCTGTCACATATGGTTAGCAGGGAGTTATATAGGGTTTTTTTTTCAAATAAGTAATGATGTGCCTGAATTCATATAACATTGTTCCTTGAGGGATCTACCCCGTCAAATATGTGGGGTACATAGCACTTAGTCGGATATTTTATTACTTTCAAAATCTACATTTACATTTTGTTTTCATTCCTTGACTTGAAATTGTAATCAAATATGTTGATTACAGTCACATGGTCGTCTCACATAAATGCCATGGACAGAGTCGCCCAAGCTGAATACCTGCTACAACAAATACCAACATAATGCCAGACTGAGACCGACCACATAGGTAGCAAGTTAGCAACTAGAGATCACACACGATTAACCCCAACTAATCATACTTGTCGTGGGAACAACGTCCGCGAGATATTATAAGAGGCAAAACGGGCATGACACAAATCTATGACAGTTTCGAGAAGAGATTCTGACAGATGTCATAGTAACGTACTACTGTAGTAACGGCAGTTGTCTAACAGTGGTAACTCATGGTAGACACACTGCTCGACTTTGACTATGAGAAGCTTGACAATTTACTGAACTGAAAAGCAATGTTATAAAATCTGTTTTTGACAATATCTGTTGTTATCCGTGTGGACCTGTAATTGGCTTTCAGTTTCTAGTTAACCATATCTATTTAATTTGTGTCTAGCTGTTGGTCTTCCTGAAAGTTATTTCATGATTTATTAATTTTAGTATATTTTTTATAATTTCATGAGAATTTCCGTTATCTACTCGTATGATGTCGCCAAAGAAAATAATAATTTAGTCTACGCGCGCGCGTAACGATTTCGAACCATACGTAATACCTAGATAATACTCCTACTATTTGTGCTCTGACTTGAATCAAGTTTTAAGAAAGATAACGTAGGTACCTAAATCTTATGCGAGGTTACCCGTGCAGAACTTCTATTCAACTAAGTTGACCTTGAAATGGTTATCTCTTTCCGCTTTAGTAGTAAGATTAATTTTTTTTTATGAAATCCAATTTGCAGGCACTCTATTTTCAGCAAAATAGTCAAGAAAAAGTATATAATAGTGGCCGACATACTTAGTTTCCTAAATCTCAAAAAGTATTTTTGGATAGCTTGTTGGAAAGACATAATAATGTACCTTACATGCAAATGTTGGGCAATCTGCACTCCTAGCGGTACACACCTATGTTGAGTACATAGGTGTGTTTCGATACAATCAAGATTATGTGTATATGACTTCCAATTGACTTTTGAATTTGACTTTATTTAAGATATATTTTGACATTTTGGGGAGGCTTTGGGGAGGCGGAGATGAGTTAAAAGACCCCATTACCTTTCCTGTTAGATTATCTTCACCTCAACATATGCAAAGAAATTGCATTTGACCCGTGACTCACACATCATGCGCGTGGGCAAAAATTGAGGTAAGCTATTTCAGTCGACCTTATCAAGAATCCGAGAATAACCAGCGGCAGTCGTTACAACAATCTGGGTAAAACGCAAACATTCGGACAATCTCGCTCATGTAACATAATAAAGAACACAGTACTAAAATAGGTGCCTTTGTGTGAGAGTTTGGGATAATAATGAGGCAATTACGAAGAAATATAGTCGTTAAATATAGTACTTATTTTATTTACATTTATACTACATTTACTATTTTTGGAACAAGGAATATGTAACAAGATTGCTCCAAGCAGAAACAACTTTAGAATAGAATGGAATATACATTTATTTGATTCACAAAAAACAGCACAGACACATTTTGGAACATCCAGAAATCAAAAGAAAAAAAAGGTAGGTACAATTACAGGAAAAATACAATAAAAAAATAACAGCTAAACAACATTTAAAACCTACCTACGATTACGTGCTACCAGTACCACTGTCTGCTCTGCTGCGAACCAAAAAACTTTAAAAAGAACTTTCAAGCTGTCTCTATAATTCATAATCCACGAAAGACATCGCCTGCCTCGTGGATCGTGAGGGCCAAGTACTGATCATGACGATGACGAGCTCTGTGGCGCAGCGGGCGAAGGTCCGCCTGCGACGCAAGGGGTTGCGGGTTCGATTCCCGCCTCGGGACAAATGTCTGTACGATCTGCAGATATTTGTTCAGGGTGTTCTGGGTGTTTTTCTATATATAATAAAAATATCTATCTATGTAGTATAATATATTAAGTATATCAGTCATCTAGTACCCATAACACAAGCTCTGCTTAGCTTGGGGCTAGATGATGCTGTGTGATTTGTCCCGCATTATTTTATTTATTTATTTTTATTTTATGAGGGATGTTGCAAGGTACCAGGCTTGGCTGACGGGTTGGCAAGCGCATTACGAGATGTTGATACACGGAAAGACGCTGCTGCCCATGTTCCGGAGGTATCCGTTGCCAGATTTTTACAGCATCCATGGGCAAGAAAGGATGGGCAACATTCTACTACTCCAAACTTTGCACCCAAAAAAAGAAAAGACATACCGACTATAATAATCCAACTAGTTAATTAAGTTCGTTTTGAACGAATAATCAGCACACGGTACATACTCGTATAAATTACACATATGGGTATTTACAGTTACCTCCTATAAGTCTACCTGTGACCACGGCTGGGAAAGCCCGGCCGAAACAATTGTAAACAAAGCGTAACACAATACAGTATTAATAAAATGTTTAGATCGAATTATGATTAAAATGCAAGGATCATGGCGGATGGTATAAACTATATTATAACTAGCTCGTGCTCGCCGCTTCGCATACGTTTTACACGGATAAAAAGTAGCCGAATGTTAATCCTGGTCAACATCTATACGTATGCCAAATTTCAGCTCAATCCGTAGGATAGTTTTTGCGTGATGTTATCTCTAACAAACATCCATGATAGATAGATAGATAACTCTTTATTGTACCCAGCTTAATTCTAACACAAACAATATAATAAAGGAAATAAAGTATAATTAACGAAAAGCAGAAGCACAATGGGCGGCCTTATCACTATAAGCGATCTCTTACAGGCAACCTTTGGATGGACAAAAACACCTTACTTATCACTTTCTTCCATGCATCTATGTATACAAAGAAACTTTCGGCTTTATAATATTAGTGAGATGAAGTCGGGCTGTGGATGTTGGAAGATGATTCAAATTGTAATAACGTGCTTCAAAGTTTTTAACAACACTCAATGTTAGTACTGTTTAAGTAACAGAAGATGGGTTCAGAAGCAGACACGGACTTTTGTTGATCTCAATTTAATTTCTAAAGCATTGGCATTTGGGCGAAGTAGTCCGCGAATTTGCCTATGTCAAGACTAACAAGGACTTTAGCACGCTGAGGTATTGACGGGTGTATGATAAATTTCAACTGGTTTACTTAAATTCGAACAAGAGAAACATTTTTTTTTACTTTTAACTTTTTCGTAATGTGAGAATGCTAAACTTTTGAAATAGAACAACAATATCTATTGCAAAATAAAAAATCTATAGTAGAGCCATCATTCGCAGTCAGAGAACAATCAAGAGCATTCGTACGGAGGTACCAGAAAAGGAGGCGAAGACCTCAAAAGGTCACCAAAGGTAATATAAGGCCATAAATGGCATTTTTGGGTTTTTAGACGTTTTCGGCCATTTGAAGATTCTTATTTTTTTGTTGACCTTTTGAGGTCACAATAATTCCGGTCCCTGTGACCGATGACCGACTGATTGATTTTCAAAATCAATCAGTACCCTTCTCTCGATTAGACGGGACTAACAAAAAAGGTTTCATGTAAATTGGTCAACGCATTCAGTTGTAATCGTCCCATACTCAGACAGACATACAGACAACGCTATGCATATTAGGGGGCTTGGCCCCCTAAATATTCCCCTTAGTTATCAGTTTATTACATATTTTATACAGTACTGTCAATTATGCGCTGCTTTAATTTTATCAGCGTTAAGAAGGAGCTACTCGCAAATGTCTTCAGTTTATCCATTATCCGTGTTAAATATGTGTATTTTTTTATTAATGCTGTTTAGAATCATGATAGTTTAGAAAAACTAAATACTCAAAATCGATTTTCTCTTATTCGTGTTTGAAATTGACATTAGGATGAGTCAACGCAACGGGAAATCCCAGTGGAAGCAGACGGTGCGCGTGCGCCGAACGCCCTAAATATACGCGCTGTCGGAACACCGGCCTGATTTATGATTGAGCTAATCATTAACTGCACTGTGGTCACTGTTCAGGTAACACACCATTATCTAAATGTGTTTTACTAATATTCAAATAAATTTTAAAAGTTAATTAAAGCTCTAGTAGTTGGGCGGCGGATTGACAGCTAAAAATTATGACATAAATGACACTTGTAAACTGTCAATGGATTCAATAATTAGTCAGACAATTTGTTTAAAATAATTGTTACTTGAAAAGTGTAGAACATTTTATCAATAATAATACTCATATGAAGAAAGCTTAAAAACATTGAGGGCAGAGGCAAAATTGAGTCCATCAATACGTGCTCGAGTTTCATCGGAATCGAATAGTTAATACCATTATAACAAATCTATTTAATTCAATATTAGATGTAAAGGGATGAAATAGAGAAAAAATTTGATTCTTGTACGCTCTCAGAGATGAGTGTTTTCCAACCCCAAATAAAATATAAAAAAACAAGCAAGATGACGTAAGTGTATTAAATAATTTCGATGATCACATTCGATGGTTTATTTTTATTTATAAACAGCACAATCATCATATTGACTCATCCGAGATTTGATCCTCTATTTGCCTCAACTATACCTACACCAATCCTAGAGGTGTTTGATATGCTTCTTCGAAATATAAACAGTATTTAATGTTTTTTTTAATTCCACTTTAAATGGTTAAAAGCTCATGTAAAGGGTGTTTTTTAGAGGTAGAACTTTAAGTTGGCAACACTTTTTTAACTGGCGGCCATTTTGTCAGGTGATTTACGTTGAGTTTGATTTGGCATTTTAACATGAATAGACTGACGCCTGAACAACGCTTCCAAAGATCTTTTACACCATACGTGTAAAAGATCTACATACATTATAAACAATGCTGCGTGGGGTCAAAAAATGGACTCTGCCTCAGTATTACCGCAATCACATAGCAAGCTACGCGGTTGCGGCGCTGATTTTCAGGCAGGTCCGTGTGTCCGCCTCGTCTGCCGGTGCAAAGCGTATGCGTACGAAATAAATAAACACAATTTAAACAGTAATAATATTACTACATACAAGAGAGTACTTAATTTAATAAATAAATGAGGCGAGTTATATAAATACATTCATGTAAAGCAGACCGACCAGCCGTCAAGCAATTTACTCATGCTGACAGCATTATCATCCGCAACCCGATTTCACCCACTGCCGGGTATAGGCCTCCGCCTATTTGTTCCGTCTTGCAGCCGAACGGTCGACTTTTCTGCACACAGTTTAATTTACTCAGTTAATATTTATTGACTATCAGAGATTTGGATCGTCCACACCATAGGGTAAGAACAGGAGAATAAAGAATGGAAAATAATATTACCTCTAGAAAAAAATATCGAAGAAGAGTAAAAAAAACTTTTTAAAAACAAGCTTGTTACAAGCATTGAAGTATTATTACTAGCGTACAACTCACTGGTTACAAGCAAAGAATTTCCTATGTCCCGTTTAACTACTGAGTTCCTATGGCCACCTTGCGGTTCCATTATCAGATCAGCTCCATGTCATAATAATTTTGTATTGTCATCCGATTTACACATGCATGCACAATTTCAGCTAAATCGGTAGCCGGGAAGTGGATCAAATTTAACTTGCAAGATTTGATTACAGATAGACGTTGGGACAGGTGAAACTAAATAAAAGCTTGTAAAAAGCATAGGAGTAATTTCGGTTAACTCTTGTAGGCTCTTTAACAAGTTCCCACACACTTAAACCGCACACTAAACCTCGCGTTCGCATAAATAACTTTTAATTACTTTAAATCAGTCAACTATTTCTAGGGCTGATAGTAACTTTGTAGATACCCTTTCACGAAATCGCGCTGGTAAATTATACAGCGCGGTTTTCGTAGAAATTTCGAATAGGCCATAATAACTGGAACAACACCCAGGGCCCTTCGCTAATGGCGGCGGCACACGCAACGTCACGCGCTGACACGTCATCGACGCAAGGTGACGTCACCGTGACCTTTCAGGGTTTAAGTTGAGGGTACCCGAACGGCGGTAGGTCAGGTTACGGAGAAAATGCAAGTTGTTTTGATGTATCGGGCTTCTTCAGCCGTGGTATTGACAAAGTATAGACACTAGTTGTGGTCTTTGGTAAGTAAAAGAATGCAGTTGACTGCTATAAAGATCTTACATAAGTTACCTATTTAGACGACTCTGCGATAATTGAGCTGCAGATAAACCTTCCGGAAAATACCATCGTATATTATGATAATAATCACATTTAAATCTATATTTAACCGAATACATAAA
Source organism: Pasiphila rectangulata (assembly GCA_963082625.1). NCBI lineage: Eukaryota > Metazoa > Arthropoda > Insecta > Lepidoptera > Geometridae > Pasiphila > Pasiphila rectangulata. Next base: position 20,225,999 of record OY720247.1, on the reverse strand, counting down.
AGAAAGTTCTCAGTTCGGTTGTATTTTAATATTTTAAACGAATCAGAGTGTAATGTCCCTTATCTCTTTGGCTTAATTATGTGTATTAAAAACCGATTTGTAATAAACTATTTGAACAGGTTGGTCCTTAGAATTTTCACAAATTCTAGTTTCGACGATTCGTGATGTCTTATGGGATCTTTGAGAAATTGAGGGAATAGCTATAGAGCGGCTTTTGGTATTATAAGCAACTAATGAAGACGACCGCAGACGACTATTGGCACTTCTCAATTATTACGTTTGTTGGTTGATAAGTGTGTGGAGTTCAAAGGAGCATCACCACAGCCGTAGATCTGTCCACGTCCACTGCTGGTTTGCGAGCACAGTACGGGATGCTAATCCTCGGCTCATCTTTCGGAGGTATCATCATCATTTCAGCCGTAAAACGTCCACTACTGAACACAGGCCTCCCTCATGGATCTCCATGAGGGGCAGTTGCCATACTCACCACGCTTGGCAGGCGGGCTGGCGAGCGCAGTATGGGATTTTGATACACGGAATGATGCTGCTGCCCATCTTCCGAAGGTAGCTCTTAGCAGGCTCTTGCTGCATCCACGGGCGAGAGAGGAGGGGCAACATTCTACTGCCGGCACCCCACGGCATTTCGGAGGTATCCCTTGGCAGATTCTTACTGCACCCACGGGCAAGAACGGAGAGGCAACATTCTACTGCCGGTATCCCATGACAATGTTCAAAAGATATAATAACCAATTCACAGAAGGTAATAGCGACTCCAATTTATACTAAATAGTGATAGGTTAGGATTGATTAGGTAGATACCAAACTCGGAGTATTATAGTTGTAAACCTTGTCTTACAAGTTTTTTTTAATGTATATTAAGTACCTATTTTGGTTTATTAAGTAGTTTATTTCTGGACAACCTTGGTTCTAAGCTGCCGACGATGGAATCTAGTTAAACGACGAGGGCTCCTTTATCCGAATACGAATCATTTATGCGATATGTTTATTAGGGGGCCAAGCCCCCTATTATGCATAGCGCTGTTTGTCTGTCTGAGACGATTACAACCGAACGCGTTAACCGATTTACATGAAACCATGATTGATTTTGGTGATCTAGGGTCACAGGGACCGGAGTTATCGTGACCTCAAAAGGTCACCAAAAAAATAGAAGTCTTCAAATGGCTGAAAACGTCCAAAAACCCAAAAATGCCATTTTTGACCTTTGGCGACCTTTTGAAGCCTTTGCTCCCTTTTCTGGTACCCCCATACCAATTATTATTATTCATTTATTTCAGATCATAAATCCATAAAACATTATAACACATACTTAAAACTATTGAAGTATAATCAATCAGAATTACTAAAATTAAACAAAATGTCGCAGCAAATACTAAAATGAATATAAAATTACACAAAACCAATGCTTGTTGTTTATTAAAATGTCAAAAACATGTAGGTCCTTCGCAGCTCCTTTAATAATAGTCATACATAATAGTCATTTATTGGTAATAATAATTACAAGTCATTAACATAATTTGAAGGATTCAAAGTACGTCGCCCGAGCCAAAAATATATGCGCCCGAGTGATACACTCTACTTTTCATCACCATATGAGAAAATAAAAGGCGCCTCATATTTTATGGCGCTTCTTGCATTTCCCCATTTAATAAAATTACCATAGGCTTTCATATATTTCTCCCGGGATTTTGCAGGTAATAGATTATCCATCACATTTTGTGCGTCTGTTCTAATACTTTCAGGAGTTAATTCTATACTTTCACTGTCACTTGAAGAACTCATTTTTCAAAACAAAACCATGAATTTCTAACAATCCGTGAAAATTGACGAAAACGCGGGCTGTAGTTCGCGCGTTTTTAATTTGATTTCTCTTTTTTTATTCAGCCGGCTGGCGGCGCTATGGTCCGTCGTACCAGCCAGTCTTTATTCAAACAATATTTGCGTTCGATTTCTTTGGCGCTGAACACTAAGATGTTTCAAATTAAAAAAGTGCGCGACAAAGGTAATTGCGGAGCACTTATAGAGGATAAAATCTCATTACTGCCCGCTAAAAGTTTCTTATAGAAAACACCACCTTTGGATGCACTTAAAGGCGAACCAAGTCGTCCTTTTCGAATAGATGAGATGAAAACAAATATATGGTAAAGACAAAACACAGGTTATTTAGCATAAAACACACAAGTGATGACATGAATAGCGATACTGCTAATGGATACAGGTGTTTCGATGCCATATCGAATTGAATAATGAAGTACACGTCAAATATCTAGATTTACCTTTAGCAGTCACAGCTGTTGGTTTGACCGACATTGTCTCAACGTCTTTCAGGATCACGCAGAGTACATTTACACTATCATCACGTGACTCTCACTATCTACATAATCATTAACTACCACTACACTACGTGTACAGATCAAAGATAAATTGATAGAGCAAGATATTTAATTGATAGACGTTGAATATAATGTGAGGCAAGTTTAGGAGTCGGAGGTTTTAGCAGGCCGGTAAGCAGTCGGATCGCGGTGAGCCATGCGTCCCCTGCGGCTGCCTAACGTCGACTGGTGGCAGCGGGCGCTGGGGTGCCGGGAGGGGGCGCCAGGAAACACAGCCTCCGCGCGACCAATAACAATTATGTAAGAGTAAGAGAGGGTTGTTGCTATTTTTAGAACCAAGGCGCGTAACCGGTTCCCACTATTCGCAATCCAAAGGGATATTGTGCTATCGGCTTTGTATAAATAGCCGCGTTCACTGCAGTAGGAGTAGTTATGTGTTTGCAATGCTTCTATTTGCGGAACCCTATGTTTCGCAAGTAACAAGTTTAATGGTGGGTCGCGCGAAGCGGAGCGCGGTTTAACCGGCACTTGGCGGGTTTCTTCTGCCCGTCCGAGTAATTAAACTTCTGAAAGCTTTTAGCGGGAAAGTGGGCATGAAACGTGTTTGTTCTCGGATTCATTAATGATTTAGTGGAGCGCGAAACGGTTTTCCTTGTAGGTGGCGAAACAAGAGCCTGTTATGAGCAGCCTACGTTGCTTGCACTCACGTTGTTATTGAAAGCGCTTACATAAAGAACTCTACCATTTTAATATACTAACCTCTACCATTTTCTAGGGGAACAGCGTTGAATACTGTTTTGAGTTTAATTTCTAAAGTTACAGCTTGATATTCCTGGCTATTCTCCCTGTAAATTGGATTGCATAACGGAATCGCCTAATTTAGAAGCATCTTCATAAGCCCATCCTCCCCCTGCCCTGCAGTCTCCCTGGGGAGGCAGTGAGGCAGGGTGGGTGGAGTGCACTCCATCGAGTGTGGAGAGGCTGACACAGTTCGGCACTTGCAATATGGCGACCTCGTTAGCGGATGCGCTTTGCACAGTTACGAGTTTCGGATAATATCTAGGTTAGTGGAGAGCGCACTTTGTAAACAATGAGCTACTGTACTGAAGCTTTCATTTTCGTTGTGCACCTAGAAACAGGAAGCTGTATGTTAACGGTCAGTTCTGTGTATTCGTCTGGACGTTAGGAAGTTTAGTTACGTTTAGAACGTGTAAAATTACATTTGCGAACATTTGCTTTGTACTACAGAAGAAAGCTTCCGTGGATATATTCCAGCATCCGCATGATTGTGTGGTATTACAAAAGTGAATAGAATGGCGGGAATAGAAGACATTTTGCTTTGACATGTACACGTGCCAACTGTAATCGAACCACACCAGAAAGGCCAACAATACCATAAGAGTGCATTACGACGATGCTTACCGGACTCATAATGAGGTATCACAAAAGAGCAGTTTAATACTTAGACGATTACAGCCAGCATATAATTTTGTTTTGTTTGATATGAGGTTTCGATATTTTCGTCATATTTTACCAGCGCTACCCTATTAAATATTCGAGTCTATTAAATATAGAAGGTGCGGTTTGATAAGGGAGTTATAAATTGTTAGGCGCATTTTTACGTGGAATACATCGAGTAATATGTCATAGTGAGCCGGTAAGAGATGATAGTTTTGTCAATATGTGCTCAATCTGGTTGTTCCAACTCAAATGGATGGATTGGGCTTACCCATCCGGTCAATATAATCTTCAGTGGTGTATTGTTGACATACAATGGGGATTTATGGAAATAGCTCACTTACTTTACCTTCCAATTAGTGAGGTCAGAAGGTCTGAGTACAAGATGTGGATGCATATATCGAGATAAAACTGGATACAGCCATTCCCATCATGATCGAAGGTCACACTGTTGTAGTGGCATGACTTCTGTGTATTTTAAAATCAATAGTAACAAATGTTTAGGTAATTTATCGGTAAATCGGAAAATTTGCACTAGGTTTCTAAACCAATAATTTATGAAAACCATATCAAAAACATATACTTTGCGCAATTATCTAACAGGTTCACATGGTAGAGCTTAGCTTTCTTTGTGGTAATACACTTTTATATGTCCAGCATACCTAACACTAGTGTTTAGTATGTTTTATTTTAATAACTCTAGAGTTATAGAAATGAAAAATGCAATCAAAATTTCGTGTGTAATCAAGTGTTCGTCTGAACGTTACGGGTTCGAGTCCCGTCGGAGACAAAATTTTGATTGCATTTTTCATTTCTATAATGATACCTTAGTGTGGGTTTACACTTTAAATAAAAAATGCTTATAAAACTCTAGAATTATTAAAAAATTTAATGGAGACTCTTTTACTAAAGAAGATCCCAGGCTTCCGTTTTAAAGACTAAATGTCTTAATTAACTCGGTTGGCTTCGCTGCGACTGCCTTCAGAGACAATTTTAAGCGATATTTTTTTCGCCACGAGGTCACTTACGCTAAGCTAGTTGGATAACGCTCATCGACGTCTTACGGGTGTTTAATTCCGTGTGTGAATTTAAAGAGATTAAAAATATTATGCAATCAATCATAAATTTGATGAGGTTAAAATTTCTGCAGTCATCGGCTTAGGTTAAGGCGGAGATATTTTATTTATTTAAGCTGTCAGTCATGACATAATATCAAGATTAAACGTATATTTCTCTGTGGTGTCTAACATTGGTGTCACGTTACATTAACTTTTTTAAAGTGAGAAAGGTTAACACAGAAGGAGCGAGTCGGGCCCTCGCACCGAGGGTCCCGTGGCAGCCTAACAGTATAATTAATACAAATTATATAGGAGGTTTATATAGCTTAGCTTTACTGCACCATATTTTGTCTGATAGCGGAACTAATATAGAGATATTTAAAATTTTGCTTCTGATTTCTGAAAAAAACTATGATATTCAGAAATGTATTTATTTATTTCCGTGGGGTGCCGGCAGTAGAATGTTACCCCACCATCATCTCATGCCTCTTCATCATCTCAGCGTCTTTCCGTGTATCAACATCACGAACTGCGCTCGCCAACCCACCTGCCAAGCGTGGTGAGTATGGCAACTACTCCCCAAGGAGATCTATGAGGGAGGCCTGTGTTCACGGTTCATGGTTGAAATAATTAATGATTAAATTATTTCCATAGTTTCTAATGAAGCCCTTTTTTGATACATAATACCCCACTAAAACATTTTGAGACCTCCTTTAAGCCCGCTTAACCATTTTTTTATTTTTGTTAAAACTGCTTACGAGTACCTACCTATAACAGAGCCTAAAAATAATTAACAAAATACAGTGTCAAATATACATAGATAATTTATTCTTTTGTACAAAAATAGTCGAAGGACTAGGACCTGGTTGCTTAGGGCAGACATTATTATTCCTCCTTTTATTAGTAGGTTCAGTGTTATATGGGAGCGCTGTGTTGTTTAGGCGGTTATCACACTGCCACGCACCACGCTGCATGTTGCGTGTCGACGCACCTACGCGCGTACTTGCGGGAGTGCAGATCTGCATCATCGTGCGGGTTTTTCACGCACTCACGCGCATAGTTGCGTTTTGTGGATTCACGGCGGCTCTGACTCATTTCATTCAAAGCTGTTCGCTAGACTGCGGGACTCGATGTGCCATACCTTGCGTCTCGCCCCGCACTTACGCGCGTGGGTGCATGTTTCTCCGCACCTACGCGCGTGATTTGCATGAACGCGCGTAGATGCATTTTCAGTGTGTTGGACTGTGCGTGTTTTCTATACAAACGGAGATACTTACAAGGACCGTTAGAAGACGCATTCACGCAACATGCAGCGTGGTGCGTAGCAGTGTGTGAACCGCCTTAAGTACGATGTTCATTATGAATAGCTGTCGAACACTCCGCACGATTTGTAAAGAAGACTACTTGGAAGAATAAAAGGGCGGAAAGTTGATACTCTAAATACGGCTCTTTGTGTTCTTTCGACAGTTAGTAATAACGTTTTACCTACCCCACCCCATGAAGTAATGCAGTAAGACAAAATTGATCGACAAAGGGCCTGGTAAATGCTTATAATAAGTTTCCGATCCGCAATATGGCGTAGTTTGTTAAAAACAAAAATCAACTTGCGAACTCTGCCTACTAGATTATTAACACATATTTAAACGGGTATTTATCGCGCTATTTACCTTTATTATTGCCCGACGTTTCGACAGGATTGCACCCATCGTGGTCCCGGGACTTCCCGGGACCACGATGGGTGCAATCCTGTCGAAACGTCGGGCAATAATAAAGGTAAATAGCGCGATAAATACCCGTTTAAATATGTGTTAATAATGTGTCGTGATCGCGAAAGTTTAAAAAAGACTATTTCTGCCTACTAGAGCCGCTATGTGCGGTTTAAAAGACAAGAGTTTCAACAAAAAAATTATGCCGAGTTATTTTATTTTACAGGTACTATTTAAAGAAGGGCATGAACAATGGTCGCCAGGGATATTTTCGCAATGGTGTGCATAGGTATAATGTTTGACTTAGATCAGTTAAAGGTTGTTTACGCATCGAAAACTTAATAAAATTTGTCTAAATGTAACTAAATGGCTTCAGCACAATTTACTAACATTAAATGCAGATATAATGTTAGTAAATTGTGCTGAAGCCATTTAGTTACAATATTAAATCCATACTGCGCATACTCAAACACTTCCATTTCCGAGTCAGCGGAAAAAAGGAGAGCGTGTCGTCAGCGTATGATATTACTCTACTATGATCTAATGTTAGATTACAGAGGTCACTGATATAAATTTAAAATATGTTCGGTCTTAAAATACTGCCTTGGAGTAGACCAAAGTCAGTATTTGTCTGATCATCACCGAGAACACCACCAACACCATTAAAATGAGAATCAATTTAACTATTTGTATAATTGCAATTTAAGTAGATAATAACGCATTATCATCTCATTCCATTCCAAATTGCAAGTCGATAGCATTAGTAGTCCCAGAGATATTCAGCGGTGACAAACAGATAGACAAAGTCACACCCATAAAGGTTCTTTTTTACCATTTTCCTTCGGAACCCTAATAAAGAGTTTAGTACGAAATAAACTGACAAGTGTTGTAAAAATGTCGAGATGATCAGCCGAATGCTGAGCAAAGTTCTTTCGTCGCTATTTTAATTATTTAAAATACCTTCCATCGACGTTTCTTGAAACCTTGTGCAAACAGAGGCGGGCAAATCAAATGTGAACGGACCTTTTGGCATTTCCAACTTCCAACCTCGGCCAAACTTTCACATTTTCCGAAAAACCACAAAACTCAAAAAAAATTGTGTAATTTAGTAACGATCACGAACGTGATTCTTAGAACCACTCCCCGTTATTACACAGCAACTGAACAAAGACCTGGGGCACTTCGAACTCTGTGTTTTAGAGAAGAACTTTATACTTGCAGACTAAGAGCTTGTTTTGAAGAGCAATGTCAAACAAAAATGTATTGATGTTCTTCGTTATCAATACTGGAACGGAATAAATGATGTTATAGCTTGGCTAATAAGCTGCCCAGGACTTGGATGATACGGTTTCTGGGTAGACTTATAATGATTCAATTTAAGAGCACTTCATTAGGGCTTTTTCAAAATTATGATAAAACCTTCACTTAATTGCTGCTTACAATACATAGCGATTATAAGTAAGGAAGTTAATTTTAACATGGCACAAGTGCATAGGGCACTTATGGATTTTTAAAATCCATTTTAAAGTCATTCCTAATTCTACATAACTGTTCATTCCATAGCGAAAGTCCAAGTGTCCTCGGAAACAAGAACTTGAAAGCCTAATGTGGTGACAGTGAAGTGATGTTGTTTGTTCGTTAGCAGGTGGGGGCGGCCTGGGCCACCCGAGGCTCCGCAGTCGGGCCACGCCGCTGCGTAGGCGTGTGTTGACAAACGATGTTGCCGAGTCTATTTCTGTCCCAAGCCCCGCCCATACCCCCCGCACGCCAGCGCCCCCTCCCCAAAAGCGCCCTTGACCTTCGTATCCAAACAACCACAGTCACAACAAGACGGCCCTGGTTCTTTCCGATTCTCATTTGGTGGTTCGAGATTGCGATTGCTGAGCGCTAATTCAACTTCTCCTGTTGACTAGCTGGTTCATAAGTCTATGCTGAGAGCTCACAAATTATAGTGTCTGTAATCCGATTTGAAGAAATTATCTAATAAGCTGTTCATAATAACTTCTTCTAAAGTAACTTCAAAAGGATTTTGAAACAGAGTATCAATCATTATGAAGATGTTTACCAGTTTTTGTTAGGATCTAAATATGAAATAGTAGTTTTATAACATTCTAATAATGTTATATTTTATAGAGCTATCACGATGCCAACATCGACATCATTGTGCAATTTTACATGCAAAAGAACACCCACTCAAAACGTCTCGTCAAAGCTTTTATTATTGTTGGTAAATTATAGGGAAACTTTAAAAATTACCCGTCTGTCCTGATGATACACGGAAAAATCTACGATAGAATTATAGAATGCACATACCTACAAACAGCGTGTCCGCAAGCCCGCAGCTTAGTCAGCTTTAGACGTATATACCTGTTCTTTCCTCTGACTCATAGCAGACTAAGCGAGGAGAATGTTATATGCTAAAGGCCTAATCCATCTTACAATGTGCCAGGCACAACAAGATAAAAATATTTTTTGTTCTTTAACTTTTATAAAAATTATTTTTTTTTTACTGCCAAGCGTGGTGAGTATGGCAACTACCCCTCATGGAGATCCATGAGCGAGGCCTGTGTTCAGTAGTGGACGTTTTACGGCTGAAACGAACGAACGAACGAACTTTTATAAAACTTCCCATAGTAGTATCGATACATTTTTTCTTACATCACGATGAGTTGAACATAAATTAATAATATATCAAGATTTTAGGGAATTTCCTGCGTCAAAAATACTGGCATTCTGGTATTTTTCATGGTCGAAAGCAGTGCTACATAGGTTGCCAAGACAAAAACAAATTTAAATATTTGAAAATTTGTGCTTTTACGGGTGTCAATTTATAAAGATATAGTATACCAAAAATATTTTTTTTCGAGTACTCACGAGCACCCACCGGTGCGAGTTTATGACAAATTAACAGCGGCTTGGCAAAGTTAACGTCAATAAGTGTTTATTCAATACAGCAAATAGCTACATAGAATGCGCGATGGTATCTCCGAAGCTAAGATGTTAAAATGACGGATATTGCTTTCAAGATATCTGAAGCAAGAATCCTCCTCTAGTGGTAAACCCCCTCCCACCCCCCTTCTTTAATAAACTAAGCAAATTAGAGAGTTCGCTATAAATTTCCTATAAACTTTACATACACTTCTATTAGCTATAAAAGTTTCACGGGTTTGTCTTTGCAAACTTCGGAAATAAGGGTGAGGAACGGTCGTTTTATCTACATTGTTGTAAATAACTCGGAAACGATACGGCTTACAGGAAAAATAAAAATTGTTTATTAATGTGCAATACCTTTCATATAATACCCTACACGGCCTAATAACTTCACTCAATAATTTTTAGATCCCTATCCGCCCCCCTGCAATCATAATAGAATATTTTTTTACATTTTCATAATGCTATATTAGTAACACTTGTTTACTTCTTAATCTTTAACCATTTCAAATTTCAAGTCGATAGCATCAGTAGTTCTCAAGATATCCATTTGTGACAGACAGACAGACAAAGTGATACCATAAGGGTTCCTTTTTACCATTTTGGTCCGGAACCCTAAAAACAGAAACTGCGAAAGAGGTAGGTATAGAACGGAGCTTTATGAATATTAAACTAGACAAAGTTAACACCTCCAAAATTAAGAAAAGACCAAGACAGAAGATTTAACAAAACGTAACCATAAACTGAAATGGAGATGGGCAGGACACATCCAACAAGTGACTAGAATCGCAAAGATGAGCTCTGGATTACATAAAAGGAAGAAAGACCTTTCAAAAGATGTGACGACCAAATAGTAAGTACTACCGGGAAATCGTGGTTCAGATCAGCCAGGACACGCAACGAGTGGACGCAATAAGCATTGGCTTTTACCGCAACAAGCGGTCCTTATGACGAGTGATTTTTTGTTTTGTAACATGTAAGGAATCAATAAAGCTTTTTTCTTTTAATTAATTTACTTTATTTTGTATGTACGATCGAGATATATGAGTACAAAACAAAGTCTAAAACATACTTAACCTACGTTCGCGAAAGACGCAACGCCACGCAAGATCAGTCAATGTGGAGCTAAGGCTGCAGACACACTATTTGGTTTTTAAAGTGTTGTGATGAAATACAGAATTATAGTGCCCTCGCTGGGCAATGTTGTACTATAAGCTAATTATAAGACTTGTGCACACGAACGCTATAATATAAATTATCGCATTTTTATTAAGATTTTTTGCACTTTCAAAATCAAACAAAATTAAATTAATAAAATGCAATAAAAATATTGAGTTTTAATTCCGCTTATGCTGAGATGCAGGAGCACCGCCCTCCCGCCCGCTAATTATGCGCATGCAGGGAGAACTATCTTGTCAGTGCAGCATGCATACCCAAACCTATACGACGACACGTGTTTCGCCTCTCCGCGAGGCATCATCAGGTGAACGCTGTAGGTGTTGACTGGTCGGCCGCCGGAACGAAACGTTTCGTTAACTCGTGAAACAAATTTGCTACGTTAAAAACGTCATGGATTTCCGCAAAGTAACGCCTGATTCCATTAATTAAAATTAAATTATTCTTAATTCATCAGTCCATACTAAATTAACTGGCTCGTTTATATTAATCATTGAGATTATTGTAAAACAAAGGTTTGTTCTCGGAATATAAGGAAGGGCGCAGATGCTTATCCATATAAATTGCTGTCCAGATCACGCGATCCGACGATTTTGGCGTATGATAGGTCATGTGTGGATTTGGGTTAAATCAATCACCAACTCATGCTGCTTACGTGTACCGATACAATTGATATCTAATCTATACAAAACATATTACAGAAGGAGCTATATTATTCGTATGTATGACGCTAACGATACGGTCAAGCGATGTAAGGAAAAACAAAACACGATTGTAAAATTGCATGTTAGTAAATAATCCATGAAAATTGATGATAGACGAACCAGATAAGAACCTATTCGATCGATAAGATATATATAAGTAATATTAAAATACGTACATTATAATCATTAAGATTAGGCAAAGTTTTAAATCCTTGATAATTTTCTGGCTCAGGTCATCTACCTTGGGCAACAGTTTCAAGGTCTTTGTAGGAAAGGAACAATAAATTCGTAGAGAAAATTTATTTTACAGTCTGTGCTACTTTTTCTTAGTATTTGAATAATAGATACTAAAAATCATTCTTAAACCTTTTTAAATTTCCGATCCAAGACTTTTAAACACAATGCTGATAAAATACAAAGGGGGTTTTACACGTGGACATTTTCCCAAGGTCAGGGGGCGTCGAACTACCATCCATCAGCGGGGGGAGGGGGGAACCACCTCACTCCTCTCGCTCGGCAGGGTTGTGTCTTTCCACCGTACCTTTAAAGTACAATAAACTTTATTACGATGGTATTGAGTACCTATACTTTGATTGGACTAGTTTTTCGGCTTAGCAACTGATAGTAGGATTGGAGATAAGGTATAGGCGGTCTCGCATGATGATAGTAAGTAGTAGACTTAACCAGAATGTGTCTAAATGTTCGTCTATTCTACCTGTTCATAGACTAGTTTTCGTCTGCCCCTAGGTAGAATATTAGCGCCCAAAGCTGCAGAGAAAATTTCCTTTTCTGGTTCTTCCACGTTCTGCATGTACGTGTTTACTGCAGATTCTAGTTGGCTGTGCATTGTCTCTATGGGCGATAGCAATACTTTAGCCAACCAAACATATTGACACTGAACATCCAGATTTAAAGATGGTCCATAATAGGCAATACTTAAACATCATGACGACCTCTGTGGCGCAGCGGGCGAAGGCCCGCCTGCGATGCAAGAGGTTGCGGGTTAGATTCCTGCCTCGGGACAAATTTCTGTACGATCTGCAGATATTTGTTCAGGGTGTTCTGGATGTTTTCTATATATAATAAAAAAATATCTATCTATGTAGTATAATGTATTAAGTATATCAGTCATCTAGAACCCCATAACACAAGCTCTGTTTAGCTTGGGGCTAGATGATGCTGTGTGATATGTCCAGCATTATTTATTATTTATTTATTTTATCTTCAAAACAGCCTTCGTTTTCTATTAATTCAATCCAAGATTAAATTTAAAAAATCTGGACATTTCACACAGTGCCTCCTTAGTATAACAAGGTGGAAAAAAAATTGTTACAAGCCCTGAAGTAGTAAAATTTGAAGTTTCGTAATTACAAAGGATAGGTACGTACATACCACAGATAATATAATACACTAGTACGGCGTACGTGGCGTACGCACGGGTACGTACCCATACATGGGTCATGATATGTCCCGGCGGGAGTCGATCTTAACCTCCTGCGACTCACGCGATTTCAGGGCCTACGGAGGTGGTCAAAGCTTAAAACGATTCGTGGCCCTGCGCTCCTATAGATTCTAAGTGCGCCTTCCCTCGGGTATCGAAGTGAAGTTTCTACATGACATGGGGGGTTACGGGGCGGGGCGCGGGGCGCGGGGCGCGGGGGCGTAAGGGGCCGAGCTGCTGCTATTTATAAAGAATCGATAGGCCGCCCGTGGCCTTGGCGCCATCGACCGCGCCGTGGGGTGTGGAGGACGAGCCCCCGGAACCACGGTTCTAGGATCTACCTGATAATTAATTTATTTACCTGTGGGAATTCGTCATAATTTTTATTCCCCTGCCCTTCTATCTGCTAGCTTCGGATGGAATCTGCCCCAACTCCGTCACACTTACTAAATGAAACAATGTGCTTTATTCAATTTATTTTATTTTGTTAAATAGCGATAACGATCGTACCTATATTCTAACAAAAAAATTATTGGGTATCATATTTTGTAAAATCGTTAATTTTTAATCGGCTAAAATTTTGTTAAAAGTGGTTAAGTGGTTTCGACGCTACGGTGAACTATACATACCCAACTACAAAAATAAACTGCAACATCATTAATTATTGTTTCTTTTGGCTTCTGGTAGTTGAGTAAAGAAAGTGAAAACCCAGTGACTCCGTATTTGGTGAGAAAATATCGATACAAGTGATAACCAACCACTACAGTAATTGGAATAAAACTAAAAATGATAAAAAAAAAATTGTAAGTAGACATATAATTGCTTTGTACCAAAAAAACATGTTTAAAACAAGCTTCTAGACAATGTGACATACATACTTTTTGGCTATCACAACATACAAGACAACATACTTTAATTGAAAAAGTAAAAAGTGACATAGGTAATACTCTATTCATACTATATATTCATATAGTCATATTTTATTAAATATGTCAAACAACATTTACAACCTCCGTGGCGCTGTTGGTTTAGTACAAGTAACTGGCATGATGCAGGTGGTTGTGGGATGCAAGATGATGTCTCAGGTCTGGGTGTTTTTTATGTATGTACCTAGTATTGTAATTAACTGACTAAGCTGAGAGGATGGTATAGGTGCTGAGCAAGCCTAATCCATTTAACAATGTCCCAGGCACTGCAGTGTCCCGTACAGCATAAATACCAGTTGCTGACGCTGTATAAATCATCTATATCTAATAGATGCAAAGGCCTTACTTTTTACCTAGTATTGTCAGAAAAAAGCTAGTATTTAAGTATTTTATCAGTTCTTGAGTGATACTTGCTTATGTGGGGCTAAATGGTGCTTGTGTGATATGCCAAGCGATATTCATTATTTATTTATGAAATAAAATTTAAAAGCCTGACTGATACTTCTTAAGATAATGTCTAAAAGCTTTTGCATTTTAGTCTGTATGGCAAAGGTCTTGGATTTGTTTAATTTTGTGAATTGTGTTAAATAATCTGACAAATTGTATATTGCTGCGCAGTACACTATTACACATATACATTTTGGCACTTGCTAAAATTAAAACATTAAAACTAAAAGTTATAATATTTGAGTAGGGTTTGATAGTATAATATTCAGATAAGTTTATTATCTAGCTCCAATTTTTTTGATAATTGTGCCTAAAAATAAGACTATAAAATTTAAGGCAAGAGGCATAATTTGGTACCTAAGCTGTGATCCAAGTAAATAATTTGTATTCTGTTCTCATCACAACTCACCCAAATGTGATGACCCAGGAGCATCAGCCATTCTTCCAACCTGAAAAATAAGCACATTCACATTGGAATAATGAAGAATAATTTTGATAAATTTTTAAAGTAAGTGTATAGTTTCTAAAACAATTTATTAAATAACATTAAATGGGTTTTAACAATGATCTGGTCTATTTGGACATCTGCTTATATTGAAATGTGATTCTATGGAAATGTGCCTTAATATCCAACATACGTTCACACTAACTATTTTTTTACAGAAATGCAACAAGTTTCTTGCAATAATTTTAACTTCTCAGTTTGTTAATAAAAGATTTGAAGTGTCTATGTGTTCTTGGTCAAAGAATGGAAACAATATTAGATAAGCTCTTACCAATTATGTATTAACAAAAAATGACCTCCAAATATACAAATTAACTTAAAACAAGCACGCTAAAGCAAAAACAACTCAGTACCTCGTTCCAGTTGGGCTTCCAAATGTTCGCGCAACCTTAATCCAGCAAATAACACTGAATACATGTATCACACAAAGATGTTTGACTCGTCATATTTTGGAACTCAAGTGAGATCCAATGGATTAAGATTTGTTGAAATTTTATAGAGATTTTCGCTTCAAAACAAATTATATTCGACTTGTTTTGATTGAGAGAGCACATTTTGACAACACATTAGACAATATCTTGACAGATGACGTTGACGAATTAGTTCTTCATTTTATCGAACTGACACTCTTTCTCACTGTCAAACCAAAAAAATAAGAAGATAGATAAACTTTTACTTTAATAAAATTATATAATATATAGAAAGATCATATAAAAACACTTCACTAAAATTATCAAGATTCACTTACGCTTTATACGAATTAAAAAAAAACAACAGATATAAAAACAGCATTAACTGCGTATTACGCATATGCCCACTCGAGACTACAGTATGGTATCATGCTATGGGGCAACAGTGTAGACGTAAACAAACTTTTCATATTGCAAAAAAAGTGTATTAGAATTATTTATATTCTCGACCAAATGGTAAGTTGTAGACCTTACTTTATTCAACAACATATATTAACACTTGCAGGGATATATATATTAGAAATCAGTTTATTTGTAAAAAAGAATACAAACCTCTTCCCAGTACATTTTAGACCACCTCATTTAAGACCCCGCGATAGATTAGATATACCCTTCTCAAAACTTCAATTTTTCCACTCCGGCCCTCAAGCCATGTCAGTAAAAATATATAATAAAATACCCCAAAATATAAAAAATGAAAACAACATAAATACATTCAAATCACTCTTAAAAAAGTTTTTAATACAACATAGTTTTTATTCTCTGCAAGAGTTTATTTATTTATTTATTAGGACCACCAACAAGAGATACACAGATTCAACACAATTTAAAACTTAGGGACTAAGGGCCTTGTGCTCCCCCAATTAAAGGCGGTTAAGTTCTAAGTTCTTGCAGTTTTAGGCAATACTAGTATTTAAATTTATTCTAAGGATTTCTAATGATCTCACTATTTTGTAGGTTAAGAAAATGTTCGTATGATAGATAGTTCTGTTATTTTATTTAGTGTTTGTGTTTTGTTTCACGTAGTAAGATTTTTACTTACTATACCAATTTTGCTGTGCCTTAACAGGGCGCATATATTTTATTTTAAGACCTATATTATTTTAAGACCTTGTAACTCAACATGCTTGCAATAAATGGATATGACTATGACTAGATAAAATTATTTTTTTATTTAGAAATTTTTACTGACGTAAAATATTTTTTTATTTACTTACTATACTCTAAACCAGTAATTCCCAAAGTGGTCCAGGTGGACCCCTGGGGGTCCACGGGAGGCTCGACGGAGGTCTACGATGGGCGTGACCAAAAATGGGGGTCCACAATCGTAAGCGGAGGTGCATGAAAATTAATTTGCTTTCGATAGTTAGGAACTAAAATGTTGGCTTGACTTGTATCAATATTATTATTATTACTCCACATCATTTATTTGTAAACTCATAAAAATACATTTTTTACTATAAAGAAATATAAAAACAAATACTCTACAGTAAAAAATATATCAAAACGGTAAATCACCGGCCGCGAAGCAAGACTCAAGCAGTCGGTGACTAGGGCTGCAGTGAGAGGAATCTCCTTACTATACGTGCCGAGTCCAGGAGTACTGCCTTTTGAATCTGGCTCAGAGGCGGCTTTACCTATAGTGCAGGGTGTGCGGTGCACACGGGCGCCGGGTCTAAGGGGGCGCCGAGCGCCCAAGCCAGCAAAGCAAGGCGCGCCACCACAAGCTGCGTCTTTACCTACCTCTACACAATTACTTTTGTTTCAACGTGAAATCAGCCTTAAAACAGATAATTAAAGATTATATTGGCGTAGTGTCGCATCACTACCAAAGACGCATGCCGGCACCTGTTTTGATTCGTTTGAAAACACACCGAACATAATTGCTAACTCGGCTGTATTAGAATGACATAAAGTTCAAATTCAAATTGCAAGGGACGTTGCGGCGGTTATTTTCAAAGACTTTGTGTACGCGTGACGCAATTTTTGTTTTACCCCTACTCCGTAGTTTTGCGAAATAAGCCTTGATGCAATGAATTAAGTATCATTTCATCATCATCAACAACGAACAACGAGTGATAGTGATATCTAAGTTAAACACATAGGTATACCTATCTAGGACTTTCATTTGTTTATCCTAGTGCAGTGCGGAACAAACTACGCAACGGTAAGTTAAAGTGCTTTAATATGTACCTACTAGTATCCTAAGATATTTATTTAGTTCTTACCTTTGAACAACGAATTACTTTTTAGGGTTCCGTAACCAAAGGGTAAACACGGGGCCCTATTACTGAGACTTCGCTGTCTGTCTGTCTGTCTGTCCGTCTATCCTTTATTTTTTTTTTTTATTTTTTGCATAAACTGCATTAAGTAAAGATGCATAGGTATTTAAGTACTTCATATAACGCAGTGGATTATTATTATCTGTAATGTTATAATGATTGTGTAAATAAATAAATTGAAATTGAAAATTGAAATTGAAAATCCTTCCGTTCGTGACATACGGACGCGGACGTCACCAGGATGTAGGTATCTCATGAACCGTGATAGCTAGACAGTTGAAATTTTCACAAATGATGTATTTCTGTTGCCGCTATAACAACAAATACTAAAAACGAAAATTGGGGTTATGCAAATTGGATGAGTGACCAATTTTTTTCAGGTTTGATTTTCTTTTACCTATATGTACGGAACCCTCAGTGTCGTGAGTCCAACTCGCACTTGACCGGTTTCTCATTTTATTTTTTGTTAGATTGCGTAATGGTATAGTTCGCGCAAAACTTCTTGAGCTCTGTGAAGTTAGCTTCAGTGACTGCGCGGTACCACAGTGTACATATATTCTGTGCTAATATTATAAAGCCGAAAGTTTGTTTGGATGGGCTGCTATCGGAATCGTCGAAATCGACACGATAGCAGACTAGGACCCCAAACGACTGCACATCCTTACTGCATGTTAATATGTTAAGTACCTAGTATACTAGTTCACATTGTGAGTGGACTGTAAACCCTTCCTTCCTAAAAAGCTTCTTGACTTCATTTAAAATTGCACTATTTGCACACGAATTTTCGTATGAAAATATACCTGTAAGTATTCCATTTTGACCCCGCTCCTACTAGGGGGCGCCAGGGTACTGGTGGCACACTGGCGCCACAAGGGCTAGAGCCGCCTCTGATCTGGCTCTTGATCCAACTGCCTAGCGAAAGTCTCTCGAGATGTGATCGAGACTCTTCGCTATGAGTCCGTTAACGGAAACGACTATCGGAACAATAGTCGCTGAGTCAACATCCCACATGGTGGCAATTTCGTGGGCTAAATCAAGATATTTGCTGAGCTTATCTTTCTCGGCTTTGACGAGATTGGCATCATGTGGAATGGTGACATCAACGAGTATTGACTTCCGCTTCAACCTATCTATCAGATAGATATCAGGCTTATTCGCAGTGTGCGTTACTGGGGCAGCATGTCAACTCGGATCAAGTTGAAAATTATATAGAAAAATTAGAGCGTTAATGTAAAACCCTGTTAAGAAATTACAAAAGTATGTTCCACTAAACACAATTCAGGACATACACAGTTAAAAAAAAACAATGACTTGCCAGGCTAAATCACCTATATAAAGTCTTTGTACAAAATTAATATTTATGTTTACATTCATCATCTTCATCATTTCAGCCGTAGGACGTCCACTGCTGGACATAGGCCTCCCTCATGGATTTCCAGTTATTGCGGTTAGAAGCAATCTGCATCCACCGTCGACCTGCGGTCTTCACCAGGACACAAATCTTTCGTAAAAACTCTGCTTATTTTATTTTGTCGCAATAAAAAACAATCGATTCATTAATCTGTGAAACCAAATATCAACCTTTGATTATCGATACTTTAAATCCCTATGACTACTGTCATTTTGAGAAATAATGTTACCAGTATAATTCATTCCCACTTTTTACACGATTTAAGGAAAATAAATGCTGATTGGTTGCATGATTATTATTTTTTCGGAGCTTTTTAATCCGCAATAATACAGAATAACCTTTAGTTAAAAATGCTTTTTCTTGTTGGTCAAGTCTGAATACGCGATATTATTCAATAATATTGCGTAAATGGATTCATTTTGTATTAAAAATGTAGCAATGTCACGACTATTTATTTTAAACACCAACATAATGATATAGATTTTTTGTTTCTACTTTATGTAATTTCACAACGAAGCCCAAATCGATTGAGCTAAATAAAAAAAAATTGGGTGAATAATGATGACGCTGGTATTACTTTTGAGTTTATTTGTATGTAGTATATTATGTCAGTCATGCTCATGACTGTGTGCGTATTTTTTTCCAAATTTTAAACTAGTGTTGAGAATATATGTCTATGGGTGTTCATAAAGGCACAAACAATTTTTATGTGTGTAGGGTTTCAATGTGTGTGTTTCTTCTCCCCCCGCTAAAATGGCAGATTTTTTTGTATTGGGAAATAGGCGGGTGCCTTGTCCTTTTCTATGTCGTCTAAGGCTCTGTGCCATCAGCGGCGAATTATTGGAAACCGGCGTAATTTATGAAAGTATCATAGTACGGTACTGGCAGAATTTTGTGACCGCTAGTCATAGAAGCCAAAAAATACGAAGAAGAATCAAACACAAAAAGCCATAATATAAAAAGACGAAACAATAAGAAGAAGGGGTGCTTTACTCTGTTCAGAGTAGAATAAATAAGTACATACTCTGTCTGTTGGAAACAAACAGTGATTGCAGCAAGTGGCAAGCATCAGCCATTAGAAGAAATAAAGAACAAACAGTGAGTCACTGTGATTCGTGATAGATACGTCGCTAGAATAAACACTGCAATGTTTTCATCAATATTTGGAAAACGAAGATCGTCCCCAGTTGAAGACGAAACACCGCCCATTCCTGGAGCGCGATCAGACGACGGTTTTGTTGTTGTAGATCCAACGTCACCAAGAGGAAGCATCTATCCCAGTATCAGTGGAGGCTCGAGTCCGTACCCTAACAGGCCTGCACCCATGGTTCCGGCAGCGCCGAAACCCTTAGTAGATCCAACTTTTCACTACCTCAATGGAGTACCATTCACAATGTCCAAGGAACTACAAATGGCAACAAATAAAGACACTATTGCTACTGAAATTGGAGACATACTTGCATTCCTGTCAAGTAAAGTGAATATGGGTGGCTATGAATATGATTTCTCAATAGAAAGAAGTGTTTTGAAGGAGTGCTAGTGATTATCATTCTGGAGACACAAGCTGTAATATTTATAAAATATACCTGTATATCTACACCAAAGATTTAAATCGTTAGATACACCCTTACTATAATGAGACTGCACTAGTGTACTCTAAATACGGTGTTAAGAATCAAATAGGGTGTCCAAATGTGATACATGTAAATTTTTTTCACCAAAGTTTGTGCAACATGATTGCACAATAGATGGTAACAATTTTATATATGTTTGGTTTATTGGCAAAACCAGTGTGTGCGTTAGCATTATTGTTAACACACATTTAACCGCCGACGCGCTTTATGGAGAGATGGGTCTGCATAAGGTTTGAACGCTCTGTGAGCTTAGTGTACCGATGGGTGTACATAAGTTAAATCAGGTTAGTTATTTTATGATTTGTAGAATACATAAACATGTAGAAAATTTCAATACGAATCCAATGGTGTATGATTTATAACATATTATTATGTGGTGCTTCCGTAAAATTCATTTTTATAAAAAAAGTTGACTCACCTGAGGGGTTAAAGACAATGCTACAGTTTTTGGTGTCAGGGCATATCAAACAATTTAAATCTTTGATCTACACAGCACCAGCTGCTTTCATCTCTTGCTGTCATGGGACAGTGTTTAATAAGCTTTTTTTAAATCATGAATAATGTTTGTTTGAGTTACAAAAATGTATTAAATACAAGCTTGGAATAAATTATGATTTTTTTTAAAGATCAATTTTATTTATGTAGGTATAGGAAACAATGGATGGTGCGAGATGCAGGATTTTATAATGGCAGAGGTATTTTTATATTGCCTCTGTATGAAGGCATGAAACAAAGCTTGTGTATTGTGATGTTTATTTTCAAAAATAATTTGTATTAAGATGTAAAAAATACCTTTTGTGATAGAAAATTGTTTCATAGTTGAAAAAATACAATGTTACTTAAAGTGAAGTAAAATAAATAAATATGTAACAGAAACATTATAGTTTTTTTTAATATACTTTATGTTATCTCAATATCACACACCAAAACATAAGTGGCAAATCTCTCAATTAAATTGAATAAGTTACAGCAGACTACAGTAATCTGGTTCAATTTACACTTACAATAAACTTGATACAATTATGTACCTTATGAAAATAGACCATACATTTTATTTAAAAATAACAAAAAAACTCCTAACATCAGTCATAAATAACAAGGGAATTATATCAATAAATTATTTAAATAATTAGTTTGGCTATGATAAATATAAGAGCAACTTGGATAAGAAATGGTAGCCATGTCTTCAGGAATGCACCAAAACTGAAACCAATAACACAAAGTAAGTTAATAAATATATGAAAGCCCAACTTCATTTTATTGGATTTTTATTGTTTTTTTATTTATTTACTGTTAACATAAGAAACACAATACAAACAAGTAACAAATTTTCAATAATAAGTATTTGTTAAACTTTTGCTATCACAATACAAAATAATATTTAACCTGGTATTACCCTTAGCCACCTAACATGTTTTTGAGTTACACTACCACCTAACGGCGGTCATGGTGACCGCTTATTATAAACTTTTAAAAATAACACTAATTCATAATATGTTATAAAGTAAACATTAAATAACAACTTGAATACATGAAAAAACATTATAAAAAAAAATAGTTTTCAGCTTACAAATTGAACTTTGAAGACGCAGTGAAACAAAAGAAAATACAGTTTTATAAATTGAAAAATGATGGCTCTATAGTTATTATAATTAATGGAATCAGGCGTTACTTTGCGGAAATTCATGACAATAAAATGCAATAACAAATATCTAGTTTTAATTCCGCTTATGCTTACGCCATCTTCCCTCTTCAGCTCGTCATCTGGCTCTGCCCAATAGAACTATCTCTCGCGAACACTTTGGAGCCTTTATTCCGCTCTTTCGTATCTTTAATACTGGCTGTATTAAAGGTACGAATATCGTGCCGCAAGGATTTCCAAATTTGCCTATTGAGCTGTCTGTGTGACTGAGCATCATCGGGAGACTGCAGTCGCAAAGAACGTCGTTCAGCCATGAGGTTAAGGGTGTCATCAGAAAGTTTCTGAGGTCTATTAGTACGGGGGGTCTTAAAGAACTGGGACCCCACCATATGGACGGTTTTTACGAACCTGTTATTGATCTCGTCCACCGATGCATCTACTCCTAGACAGTCAAAGCGATTTGCGAGTTCGAGTTGAAAGCTCTCGAGGTTTCTGATATGTGCGCGAGTGGGTCGGAGCGTAGACTTCATCAAACGGGACCTTTCAAGTTTAAAGTTCAATGTGCCCCTTACAATTCGGTGATCACTGCCGGTTTTCACCCTGTGAATCACAGAGACGTCATTGAATATTCGTTTCTTGTTGGTCAGGGTGAAATCAATCTCATTTCTCGTGGAACCATTAGGACTCATCCAGGTCCATTTCCTGTGAGGCGGCTTCTGGAAGAAAGAATTCATCATAAAGAGTCCTTCTTTATCCAGAAAATCGGCCAGCCTCTGTCCGCTGGGGTTCCGTTGCCCATACTCAAATTTCCCCACTCTCAACTCATCATCGCTTCTCATGCCTAGCTTTGCATTGAAGGCCCCCATTACAACAGTGAAGTGAGTGTTGTTTGTATGTATGGCTCTGCTGATGTCCTCATACATAGACTCTACTTCTTCATCTGGATGTGACGAGGTCGGCGCATATACACTGCCGGCCAAAAGTTTGAGACCACCTACATCTAAGTAGCAAAATGAAATAAAACTCAAAATATAAATCAAGAGGTTTAGATATTAATTAAAATGCTTATTTACTAATACACATTCATCAAGAAGAAAAAAAAAATCAAGAAATATCAACCATTTACGTTAAAAATGACGTTCATATTTAATAAAATCATTAAACGGATTTTTCGTCAAAAAAGCCTCCCTTGCATTTTATAACTTTTTTCACTAGTCTCGGCATACGAGCAATCAATTTATCAATTGTATCTTGTGAGATATTGTTCCAGCTTTCTTGTAAAGCCTTCCACATGTCTTCTTGTGAGGAGGGACAACAACTGCGCACTTTTCTGTCAAGCTCTTCCCACAATAGCTCAATGGGGTTGAGATCCGGACTCTGAGGGGGCCACACCATGTTTTTAACACCCTTTCTGTTTCTTTATGTTCTAAATAACCCCTGCATAATTTTGAACTATGTTTAGGATCATTATCTTGTTGGAAAAAAAATCCATTTCCAATTAATCTTAAACCAGACGGAACGGCATTTTGCTGTAGTATTCGTTTATAATGCTCCTTTTTCATGACTCCTTCGACTCGTACCAAATCTCCGGTTCCATGGCCCGAGAAGCATCCCCAGACCATAATGGAACCACCACCATGCTTAACTGTTGGCACCACACAATCTGGCATCATCTTTTCCTCGGCGGTACGTCGAACAAAAATTCGTCGTTTTGAACCAAATATTTCAAACTTGGATTCATCTGTCCAAAGAACTTCTTTAAAGTCTTCTTCAGTCCAGTCTCGATGGGTAAGGGCCCACTGCATCCGTTTCTTTTTGTTTTGTGGCCTTAGTAGTGGTTTTCGAACGGCGACGCGACCAAATAACTTAGCATCTCTCAATCGTCTTTTTACTGTAGTCAATGACACAGGTTCTGATCGGGATTTGTTCACTTCTGCGCGGATTTCTGGTGCGGTTAGGCGTCTATTCCGCTTGCTGGTAACGACGATGAAATTATCCTCGCTAGAAGTGGTAGCTCTCGGTCTCCCCGATCGCGAACGATCTTGATTACTGCCAGTCTCCTTGTATCGGGTTATTGCGTTATGAACACAAGTCTTCGACAACTTAAGTTGAGAGGCAATCGCACGTTCAGATTTGCCTTCGCCGTGTAAAACAACTATGGCAGAACGAGTTTCAGTGCTAATTTCGCGCACTTTTCCCATTTTAAGATGTCTTCACTGTAACAACGACGAGCTCAGACTAGTTAAGATAATGAAAAATTTACGCCATCAAAACTCAGGTAAAAAATATGTTTAAGGAAGCTAAAATAATCCGGAAGTACGGTTACCGCAAAACAAAACCAAAATAATTAGAAATGAGCAGGCCATAAAAAATATAACAATGACTCTATCACCTGGTAAGCGCGCGGTACTCATTTATGTTTTGAAACAATAGACCTTTAAAGGATGATAACTTAAAAATATACAATAAAAATGACTCTCAGAAATTCTTTGATAACAATAGAATACGCAGGTGTTCAAATTAGCTCTTTATCATGTGTACTTTTGAAATATTTTGGTGGTTACAAAGATTTTTACAAGTGGTCTCAAACTTTTGGCCGGCAGTGTACCTAAATAAAACAACTACATTTTATTTCAAAATCATCATTCCAGCCGTAGTATGTCTACAGGTGTTGAACGTAGGCTTTCCTCATGGATCTCCAAGTACTGATCATGAGGGGTTGTTACCATACTCACCACGCTTGGGTTGGCGAGCGCAGTACAAATACAACATTTTTTTATTGCATAATAAATGGGGTTTACAGTAAGTAGTGCCCTGTTTCCTGTGTTAGTTTTCACTGTGTTACAGGATAACAGTACTCTATTCCCTATAAAGTTCCACTGTAAATTTTCCTTAACTAGTTGACTTATTATAACTATTTATTATCTTATTTTATCTAACACTATTATTGACAACAACCAACATAAAAAAGAAGAGAAGAAAAATTGCATTGTGTGTAATGTAGGTGTGTGTGTGCGCGTGTGTGTGAGTATATGGGTAAGGTATATGTGGTGAGATGAGTAGATGTAATATGTGTATTTATAGGTATGTAGTTTAAACTTATTATTGCAGTCTTAGCAATAGTCTCTCTGCTTGATCATAGTTAAATTCGTCAAGCCAGACCGCAATGGCGATCTTAAGTTTGTGAATGGTGAATGGTGGAGTACGAAATGTTGATACACGGATAGATGGTGCTGCCCATCTTCCGAAGCATCCCTAAGCAGATTATTACTGTATCCACAGGCAAGAGAGGAGATTTAACATTCTACTGCCTTTGATGCAAGGCAGATTTCATTTAACATCATAATAATAAAATAA
This sequence comes from Pasiphila rectangulata, assembly GCA_963082625.1. Taxonomy (NCBI): domain Eukaryota; kingdom Metazoa; phylum Arthropoda; class Insecta; order Lepidoptera; family Geometridae; genus Pasiphila; species Pasiphila rectangulata. Next base: position 20,200,500 of record OY720247.1, on the reverse strand, counting down.
CTCTGTTAAAATGTTCGCATCTGAATTGAGTTTCTACCAGTAGTAAGTTTTGATTATTTAATCATTATAAGGAAAGTTTAGGTACTCGTATGGTACATAGACGGTACCTACAAAAAACTTATAAGTTAGTGGGTGGGATAATAATATCTTAATTTTCCCATTGCCTCCACCAAATATGCCAGTCCCGGTACCGGGAAGAAATCTGACGCGTTATAAGTACTAATCCTCTAGGAGCGGCTAAAACGGATTGCTTTCAAATGTCGGGTAATAATAAAGGTAATATACATGACGAAAACACAATTTCTAATATGTATTTATACCATTTTGTTAATTGGATACAATTAAGATACTTTCTCTAAAATCTGACCCAGACTTACATCTGAATTAAAAAGTTGCCATTAAAAACTTGTTATATATAACTTCATCACTTTCATCAGTCAACATTGAATAAAGCTTTCTTGGGTTTTTTATGCTATAAATGTTGGCATTCTCACGTAATTCTGTTAGCAATTTGAATACGCTTCGATTTTTTTGCCTACTGCACTGTTCAATTTAAAATGCCACCCTTCTGCAAAGTTGCGGTGACAAAACCACCAATTAGAATGAATGTAAAAATAAATAAACATAAATACATGACCTGGTGAGCGAATCTGAAGTTATTTCACATACTACAAAGGCAAGAAGTCATTGTGTATATATAAATAAAAAAAAAAGGTGAAACAAATCAAATTTTATTGCGGAAGTGTCAAAACGAAGTAGTGGGACGTAAAATATTTTATTTGATATCCTGTTTGTCCAAATGTACCATTCTAAATAAAGTAAATAAATATAAGATGAAATCTGTATTGAATAAGCTAACTTTTTAAACTACTTGCCAAAAAAACTTAGTAAGTACATTTTTTTTCAGTACAGTAGGTTAAAGTTAAGCAAAGTATTTTTAATTTATTTTTGGTTGAGAGAAACAAGCAATTTTCTTCTAAATTAAGATAGATGACTTTAAATTTAAGGCTAACATTGATAGAAGCATTACTCAGGGCTATATTCCAAAAATAAACCTGAGCAAAAGTTATAATTTGCAGCAAAAAGGTTGGAATGATTGTCACAGGATGTTGGTTTTTTAGTTTTTGACCACAGGGTCTAGAATTTTTTTTTAATTTTTCTTATAGCTGTGATAACATGCTCTATCACCTGCTCCTAGTTTATTGTCACCTTTTGGGACATATCATGGTCCCGGTAAGAATTAAATATGTGCTTATAAGCTTTTAGCAAAAATTTATATATCAAGTGCCTTTACAATAAAATTATAAGGTGTCACTAAACTGGGGAGTACTAAAGTATGGTATCATATATATATATACTTTAGTACTCCCCAGTTTATTAATATATATTACAACTAGTAATAATACAAACCTGACATATTTGGAGAAGAGTATCATGTAGAAAGCCAGTTTGACCATATTCCAGCTATGGCATCCATCATAGTTCATGATATTGAGTGATTTAGCCACATGTGAGTGACAGTTATCATAGCATATGATGTGCTGGAACAAACAGAAACAAACTTAGGAAAATTGGTCAATGGGTCATCTTAGGGCCGAGTTTGGATTGGCAAACTTAGGATTGATCCTCAAGTTTCAGACCTACATTTTATCTAGAAGGAAGGTAGAAATGGATTAGTTTTAAGGTACCTACCATTCTCTTTTTATAGATTTCTGAGGCCTCAGCAACAGCAGCATCCCAGCCTGCCGCTCCATCTAGAGCTTTCTGTGCAGACAACTGCCAGTACTTAGTAGGGTTTCCAAAAGCCATCAGATCTTCTGATACAAAGTAAGGACCGGCAAAGTCCCTGATCACTCCACTTGATGTGCAGATACCCATGTGACCAATGAATGGAAATATCCATCTGCAACAGCAATTATTTAGTGATTGATAATGTTGTATGGAGTAGAAGACTAAACTGAGTATTCGATGTACTTACGTTAAAACCGGAATAGGTGTCCAGACGATGCAAAAGGGATATCTGCTTCGCTCACGATCTATCTCATAGTCCATGAGTTCAGTGTTTTCTGGATCGTTTAAGTCTATGGGACTACCGGGGCTTCGGTCACCGTTCATAATATCGTAATCTTCACATAGAATTTTGCCATTTGCATGTAGGGAAACTGTTGAAATCAAATCAATATGAAATGATAACAAACGTTGAATCCTCGCTTGCTTGCACCACTACTTGCACAACACAAAACAATATTAGTATGACGTCCTTTTTCTTCATCAGATAAGTACCTATTGGTCGAAAGAACCTTTTTTAGGCTAAAAATACTAACTATTTTTCCTGGGACATTTACAGTTTATTATGTCCAAAACCGAACTTTGCCGAAATATTTCCCATCACTATGGAAAAAGGAAACAGGTGTCAGGTACACAAACAAACCAAAATGGCTGACTGACTTGACATTTTGTTTTGTATGACATTTCGTTCGGTAGTTAGTACATTGTTGTTGTGTTGTAGACGATGTTTCGCGCTAAATAATTGGTTTTAGAAAATTTTGTTCTATTGAATATTGTAGACTACATCAGAGGTTGTAGAAACAGCCGACATGCCGGCGTTTTTAAAATTTATTGACATGGAAAACTTCAAGTCCTACCGGGGGCACCACCGGATAGGTCCTCTGAAATCCTTTACTGCAGTTGTAGGACCTAATGGTTCAGGTAAGGCTTGACCAATTGCAAGTTGTAGTTAAAAAGGTTCATTTTTACTAAGCTAGTTCAAGCACAAAAATGTACGTTAACCAAATTTGTCGACCTAACTTAGTAAATAAAGTGTTCTCTCATTTAGGTAAATCAAATTTCATGGATGCCGTGAGTTTTGTAATGGGGGAGAAGACTGTTCTACTCCGGGTAAAACGACTGAGCGACTTGATTCATGGTGCTTCAATCAACAAACCTGTTTCACGATTGTAAGTAATTCTTTGCCCTTATTATTTTGTCAGAAAGTAACTGAGCTTGTCTTTGAATGACATTCTGACCTAAGCATAATTCTCTGGTATCTTTGGAAACATACACAAGCCACCAAATAGCACTGCAAAAAGACTTAACCCTTAACCTTTATACTTGACTGTCACCTATCATGCCTTACCATAAGCTAGCGCACTGTCATGGCGGCGCTCCACCTGATATTTGCAGACTTACAAGAATGACGATAATACTGAAACTTATAGGAATTTTTACTTGAAATAAAAAGTAAACTATTCTATGATAATATTTTTATTATTTCATATTTTAAGATAAAAAAAAAATAAGATGTTCATGGAAACTTAATAAATATTTTTAGGAATATAAGACAATTTAGGAAAAATGAGGTATGCCTATTGTAATCTTGAATATAATGCCTAAAACCTATGTATCTAGTTTCACTCACCTTTCTCACAAAAACTTAACACAAAAAACACAAACAACATGCATTTGGTTTTTATATAAGCTTTTGAACAAAAAAAAAAAATAGACTGCCCTCAACTTTTTTTCAAATTCAACTTCAAAGTTCCTCTAAGAATCCCTCGCAACCCTATGTCTCCCCTTGTTCCTCCCCACCGATCAACAGTCTTAGGGCAAAACTCACCTATCCCAAGGCTCTCTAGGGCCTTAAAGAACTGCAAGCTAGATATTTTTTATGAAAATATACATAGTTTTGCCACCAGTTGGCTGTGGACTTATCTGAGAGTTTTGTAATATTAAGTTTAGTTTTAATAATGATGTATTTGTGTTTGTACCCTACCTGCAACTTAATTTTAATTTTGTAATGTGCAGCTTTTTTTTTGGTTTAAATTTAATTTTAAAAATACAAATGGTCTCTCTTTTTATATGCATGTGGTGTTAACCTGCAAGTGGTTGTGCATTTAACTGTAATAATGTGCTTTGTGTATTTGTTTTAATTAGTTTTAAGTATGAAATAATGTAACAACTGTTTGTTAACCATAATAAATAAATAAATAAATTTGGTTGTACCAAACATCTGATTTCAAAATGGCAGTGCTTGATGCCAAAGACAACAAACCACACATTAGGTATAGAAAAAAATAAAGAGCATATTAAGCTCTCTTTCTTTTTTAAACAAACCCTCAATGGACAAAGCTAGAGAGAAACACTAGAATGCACTTTTTTTTGGTGATGCATATTGTGGTGTATTGCATATCTATAGGGCATAAAATCAAAGACTATGTAACATTTACATAAAATAGTGACAATATTTAATGTGTAAATATGAGGGTACCTGGAGAAGATGCTTCCAGAAGTTCTACAACTACCTTGAAAAGTGCTGTCTTGTATTCAAGACAGCACTTTTCAAGGTAGCCAAGTAAGTTCATAACACATATAGATTCATACATTTCTGAGTCAATGGTAGTATCAAATCATGCATATGAATGTATGTTACCGAATAGAATAGAATAGAAAACTCTTTATTGCACACCACATAAAAAAATAGAACAATAAAATAAAGGAATTAAATAATACAATATATGAGTACAAAGGGCGGCCTTATCGCTATGAGCGATCTCTTCCAGGCAACCTTGGGATGGACAGGAAATAGAGAACGATATAGACAGTGGTGTAAAATTAAGAGAGTATAAATAGCAAACAAACTTACACAAACAAAATTAAAATCAGTATATAAGTACTTACACTGCCGGCCAAAAGTTTGAGACCACCTACATCTAAGTAGCAAAATGAAATAAAACTCAAAATATAAATCAAGAGGTTTAGATATTAATTAAAATGCTTATTTACTAATACACATTCATCAAGAAGAAGAAAAAAAATCAAGAAATATCAACCATTTACGTTAAAAATGACGTTCATATTTAATAAAATCATTAAACGGATTTTTCGTCAAAAAAGCCTCCCTTGCATTTTATAACATTTTTCACTAGTCTCGGCATACGAGCAATCAATTTATCAATTGTATCTTGTGAGATATTGTTCCAGCTTTCTTGTAAAGCCTTCCACATGTCTTCTTGTGAGGAGGGACAACAACTGCGCACATTTCTGCCAAGCTCTTCCCACAATAGCTCAATGGGGTTGAGATCCGGACTCTGAGGGGGCCACACCATGTTTTTAACACCCTTTCTGTTTCTTTATGTTCTAAATAACCCCTGCATAATTTTGAACTATGTTTAGGATCATTATCTTGTTGGAAAAAAAATCCATTTCCAATTAATCTTAAACCAGACGGAACGGCATTTTGCTGTAGTATTCGTTTATAATGCTCCTTTTTCATGATTCGTTCGACTCGTACCAAATCTCCGGTTCCATGGCCCGAGAAGCATCCCCAGACCATAATGGAACCACCACCATGCTTAACTGTTGGCACCACACAATCTGGCATCATCTTTTCCTCGGCGGTACGTCGAACAAAAATTCGTCGTTTTGAACCAAATATTTCAAACTTGGATTCATCTGTCCAAAGAACTTCTTTAAAGTCTTCTTCAGTCCAGTCTCGATGGGTAAGGGCCCACTGCATCCGTTTCTTTTTGTTTTGTGGCCTTAGTAGTGGTTTTCGAACGGCGACGCGACCAAATAACTTAGCATCTCTCAATCGTCTTTTTACTGTAGTCATTGACACAGGTTCTGATCGGGATTTGTTCACTTCTGCGCGGATTTCTGGTGCGGTTAGGCGTCTATTCCGCTTGCTGGTAACGACGATGAAATTATCCTCGCTAGAAGTGGTAGCTCTCGGTCTCCCCGATCGCGAACGATCTTGATTACTGCCAGTCTCCTTGTATCGGGTTATTGCGTTATGAACACAAGTCTTCGACAACTTAAGTTGAGAGGCAATCGCACGTTCAGATTTGCCTTCGCCGTGTAAAACAACTATGGCAGAACGAGTTTCAGTGCTAATTTCGCGCACTTTTCCCATTTTAAGATGTCTTCACTGTAACAACGACGAGCTCAGACTAGTTAAGATAATGAAAAATTTACTCCATCAAAACTCAGGTAAAAAATATGTTTAAGGAAGCTAAAATAATCCGGAAGTACGGTTACCGCAAAACAAAACCAAAATAGTTAGAAATGAGCAGGCCATAAAAAATATAACAATGACTCCATCACCTGGTAAGCGCGCGGTACTCATTTATGTTTTGAAACAATAGACCTTTAAAGGATGATAACTTAAAAATATACAATAAAAATGACTCTCAGAAATTCTTTGATAACAATAGAATACGCAGGTGTTCAAATTAGCTCTTTATCATGTGTACTTTTGAAATATTTTGGTGGTTACAAAGATTTTTACAAGTGGTCTCAAACTTTTGGCCGGCAGTGTACATAATAAAATAATTATAGTGATGAATAATGTTGATGGAGCAGATTCTTAAATATGGGAAGTGATTTTGCACGTCTGATGTTTAGAGGGAGAGCATTCCACAGACGAATAGCTTGTACTGTGTAGGATTTCTCGTAGAATGAGGTAGAGTGGGAAGGGGTTTTTAAAGTAAGAGTCTCAGAGGAGCGCAACGAACGGAAATGTGAGTCAGACAGGAATTCGAAGCGCTCTTTGAGATAGTACGGACTAAGGGGATAGAAAAGTGTACTGTACAGAAGGGATAGAATGTGAGTATTCCTGCGAAGTCGGATGGGCAACCACTTGAGTTTTTTGCGAAATTCGGAAACATGATCATATTTGCGAAGACCACATATGAACCTGATAGAGAAGTTTTGAAGGCGCTCAAGTCTGTTTAATTGGTCTTTAGTGAGATCCGGAGACCGAACTTAGGGGGTTAACCACTGACATGTCATTTTGTAGCACTACCACTGACATACAAATTACATTTGTCTGTGTTTCTTAAGATCTCTAAGGCAGTAATCAAGTTATATTTTTATGTTTATTGTTTGTTATTTATTAAAACATTTCAACATGAATTAATTTCCACTCAACACAGATAAATAGATAAAAGATAAAAAATGCTTTACTGCACACTTTAAAACTAAACATATTAACAAGAAACACTTAAAAAGAAAGTGACAATTGGCAGCCTTACATAAAAAAGTACAATCAATGGATTGTTTAAAACAACTTACCCGCAAGCAGTTTCTTGGTAAATTTACCCTCAGCTGTTGTATTGTGAATTGTAATTTGTTAAAATATGTTCTGCAGAAATAAGTTCTTTAATGTTTACTTAGTTTTAAGTAGGTACCATTATGGCATGCCACTCATTCTCTAAACCACAGGTTTGGCTGGTAGAGAATGCTTTAGCATTAAGCCTGCCTTTTGTAATTGTGGAATAAAGTATTAAATAAATAATAATCATCATCACATGTGTAATAATACAGTAATACGGCTTACAGCGCATCAGTGACAGCGACATTTATATTGGAGGACATGACTGAGAAACAGTTCATGAGATCTGTCAATGGACAATCATCTGAACACAAGATTGACGGACAAGTAAGTAAACATTACAAAATTAACCCCCAGGCATATTTTTAGGCGTTACCTCGACCTCGACTCAACCTCTAAATGCGTTTCGGTATGCTTGATCGTAAAATTCTTAAATAAAATTCCTCCACTCGAACCAACCTTACATTTTTTTCTCATACGAGTGGAGAAATGAACTGTCATCTCAAGGTACCTCGCGACCTACCTTGAATGCTCCTTGAAAGCTCCTCGAAAGTGTTTGTTGTTGTTTAAAATGGATTTTGGAGATTCGCGCACTCGAGTATGTTTTGGAGGAACGCTCGAGGCACTCTCCGTCGAGTTTATGTGGAGGAGCAGTTGAGGAATTGTCTAAAGATAATGGGTGTAAGTCTATCTTCCTCCCTCCTTCAGTTGATAGCTCACTATTGAGTGTCTCGATGTCGTTTTTTTATTGTAAATTCTGCCCATGTCAAATCTTGCGAGCTGAATTAGAACCACTTCCATTAGCTGTTTTATTTTTATACAACTGAATGACGAGACAAGCCGAAGGCCCACCTGATGTTAAGCGGTAACCTCTACCTATTGCAACTGCATCGCCCTGAGACATGGAGTTGTAAGGTCTCATGTACCTGCCAATTTCACTGGCCCACTTACCCTTCAAATCAGAACACAGCAATCGAGACATTACTGCTTGGCGGCAGAAATAGGTATGGAGGTAGTACTTGCTTGGATGAACTCTTCATAAAAAAGTTCTACTACCTACTACAAAAAAGTTTTACTACCTACTAAATTTTATTTCATTTTTAATTTTAGCAAAAGATGCTAATATAATAAAACACGCCACACCATATTTCTGCACGCCCAGGATGACTGGCAAAGAATGCTTTAGCATTAAGTCCTCCTTACACAATTGTTATATGTTAAAGTACTAAATAAATAAATAATTAGTTAAAAGCTTTAATTGAGCTGAAATTTTGCAAACACTTAGTTCCAGTGACAATTTTAAATATTATTTTGAATGTAATTGTAGAAATTAACCTATGTTTAATAAAACGGTAACATGTATTGTTTACGTTGTAAATTAATGTATTTGGACAGTTGTCTGAAATAAATGAATTAATATTATATTTTCACATATTAAAAAAAATATCTTATGAGTAGAGATAAACTATTCTAAAACTGCACGCCCCTCCACAGCGTTTACTCGGACATACAAATAGGTGTTAAAATACACAATACAGATAAATTAGTATTTTTCATTGGTTGTTCACACTTGTCCAGTCACCGGCTAGACACAAACGGTATCACTAGGAAAAAAAGCTGGATCTGTCGGTCAACTAGTGCATTAGTGTTCCGAGCGCGCGACAGAGCGGACGTGTCGCCGAAACAAGAAGCACGCTCCCGCCTTACAATGCCTACAGCTTGACTGATCGCCCGATTGGTTGATTTGTCAGTGCGCAGATTATTCCATGTTTCCAGTAAAGTTGCAGCACGCACACAAGTATAGAGAGGCAATAAGTATTTCCTCTCACACATTGTAATTATTAAGTTTTGTGAAGGGGCATGCATTTTTAAAATGGTTTATCTCTACTAGTATATTATTCAGGTATAGTTCATTGTACCAAATAAATTATGGTGGAATATTTTAATTAAAATTCGAGTATGGATGGATAAAATATGGATATCAAATTAAAGGTTTTTTAAACCTGGTTATTAAAGATGTTTTTAAGCATATTTAAATGTATGTAAAATTTTAAAAACAAGACATCTGTTTCAGTCGGTGTCCGTAAGTATCTACTTGTCGGAACTAGAAAAGCTAGGCATCAATGTGAAAGCTAAGAACTTCCTGGTGTTCCAAGGGGCGGTGGAGAGCATTGCAATGAAGAACCCCAAAGAGAGAACAGCACTCTTTGAGGAAATTAGCGGGTGAGTCTCACTTAAGGATGAACGAGTCGCTCATCTTTCCATACAAACGTGGAAGGGTAACTACTCCACTGTTTGACGTTAACCATCCAACACTAAGGATTATAGCAATTTATCTCGTCATAAACTATGTTTGTATACACCCCAAACCGTAAAAAAAGTATTTATTTTAAAAATAGCTTAACTTTGGACGAAACTAAATAATATAAGAAGAAAGAAAACTCAATAATAAACGCCGTTCCGACATAGTTTAATTATTCAAAAGTTTAAATGTTATTTTGAAAAGATTACGCTCAAGTTTTTCTATAATAACCCTTGTGGTAAAAGTCTATTCAAATATTTTTGCGCGGTCGGTTTAGGAATGAATCTTGTGCATTTCATTTTACCGCGCGGGTAAACACACTATGTCAGGTGAGATAGCATACATTTAGGCCGCGCCCACTGACGACTTTGCCTCCGCGACTAGTTGGACCTTAACATTAGACCCCACTTAAGTGACCATTAAGCATTCAATAAATAATATTATTCTCTGGTTCATCAAGCTACCCCACCCATCTTACTGTTTGTATGTCAGTTTTTTTATTGCTACTGTTTTTTTTCTTTTTCAACAAAATAGAACGAGAATTTCGCGCCGAATACTGCTAAAAGAAAATAGTATTTACTTACACGTCTCATAGACATGGTGAAAAATTACAAAGTTAAAGAAAGTTATTATTTAGTACCGATATCTCCCACAGCTCTGGCGTGCTGAAGGAGCAGTATGAAGCTTGTCGCGCCGAGGTCAACCGTGCGGATGAGGAGGCACAGTTCTCATATCAGAAGAAGAAGGGAGTGGCGGCAGAAAGGAAGGAGGCCAAGTTTGAGAAGGAAGAAGCAGAGAAATATACCAGGCTGAAGGAGGAATTGGTAAGGCACATTATTAATGAAGCTTTTGAATTTTTATTCAGCTCCCCGCAGTTTCACCCGCGTAGTTCCCGTTCCCGTGTGAATTTTGAACAATCCCTTAGTGCACCTCTGGCATACTCAAGGTATATGCGTGTTAAATTTCAAGTCTCTAGGTCCAGTGGTTTAGGCTGTGCGTTGTCTGTCAGTCACTCAGTCAGTAACAGAAGAGTTTTATAATATATTGATTATTATATCCCGCGTATTTTGTTTGGTTATTAGGTACTCATTAATGTTTTAAAAGTTGCTAAAGTGTTCATGATGTTATATATGAAATTCATTTTCAACTGTGGCGATTAATGTAGCAAGAGTGGTGGATATTAAAGGAGCATGTGTCTCCACCCGTCGATGATATCGCGGCGATGCGACGAGTGCTTGAGTGCGCGCGAACGTCATTACATCGCGGCTTGCAAACCTGTCGCAAGATAGGTACGCAATCAGCCTGCCGGTCGCTGCTAGCGGCGGCACGCGCTCGCTCGGAACGTGGCGTTCTCGCAGCGAGCGAGAACGTAGCGATTCCGTTACACCAAGATTACGTTGAAGGAAGAGATTTACATTGAAAATAAACAAACAGTAATGTTACAATTAAAAAAGATCCTTTGTCTTTTATAAATAGTGATAAGAACACAATATAATGTAAAATCTTAAAACAAAATTACTCTGTCCACAGCAAGAGCAAAAAGTGGAGCTCCAACTATACCACCTGTACCACAATGAGAAGGACATCCAATCGTCTGAGGAGGAGCTCCAGCAAAAACAGTCGGAGCTGGCCAAGATCGAGAAGAAGAGAGTCAAAGCCGAGGAGGCGCTCAAAGAGAAGAAGAAGGAATCCGGAGTGGTGCAGCGGGAGCTGGCCAAGATTGAGCAGGACATCAGAGAAGTGGTGAGTAGTAAGATGTTCAAGCTGTTTAGTGTGACAAGATTGCTACTGCACCATAGCTGGTGCAATCTAGTTTGTTGTCCTTAAGAATGTGGCACTAAACATATTTTGTTAAATCATAAAAGCTTTGTTTATTCTTAATGAAAACAGATAAGCTGATACAGCATGGTGATGCAGTATAAATCAGCCCTAGTTTAGTGTAAAAAGACCTTCATATTAAGGTGTACTCCAACTGCTTGTCCAAAAAGTAAGGCCTCTATTATAGATGATTTATACAGCGTCAGCAACTGGTACTCACGCTGTACGGGACGCTGCAGTGCCTGGGACATTGTTAGATAGATAAGGCTTGCCCAGCACCTATACCATCCTCTCAGCTTAGTCAGCTATTAGTCAGAGAAAAGAACAGGTCAATTCTAAAGCTAGCCGCGGGTTTTCTCACGATGTTTCCTTCACCATTAAATTCAATTGCTTGTCAATCTCATTAATTATTACCCAGAATCCAATCTTAACACATTCCACTGTCTTCTACAGGAAGCTGAGGTGTCCAAAAAGCGCCCCACCTTCATAAAAGCGAAGGAGCGCGTCACGCACATGCAGAAGAAGCTCGAAAGCGCTCTGAAGACCCTGGAACAGGCCCAGAAGGCCAACGAGGCTCACCAGGCCGACATCAGGAAGCTGGAGGAGGAACTCAGGCAGGTGGAGGAGCAGAAGGCCACCTGGGAGCAGTCGGTGCTCGGCACCACGACTAAGAGACCGGATGTGCATTTGGAAGAGGCACAGGTGAGCTTTGCTGGTTTCATCTCTAGGGATCATGCACATTACCTGCCCCGTATTTCACATTACGTGTCGTGTCATACTCTTCCACTTTCCCAATTTTCAAGCGTGTGGAAGTGATTTTACTGAGCAAGAATAATGCCCTATGTTGGATGTCAACTTGACACTTACCTTTTCCTTCCCACTTAGATACTGTTACACAATTTTAATTTAAAAAAATCTTAAATCTGATACTATTCCTTTTTTTGTTACTTGTTACTTTGACTTTTCTAAAGATTACGAACTTGACTATGGCAGAATTGTGTAAAACCAAACACTTAAGCCATTTAAGAAGAAGAAGACACCATACATCCATATTTTTGCCTACCTAGCTCAAACATCTGTGCACAATCATATCTATAATCAGCATTGGACACGACAAAAAAAGTAGCCTAGAATGGCACTGTGTGTAAATGCCTCTTTTTTTATAACCAAGCTGACATCATGCGCTACACCAAAACACCCACTCCTCAGATCCACGAGTACGAGGAGCTGAAGATGGAAGCGTCGCGGCAGGCGGCGCGCTACCTGCAGGAGCTGGACTCCGTCAACCGCGAGCAGAAGTCCGACCAGGACCGGCTCGACAACGAGCTACGTAGGAAGGGGGAGTTTGAGAACAAGCATCGCCAGAAGGTGGGCTATATCCACTCCTCAGATCCACCCTCCAAGGACTGGACTCTGTGGAAGCAGCTGTGACAACTAGTCTTCTGCTCCCTGGTCTTCTCATCATCATCCGCAGCCAGCTTTCACCCACTGCTGGGTATGGGCCTCCGTATGTTTCAAAGTCAAAGTATATTTATTGCGTAATTACATGTATAAAGATGTCACATTTATAATTGGTTCAATGTAATTTACCCATAATGGATGTGCAATATTCTGCCAATTAAAATTTTTCTTAAATTTGTAAAATAATGGCTATTATATGTTTAAAAATTTAAACAATACAACTAATAAAAATAAAATTAAAACTAATAATTTTAACAAAAAACTAAAAATAACAATAGAAATAATAAAAATAGTTTGTGCCGCATTTCACGGTCCTGTGCCAATCTTATCCAGGTCAGCCGTGCAACGGTTTTGATGTCGTCTGCCCATCTCGCTAGTCCTCTACCATGTATAAACTTTGGTATATTAATCAGACGTTCTTACACAGGGCCACGAGAGAAACGAGGCCATGAAGCGAGTCGACAAGCTGAATGAGCACATCAAGAGCTCCGAGCAAGCGCTCGAAGAGCAAAGGCGACTGCGTGCTGAATTACAGGTAACAAAGAAAGGAAGAAATTAATTACGTAGACATTAAATCAAAGTAATCAATTGCCGTAGGGTACCGACAAGAGAATGTTTCCCCTCCTCTCAAGCCCGTGGATGCAGAAGGAGCCTGCTAAGGGATACCTCCGAAAATGGGCAGCAGCGTCTTTCCGTGTATCAACATCCCGTATTGCGCTCGCCAACCCGCCTCCCAAGCGTGATGAGTATGGCAACTACCCCTTATATGGAGATCCATGAGGGAGGCCTGTGTTTAGTAGTGGACGTTTTACGGCTGAAATGACTATGAATGATGATGAAATCAAAGCATCTCTTTTATCTCACACTATTTAGCGTGACATAAAGTTTTTTGGTAGTAATTCTATTGAAAAGAAATAAAGATTTTCGTCCTTCGAAAGGGGCTTTACTTCTTGCGGTTATGTCTTGACGGCGTTAAGCGCTGCCTGTGTCCTATTCTTAGAGATAAGTCTGGCTCTACATGAGATCTTTTTGTAGACCTTTTTAAGAGAAACAATTCTTCAATACATCACTTGCACATAACTTTAATGGTTTACGCAGCAGACGACTAAACGACATCAAATCGGCATGAAATTTTCTGATAACATCAACAATCTTCATCATAGTTCAGCGAATTTACATCAAACCTCAAAGATTTTTACGGCTAAACCTGCCTCTTGAAACACTCTATCCATAGACGTACGTAACGTACGTGATGGGGTCTTTTGGCGTGACTATATGTATCGTTAGCAACGTACGTGATGGTGTCGCTAGGCGGACGTGGGCTCGTGCCGCGGGCGCGCGGCGGAGCTGCAGGACGTGGCTATATGTATCGTTAGTAACGTACGTGATGGTGTCGCTAGGCGGACGTGGGCTCGTGCCGCGGGCGCGCGGCGGAGCTGCAGGCGGCGCTGCAGGACGTGGCTATATGTATCGTTAGTAACGTACGTGATGGTGTCGCTAGGCGGACGTGGGCTCGTGCCGCGGGCGCGCGGCGGAGCTGCAGGCGGCGCTGCAGGACGTGGCTATATGTATCGTTAGTAACGTACGTGATGGTGTCGCTAGGCGGACGTGGGCTCGTGCCGCGGGCGCGCGGCGGAGCTGCAGGCGGCGCTGCAGGACGTGGCTATATGTATCGTTAGTAACGTACGTGATGGTGTCGCTAGGCGGACGTGGGCTCGTGCCGCGGGCGCGCGGCGGAGCTGCAGGCGGCGCTGCAGGACGTGGCTATATGTATCGTTAGTAACGTACGTGATGGTGTCGCTAGGCGGACGTGGGCTCGTGCCGCGGGCGCGCGGCGGAGCTGCAGGCGGCGCTGCAGGACGTGGCTATATGTATCGTTAGTAACGTACGTGATGGTGTCGCTAGGCGGACGTGGGCTCGTGCCGCGGGCGCGCGGCGGAGCTGCAGGCGGCGCTGCAGGACGTGGCTATATGTATCGTTAGTAACGTACGTGATGGTGTCGCTAGGCGGACGTGGGCTCGTGCCGCGGGCGCGCGGCGGAGCTGCAGGCGGCGCTGCAGGACGTGGCTATATGTATCGTTAGTAACGTACGTGATGGTGTCGCTAGGCGGACGTGGGCTCGTGCCGCGGGCGCGCGGCGGAGCTGCAGGCGGCGCTGCAGGACGTGGCTATATGTATCGTTAGTAACGTACGTGATGGTGTCGCTAGGCGGACGTGGGCTCGTGCCGCGGGCGCGCGGCGGAGCTGCAGGCGGCGCTGCAGGACGTGGCTATATGTATCGTTAGTAACGTACGTGATGGTGTCGCTAGGCGGACGTGGGCTCGTGCCGCGGGCGCGCGGCGGAGCTGCAGGACGTGGCTATATGTATCGTTAGTAACGTACGTGATGGTGTCGCTAGGCGGACGTGGGCTCGTGCCGCGGGCGCGCGGCGGAGCTGCAGGCGGCGCTGCAGGACGTGGCTATATGTATCGTTAGTAACGTACGTGATGGTGTCGCTAGGCGGACGTGGGCTCGTGCCGCGGGCGCGCGGCGGAGCTGCAGGCGGCGCTGCAGGACGTGGCTATATGTATCGTTAGTAACGTACGTGATGGTGTCGCTAGGCGGACGTGGGCTCGTGCCGCGGGCGCGCGGCGGAGCTGCAGGCGGCGCTGCAGGACGTGGCTATATGTATCGTTAGTAACGTACGTGATGGTGTCGCTAGGCGGACGTGGGCTCGTGCCGCGGGCGCGCGGCGGAGCTGCAGGCGGCGCTGCAGGACGTGGCTATATGTATCGTTAGTAACGTACGTGATGGTGTCGCTAGGCGGACGTGGGCTCGTGCCGCGGGCGCGCGGCGGAGCTGCAGGCGGCGCTGCAGGACGTGGCTATATGTATCGTTAGTAACGTACGTGATGGTGTCGCTAGGCGGACGTGGGCTCGTGCCGCGGGCGCGCGGCGGAGCTGCAGGCGGCGCTGCAGGACGTGGCTATATGTATCGTTAGTAACGTACGTGATGGTGTCGCTAGGCGGACGTGGGCTCGTGCCGCGGGCGCGCGGCGGAGCTGCAGGCGGCGCTGCAGGACGTGGCTATATGTATCGTTAGTAACGTACGTGATGGTGTCGCTAGGCGGACGTGGGCTCGTGCCGCGGGCGCGCGGCGGAGCTGCAGGCGGCGCTGCAGGACGTGGCTATATGTATCGTTAGTAACGTACGTGATGGTGTCGCTAGGCGGACGTGGGCTCGTGCCGCGGGCGCGCGGCGGAGCTGCAGGCGGCGCTGCAGGACGTGGCTATATGTATCGTTAGTAACGTACGTGATGGTGTCGCTAGGCGGACGTGGGCTCGTGCCGCGGGCGCGCGGCGGAGCTGCAGGCGGCGCTGCAGGACGTGGCTATATGTATCGTTAGTAACGTACGTGATGGTGTCGCTAGGCGGACGTGGGCTCGTGCCGCGGGCGCGCGGCGGAGCTGCAGGCGGCGCTGCAGGACGTGGCTATATGTATCGTTAGTAACGTACGTGATGGTGTCGCTAGGCGGACGTGGGCTCGTGTCGCGGGCGCGCGGCGGAGCTGCAGGCGGCGCTGGAGGACGTGGCGGGGCAGCTGGGCGACGCGCGCGTCGACAAGCACGAGGAGGCGCGCCGCAAGAAGAAGCAGGAGATCGTCGAGAGCTTCAAGCGGGACATACCGGGCGTGGTAACCACTCAATCTACTTCTACACTCATAATAATGCCCTGGGGCAGTAGTAGTCTTGCCCGGAAGATGGGTGGCAGCGTATTTCTGTGTATCAACATCCTGTACTGCGCTCGCCAACCCGCCTGCCAAGCGTGGTGAGTATGGCGACAACCCCTCATGATCAGTAATTAGTGATCAATGAGAGAAACCTTTGTCCAGCAGTGGATGCCCTACGGCTGGAAGAAGAATAAATAGGAATGATTTGATTGTTTGTTTATATGTTTGTATGCATTGAATAGGCTCCGAAACTACTAGACCGATTTGAAGTCTTTCACCATAAAGATTTTACATTATTCTTGATGGACATAGGCTATATATTGTTGCGCCGAGCGCAAACGTAAACCAGTAAGTTCGCGAAAGATCCAGAAAGGACCGGTGTTTAATTGTGCGGCCGATAGAGTCCAAAGTCTCTTTATCGTTCTCAACACAAACAAGTGAAGTTTCTAGACAAACCGGTTTTGACACAATAGTGCGAGTTGTAAATAGAGTCATAAAAAGTTGTTTACTTGTTTTTGTTGTCCTGTCTCTATTGTGTATCGATCTAGAAACATCGGCTTCGAGAATCGTCTTTATGTGGGATATAAATACGCGGATGTGTTTACCGAGCGGACAGTCTTTATTTGGCTACGAAAGCGAACAGTGCGATATATCGGAGCGACAGTAAAGTGAATACAGTGTCCAGTGTACAAGTGCTATGCTTTTTTTTTTGTTAATTTGTTTAGTTTAAGGTGTGCAATAAAGCATTTTCTATCTATCTATAGTGAATAGTGAACAAGTGTTTTAGTGGTGTTCAGTGTTGTACAGTGAAGAAGTGTTCCTGTGTGAATCTACTGTGAGATTCTTATTGGTGTGATCCGCGATTAAAGTGTTTATTTTGGTAAAATTGGATTACATTATTTAGTCCCGAACCCCCAGCTCGTAACAATATTATCCCCGGGTGAAACTGCGGAGCGCTGCTAGTACTCAATATATTTATTTATAACTAGCTACACTCGTCGGTTGACCGTTCCCGTGGGAATACAGGAATAAAATATAAGCCTATGTTACTCAGAGATAATGCAGCAATCTAATGGTGAAATAATTTTTCAAATCGGTCCAGTAGCTTCGGAGCCTATTCAATGCATACAAACAATCAAATCTTTCCTCCTTATTATTAGTGTGGATAATAATGCTAGACAATTCACACAACATCTCTCTAGCCCCAAGCTCAGCAGAGCTTGTGTTAGGTTACCGCATGACTGGATGTACTCAATACATTATACTACATCAATGAATACCGACATTTGTTCCGAGGCGGGAATCGAGCCAGCAACCTCTTGCAGCGGTGGATCTTCGCCCGCTGCGCCGCAGAGGTTGTCAAACTATCTGTGGCTCAACCAGCAAACCTTGCCTTGTAATTGTTGAGGTTATGTGCCTCCGAAGCGGCAATAATCGTTGTTGTCTCCGTGCAGTACGACCGCATGATCAACATGTGCCAGCCGACGCACAAGCGCTACAACGTGGCCATCACCAAGGTGCTCGGCAAGTACATGGAGGCCATCGTCGTCGACACGGAGAAGACCGCCCGCCGCTGCATCCAGGTAACACTTGCTTATTGTATAACCTGCTGTCGCTTCCCTACCAATTCCTATCCATGTGTAGGTGGTGTAGGTAGATTAATTTTATGTAAGACTTAACACTTACATACGTTTTATACGGGTGGGCCAAGAACGTGGTCTGCCAGTTTTGAGATCTAATTGTCGTTAAGGGAGGTTGTCTTTTCGAATTGGCCGATTCATTTAAATAGTTTTGAGATCTAATTGTCGTTAAGGGACGTTGTCTTTTCGAATTGGCCGTTTCATTTAAATAATGCGTAGGGGACGGATCACATTTTTGCTGTGCTTAGTACATGTACGTAGATGGTGTTTCCGAATTAAAGTTGGCATAGTATTCCTCATTGTAAAGAATTTTAGAGGGATTGTCCTACGGTTGCTGTTCGATATTGCAAAGTGACAGGCGAAAGCGAAGGTGACACTCATATAACAATTGCTTACTCCTAAAAACATGTGTGAATCGAGAAAAGGAACGGACCCAACATTAATCCCTGGGGTATTCCATATAAATCGGAGCCTTAAAAAGGTAGCAGACACTATGAAAAATTATAGAAATTCAGAAATCAATTCATTTATTTCCTTAGTTTGCACTAACAAAACATAGACACGCCCACTTACAATAAAAAACATATTTATGTTAACAGGAAATAAAGCACATTAATGAATCTGTTCGCTTCCCTAACTAAATAACAGGAATGGGGCGTTTTCATTAAAAGAGAAACGTCCAATGTATCCTTCAGCTTATTATGGCTATATTGTTCTTTTTATGTTAATAAATAGGTACAATTGATAGGACTTTTGTAACCTCCTTACTCCGCGCGCTATCTTCATCGATTAGGTTCACTTATATATACTTTTTTGAGAACGGCTCATTGCCAAGCCTTTTACCAAATTGGTCCTCGGTTTACAATTTGTTATGTCACTTCAAAGGTGCTGAAAGAGAGAATGCTGGAGCCTGAGACGTTCCTCCCGCTCGACTACATCCAAGCCAAGCCGCTGCGCGAGCGCCTCCGCGACATCCGCGATCCCAAGAACGTGAAGCTGCTCTTCGACGTGCTGAGGTATTTACATTGCAGAAGACTGTTGCTTTTCATCTCTTGCCCGTAGATGCAGTAAGATAAGATGGGCAGCAGCCTCTCCGTGTATCAATGTCCCGTATTGCACTCAGGCCAACACACCTGCGAAGCTTGGCGAGTATGGCGACAACCCACTCATGATGTTGGAGATCCATGAGCCCTTGTCCAGCAGTGGACGTGTCTGCAGCCAAGCCGCTGCGCGAGCGCCTCCCGAGGGATCCGCACCCAAAGAACGTGAAGTTTACACTTCGACGTGCTGATGTATTAACATAATTACTTCAGCTTGCTGTTATTGTTGCGAACGTAGCGGGAAGAAATTCCAACTAAAAACTCAATACCCATAAACCAACTCAAGTTTTAATTTAACAATCTGTATAAGCATATACACGATGCATGTCACAGATTTATAATAGGCTAGATTACTATATTTTCATTCTTAGTCCGTCATGTAAATTAAAAAAAACTAGGAAGCGTATTTTTTCTATTTTAACGTAATGCAAAATAACCGCGATACATTATATCGAAATGTCGCGTGACGTCACGCTGGTACGCGCCGACGTGCCTCGGTACAGTATTATGACGTCACGAGCCCCACTCCTAAGCATGAACTCGCTTTACCTAAGTATAGTTTCATGATTTTGAAAAAGCAAAAAATACTTACGTGTCTTTTATTTATCTAAGTGACGGACTAAATAGACTTTTGATTTACATATCCTGTCATCATGCCTATTTGGATACTGCAATGTTGTGTGATGTAGGTTCGAGCCCGCCGCCATCCACCGCGCCGTTCTCTTCGTCACCAACAACGCCCTGGTCTGCGAGACTCCCGAGGACGCCTCCAGGGTCGCCTACGATCTCGACAGGAACAAGAATGCTAGATATGATGTGAGCTATACGATTTTAACGTGCACGTACGGAATTAAAAGATACGGACCTCATATAGCACCCTGAGGCACCCCGTTACATTACCATGTTTCAACCTATAGTTGTATAAATGCCATCTATAACATCAACAAGAGCGAAGAAACCATGTTGGCGCAAGCTGCCGCCTAAGCCGCCTTTGATACATGAAATTATTAGTTATTCATTGAATACAATAAGGGCCCGACGAGGAATGAATTTTCCATACAACCATGGTATGCTATTATTAGTGTTTAACTAGGTTCCTGGCACAAGCTTTTCAAAAAACTTGTCTGAAAATTAAAGCAAATCGCATTGGTACTTCACATAATACTGTTTTCTATGTAGAATTTGGTGGATATCTAATACCTACAAATAATAGCAACTGTAGTGAAAATACGCTCAAATTAATATTTAATAATTTTGATACTACGTTTGTATGGGAAATTCATTCGTCGCTGAGCTCTTAACCTAAAAGTTACCTCGAGTTAATGAATTTATGAAATTATTAATTAATTAGTATTATTATTCGACATCATTTATTTGTAAACTCATAAAAATACATTTTAACATTTGTAAACTCATAAAGAAATATAACAACAAATAATTACTAATAACAGTAAAAAATATATCAAAACGGTGAATCACCGGCCGCGAAGCAAGGCTCAAGCGGTCGGTGACTAGGGCTGCAGGGAGAGGAATCTCCTCACTATACGTGCCGAGTCCAGGAGGACTGCCTTTTGGATCTGGCTCTTGATCCAACTGCCTAGCGAAAGTCTCTCGAGATGTTGATCGAGACTCTTCGCTATTAGTCCGTTAACGGAAACGACTAACGGAACAATAGTCGCTAAGTCAACATCTCACATGGTGGCAATCTCGTGGGCTAAATCAAGATATTTGCTGAGCTTATCTTTCTCGGCTTTGACGAGATTGGCATCATGTGGATATTATTATTTAGCCTCCACTGTCCCACTGCAGGGCAAAGGCCTCCCTTCCCTTCTTCCACTCTTCGCGACTTAACGCTGTGACAGGCTCAAATGAGTGTTCAGCTCGTGCCGCCATCTTCTTCTGGGTGGTCCGCGCGGCCGACATGCGTTTGGGGTCCACTCTGTGGTTATTTTCGCCCAAAAATCGTCGGTCGTGCGGCATACGTGTCCGGCCCAGTTCCACTTTAGGCTTGCTGCTTTCTCACCAACATCAGCGATCTGGGTCTTGGAGCGCAGTATGCTGTTCCGCACGCGGTCTGACAGCTTACTATCTAGGATACTGCGCTCCATAGCTCGCTGGCATACCCCGAGGGCAGACTTTTGATGATTTGTCAAAGACCAAGTCTGAGAGCCATATGTCAGGATGGGGAGAACACGTAATTAAATAAGATATAGAGAATTTCTTAAGCACTAAGATTAAAACCTAAATGCTTTAATTAATAATAATTTCCGATTTCTTCTGAACATAGAGAGGCGAAACACGTGTCGTTGTGTGTACTTTTTGAGTGTTTTCTTCAAGCGCTCATTAGAATTTCTTGTTTTCATAGGCCTTAGCGCTCGACGGCACTTTCTACCAGAAGTCGGGCATCATCTCCGGCGGTTCCCTGGACCTGGCGCGGAAAGCCAAGCGGTGGGATGAGAAGCACCTGTCACAGCTCAAATCTAAGAAGGTAAGCATTCTTCCGATTCAACAACTAAAAAAGTTTAATTAATAAGCTTTTTATTTATTTTGTTAGTATTACTGTCGCGGGGTGCGGGCCGTAGTATATTGCTCCGCATGTCTTGCCCGTGTAGAATCTGCCAAAGGATACCTCCATAAGATGGACAGCGGCGTCTTTTCGTGTATCAATATCCGGTACTGCGCTCGCCAAGCCGCCTTCCAAGCATGGCGAGTATGGCAACAACCCCTCATGATCTAGGAGATGTATGAGGGATGCCTATATCCAGCAGTGGAAGTGAACAGCAGTCCTTCGGCTGAGATGATGGACAGAACACAGATCCGTGTAATGGAACAACTGCTAACCAAAGATTTAAATCGTTTTGTAATACCCTGACACCGAAAACTGTCTATAAACGTGCGTTAACAGTAATGCCGACGCACGCACACTGGTTTTGCCAACAAACCGAACCGTTATTGTTACCATTTATTGTGCAATTATATTGCACGAACTTTCGTGAAAAAAATAACACACCACGTCCGGCTAACACTGTGTTTAGCGGTACAATGCCGGTAATTCTGTTGTTGCACTAACTAGCTAAAGCTAATTCAATTGACATAAAACGGACATAATCATTGCTATTTGGGTAGTGGCGTTCTAAAAGTACCACGGGACAATTATACCCAATTTTGCGCTGACAGCTCTAAATTTAGTCATATCTCTGATTATAATTAGTTTTAGGAAGTGTGAAACAGAATCGACCTTACTGATTTCAAATGAGCGTGCTTCTCTCACTTCGCGTCTAAACAAAACGGCGCGGTCTCATTACGGTACGGGTACAACGTGAATCGTGATCCAAGCGATAAATCAAATAAAAGAACCGATAAATTTCACAAAAACTGCCAATATTTCTATTGAAACGAACTTTCCGCATTCTCCTGATCTCACGAAAGGGAAATGTCTATTGCAAACCGATCGTGATTCATCAAATCAAATCAAATAATTTATATATTAAAACCTTTACAACATATTACATATATCCCGCTTCTATCAAGACCATACCTCCCATGCTAGTTAAAAAACTATGTTACGGCAAGGTTAGGTCTCTCAAACCGCACGTACATATAAAAATACCTTATAAAGGTCCTAAAACATATACCTTACAGACTTACATACATACACTTTATAATAAACATACATTTTTTATACTACATACTAATTTTAGGGACTTTTCTCGTATTCGCATCCCTATAGCGACGGTATACAACTCCTACAGGCCAGAAATCGGGAGTGAGTGTGTGAGTGCGAGATTGTTATGGATTTCCGAGAATCGCCCCCCTGACAACACACGTGTTGAAATCGACAGGAGAAGCTGACGGAGGAGCTGCGCGAGTCCATGAAGAAGTCCCGCAAGGAGTCCGAGCTGACGACGGTGGACTCGCAGATCCGCGGGCTCGAGTCGCGCCTCAAGTACGCCGTCACCGACCGAGACACCACGGTGAGTACGTCCATCCATCTATACTCATGTTATGAAGAAGTCCCGCAAGGAGTCCGAGCTGACGACGGTGGACTCGCAGATCCGCGGGCTCGAGTCGCGCCTCAAGTACGCCGTCACCGACCGAGACACCACGGTGAGTACGTCCATCCATCTATACTCATGTTATGAAGAAGTCCCGCAAGGAGTCCGAGCTGACGACGGTGGACTCGCAGATCCGCGGGCTCGAGTCGCGCCTCAAGTACGCCGTCACCGACCGAGACACCACGGTGAGTACGTCCATCCATCTATACTCATGTTATGAAGAAGTCCCGCAAGGAGTCCGAGCTGACGACGGTGGACTCGCAGATCCGCGGGCTCGAGTCGCGCCTCAAGTACGCCGTCACCGACCGAGACACCACGGTGAGTACGTCCATCCATCTATACTCATGTTATGAAGAAGTCCCGCAAGGAGTCCGAGCTGACGACGGTGGACTCGCAGATCCGCGGGCTCGAGTCGCGCCTCAAGTACGCCGTCACCGACCGAGACACCACGGTGAGTACGTCCATCCATCTATACTCATGTTATGAAGAAGTCCCGCAAGGAGTCCGAGCTGACGACGGTGGACTCGCAGATCCGCGGGCTCGAGTCGCGCCTCAAGTACGCCGTCACCGACCGAGACACCACGGTGAGTACGTCCATCCATCTATACTCATGTTATGAAGAAGTCCCGCAAGGAGTCCGAGCTGACGACGGTGGACTCGCAGATCCGCGGGCTCGAGTCGCGCCTCAAGTACGCCGTCACCGACCGAGACACCACGGTGAGTACGTCCATCCATCTATACTCATGTTATGAAGAAGTCCCGCAAGGAGTCCGAGCTGACGACGGTGGACTCGCAGATCCGCGGGCTCGAGTCGCGCCTCAAGTACGCCGTCACCGACCGAGACACCACGGTGAGTACGTCCATCCATCTATACTCATGTTATGAAGAAGTCCCGCAAGGAGTCCGAGCTGACGACGGTGGACTCGCAGATCCGCGGGCTCGAGTCGCGCCTCAAGTACGCCGTCACCGACCGAGACACCACGGTGAGTACGTCCATCCATCTATACTCATGTTATGAAGAAGTCCCGCAAGGAGTCCGAGCTGACGACGGTGGACTCGCAGATCCGCGGGCTCGAGTCGCGCCTCAAGTACGCCGTCACCGACCGAGACACCACGGTGAGTACGTCCATCCATCTATACTCATGTTATGAAGAAGTCCCGCAAGGAGTCCGAGCTGACGACGGTGGACTCGCAGATCCGCGGGCTCGAGTCGCGCCTCAAGTACGCCGTCACCGACCGAGACACCACGGTGAGTACGTCCATCCATCTATACTCATGTTATGAAGAAGTCCCGCAAGGAGTCCGAGCTGACGACGGTGGACTCGCAGATCCGCGGGCTCGAGTCGCGCCTCAAGTACGCCGTCACCGACCGAGACACCACGGTGAGTACGTCCATCCATCTATACTCATGTTATGAAGAAGTCCCGCAAGGAGTCCGAGCTGACGACGGTGGACTCGCAGATCCGCGGGCTCGAGTCGCGCCTCAAGTACGCCGTCACCGACCGAGACACCACGGTGAGTACGTCCATCCATCTATACTCATGTTATGAAGAAGTCCCGCAAGGAGTCCGAGCTGACGACGGTGGACTCGCAGATCCGCGGGCTCGAGTCGCGCCTCAAGTACGCCGTCACCGACCGAGACACCACGGTGAGTACGTCCATCCATCTATACTCATGTTATGAAGAAGTCCCGCAAGGAGTCCGAGCTGACGACGGTGGACTCGCAGATCCGCGGGCTCGAGTCGCGCCTCAAGTACGCCGTCACCGACCGAGACACCACGGTGAGTACGTCCATCCATCTATACTCATGTTATGAAGAAGTCCCGCAAGGAGTCCGAGCTGACGACGGTGGACTCGCAGATCCGCGGGCTCGAGTCGCGCCTCAAGTACGCCGTCACCGACCGAGACACCACGGTGAGTACGTCCATCCATCTATACTCATGTTGTGAAGATGTCATGTTTGTGAGGTTCTAGGTAATCTGCAACGGGCGAAGGTCCGCCTGCGACGCAACAGGTTGCGGGTTCGATTCCAGCCTCGGGAAATGTAATGTCTGCAAATATTTGTTCAGGGTGTTCAGTTTCTATGTATTATAAAGTATTAAGTATATCAGTCATCTAGTACCCATAACACAAGCTCCGCTTATATTGGGGCTAGATGATGCTGTGTGAACTGTCTTGTATTATTTATTTATTTAATTACATAAATAAATCTGTACTAATAGTATAAAGAGGTCAAATGTGTGGTGCTTATGAGGTTGTAGGGGGTAATCTGCTGAACCGATTTTTAAAATTATATTACTAATAGAAAGCCACATTATTTGTGAGTGTGATAAGCTATACAGGGTGTATTATAACATGTGTACTAACCCAAACATGGGTTATAGCCCATGAAAACACGAAAATTCGGTAATTCCTATTTTTTTTTTAATAAAAAAAAACCTATTTGTGGTCATATGTATTTTTATTTGTACCTGTGCGGCAACTCTTGGCGGAGGTCAAGAGGTCGTAGAATCAGAAGGAATCTTATGTAATGAACAAAATGGGTTCCGAAACAATAAAAGCACTTCATTAGCTACTTTCGATCTCGTTAAAAATATAACTGATGCAATCGATAGGAAAAATCCTGTTTCTGTCTTATTTATGGACATGAGTAAGGCATTTGACTGTGTTTTTCACAAACTACTTTTACACAAACTATACATGTACGGAATAAGGGGTCCTGCTTATGATTGGCTTCGGTCTTACCTCACTGAAAGAAAACAATGTGTAGAAATTTCAAAATACAATAAAAACTCAAAATCAGTAATATCATATCAATCTAGTTTTTTAAATAACAATTATGGCGTCCCAGGGCAGTATCTTGGTCCGTTGCTGTTTCTCTTATATATAAATGACCTGCCAAAAGTTATAAACCATACATGTATATTATTTGCAGACGATACAACAATTGTAGTGGAAGGAGTTGATAGGCTTAGTTATGAACAAAAAGTAAATGATGCATTGAAATCAGCTATTGTTTGGCTAAAGCAGAATCACTTAAAAATTAATATAGAAAAGACTAAACTCATACAATTTCATACACCTAAAAGTAAACACCTTAATCTTAAAGTATCTCATGAAGGGCACACTATTGATGACATTCCCTGTATTAAATTCTTGGGGATTTTTATAGATAGAATGTGTACTTGGAAGCAACATATAGATCATGTCTGCTCAAAATTAAATAGCTTTGTATATCCCCTACGGCGAATCACACAGACTGTTTCCCAAAAAGCTGCTATAACAGCATATTATGGCTATATAAACTCACTGTTGCGGTACGGAATTCTGATCTGGGGCAGATGCGTCAACGTAGAACAGGCATTTATTATGCAAAAGAGATGTATAAGAGCCATTTTCGGGCTGAAAATTACAGACTCATGCCGACCCTATTTTAAACAATTTAAGATTTTAACTTTAACTAGCTTATATAAATTAGACATTAGTGTATTCGTATTTAATAATAGACAAAAGTTTCAACTAGCTCATTCAGCTAGAAGCTGCAGTGTTCGATCAAAATATAAAAATAAATTATTTAGACCTCCTACTAGACTGACATTATCCTCAAACAACAGTTTTATAATGGCAATTAAAGTTTATAATAAAATACCAGATAATATGAAAGAAATGACATTTCCTAAATTTAAATACCATTTGACGAAATGGCTTGTTGATAAATGTTTCTACAGCATACATGAATTTTTGGACTATAAAATATAATTAATTTAATAATATTATTATAATTTATTACTTGATTATTGAATTGTTTTTATTGAATTAATTATTGAATGAATATATTGTATTTTTATCATTGTTCATTTTACTATTTCGAGTGATTAAATTAAATTTATCTAATTAAAAAGTGAATATAATAATAAGTAAATTATTGGATTATTTGTGCATATTCATACGCCTGTAAAGGCAAGTTTCGGCAGAATGTTTATAACTTTAAGATCTTATTGTATACACCTGAAATCTTTGAATAAATGATTATGAATTATGAATGACCCTGTCAAGAATCAGCTGGCTTTTAGGTTGTCATTATCGTAAATCATGAAATTACGGGCACATGAGACCTTACAACTCTGCCTCAGGGTGACGGGCGCAATGCAGCGTTGGTCACGTGCTTAGGGAACGTGATCATCGCGGCATTGCAATTGTAATAGGTAGAGGTTACCTCTTAACATCAGGTGGGATTTTGGCTTGTCTCGTCATTTAGTAGTACTTATAAAAAAAAAAATCAGCTGTTGAAGTTAAAACTTTCGTGGTCTTTTCTTGAATGAAAATCACTAAATCCTGAAAAGTCGTATAACAAAAGTTGTTTCTTGGGATGGTCAGAATCACCCCCTTTCGGCTTAGTGCACTTAAAATATTTGAAAAAAAAAAATACGAATTCCCGATATTTTCCCTTCTAAAACTACTTTTTTTCATGGGCCGAAACCCCCCTTTCGCGTTACTCCCTGTATAGTGCGTCATTTCCTATAAAAAAAAATCGACACGTATTTATTTGCTTACCAGTTTTATTTTTGTTGATCCTAATCCAATTTTAATTTCAGCTCAAACAAATCAAGGCGCTCGACGCCGAATTGGCTGAGTTGGAGAGAAAAATTGACATGTTTGGTGTAAGTATGAATGTGTGGTTAATTTCGACACATAGGTACAGTGGTAGCGTGGCCGAGCGGTCTAAGGCGCTGGTTTAAGGCACCAGTCTCCTCGGAGGCGTGGGTTCGAATCCCACCGCTGCCAAAATACTTTTTGCTCAATAAATTGCATTGCGTTTCTTTGTTTATCGGTAATAAGATCTTTTGACCTTACTTATCTTTGACTACGATGTGCCAACTTAAGTGATAACTTAATATACATATGCAGAATGTTACCGCATTTGTGTAACTTGAAATTAGCTGTTGATAGCGATCATTACCTTGTATAAAAATACACTTTTCGTAATACGAAATATAAAGGCTCATTGTAATGTCGAACGGGTTTGCTACTCACGTTAAAAAATGTAGTAGTATTTTTAACGCGTGAGAGAGAAGTTCCCGCGTAACACTCCGTTCCCTGATGAAAGTTCCCCTGGGAGGAACTGAACACGTTGGAACCCTTTTTTAACGTATAATTTACGTCAGTAGAAAACCCGTTTTAACATTACAGTGAATAGTGAAACTCAGGAGTGTTCTGAAAGACAAATATAAATACAGTATTTATATATTTTTCTTTAAAAACACTTGTTTTAAAATGTGCAAATCAAATGAAGTCACACCACAGACCCTTTCTACAGTTATGGAACCGTACAAAACAATGTTTAATTTTTATTATGAAAGTAGACAATAAATGGACGGGCGATATAGTTGCGGTACAAAGTAGATGAGAACTGTTACCGATAGAACTAGTAATAAAGAGAACCATAGTGATTAGACAAAGCTTACTTATCAAAAACATTATTAACGGTGTTTGTTAAATTATTAAGTCAATAAATAAATATCTATTTATCTGTTGGCGTCTGGGAAAGGAGGCTTATGCCCAGCCGTGGGTCTGGATGGACGCTTTTAATTCTAATTCTAGGGGGGGGTTACCAGATCTGCACTGACGTCCCGGATTGGGGTGTATTGTGCATTGTCCCCCGAGGTGCTGCCCCGACCCTAACCTAACCAGCCCAACTCCTTGAAATACCGGAGAAGGACTCGGGGTCGCCGGCAGCGATCATTCCATGAGCATCCCCGAAGGGTATGCAAATATTTTGTGGAAGAAGAAGGGCATGACTCCATGAGCTCCTGCAGTCCTGTCTCTAATCTAGTCTGTCTTGTGGCACCACAGTGCAGTAGCACGTGCTCCACGGTTTCTTCCTCTTCAAGACACCCGCGGCATAGTCCACTGTCTGTGGCACCCGTCTTGAGAATCTTCTCTCATCACCATCTGGTGATTGAGATCCACCATCATCCGTAGGTCTTGTCATCTTAAGCAAGGTGGTTATCTTTCTGTTTTTCCCTGGGAGCATTTGTTTTGTATGCTTGCGGTCTGATCTGCGGTCCCAAATTTTTTGGTGCTCTTTTTCCGAGTTTATTTTAAGCTTGGTTTTTATCTCTGCGGTCGTGGGATTGCAGAGGCCGATATCGTCGGAGTTTGGAGTGAGACTGGCTTGGGTGGACGCTTATTGTTAGTTCGTAATTCCAGCCTCAAATCGAGTCCATCGAGCGCACCATCCGCGAGCGCGACTCGCGCATCGAGGAGGTGAAGGAGAACATGAACAACGTGGAGGACGTCGTCTTCAGGGGGTTCTGCCGCGACATCGGCGTCGCCAACATCCGGTGAGGCGCGCACAGATGTGCTCATTGTTAACTTAACATCCGCGAGCGCGACTCGCGCATCGAGGAGGTGAAGGAGAACATGAACAACGTGGAGGACGTCGTCTTCAGGGGGTTCTGCCGCGACATCGGCGTCGCCAACATCCGGTGAGGCGCGCACAGATGTGCTCATTGTTAACTTAACATCCGCGAGCGCGACTCGCGCATCGAGGAGGTGAAGGAGAACATGAACAACGTGGAGGACGTCGTCTTCAGGGGGTTCTGCCGCGACATCGGCGTCGCCAACATCCGGTGAGGCGCGCACAGATGTGCTCATTGTTAACTTAACATCCGCGAGCGCGACTCGCGCATCGAGGAGGTGAAGGAGAACATGAACAACGTGGAGGACGTCGTCTTCAGGGGGTTCTGCCGCGACATCGGCGTCGCCAACATCCGGTGAGGCGCGCACAGATGTGCTCATTGTTAACTTAACATCCGCGAGCGCGACTCGCGCATCGAGGAGGTGAAGGAGAACATGAACAACGTGGAGGACGTCGTCTTCAGGGGGTTCTGCCGCGACATCGGCGTCGCCAACATCCGGTGAGGCGCGCACAGATGTGCTCATTGTTAACTTAACATCCGCGAGCGCGACTCGCGCATCGAGGAGGTGAAGGAGAACATGAACAACGTGGAGGACGTCGTCTTCAGGGGGTTCTGCCGCGACATCGGCGTCGCCAACATCCGGTGAGGCGCGCACAGATGTGCTCATTGTTAACTTAACATCCGCGAGCGCGACTCGCGCATCGAGGAGGTGAAGGAGAACATGAACAACGTGGAGGACGTCGTCTTCAGGGGGTTCTGCCGCGACATCGGCGTCGCCAACATCCGGTGAGGCGCGCACAGATGTGCTCATTGTTAACTTAACATCCGCGAGCGCGACTCGCGCATCGAGGAGGTGAAGGAGAACATGAACAACGTGGAGGACGTCGTCTTCAGGGGGTTCTGCCGCGACATCGGCGTCGCCAACATCCGGTGAGGCGCGCACAGATGTGCTCATTGTTAACTTAACTTAAGAATAAACAAAATAAATGAATCATCATTTCAGCCGTAAAACGTCCACTACAGAACAGGCCTCCCTCATGGATCTCCATGAGGGGTAGTTGCCATACTCACCACGCTTGGCAGGCAGGTTGGCGAGCGCACCGCGGGATGTTGATTGATACACGTAAATTTGTTTCACAATAAAAAGCAAATTAGGTATCTATTTTATTTATACAAATAATAGATATATCTAACGGGCGGACTAAATATAATGTTGATATCCATATCCTCTCAATGCCTATTCTTATACTGTTTCGTTTGGGTGTGACACGTGGGGATACAAATTAGTTCTCATCGTGTACCTACCAGTATAAAAACAACATTATTAATAGATAAAACCTACATATATTAGATAAAATACTTTTTTTTTACTAAAATGGCCGTAAAGGTTAGTTTGGCTTGAGTACGATTTAGGTTTATCTCAATTTGCATTCAAGAGTTTGCCCTCAGCTTCCGCCATCTCGCTCGCACAACGTTAAGAGTGCATTGCGGGAGCGAGATGCAGCCTATACCTGTAAAGTATTACCAGTATTACAGTCCTACGCAATAATCTCAAAGATATGATAAACACAATTTAAAACAAACACTATCAATCTTTCTGTATTTTATCACTTTACATTTAAACTTGCTCTTTGCCTTAATTCTTATACTTCTTCTTAAACTTTGGTACCTTACTGCTCACTACCGTTCGGCCACCATGCCGCCTATAATACCAGCGTCTTATTGGCGGAGAATGCGAGCCTCATTGATCAGATATTTCATAGCCAATCATGACACATCGGAAGTAACAATTATTTATTAGAACTTATTTTATACCATTGAAGATCTTCCTTTCGAACCCCGTTGGCTCGCGTGGGAGTCATCGCCAAAAACCCACACAGTCTTGGGTTTCGTCAGGTTAATCATTATACCGTTATTAATAATAATAATGCAATATTCGATTATTAAAACAGTTAAACACATTGTTTGGCAATTCCTTGTCGATGAGTGTTAAACGGAAAACAATGTATTTACCTAAAACGTGTCTTTAACATAAGTTGCCGAACAGTATACCTTTAACTTTACCTAATAACTCGATTATTCAAATAGTGATTATACTAATGGGTATATATACAGTAAAAAAAGATAGATGTGTTTGTTGAATAATTGTAGGGGCTTGTAGTGGGGTAGATAAGAACGAATCCCGCGAGTGCTCGAAGAATGGGTATATAAACAGTAAAAAAAGATAAATGTGTTTGTTGAATAATTGTAGGGGCTTGTAGCGGGGTAGACAAGAACGAAACCCGCGAGTGCTCGTTTCACACTGAAGATTTTATTAAGTTAAACGTATCTGTAAATGTAGTAATAAAGTACAACCTTATTGTTAACAAAATGCTTAGCTGTTTGACCTAGTTCGTTGACATTACCTATCGTGCGGTTCTCCGTACAATAATAATTGTTTGGTCGCAGTCAATACGAGGAGCGCGAGCTGAGAGTGCAGCAAGAACGAGCCAAGCGACGCATGGAGTTCGAGGCGCAGATCGACCGCATCTCCTCCAACCTGGAGTTCGAGCGCTCCAAGGACACGCAGAGTGAGTTTGGTCGCAGTCAATACGAGGAGCGCGAGCTGAGAGTGCAGCAAGAACGAGCCAAGCGACGCATGGAGTTCGAGGCGCAGATCGACCGCATCTCCTCCAACCTGGAGTTCGAGCGCTCCAAGGACACGCAGAGTGAGTTTGGTCGCAGTCAATACGAGGAGCGCGAGCTGAGAGTGCAGCAAGTACGAGCCAAGCGACGCATGGAGTTCGAGGCGCAGATCGACCGCATCTCCTCCAACCTGGAGTTAGAGCGCTCCAAGGACACGCAGAGTGAGTCCGACACCTTAATGGTGACCGGCTCACCACAAAGAGTTAAAGTGGACTGGGGCAGTCCAGTCTCTCACCGCAGTATTTCAGGAGGCATTTGAATGCGCTTTTTGAAGAGCCAATTAGCATTTTTCGAATAGGAATGTTCTCAACTTTTCTCGTTGCAGAGAACGTGACCCGCTGGGAGCGCCAGGTGCAGGACGCGGAGGACGAGCTGGAGAAGGGGCGCCAGGCGGAGGCCCGCCAGCGCGCCGACATCGACGGCGAGCTGCAGCGCGTCGAGGCGCTCAAGGCGGACCGCGCCGCCGCGCGCTCGCGCCTCGACCACGCGGACGACCATGTCAACAAGGTACGAGCTGGAGAAGGGGCGCCAGGCGGAGGCCCGCCAGCGCGCCGACATCGACGGCGAGCTGCAGCGCGTCGAGGCGCTCAAGGCGGACCGCGCCGCCGCGCGCTCGCGCCTCGACCACGCGGACGACCATGTCAACAAGGTACGAGCTGGAGAAGGGGCGCCAGGCGGAGGCCCGCCAGCGCGCCGACATCGACGGCGAGCTGCAGCGCGTCGAGGCGCTCAAGGCGGACCGCGCCGCCGCGCGCTCGCGCCTCGACCACGCGGACGACCATGTCAACAAGGTACGAGCTGGAGAAGGGGCGCCAGGCGGAGGCCCGCCAGCGCGCCGACATCGACGGCGAGCTGCAGCGCGTCGAGGCGCTCAAGGCGGACCGCGCCGCCGCGCGCTCGCGCCTCGACCACGCGGACGACCATGTCAACAAGGTACGAGCTGGAGAAGGGGCGCCAGGCGGAGGCCCGCCAGCGCGCCGACATCGACGGCGAGCTGCAGCGCGTCGAGGCGCTCAAGGCGGACCGCGCCGCCGCGCGCTCGCGCCTCGACCACGCGGACGACCATGTCAACAAGGTACGAGCTGGAGAAGGGGCGCCAGGCGGAGGCCCGCCAGCGCGCCGACATCGACGGCGAGCTGCAGCGCGTCGAGGCGCTCAAGGCGGACCGCGCCGCCGCGCGCTCGCGCCTCGACCACGCGGACGACCATGTCAACAAGGTACGAGCTGGAGAAGGGGCGCCAGGCGGAGGCCCGCCAGCGCGCCGACATCGACGGCGAGCTGCAGCGCGTCGAGGCGCTCAAGGCGGACCGCGCCGCCGCGCGCTCGCGCCTCGACCACGCGGACGACCATGTCAACAAGGTACGAGCTGGAGAAGGGGCGCCAGGCGGAGGCCCGCCAGCGCGCCGACATCGACGGCGAGCTGCAGCGCGTCGAGGCGCTCAAGGCGGACCGCGCCGCCGCGCGCTCGCGCCTCGACCACGCGGACGACCATGTCAACAAGGTACGAGCTGGAGAAGGGGCGCCAGGCGGAGGCCCGCCAGCGCGCCGACATCGACGGCGAGCTGCAGCGCGTCGAGGCGCTCAAGGCGGACCGCGCCGCCGCGCGCTCGCGCCTCGACCACGCGGACGACCATGTCAACAAGGTACGAGCTGGAGAAGGGGCGCCAGGCGGAGGGAGGCCCGCCAGCGCGCCGACATCGACGGCGAGCTGCAGCGCGTCGAGGCGCTCAAGGCGGACCGCGCCGCCGCGCGCTCGCGCCTCGACCACGCGGACGACCATGTCAACAAGGTACGAGCTGGAGAAGGGGCGCCAGGCGGAGGGAGGCCCGCCAGCGCGCCGACATCGACGGCGAGCTGCAGCGCGTCGAGGCGCTCAAGGCGGACCGCGCCGCCGCGCGCTCGCGCCTCGACCACGCGGACGACCATGTCAACAAGGTACGAGCTGGAGAAGGGGCGCCAGGCGGAGGGAGGCCCGCCAGCGCGCCGACATCGACGGCGAGCTGCAGCGCGTCGAGGCGCTCAAGGCGGACCGCGCCGCCGCGCGCTCGCGCCTCGACCACGCGGACGACCATGTCAACAAGGTACGAGCTGGAGAAGGGGCGCCAGGCGGAGGGAGGCCCGCCAGCGCGCCGACATCGCTGGCGAGCTGCAGCGACCTTACTTTACGGATCTACTATTTATTCAGAGATTATAAGATGTGGTAGCTTCTTCGTGGTAAGATTTTAGCGCTCAGCGAACGACTGCAAGCAACGCACGTTGAAGCACCATTATTATTACGGGCCACTTTCATTTCACTGCTGGGCAAAGGCCTCGCCCCATTCCCTCCGGACATCTCGATCTTGAGCCGCCTCTGACAAGTTAACCAGCTACTTGTCCTGTTCACCATTATTAAAGTTAAATTTAATATATAAAAGACTTGCTTTAAGTTGGTCACGTATTACATCTAGTGGTCAATATCCTCCTTACATCGACCGCACAACGGAATCCGTTCTGATAACCACCTGCGGAATGATACGTTCTGATGTACCAATCAGAACGTAGCATTGCGACTAGGCATTTCTGATTATAAGTCAGATCTGTTGACGTTCGTTTAATATAAAGTGTGCAGAGGTTTCGTCGATGCCTCCAGGAGGGAGGATTCCCTCATCGTATAAGTAAAGGCTCGACGTGGGCATCTTGGTGATAGTGTGTGTAGTGCCCGGCATTGTACTATCTCACGCAGCGCCACCTAGTCCCAAACGGGTCAAAGCTGTGCTGTAGTAACCAGATAGACACTGACATGCAATTACTGAGAACGCACTTTCAAAGCCAAATTAAGATATATTAGTCACATTTAGAACAAAACTCTGCCGAATAACCCGTAAACAAAATTTAAGTCGCCGTGGCCGACCTGAAAGACATAATCATAGCAACCAGATTAAATACCATAATCGTTTTATAGTAAAAGTATCTCCAGACTAGCGAAAACATAGGGTTCTAATATAATTAATTATTTAAATGAATATAATAAGTGGTGTCTCCCCGCAGGCTCGCAAGGAAGTGAGCGCCATTCAGAAGGACATCCAGGCCGTGCAGAAGCAAATCTCGCACCTCGAGTCGCGCATCGAGAGCAAACGCAGCGAGCGACACAACATACTGCAGCAGTGCAAGGTAAGCACTCATTGCATAAGCATTTATGTATGGGTTATGTATGACTTTTTTTATAACATTGTTTTATGAAATAGGTCAACAGTTTAAAATTTTGCTGAATTCAGAAAATTAAATAAAAATTGCTATTAAACATAACGAAGTTACAAGATGCCTAGAAATCAGCCACCAGATAGAAAATAAATACGTGTATATAATCTGTGCCTTTTGATTTTAGCGCGGCACCCCAATTATATCTCTAGAATGCCCAAGTTTCTTGATATAAAGACAGCTATCTGCCCGTCAAAATCGGTCCAACCGTATCGGAAATCAGCTGAAACAAATGAAAAAAGTTTACTTCACCAAAAAACTTGTGCTAGGTACCCACAAAAAAATAACAATGGTCTCCACACTAGGCTGAGCCTGTGTCGTGGAAGGCCAGGGATTCACGGCAATAAACAGACAAAAAAATATAAATTATTGGTTATAGGTATCATATTATAAAGTAAAATCCTGTTGCTTTTACATTACAAGCAGCCACTCTAATATTATTTGTTTGATACTCTCTTGAGTCTCTTATTGGTAATGCTGTACCTCCGCCAGATCGACGACATAGTGATCCCCCTGCTGGAGGGCAGCCTGGACGACACGCACGACACCGAGTCCGACCCCTCCTCCATGTCCACCACGCAGCAGCACAGGAAGGAGGCCAGGTATGCTCCCTGCCTTACTCTCATTCCGTTCCCCCGTGGAGTTCGACCCCTCCTCCATGTCCACCACGCAGCAGCACAGGAAGGAGGCCAGGTATGCTCCCTGCCTTACTCTCATTCCGTTCCCCCGTGGAGTTCGACCCCTCCTCCATGTCCACCACGCAGCAGCACAGGAAGGAGGCCAGGTATGCTCCCTGCCTTACTCTCATTCCGTTCCCCCGTGGAGTTCGACCCCTCCTCCATGTCCACCACGCAGCAGCACAGGAAGGAGGCCAGGTATGCTCCCTGCCTTACTCTCATTCCGTTCCCCCGTGGAGTTCGACCCCTCCTCCATGTCCACCACGCAGCAGCACAGGAAGGAGGCCAGGTATGCTCCCTGCCTTACTCTCATTCCGTTCCCCCGTGGAGTCCGACCCCTCCTCCATGTCCACCACGCAGCAGCACAGGAAGGAGGCCAGGTATGCTCCCTGCCTTACTCTCATTCCGTTCCCCCGTGGAGTCCGACCCCTCCTCCATGTCCACCACGCAGCAGCACAGGAAGGAGGCCAGGTATGCTCCCTGCCTTACTCTCATTCCGTTCCCCCGTGGAGTCCGACCCCTCCTCCATGTCCACCACGCAGCAGCACAGGAAGGAGGCCAGGTATGCTCCCTGCCTTGCTCTCATTCCGTTCCCCCGTGGAGTGCCGGCAGCGGAATATTGCCCCCCTCTCCTTCCCGAGGGTGCAGTAAGAATCTGCTTACGGAAGATAGGCAGCAGCTACTTTTGGTGTATCAATCATCAAGATCAGAACATGGAGATTAAGCAGGCCTGTGGTTGTGCTACGGCTGTTATGATGATGAGATGTATAAGCCCTGTCGGGGGTCGTACGCAGATAAAAGTGCCCTAATATGTGTTGTCTATTTAATATCATCATACGTTTCATAACAATCCACTGTTTATTTTCGACGTTGAAGTGGCGTGTGCGGAGTCTTAACAGACTCCGTGAGACAGTACACTTCCAAATAAAACGCACACGTGCGAGCAAGCCTCGCGCCGGACGGTCGCGATATTAGAACACATTTTGGGCGTTGGCATTGGAATAATTCGGTGCTAATTGATTTTCATCAATTAGCACCGAATTATTCTTCAACTTCTTTGTATTGGCGAGAGAGAGATAGCTACACTAGTAGCGCCAGTTATAAACTTTATTAAAAAGACGCACAAACTTTAAAGACTTCGGTAAATTTAAATTTTCCTTAATACCTCCAATCTCAATTTTTCTTGAATTATGTTAATTGATTTACGAATTTAAACGCTGTTTTCTTCAAAACTCCATACGATATTATTGGGTTAAAAAACATTTAGTGGAGCCATGCTTGTGCCACAAAAGCTTTCAACATTCCGCATTTCAGAGTCGTAAGACTCTGTAAGTGCCCTAGAGAACTTCCATTTTTTCCATAAATTTGACACATGTGGCTATTACTTCTAGCTGCCTTGATGTTTAGTTTAAAGGTTTAACTTGTAAACCCCTCAGCTGTTTCGGAGAAAAATACCCTTGTCTTGACAGGCAGACAGACAAATGAGTAATCCTATAAGGGTTTCTGTTTCAGTTATCTTGAGGTAGAAACCCTAAAAATCATATAATCGCAAGACAAATCTTCTATAATCTAAAAAAAAAAAAAAAATCATAGATAGAAAACTCTTTATTGCACACCATAATATTAAAAAAAATTTAAACCATCATAATAAACGCTCCGCCTCAAGCAGTGGCGTAGCTAGGTAACCAAGGGCCCTGGGGCAAATTAAAAAATGGGGCCCCACTGCTATGTAAACTGATTCATCATCATCATTTCAGCCGTAAAACGTCCACTACTGAACTAAGGCCTCCCTCATGGATCTCCATGAGGGGTAGTTGCCATACTCACCACGCTTGGCAGGCGGATTGGTGAGCGCAGTATGGGATGTTGATATACGGAAAGACGCTGCTGCCCATCTTCCGGAGGTGTCCCTTAGCAGGCTCTTACTGCATCCACGGGTAGGAGAGGAGGGGTAACATTCTACTGCCGGCACCCCACGGCTCATTGTATAACGCGAAATATCGTGAAAAATTGCAAGTTAGGTGACTGTAGGTACATTAATTCAGGTCCGCGGACAGGAGATCGTTTATGGTCTCCATCGTTAAATGTGGTAACACTAACGGTGATATTTTTTTTCCGGGGATTCCCCAACGACACTTGTAGCGTATCATTGTGTTTCTCTATCTAAAAAAAATTATCACCGTTAGCGTTCACTATCCGTCAAATTGACAACACTGCAATGCAAAGACATTTTCCACTGGACACGTTATGCTTGCAAAATGAATGCAATCACGTTCAACCAATTTTTGCGGGGTACGGGGGGAGTGATTTTTTGCTGTCTTAGTTACGCATATAGCGCACTGTTTCACAATTCTATAAGATGTTCTATAGTGATCGACGCAATCGATGAAATTCATGAATCAAAATGAATGAATGACGAAAAATGTAGGAGTTTGGTTACTTACATTTCGATTTGAAATTTTAGTACCTAAATACGATCGTTTGCCTGTACTTCGTGAAAAAAATATTTCAATAGTGATTTCACTGTTCACCCTCATCCCGAGGCTTCAATTGCGTGCACCTAACGCCTTTAATTAGCGCTCAAAATTACAGATTTTCTTTATGAATTCCGACAAATAGAACACTATATTTAATAAGATTACGCTGAGGTGCAGCCCCGGCATTACGTACGACACACTGATACACAGAAACAAATTAAGAGAAGGTACAATGTTTGCACGCCAGTATAGGAGCAGGAGTGAGTTCGTTTGTTGTCCTCCAGAGGTACAAACAATAAATAAATAACATTATTTATTTTATTTATGTATTACATGACTAGAACTGGATAAATACTTTATTGTACCACATAACTAGAACTGGATAAAACAATCGGCACAACGTCTGTCGGATCAGATAGTAATTAAATAAACAGAAAAAAATAGTGAACTCGCTACAAAGGTTTATTTATTTTACTTCCCCACTGGAAAGTAATTACGTTTGACGAAAATACAGTTTTGGTATGTACCTATAGTTTTCTTTACTTAGACATATTATTAACATTTATGAATATCTTTGTAATGAACGAATGGAAAATGAACGGTATAATCCAGACTTGTTTCGGTAGGTCACAAGTTTAGTTAAATTGCATTAAAATTTGAGTACTTTTTAAAATGGCGGTATGAATGAAATAATTACATCACATTTATTCAATTTTACGAAAAAGTAGCTGCTTTTATGGGATAAAATTGTACAGATTCAGATTATTTATTTTTCACCTTAGGAACATAATGAATACTTGGTTACGTACAATGACATTGCGGCTGTTCATGCCTTGTCAAATGGGTATGCTCCTACTTACTAAATTATAAAACTAAAAGAAAACATTATTTTATAAATAAATAACAATACAAAGTAGGTACCTAATGTAGGTAATGTCAATACAAGTAAATGTCAAACTGGATAAAAGTGTTGCCATGTCAAAATTATTTCTACCAAAATTTAATAATATATAGTATATATTTTTTTTTATGCGGCTGTAAAGAGGCCTTAATTATAAAATATAAGAATACAGTCATGTCATAAATCTATTTAAACACTTAAAATCTCCTAGAATTCTCTAGCGCAGAAACGGACACGGGCCACACGTTTTTAACATTTGTGTATTCACTACAATTATAGTAAGCACCTCGAGTTAAAGCGGCCTTAATATTTGTTTTAAACTGCTTTTCTCCTAACTCTAAAATTTCTTTTGGAATTTTATTATAAAATCGTAAAGAATTCCTGAGAAATGATTTGTTGCATTTCTGAAGTCTACATTTCGGGAAGGTTAGCTTATTTTTATTTCTGGTGTCATAATTGTGTATATCAGATTTTTTTGTAAATAAATGTATATTTTTACGAGTGTACATTATACATTCGTATATGTATAAGGAGGGCAAAGTTATTATATTGACATCACTGAAGAAATATCTAAGGGATGTCCTCGAACTTAAATTATATATTGCTCTTACTGCTCGTTTCTGAAGTACAAAAATTGTTTGAATGTTAGCTGCTGCACCCCACAAAAGTACACCGTATGACATGATGCTATGGAAGTACGCATAATATACTAACCTTGCGTTAGAAATATCAGTTTTCATTCGTATTTGTCTCACCGCATGGATTGCTGAACTAAGTTTTTCGCTTAAGGCATTGATGTGGGGGTCCCATTGTAATTTTGAGTCCACAGTTATACCCAAAAATACTGTGTTTTGTACGGCTTCTAGAACTTTGTCACTAATTTTAACATTTGGATAAATATTCCTGACGTTTGGTGGCGAGAACCTTACATATTTGGTTTTATTAGGATTTAACATAAGATTATTACACTCAAACCATTTATGGAGAGAGGTCAAAACATTATTAATCGTGTCAAATTTTTTTTCTTTACGTTGAACCTTAAATAAAATTGATGTATCATCTGCAAATAATACAATTTCTATTCCAGTTTGCTTTTTGATCACTACTATTACTTACTATGAAAAGAAATATTGGCAGATCAGTCACTATAATTTTTACAAAACAATACACCTAGTCAATTTTTTAACTAATGTTTGTCCTCGACAACCACCAACGCACTGACAAGACAATTTCGGTCAGTTAGGCTAAAAGGCTGACTGAGTGACAGCGGGGTATAGGGCGAGATCGGCCGAGTAACGCGTCCAGTGGAAAATGTCTTTGCAACACTGCCAACCTACAGAAAGAATTTAGGGGAATTCCCTAGGCATAACTTTTGAATTTCTCTCAACTGAGTTGTCATGATTAAAGTGGGGTTGCCTGTCATATTTATTTTGAAAATGGTAGAAATTTCAAAAAGTTCAGTTCGATCGAGATTTCTGGTAAGGATTGGAGGGCCCCCTGAGCTTGAGGGCCCCGGGGCACTGCCCCGCCTAGCCCCTGGGTAGCTACGCCACTGGCCTCAAGCAAGATTAGTCTATAAATAAAGATTCAAGTAAAATTTTAGATGTCTATTTTCATCACAATTTAAAATATATACCAAAAGTAACATCGAAAAGCCTTAATATACATATATTTTTCTCTTCGTCCAGGATCCGTGTGAACTACAGGTCTCTGTCAGAGAACCTTAAAGACCTGGAAGAGCCGGACGAGATCAAGCGCAAAGCGGACAAGCTGCAGAAAGCCATCAACACGCTGCAGAACACTGTGGACAAGATCCAGGCTCCTAATATGAGGGTGAGCTTCTATGACGTATAAACTGGAGGATATTTTATTTAAGATATTATTATTATTATAAGCATTTACTGTCCCACTGCAGGCCTCCCTTCCCTCCTTCCATTTCTCCCTGTCGCTGGCTAGTTGAGGCCACTCCTCCAAATATGCGTTTTTAAGATAACATATAAAAATTACTAAAATAGTAGACATCCCGACACGAGGTCATCAGAAGAGAGTTGGTAAGGTCAAACCAATTTTTATATCATGGCTAAAAATAAAATATTCCAATTAGTTCTTGTTACCATTTTTTACAGATGGCTCGATCAAGACTTGGCCTCAGAAAAATTTAATAAATCGTTTAGCCTTTTGCTACAGACATAGACATCTTATAATAACACTCCTATGTTTGTGTCGGGGGTTCAAAGGCAATAAGAAGAAAAGATCACTATAAGATGTGATCCTGTGAATTGCTCTACCAGAATCTTAGCAAGATAAGATAAGATAATTTATTTATTTGTAAAACAAGCATTCACATACAAATGAACATTTTATAACAAAAATAAGAGAAGTAGGTGACATGCTTGAGTCACAAAAAGGTAAAAAAGGAAGGAAGGCAAGGAAGTGTCCCTTTCTTAAAGTAATGGTTAATGTAAATGATATTATATTTTGTGCTTATAATTTGACTTCTCACTTCAATAAGATCTTGTTATGTTGGCAGGCAATGCAGAAACTCAACGAAGTGCGCGAAAAGGTGAACGCCACCAACGAGGCATTCGTGGTCGCCAGGAAGCGCGCGCACAAAGCCAAACTAGCTTTTGAGAAGGTAAGAATGTGTTGCCAAATATATCTATAGTATTGCTTCTCGGGATGAGCTGGACATGTACTGTGCTGACTGGTCGACCAACGCCTTGGACCGGGAAGTATGGAGAGAGGGAAGGGAGGCCTTTGCCCAGCAGTGGGATCCTACAGGCTGATTAGATTAGATTGCTTCTAAATGCACCTTCAGTAATGAGATAGATGGCGCTTAATCGCTGCTCAACCGATGATATGATCTAATCAAGATTTTCACTTTCGGCTTTTATTTTCTTGTTAGTAGTTAAATGAACAAAAAAAACATCTGGTACTTACTAGTATTTTTTAAAGGAATTCTTACTACCTTATGCTTTTTGTGTTTTAGGTGAAGAAAGAGCGCCATGACAAGTTCATAGACTGCTTCGAGCACGTGGCTAACGAAATCGACGCTATTTATAAGGTATTTCACACTTTCAAATTCTGGCAAGAACAAGTCTGTTATATTTACTGATTCTGGTGGGAGATACCAGATCTGCACTGACGTCCCGCATAGGGGTGTATGTGCATTGTCCCCCGCTAGACCCAGACCCCGGTCAGCCCAGCTCCTTAAAATAACGGAGAACTGGGCTTTAGGCAGCATTCCATGAGCATCAGGGATGCTGAAGATGCAGATGTTGTTGATGTGGATGGGCTAGGTTCCATTAGCTCTTGTAATCCCATTTCATTTCGGGCGTCGCTACAGTACATGCTTCACTGTCTCATCAGCCTCAAGACAACCGCGACGTAGTCCACTGTCTGTGGCCCCCGTCTTTAGAAGATGGTGGTTAAGACCTGACGGATCCCGGTCTAGGTCGTCCGCTAATCTGCGCAGTGTTCCTCCATCCAGTTCCTCCAAACAACCTACCACACACACTTAAAAGATACTGACCCCTAAACTACAGAACTCTAGTAGTTACCTGTAGATGGCGCTGTATCGGTGCTCAACCGATATCATCTTATCAAGAATTTTAGCGGCGACACGGGTTCCGTAGCTTAGTGGTTAAAGCACTTTCGGCTGTACTTTCGGATTTAACGGACGTTGGTTTGGATCCCACCGGAATCTAACATTTTTGATAAGGTTTTTAATTTCCTTGAAATATTCTACCAAGCGTGGTTAAACACTAAAATATAGCCTATGTTACTCAGGGATAAATGTAACATTCTAATGGTGAAATAATTTACAAATCGGTCCCGTAGTTTCGGAGCCTCAATACAAACAAACAATCAAATCTCTCCACTTTATTATTAGATGTAGACAAACCATTAACTACAGTTTATTGAGCATTCATAATTTTAGCTGTAAAACGTCCACTACTGAACACAAGCCTCCCTCATGGACCTCCGTGAGGAGTAGTTGTAGAAATACGTGGCACGACGATAACATGCCGCGATTCCCTCGCTCGTGGAGACGGCCCCCCGAGAAG
Source organism: Pasiphila rectangulata (assembly GCA_963082625.1). NCBI lineage: Eukaryota > Metazoa > Arthropoda > Insecta > Lepidoptera > Geometridae > Pasiphila > Pasiphila rectangulata. The sequence continues at coordinate 20,156,840 of OY720247.1, read as the reverse complement.
TGGGTCTGCCGGCACCCCACGGCAACGTTATATTGAGCATTACAACAGTAATGTCGACTGTGTCCAGGCTCTGGCGATGAACCAGTCGGCGCAGGCCTTCCTGGGCCCGGAGAACCCGGAGGAGCCCTACCTGGACGGCGTCAACTACAACTGCGTGGCGCCCGGCAAGCGCTTCCAGCCCATGTCCAACCTGTCCGGCGGCGAGAAGACGGTCGCCGCGCTGGCGCTGCTGTTCGCCATACACAGGTACTTGTCAACTACAACTGCGTGGCGCCCGGCAAGCGCTTCCAGCCCATGTCCAACCTGTCCGGCGGCGAGAAGACGGTCGCCGCGCTGGCGCTGCTGTTCGCCATACACAGGTACTTGTCAACTACAACTGCGTGGCGCCCGGCAAGCGCTTCCAGCCCATGTCCAACCTGTCCGGCGGCGAGAAGACGGTCGCCGCGCTGGCGCTGCTGTTCGCCATACACAGGTACTTGTCAACTACAACTGCGTGGCGCCCGGCAAGCGCTTCCAGCCCATGTCCAACCTGTCCGGCGGCGAGAAGACGGTCGCCGCGCTGGCGCTGCTGTTCGCCATACACAGGTACTTGTCAACTACAACTGCGTGGCGCCCGGCAAGCGCTTCCAGCCCATGTCCAACCTGTCCGGCGGCGAGAAGACGGTCGCCGCGCTGGCGCTGCTGTTCGCCATACACAGGTACTTGTCAACTACAACTGCGTGGCGCCCGGCAAGCGCTTCCAGCCCATGTCCAACCTGTCCGGCGGCGAGAAGACGGTCGCCGCGCTGGCGCTGCTGTTCGCCATACACAGGTACTTGTCAACTACAACTGCGTGGCGCCCGGCAAGCGCTTCCAGCCCATGTCCAACCTGTCCGGCGGCGAGAAGACGGTCGCCGCGCTGGCGCTGCTGTTCGCCATACACAGGTACTTGTCAACTACAACTGCGTGGCGCCCGGCAAGCGCTTCCAGCCCATGTCCAACCTGTCCGGCGGCGAGAAGACGGTCGCCGCGCTGGCGCTGCTGTTCGCCATACACAGGTACTTGATCAAATCGCGCCGATGTGCCTGGTAACAGGATTGTGACGTCTGATAGGAACTTCAACTTAAACGACAAAATTTTAAAAGTTTTAAACTAGTTTTTTTTTTTAAATTGTAAACTAAATTTAATTTTTTGTAATTAATGATATTGTAAATCTTTAATCTATTTCTACATATTAGCGAATTCATAATTATCAAATTAGTTAACCCCAGATTACTCAGAATATGACGATTTATTTCATATGAATGTAGGTATAGGCCCAAACACAAAATTACAGTGCCCTTGCAGGGTGCATGTATAATATTTACCTAAGGCTAGTTATAAGATCCAAGCTGTATAAAATGTGTACATGTAAGCAATAAATGAAATAAGAGCCACTTCTTGACATCAGATTGAGAAATTTTGTACATTTGTGTTTTATTATTTGTGTACAATCAATTTATTAACTTTTGGGTACTATACTTCTAGTGGATTGTCACGAATCCTTTCAGATTTATAACATTATAAATCTGAAACTTCGCATATTATACCGACGCTTATACGGCAGGATACAATGCGTATCAAGCTAGTACCTACCTACTCAATGTTGTAATACTTTATAGTTGACCGCCGCCGCCAGGTGTCCGATGATGTATTTTTTGTGCCTTTATATTGGTTTCAAATTAAATAACTTCTAATTCTAGGGGTTACCAGATCTGCACTGACGTCCCGCATTGGGGTGTCTTGTGCATTTACCCCCGATGTGCTGCCCGATTAAATGGCTTAAGCTTGTTACTAAACCAAAATATTTTCCCCATTGCTTTTAAAACTGATTTAAATATTAAAAAAGCGTACAGAGCCGCGGGCAGCAGCTAGTTTTACTAAAGCTTGCTAGTCCTCAAGGTATGTTCTAACCGTTGCACCACCCGCAGCTACCAGCCCGCGCCGTTCTTCCTGCTGGACGAGATAGACGCCGCGCTCGACAACACCAACATCGGCAAGGTGGCCTCCTACATCCGCTCCAAGCGGAACTGCCTGCAGACCATCGTCATCTCGCTGAAGGAGGAGTTCTACGGCTGTGCTGACGCGCTCGTCGGGATCTGCTCAGAGGTAACCTATCGATTCGAGCGAGCCTCACGGGACACGTGGCAGATATTAAACATTTTTACCACTGTCGCTACAGTAGCCCTCAGTGGCTATAGTCACCACAGTCGCTACAGTAGCCCCCAGTGGCTATAGTCACCACAGTAGCCCCCAGTGGCTATAGTCACCAGTCGCTACAGTAGCCCCCAGTGGCTATAGTCACCACAGTCGCTACAGTAGCCCCCAGTGGCTATAGTCACCACAGTCGCTACAGTAGCCCCCAGTGGCTATAGTCACCACAGTCGCTACAGTAGCCCCCAGTGGCTATAGTCACCACAGTCGCTACAGTAGCCCCCAGTGGCTATAGTCACCACAGTCGCTACAGTAGCCCCCAGTGGCTATAGTCACCAGTCGCTACAGTAGCCCCCAGTGGCTATAGTCACCACAGTCGCTACAGTAGCCCCCAGTGGCTATAGTCACCACAGTCGCTACAGTAGCCCCCAGTGGCTATAGTCACCACAGTCGCTACAGTAGCCCCCAGTGGCTATAGTCACCACAGTCGCTACAGTAGCCCCCAGTGGCTATAGTCACCACAGTCGCTACAGTAGCCCCCAGTGGCTATAGTCACCACAGTCGCTACAGTAGCCCCCAGTGGCTATAGTCGCCACAGTCGCTACAGTGCGCAAAGTATCTCGCACATCTCCAAGCGTCACGCGTCACATCTCGTCCGATCGGTTTTACCCCTCGCAAAAGATGTTATATTAAATAATTATTGATTTGACTGTTCTATTGCATTATTACGTCAAAATACAATTTCTGAAAATTACTTACGTAACATTATGAACGCCCCTGAACAGTCCGCTGTTGGACATATGTAAGTCAGTTCGACGAGTTTTTAACTGGATGTGAATTATAATTTAAAATATTTGTTCCAGCCCGCGGACTGCCTCGTCAGTGACGTCATCACTCTGAGCCTCGAGAACTACGACGATTAGTTTAATTGCATTAATTACGTTATTAAAATTACTAGTTAAGTTTAAGGGTCAGTTAATGACAGTCTCGCTTCGTACGGAGCTCTTTATTTACAATAAAATATTTTAATTACTATAACGTGTGTCAACACTTTATCACTTGTATTATCCTAGATATTCTAGACAACATCTCGGAGTAGAAGGGGCTTCCAGCGCAGATTTAGTTGCCATAATTTAATTATTCCGATTTTACCCTATGTAATTATCATTCACACCATTCCTACTTAATTAGACAAATCAGTTTTACTTCACTGACAATATTATGAGTCCACATCTTGTGTTTCTTAAGAGTGGTTGGTTTTTCGTAACAAAGACAAAAAGAAACCAGTGAATGTTAACGACTTCTATCGTACATCATTATGTGCACTAACAGCCCGTGCTTACTCCGAGATAACAATTAAATATTACAATCTACACCTAACTACGATTGTTCTATGTGTAACTGCTGGAAATATGGGAGAAAAAATGGACTCAATCAAGCTATTTTCAAATAAAGTAACAGTCAGATATAGCGCTGAGAGAGTGGAACTACCGAATTTGAGGATGAATGCGGTTCTATGACATTAATCTCCATATTCATATACTAGCTGACCCGGTGCCCACTTCGTTGGGCGGTAATTTATAGCCTGACACTCACAAATACTGTGGCTTTCTATTAGTAAAAGAATTTTGAAAATCAGTTCAGTAGATCCAGAGATTACCCCCTACAACCTCACAAACTTTACCTCTTTATAATATTTGTATAGAAAAGAAATTTCTCCACTCAAGCTCAGACACCAATTTGGAATAAGGTAGATTACGAGGTACAATAAGCTGATTGTATCTTGACTTTATAACAGCAGCCAAAGAGATTTGTATATAAATTCAACACGGGTTGAGTTGAGCAGAGGAAATTTCTAGTAATGTCTATGAATATTTATTCGAACCAAGGATGTTAGAATGTGAACGTCAACTGTTTAGTCGTGTAACGCGTTCAAGGCAGCAAGTCCAACTAATGGGGTGGCTACGCTGGCTAGTGCGGCGCCAGCTACTGTTGGTAATCTTGTGTAGATGCTAGCCGGGGCTCTCGCTTCGACCACACCACCTTGTGCCTGTATTGGGCACTATTCGGGAACTTATTGCAGGTTTATCAGGTGCGAAGTCTTCTCTCGCTTCAGGTCTGTGGCTATTCGGGTCCCAGTGCAGTGAGTCAAGTGTGTTTAGCGGAAGCTCTGGCTATACATCGGTTATCGGGCTCTCACTGTGGTAAGCGAAGAATGTAGGTTGATCATCTTTTTAGTCCGGCGAGGGCGGTTCGGCGTTAGAGAAGAATGACGAAGTATGAAACTGCATCAGCGTACTATAGCCGGCACAAAATCGGCAGCTGCTCTGGGCTCGTGCTGCGTTTAGTCAAGTGTGTAGAACATCTGTTTAGACAGGCGAATCGACAACTACATGACTCCGGTTAGTCTGTGCTGTAGGTCGGAAGGTCTGCTTAGGCGAGTGCGGCGGCGCGGTGGAGAAGTACGGCAATGTACGAGCCTGCAGCGGCGTACAAGGAACGACACAAATTCAGCAGCTATTCTGGGCTCTGACTCCGGTTAGTCAAGCGTTTGTAGGTGGTTGGTTAGTCGGGCGAGTGCGGCGGCGCGGTGGAGAAGTAGGGCGCGGTGTGCGGCTGCAGCAGCGTGCGGCACACGGCGCACACGCGCGCCGGCGCGCCGCGCGGCCCGCTGGGCACGGCGTGCGGCACGCAGCTCGCGCAGAAGATGCGGCCGCAGTGGCGACAGTGCACCTGGAACACGCATTATTACACATTCATCATTCTCGTGTGTCTATGGACTGTAGAATAAGTAACTTAAGATCTGTGGACTCTATTGTTGTCTGAATATAAAGATTCTATTATTATTACAGAGGTCAATAGAAGAGGAAATATGTCCTAATGCGAGCATTATAGGTAGGTTGGCCTACCTAAAACATTCGCATTAGGAACTTACACATGGGGGCTATCTGATAGCAATAAGGTAATATACATCCAAATTGTCTCAACAAATTTTATAGTGTTATTATATTAATCCACTAAAAATATCACCAAATTTTTATTAAATTGATTGCCACAAAAATGCATTAAATTTCGCGCTTAGTTTGACAAAAACGCTAAGTGCAGTGGACGCCATATTTCTCAATCGTCATGACGTCACTTAGCGTGTAAACATATGCGGCATTATTCAATAAAGTACAATATCATTTGACACTGACACTTTTTACTAACATCGTCGAATGACGTAATGACATAGTGGCTACTGTCATGGCGTTCAAAAACAGAAAAACTGAAAACTTTGAATTTCATTTTGAAGTTCATAGAACTTTACGACTGATTTTTGCCTAAGCTACCTCAAGAACATTTTTAGATATTCTCTTAAAATTTTCTGATGTGGTGAGCATGTGCCTCATTATTTGTCATTTTGTTAATTTCTACCGTTTGTATTTTCTGTGTAATAATCTATCTATACTAATCTCTATCTATGGCAACAGCCCCCTCATGATCTTGGAGGCTCACGAGAGAGGCCTACGTTCAGCAGTGGACAGTCCTGCGGCTGGGACAAAAAATAATGCAGTAAAATAGTTCAGAACCGCCTAGGTGACCTTCAGCTTACTTTCTGCACCTGCCAGCGCACCGGGTGTTAGTGTCCGTCAGCTCACCTTCTTCTTGTTGCTGGGCAGCGCCGCGCGGCAGGCGGGGCACTGCGCCACGTCCTCGTCGTGCTGCCAGCGCACCTCCGAGTCCGCCTCGCGGATGCGCTGCAGCTGCAGCTGCACCTGCCAGCGCACCGGGTGTTAGTGTCCGTCAGCTCACCTTCTTCTTGTTGCTGGGCAGCGCCGCGCGGCAGGCGGGGCACTGCGCCACGTCCTCGTCGTGCTGCCAGCGCACCTCCGAGTCCGCCTCGCGGATGCGCTGCAGCTGCAGCTGCACCTGCCAGCGCACCGGGTGTTAGTGTCCGTCAGCTCACCTTCTTCTTGTTGCTGGGCAGCGCCGCGCGGCAGGCGGGGCACTGCGCCACGTCCTCGTCGTGCTGCCAGCGCACCTCCGAGTCCGCCTCGCGGATGCGCTGCAGCTGCAGCTGCACCTGCCAGCGCACCGGGTGTTAGTGTCCGTCAGCTCACCTTCTTCTTGTTGCTGGGCAGCGCCGCGCGGCAGGCGGGGCACTGCGCCACGTCCTCGTCGTGCTGCCAGCGCACCTCCGAGTCCGCCTCGCGGATGCGCTGCACCTGCACCTGCCAGCGCACCGGGTGTTAGTGTCCGTCAGCTCACCTTCTTCTTGTTGCTGGGCAGCGCCGCGCGGCAGGCGGGGCACTGCGCCACGTCCTCGTCGTGCTGCCAGCGCACCTCCGAGTCCGCCTCGCGGATGCGCTGCACCTGCACCTGCCAGCGCACCGGGTGTTAGTGTCCGTCAGCTCACCTTCTTCTTGTTGCTGGGCAGCGCCGCGCGGCAGGCGGGGCACTGCGCCACGTCCTCGTCGTGCTGCCAGCGCACCTCCGAGTCCGCCTCGCGGATGCGCTGCACCTGCACCTGCCAGCGCACCGGGTGTTAGTGTCCGTCAGCTCACCTTCTTCTTGTTGCTGGGCAGCGCCGCGCGGCAGGCGGGGCACTGCGCCACGTCCTCGTCGTGCTGCCAGCGCACCTCCGAGTCCGCCTCGCGGATGCGCTGCACCTGCACCTGCCAGCGCACCGGGTGTTAGTGTCCGTCAGCTCACCTTCTTCTTGTTGCTGGGCAGCGCCGCGCGGCAGGCGGGGCACTGCGCCACGTCCTCGTCGTGCTGCCAGCGCACCTCCGAGTCCGCCTCGCGGATGCGCTGCACCTGCACCTGCCAGCGCACCGGGTGTTAGTGTCCGTCAGCTCACCTTCTTCTTGTTGCTGGGCAGCGCCGCGCGGCAGGCGGGGCACTGCGCCACGTCCTCGTCGTGCTGCCAGCGCACCTCCGAGTCCGCCTCGCGGATGCGCTGCAGCTGCACCTGCGTTCATGTTAAGTATGCTGTCAGGAATTTTATTATAAAAGCGCACTGAATTACCCCTAAAACTTTTGTTTGATTTTTGCAATCTAAAGCCATTATTTTGCAATTTATCCTTAAAACGTGTATTATTATGATGCACATCACTTCTTTTCTTAAAAGTATGTATGTTTTTTCGTACGTACATTATATTTTTATAGATGTATAAAGAAGGAACAGTAATAATCCTAATATTACTAAAAACATTACGTAAAGACGATCTAGAGCTAAGGTTATAAATAGCTCGCTTTTGCTGTATAAAGACTGAGTTTATATCTGCTCCTGCGCCCCATAGTAGTATGCCATAACTTATGATACTGTGAAAATAGGCATAGTAGACCAATCTAGCAGTCGCCACGTCTGTAATTCTTCTAACCTGTCTCGCCGCATAAACAGCAGAACTTAGTTTATCGCCTAATTTAACTATATGGGGTCCCCATTGCAGCTTTCTATCTAGTGTTATGCCTAAAAATTTGATTGAGTCACAGAGTCTAATTTTTTATTCATTAATATAATTTCTGGGGTTTGCTGCTTTGAATGTGTGAGAGAAAACTTGACACAGTTAGTTTTCGATGGATTCAGTACTAAGTTATTAGCGGAAAACCAATTTTTTAAATTATCTAGTGTTTCATTTATTCTACTGAAATTATTGCAGTTTCTTTTTACTCTAAATATTAGTGATGTATCGTCAGCAAAAAGTACAGCCTCACTGTGTTTTTGTTTTTGTGCCATATATGGCAAATCATTTACATATACCAGAAATAGAAAAAGGCCTAATATTGACCCTTGGGGGACCCCCTGGTGAACTTTAGATCCACTAGATTTGATGCCGTTAATCACTACGTGCTGGTCCCTGTCGCTTAAATAAGATTCTAATAAATTTAAAGCCTTTCCTGCGATGCCATAGTAACTCAGTTTCATGATAAGTGTCTGGTGGTCCACACAATCAAATGCCTTAGAAATATCACAGAACACTCCAATAGCCTCCTGTAAGTCCTCCCAGGCATCCAGTATACACGTCAGCAAAGTTATTCCCGCGTCGCCGGTAGACCTTCTTTTGGTGAACCCAAACTGTCATTCATGTAAAATCTTATTATAATTAAAGTACGAGAGCAGTTGGCTCAGTATGATCTTTTCAAATATTTTACTTAGGGATGGTAGCACAGAAATGGGCCTATAGTTTGAAAGGGTCCACTCTGCTTCCTGATTTAAGGATTGGCGTTATTTTACTCTTCTTCATTAATTCCGGAAATATACCCTCTTCAACACACGAGTTATATACTCCAGCCATAATAGACGAAACTTCACAAATAATACTGCTCAAAACTTTGACTGATACACCCCACAGATCTTCAGTTTTCTTTATATTTAGTGTCCTAAAAGTCTTAACAATAGTGTGCGGTGTAATTTTTTAATTTAAATGTGCATGTGCTTGAGACTATAACATTATCCATCAGAAGTCATTATCGGTCTAGGTCTAGTGGTAAGCATCTACAATAATCTTGACAAACCCAGATCATCTAGTCACAGTAGGTAGGCTAATCGCCTTTCAGCTGCTTAAGGAGGTTGCAGATTCGATTCCCACCGCGGCACAAGTATACTGTGTATAAACTGTAAACTGCAGATATTTGTCTCAGGTTTCTGTGTTTTTTCAATGTACGAGTATTTGCAAAGACAAAGTTAAATTAAAATTTTAAAGTAACCCCGACATTAAGTAAGAGCTTGAAAACCTGCATTCTACCATCATTGATTTCCTTTGATTTGATATCAAACTTGTCCGGGTATATTTGATATAACATGTTGGTTTGTTGAGGCTAGTGCCTTCGGTTCTTCAAATGAAAGCCTAACTTCTTGTATTGAAATAATAAAGGTTAAAGAGAGTAGTTAATGATTCGGCGAGCGGCTTTTTGAGGTTGTGTTGATCGCCATATATTTATACAATTAAACGAAACGATGTTTGGATACACTTTCCGTTCACTGACACGCCACGTTTAGATACGCCGCGACAGGTTAGAAAACTTGTTTTTTAATAAATAAAAAAAAAACTACATTTAAATCGGTCTACTCGTTTAAGAGCTACTGTGCCACAGACACACGCATAGCGGTCAAACTTATAACACCCCTCTATTGTCGGGGGTTCAAAATATACACATACGTATTTCGAGATTTCACAGTGACATTTTAAGTTAACATTGTGGTTTGTGTGTGTGTAACTTAGATTTTTTGTGTCTTACTGGTTTAATATCAAAGATTACCTGCAAGGACTGCGACAACCGCACAAAGTCCTGTTGCACCTTCTCACTGTTGTCCAGCTCCTGCTGCAGCACCGACACGCGCTGCCGCACCTCCATCACCTCGGTCTGGAGCCGTTTCTGCAATTAACATGAGGGAATTTAACAATCCAAATACATCCAAATGCCGCCCTGACAGCAAGAAGGGCGTGGCTGGCCCGCAGACGGTGACGCGATGAACTAGACCAGTTTCATGCACTTTTTGTTATGTTGGTGTATGCGTATAGATTCATACGCCAACATAACAAAAAGTGCATTCTAATGTTTCTCTCTTTCTTTGTCCATTGAGGGTTTGTATATGAAAGAAAGAGAGGTTAATATGCTTTTTAATTTGATGTGGTTTGTTGTCTTTGGCATCAAGCACTGCCATTTTGAAATTAAACATGGGAGGAATTAGCTGTGGATCGGAGTGGAAGAAAAGGCCTCCCTTTGGTTAATAATGGCCCGAATCAGGCTGACAAAAAATACCTTGTGTGTATAGAACGAGTAGAATGGCCGTAGACCGTGCTCAGTTCGTTATGAGACACATGTACAGTAGTGAACCATCGTGTTGTGACATTTTGGCCACGAATTCCATAAGAACAGCAAATCAAATAATTTATCTATTAAAACATTTGAAAAACAAGTAAGGCCTTTGCATTATACGCGTCGGCAACTGGTAATCATGCTGTACGGGACGCTGCAGTGCCTGGGACATTGTTTGATGGATTAGGCTTGCCCAGCACCTATACCACCCTCTCAGTATAGTCAACTATCAGTCGGCGTAAAGAACAGATCAATACGTATGAAGCTAACTAAGCCGCGTGTTTCCTCACGATGTTTCCTTCACCGTTAACATTTGGCACACTTGACACGTTTAAGAAAAAACCATCGGTACACGGCTGGTATCGAACCCACGACCGGAACCCACGGTTTGAAAGTCAGGGTTCCACCACTCGACCAACACGGATTTTAAAACCTTCACCGCAACTTTCAAGACTGGTAAGTCTTGCTGGTACTGGTAAGTCGGGAGGTATCCCGTGTTAGTTAAAAACTGTGTTACGGCAAGGTATCAAACTTCGTGCACATATAAAAAGATATCACAAGATCAAAGATACATATACATAAAATAGATACATAATACAGAATACTATAACACCTAAATACACTTAGTGAGTGCTGATGGACCAACCTTATCGTCGAGTAGTTTCTCGATCATGTCGTTGGAATGCCGCAGCTTGTCGCCCAGCTCCTTCATCTGTTCGTGTTCAGTCTGCATGCGCTCGAGCTCCTCTCTGAGAACCTGATGGACCAACCTTATCGTCGAGTAGTTTCTCGATCATGTCGTTGGAATGCCGCAGCTTGTCGCCCAGCTCCTTCATCTGTTCGTGTTCAGTCTGCATGCGCTCGAGCTCCTCTCTGAGAACCTGATGGACCAACCTTATCGTCGAGTAGTTTCTCGATCATGTCGTTGGAATGCCGCAGCTTGTCGCCCAGCTCCTTCATCTGTTCGTGTTCAGTCTGCATGCGCTCGAGCTCCTCTCTGAGAACCTGATGGACCAACCTTATCGTCGAGTAGTTTCTCGATCATGTCGTTGGAATGCCGCAGCTTGTCGCCCAGCTCCTTCATCTGTTCGTGTTCAGTCTGCATGCGCTCGAGCTCCTCTCTGAGAACCTGATGGACCAACCTTATCGTCGAGTAGTTTCTCGATCATGTCGTTGGAATGCCGCAGCTTGTCGCCCAGCTCCTTCATCTGTTCGTGTTCAGTCTGCATGCGCTCGAGCTCCTCTCTGAAAACAACACTACATTGGTGGCGATTCTGTTTTAGACTTCCTATAACTAATTATGATCACAGATATGGCGTTTCTAAATTTAGAGCTGTCAGCGTGAAATTGGGTCTATTTGTTCCTTTTTAATTTTAGAATGGCACGATCCTAATAGCTTTGATATATAATTTTAATTAGTTTTAGCTAGTTAGTGCAACGACAGAATCGTCACCATTATTTGCTCAAACAAGCATTGATTGGTACGGGGGTACCAGAAGAGAGGGTGAATGCCTCAAAAGTTCACCAAAGGTCAAAAATGGGATTTTCGTTTTCAGCCATTTGAAGACTTTTTTTTTGGTAACCTTTTCAGGTCACAATAACTCCGGTCTCTGTGACCCTAGAGTCACCAAAATCAGTCACCTTCTCTCACTAAGACGGTGCTAACAAAAAAGGTTTCATGTAAATCGGTCAACGCGTTCGGTTGTAATCGTCACATACACAGACAGACAGACAGACAGACAGACAGCGCTATGCATATTAGGGGGCAATGTTTTATTTATGAGCACTCTAAATGTATTCAAGTAACTTTGTCAACAACTTTTTCTAACACAGTAACAAAGAGAAACTAGGGAAAATAGTGCCTGGGATCAGTATGTATGTATGTATTCTACAAAACGGCTGGTCTCACTGGCTAACCTGGCTTTGACCGGGTAGCTGATGTAAAAAGGGAGAATCTATACCATTATTTAAAAAGGTGAAGAGTTTGGAGGATGGGACCACTGGCTCAAATCGAAAAATAATTTTATTGTTGGCTAGCTGATTTATCAAGAAGGCATAAAACTCTACGACAAGCAGAGCATCAAAACGCGTACGAAGTCGCAACGAACATCTAGCTTATGTTATTACTTTATAAAATGAAACAAAAAACCTAACTGCAAGGTCCAACACACACTTAGCCGATTTAAAGCCAAAATACGAGCACTTGAATGCACTGATTTCACATTTATTCGAATGATTTGAACTAAAATGGCTGTAAGTAGGTACTCATTCCTGATAAAATTTAAATACACAAATCAAAAAAAATATGTATATCTTCGTAATCTCCTTTTAGTTCCCTTTTGAACCCTACTCGATAGGTTTACTTAAAAAAAATAACTACTTACAATTTGGCGCCAAAAATCCGCCATTTTATTTGTAAGTACCACTTGGGTTTTTGAGACAAATGTTACGATAGATACCTTATTTGTTGAAATCCATTCAGTCGTTTGGAAGATAAGTGGGAATAAAGAAATTTACAAACACACAAAATACGCGCAAAAAACAATACCCTTCCCTGGCAGTCGGGTAAAAATAAGCTATTTATTTATTTATAATTTTAATTTTTATGTCTCCATTTGCATACTAATAATTTACTGTGTTACTAACCCCATATGGATCTATGTTGTCCGAAATAAAAGAATTTTATTATTATTTTATAAGCCTGATGTTTCCCGCTGCAAGGCATAAAATAACATGAAATTTTAAACATACGCTCATGATAAAATGCTGCACTTTGCACGAAATACAAAAAAGACATGTAATGTATTTATAAACGTAATGTATACATAAAAATTATACAATTTTTTTTTCTTTTTATTGTATTGTATAATTTGTAGTCAGGTAATTTTGATTTTAATTTTAGTTTTGTAAGGTTATGAGCGATATTGTTTCTAGTTTTTATATCGAGTGCTGTACACTCCTGTAAAGGTGTCTCACACGGGACCAGTATTATGTCAATTTACTTTGTGAATGTAATGTGAAGATGTTGTAGGAGTGTCTTAATAAATAAATAAATAATGCGTGCAGGGAGCGATTCCTAGTTATGAAGCTTAGTGTGCATCACCTCGCCGCCCTGGCGTCCCGCCGCGCCGCGCCCAGCTCCGCCTCTTGCTGGTGGAACAAGGCACCTTGTTCTAAAAGCTGCAACAAGCGAACATTTAAACACTGTAGACATTAGGTATAGCAACATAATGTCATTACTAAAATATGGGATTATCGGGTATTTATCGTGTAATTACCTTTATTAAACGTCGGGGATAAAATAAAGGTAATTACGCGATCAATACCCGATAATCCCATATTTTAATAATGTGCTGTGCTCGCGAAAGTTTAAAAAGGTTATAACATAATGTCGGTTATTCGAAATATAATATTATAAAGAGGTAAATAAAAGAGGTTATAAGGAGGTTTGTGAGGTTGTAGGGGGTAATCTCTGGATCTACTGAACCGATTTTCAAAATTATTTTACTAATAGAAAGTCACAGTATTTGTGAGTGTCATAGGCTATAAATTACCACCCAACGAAGAGGGCACCGGGTCAGCTAGTTCCAAATAAGTGACATAAGTACAGGTTTCAACGTTTCTTAATAATATATCAAAATAATAAAGTTACTATTGAAAGTTGGTATATACGCAGTGAGTTGTAAATAGTTAGAGTAGCTATACCAAACAAAAAACGTGTCGCAACTTGATGACAGCGGGGGTGCCTGCGCGGGGCGCGCTCGCCCCCGCACACAAGTATTCGCTGCAGCGCTACACGATTAGAATGTCGTCTATCCATACCATCAATACATGCAGCGCTAGATCGCTAATATAGTTTTCTCGCGACCAAAACGTCGTAAGCGCCGTGAATTTCGTGGCGCTTACACGTTTCGTTCAACATAGTGTAACAACATGTCGCTCTAATAGATTTTTTTCACCGCAGAAGGGACACTTCAGACAGCTATTAATGCAGTAATGTTAATGCAGTAGGTAGGTACCTATGAATATTATATTTCAAAACGTAAATTTTTTTTTTTAAATAAATTGGTATGTTATCCAACAAGTACGTACATAGGTAGGTAGGTACTTACACTAACTAGACCCCACACTTTATTTCACTCTGCCCCTCCTCTCATGCCCGTGGATGCAGTAAGAGCCTGCTAAGGGATACCTCCGAAAGATGGGCAGCAGCGTCTTTCCATATACCAACATCCCGTACTGCGCTCGCCAACCCGCCTGCCAAGCGTGGTGAGTATGGCAACTACCCCTCATGGAGACCCATGAGGGAGGCCTTTGTTCATTAGTGGACGTTTTTTGGCTGAAATGATGATGATTATCTAGCCCAAAACTAAGCAGAGCTCTTGTTATGGCTACTAGATAACAGATATAATAAATACAATACATAAATACCTATTTATTTATTATTATACGTAGAAAATGACCTGAACACCCAGAACAAATATCTGCAGCGATCACTAAACATTTGTCCCAAGGCGGGAATCGAACCCACCTCCTGCATCGCAGGCGAACCTTCGCCCACCACGCCACAGAGGTCGTCAATCTATTACATTAAGAATTTGTTCAGACAACAATATACATAGGTATAATACAGCTTCAGTTTATAAGTAATGACGATTGCAAAAGATACCTACAGTAGGTACCTAGAGTACCTACTGTTACTGATCAGACAGACGGCATAGGGCGAGTAATATGAGTTAAAAATAATCAGTTAAACCTTTGTCGCCAACCCTTAGTAGGTACCTACACATCCCATCTGTACGAATCACTTTTCATAATCTATGATTTTCAAACAAAATGTCAGTACAATAGAAAATAATGTACAAAAATTAATTTTAGTTGGTTTTAGTTGATATTCTGTTTACTTTCCGATGATAAGTCACGCCACTATCTTTTTTCTTCGCAGTTGATTGAGTTTTACACGTTTTTAACACGCAAGACGGCATTTTTAATTTGAGTTTATTCGCGTGCGGTCGCGATGGGCGTCGACGAACGACTAAATGAGTTGTTGCCGGCCGGCAACAACTCATGGCGCAAACTTGTTGTTCGCGGGTGTCAATTCTATACGCTAGTAATAATACTTCAATGTATATACGATACCATTATAATCTGTCTGTTTTTTTACTTCATCTCCGAAACGGTTTGACTGATTTTGACGGGACTTTCACAAAATTCTAACATTCTAGAAAAATAATTAGGGTTCCGAGCAAAAACGCGGGCAGCAGTTAGTCTAGAATATAATAAGAGCTAAATACATGACATTTGTAGTTTCCTTTGGCGTGTTATTTAGAAAAAGCTCTAGAGAGCAAGCAAAAAAAAGTAAGGCCTTTGCATCTATTATAGATAATTTATACAGCGTCGGCAACTGGTAATCATGCGGTACGGGACGCTGCAGTGCCTGGGACATAGTTAGATGGATTAGGCTTGTCCAGCACCTATACCATCCTCTCAGCTTAGTCAGCTATTATGCAGAGGAAAGAACAGGTCAATACGTCTGAAGTTAACTAAGCCGCGGGTTTCCTCGCGATGTTTCCTTCACCGTTAAAGCGCGTGCTAAGTGTGCACATACATTTTTCAAGAAAGAAAAATCCATTGGTGCACGGCCGGTATCGAACCCACGACCTTCGGATTGAAAGTCGGGGGTACATACCACTCGGCCAACACGGCTTTTTTAGAGAGAGAGCAAGCAACCTTTACAATAAATAAATAATTTTCTTTATGAACCTGATTTCTGAGTTCCCTTTCGCCCTCGTCGGCCTCTTCGCGTCCGATCTGACAGAAGATCAGCTGTTCCCGTAATCTTAGCGTTAATTCTTGAAGTTCCTGTAAAAATATAAAGTGGGTTTGACGTTAAAGTCATCTGTCTCGAATCCTTGATCTGACAAGGCCAGGTCTCCTGATTCTAACCTAGAATTAAAGAAAGTGTTTTGTTTCGGATCAGTCGGGATTTGGACCAGTATATTTTTACCTATGATATTCGAAATTATCATTATTGTGGGGTGACGGCTGTAGAATGTTCTTAATCTCTCTTGCGCTCTCTCTTCCGCGGATGCAGTAAGCGTCTTTCCGCGTATTAACATAACGTAACACGGTACATGGTGAATATGGCAACAACCCCTCATAATCTGTACTTAAAGACCCCTGAGTCATCCCTATGTCCAGCAGTGGACGTTCTACGGCTGAGGTGATGATGATGATGATCATTATTGTCAACTGGTCGAAAATTTGGACTTGGTGATAAGGATTAGTTGGTGTATCAATTAATTTACTTACATCTACATTATCCGGTAAGTCTATGATTTCGTTCTGCATTTCTTCTGCCTTCTTCAGATATTGACCTATTAGCATAGCGTTGTCTCGTTCTAACCTGGAAGACAGTTGTATTTTAAAGAAACACAGGACAGTCAGGTTGAAATGGAGATGAGTTCATCTCCCGTCATTTGTTTTAGAAACTTGTTCTAGATGAACTAAAGCCGTAACAGAGGCCAAGACCGCAATGCTCTTGATCGCACCGTGTCTCTTGGCCACCGTTCTGTGACGGCTCGATGGTCCAAAGATATTATTAGTTCTATTAGGACAAGAACCGCAAGGTACCGCAAAATCAGTGGCTGCAAAAAAAATTCTTATAACTTTATAGTTACGTGAATATATAACTGTCAGTGGATGGATCTCCCGGTGCACCGTGAGCTCAGTGACGGCTTGTCAGCCTCGTTCCTGGCGGCGGCGGCGGCGCGCTCGGCCACGGCGGCCTCGGCGGCGACAGCTCCGTCGCTTCTGGTCTCTTATAGCTACATCTAAGCATCCTCACGTGTCTAGCTTCCTCTGCAGCATCTCCCTGTCCACCGTCAGCTCGGTGACGGCCTGCAGCACGCGCGCCTCGGCGGCGGCGGCGGCGGCGGCGCGCTCGGCCACGGCGGCCTCGGCGGCGACAGCTCCGTCGCTTCTGGTCTCTTATAGCTACATCTAAGCATCCTCACGTGTCTAGCTTCCTCTGCAGCATCTCCCTGTCCACCGTCAGCTCGGTGACGGCCTGCAGCACGCGCGCCTCGGCGGCGGCGGCGGCGGCGGCGCGCTCGGCCACGGCGGCCTCGGCGGCGACAGCTCCGTCGCTTCTGGTCTCTTATAGCTACATCTAAGCATCCTCACGTGTCTAGCTTCCTCTGCAGCATCTCCCTGTCCACCGTCAGCTCGGTGACGGCCTGCAGCACGCGCGCCTCGGCGGCGGCGGCGGCGGCGGCGCGCTCGGCCACGGCGGCCTCGGCGGCGACAGCTCCGTCGCTTCTGGTCTCTTATAGCTACATCTAAGCATCCTCACGTGTCTAGCTTCCTCTGCAGCATCTCCCTGTCCACCGTCAGCTCGGTGACGGCCTGCAGCACGCGCGCCTCGGCGGCGGCGGCGGCGGCGGCGCGCTCGGCCACGGCGGCCTCGGCGGCGACAGCTCCGTCGCTTCTGGTCTCTTATAGCTACATCTAAGCATCCTCACGTGTCTAGCTTCCTCTGCAGCATCTCCCTGTCCACCGTCAGCTCGGTGACGGCCTGCAGCACGCGCGCCTCGGCGGCGGCGGCGGCGGCGGCGCGCTCGGCCACGGCGGCCTCGGCGGCGACAGCTCCGTCGCTTCTGGTCTCTTATAGCTACATCTAAGCATCCTCACGTGTCTAGCTTCCTCTGCAGCATCTCCCTGTCCACCGTCAGCTCGGTGACGGCCTGCAGCACGCGCGCCTCGGCGGCGGCGGCGGCGGCGGCGCGCTCGGCCACGGCGGCCTCGGCGGCGACAGCTCCGTCGCTTCTGGTCTCTTATAGCTACATCTAAGCATCCTCACGTGTCTAGCTTCCTCTGCAGCATCTCCCTGTCCACCGTCAGCTCGGTGACGGCCTGCAGCACGCGCGCCTCGGCGGCGGCGGCGGCGGCGGCGCGCTCGGCCACGGCGGCCTCGGCGGCGACAGCTCCGTCGCTTCTGGTCTCTTATAGCTACATCTAAGCATCCTCACGTGTCTAGCTTCCTCTGCAGCATCTCCCTGTCCACCGTCAGCTCGGTGACGGCCTGCAGCACGCGCGCCTCGGCGGCGGCGGCGGCGGCGGCGCGCTCGGCCACGGCGGCCTCGGCGGCGCGCACGGCGGCCCGCAGCTCCTCCGCCTGCGCCGCGTGCGCGCTGCGCTCCGCCTGCCAGGCGCGGACGGTCTCCTCGTGCAGGGAGCGGACGCCTTCCAGCTCCTCGGTGGCCTGGAGATAGGGGACGGTTAGAGGTGGTGCGACAGTTATCTTGCCTATGGGATTTTCTATGTATCATCATAATAGAATGCTAGGAGGCGACGTTGAAGGCCGAGAATGAGATGGCGGGACGAGTTTGACGCTTATTTAACATCTTGACCTGTAACTGTGTGAAGTCGCGAGGAGTGGAAGGAGGTAAGGGAGGCCTTTGCCCAGCAGTGGAACAGTTACGGCTGAAAATAATAGTAATAATAATAATAGAAATAATTTAAGAGATAGGGCGCACTAGTGACTCTTGTCACCGTGACTGGTGCGCGCATTTGGATACGTGACAATTTGGAGTATTTTTTACAGGCTCAGAACTAGACGTTATTACGACAGACCTAAAGTTACAATATGAATAGGGAAAAAAACAAGATGCTTCAAATTGGTGTCCTACTCAGCAAAAATGTTAAGTTGAAATTCCAAGACGCACCGCAAGCCGCAAATTGCAGGCAGCAAGCGACACCACATCTCCATGGAATTGATGCGTCGTTCGCAGCCTGCAGCTGCAGTTTGCGGCCTGCGGCCCGTCTTGGCCTACTGGGGACGCCGCCTTAACTCACGCTGCACCGTGCCGTGACCGAGCCGAGACCAAGCAATTATTCCGTGCGTTGTGCGTTGCCCGGCCGTCACTCGGTCGTCACTCGGTCGTGGGTGTGTCCATACAAAATATATATAATATTAGTTGACCGTGCTACGGCCGACACTCGGCTCGGCACGACGCGGTCTAGCGTGAGTCATCCTTTAATCTCAGGATATCACAGCGCTGCTCCGCCGCCGCACGTAGCGCGAGCGCACCTTCTTGAGCGCGAGGTCGAGGCGCGCGGCGCGCGCGGCGGCGGCGCGCGCCGCGGCCTGCTCCGCCACCAGCTGGTTCTCGTAGTTGACGCACATGGCACATCCGCGCGCGCCTTCTGACGAACACAAAACACGCCTTGAATATAAACGTTTCTGGACCACTCATATCCATTCTCTAGAGCAGTGGTTCTTAACCTTTTAGTAATGAGAGGCCAATTGATAATTTTGTCATGCCACGGAAAAAGAAGTTAAACAATACAGATATATGAAATTTGCGTAACAATTTAGCGTAAAGACAAACTCAGTACGTTCCACGCTAAATTCTACTTGTGATTCAGAGCGTGTTTATAGTTAGAAGTTTAATAGTAAGCCGATTTTGATTAGTTCGCGGACCAGTTCGGGTGCTCTCGTAGAACACAGGGTTCCGCAGACCAAAGGTTAAGAACCACTGCTCTAGAGCACTCGTATGCCGTGGGGGGCCGGCAGTAGTGTAAGGGAAGTATGATTTAGTGATATTTTTGCACGTGGCTAGTTACAGAGCTTCATATTAGTGGTGGATATGTCTTTATTGGATGGAGGTGTGATGATACGAGGCTATGGTTATCTATAGAATGCGCTGGTGTAGCGCTCACACTACACCAGAATGTTACCCCTCCTCTCATGCAGGAAGTGCCTGCTAAGGGATACCTCTGGAAGATGCAGCTGCAGTGACTTTCCGTGTATCAACATCGTGTACTGCGCTCGCCAACTCGCTTTCCAAGCGTGCGTATGGCAACTACCCCTCATGGAGATCATGGGGGAGGCCCGTGTTCAGTAGTGGACGTTTTACGGCTGATATGAAGATATCCTATCATCTTTTTCTTGACATTTTTATTTCCTTTAAATTTTATTTCAACTTTTTAAATTTTATTAATAAATTTGCACGCTAATTAAGGTAGAACATAATGGGAACTACATTAATTTTAAGACCTTTATAACATTGTGTTTAAGCAAATAAATATATCTTTATCATCTCAGCCGTAGGGATTGCTGACCACGTCCACTGCTGGACATAGGCCTCACGGACCTCCAAGATCATGAGGGGGTTGTTGCCACACTCACCACGCTTGGCAGCCGTGTTGGCGAGCGCAGTACGGGATGTTGATACACTGAAAGATACTGCCTACTGACTTTCGGTGGTGCGGCACTCTATTTATTTTGTAAAATACTGAAATTACTAATGAAATACATAATAACGTCGAAATAAAATATTAATCAGTTAAAAATCAGAGATGCCAATGCATCTTTGCGCACTCACGACTCACTCATCTTGCTTGGAAGATACTGATTCTTTTTAATATATATGTCACACTAAAGTCCATTCCAGTTTGGTGACAGCAGGATAGAATAATCTAAAAATCAATGAGCGAAAAAGGGACAAATGCTTACTATGCTTAGTCTCTTTTGCACTTCCATAGTCTTCTAAGAACTATCCTGCTCTATTCTGTTGTCACCGAACTCCGACCTACGTGGAATGGACTATAGTGGAACCGTGTCTGGTCAAAATAATGATTAAATAGGCAGGCAGTCACACCGGGGTCCTTTCAAAGCACGTACGTAAGTACGAATTTACCTATTTCACTTTTGGTGTCGCCGCTCGCCACCGCGGGAGTAGTCACCGTCGTTTTGGCTTTCTGCAAACATAAATGCAGGTATAGGTATTATTATTAAATAATAATACGTAAAACATTAATTAAAAAAAACACAACAACAATGATCTGACAAAGCGTGCCGTGGCGTGATTTACTCGCAATTCAAACAAACTGCGCTCCCGTATGCACCGCAACGATGGAGACAGGTTGCGACTTGTCCTGTTTACGCGCTCGACAAGCATGTAGTTTGTGCCGAATATTCGGCGGCCCAATATTCGGCGCTTCGGCCGATAGCGTTACGAACATTCGGTATTCGGCCAAATCACTATTCGTGGCAACTCTAATTACATTAATTAGTATTTATTTAAAACTGGAGTAAGATCTAATATCCAGATATTTGCTTAAAATTAGTCCTCCATGTCCCCATTAGTTCAATCAATAAAATATCAAGTTTTTTTAAATCTACTATGGCACTTAATTCGGTGCTAAAATTGATTAGCAGTCAAGATTGATAAATCAACGTCAAAGTCAATAAGTGTTTATTCAATAGAGCAAAGCGCTACTTAGAATAGTCGAAACAGTACAAAACAAAAACAAAAGACATTTAATTTGAATAATGCACTTAATTGAATTCGTTCGACAACTTCGAAAAACATTTTTTTTGTCAATCAAGTAAAGTCTTGGGTTCCGTTGACTAAACAAGCCTGGCTTTAGAATGATCGTGTGATTTTACTAAAATAAAAATTAAACGTAGAAATTGCAAATGTGCTATAGTAAAGCCTTTCACATGTAATAAAGAAGAGTTATACGTCAGCAACTGGTATACATGCTGTACGGGACGCTGCAGTGCCTGGGGCATTGCTAGATGGATTAGGCTTGCCCAGCACCTATACCGTCCTCCCAGCTTAGTCAGCTATTAGTCAGAAGAACAGGGAATAAAGCTGACCAAGCCGCGGGTTTCCTCACGTTTTCTTTCACCGTTAAAGCTCGTGTTAAATATTCTCAAGAAAGAAAAATCCATTGCAAGGCCCGGTTAACAGTGAATAGAAGGGAAAGAGTGAGGTTCACTTCTTACCCTCACTTCGAAAAAAGTTATCTGTGTGTGTATTATGTGCTTTATTAAATTCAAATGTGTCTTGTTCTTCTTTTGTAAATTGACTACTCTATGTAGCTTTTTGCTCTATTGAATAAACACGTATTGACTTTGACTTTGGTGTCGAACCGGATCGGTTCGAAAGTCCACTCAGCCCGCATGGCTCGTCATAACAATGAGTGAGATGGCGAGCTCACCAATGTCTCTTGCAGCTGCGTGTCGGTGTCTCGCAGCTTGGTCTTGAGCGCTGCAATTTCCAGCTCTAACGGCTCGATGATGGAGCGGAGCAGCTCGTTGTCTTCCACCTGGAAGAACGCACCACCATTTATAATTATTGACCCCCTCACTTATAAACGCTGATTAAATCTATCAACAGTTAGACCCGAGTTCACCAACAGATGATTAAAATTTTAAGCAGCAAAAAGCGGTATACCAAACCATTTGACAGCACCGCATCAACAATTTTGACAGCACCGCATCAACAATTTTGACAGCACCACATCAACAATTTGCAGCTTGCAAACAGCTGTTACTGCGTAACCGACTGTTAAAACTTTAATCATCTGCTGGTGAACTCGGTTCTTAATCAAAGGTTTTTCACGTAAAATTGTCAAAAATCCATCAATTAAGTGCTAATTAGCTTCATCAGCGTAAGTAAGGGGGTAATCGTCTGACTGAAAATTTGAAAAAACTTTTTTGAAAAAGTTCTAACGTATTTTTGCCATAAGATTTTTCTTAAATATTTATTCAATTAACACTTATATTTTTATTGATGACTATTTGTCAAACAAGGAAAATTAATAGATCGATTAAAGGGCTCAAAACCGTCACTACTGTAAAAAAATATCCCATGGACAATCAGGATAGATGGACCATAAAGGAAGTCACCTGGAGTATGCAGCACAGGTCTGGAATCCCCCCTATGATAAGTACAAGTGTATGATAAAAATAAAATAAAAACATTGTTTGTGAAATTGGCAATTACATTTTTGCTGACTTTCATTATTTTTCAAAATTATAATCGTCCACTGGCCTTCTCTATATCACAACATTCTTTCCAGCCCTGCGCCAACTGTAGGTACCCATTGGTTTCCCGCTACTCTTACAATGTCGTCTGACCACCAGACTGGTAATCTGCATCTTTTATTTGTAAAATATCATTCAGACCGGTTCACAGACTGCTATTAAATGCACAAAGCCGCGGCCCCGGCGCATATAAATAATATTATGTTAAAAACGGTTAGGAAAAACCAGCATGGAATAGTTAATAATATTACTGGGCTTTACCTGGTCAACCGTTCTAACCTATTGGCTATATTTGAGGAAATCATTTGAAAAGTTATTGACAAATTACAAATTATAAGGTTAGAATGTTAGCAAATTTTTGGCACTTCTGAATGAAAATATGATAAAAGAACGCCGGATAAGTGCTTTTCAAATTCGTGCAGCGCGGTTAAAGATCATCATCATCATCATTACACACTGCTGCACGTAAGTATCACAGAGTTATGGGGTCCTATTAGATAAAAAGCGGACACGTTTTCGAGCGTTCCGTATTTGCGTTCTGCGTTCGCTGTGTTGTTTTATATTAGGGACCATTAATACATTTCGTCACATGTTAAGGGGTAGGGTCCTAAAATTCGTGACGTCACATTTCACAAAATAATTTAACGGAAATAAAGCTAGTTTCGGAACTGCTGTTTTAATTCTGTAACTTCTAGATGTGAAATTGCAAAATATGTGACGGCACACCAGGCACTCCGCCCAGTCTCACAAAATGTGACCAGCTGTGACAAGAAGGCAGGAAGGGGATCAAAAAATCGTGAAATTCGTGTGTGACTTAATTTATGGCCGGCCCCTAATGCTAAGGGCGTAACTTGACATGGGCGGGACTTTGCGTGTTTAAGTAAAAGCTTGGGCACTTACCCGCTCCCGCTTCGGCTGGTCCTCCGTGTCGGCGGCCAGCTTGCGCGCCAGGTGGCGCACGAGCGTCGCGGGCGCCAGCGACACCTCCTGCCACATCAATTTCATTTCACTTTTACATTTGTCCACCATCACTGCACCTTCACTACGCCATTTATGATGCAAAGCACGAAGTTTGATTGACCATTCGTACAACTACAGTTGCACGAATGTAGAACTCATGTTAAGATATTATAAAAAAAATAAAAATGCGTGTGCGTCTCGGAACGCACGACAGAAGTGATAACTTAGGCTAGCGCTGCGGGTTAGAGTGAGAGATGAGCCTGCCTACCGCTGCCGTATGCGTGAGGAAGGGAAGCCAGACAGACTGGCGGCGTAACGCGTTACGTAACGAAGCGATTAAGTTAATAGTTAATAAGTTTGGGTCGACGACATTATCGCAGTCGCTGGGCACACCTGGATGCGAAATGCACAGGACAGAGGAGGCTGGCAAAAACTCAGGGAGGCCTATACCCAGCAGTGGGTGATTCCGGGCTGAGAAGAAGAAGAAGTTATCACTTCAATTATTATTTAAGTAGGTCTAAGTTAAAGTAATATTATGAGAGGTTGTAGGATTTTTAATTTGTACACACTACGTCAACTTTTCACGGAGTTCCCTATCAAGAATTAGCAGACGTTTACGTTGGCACTATCTTATTAGTTGTTGGAAGTTTTCTCTTATTGTATAAAAATCTCCGAATCATGGAAAGTTGTAATACTAAGACAGAAATTGTAACAATGAATAGATGTGAAAGAGTGAGGTTTCTTGTTTCCTTCTTTCCCAAACTTGGAAAAAAAGTTATCTGAAGCGAACCAATTCAATTGTGTGCTTTATTCAATTTAAATGTGTGAAGAACAAGACTTATTTTTTTGTAAATTAACTTTTCTAAGTAGCGTTTTGCTCTATTGAATAAACACTTATTGACTTTGACGTAAAACTAAAGTTGTTTCTTAGGATGAACAGAATCATTCCCATTTGGGTTAGAAACATATTAAATACACCATATATACGTAAGAACTTTTTCTACTCCTCACTGAATTTTAAGAGGATAAATAATCAGTTATATAAACTGATTATTTATCCTCTTAATTTTTTTATTAATGTTTATTGTTTCCGTTATGATTGTTATATATTTTGCGAAATACGACTGTTTCTCACCAACACACGCACCGAATTGAGTTTAATACGAGTTGCTATATTAATCAACTTACAAGGAAAATGTTGATGTTTCTCTAGCGATAAGCGCGAGGATGCACACACACTGTAGCGTTGTAAGGTTCGTCATGCTAATACCTACTGTTTTTATGCCTAAGGTCCAGTTTTGCTAGCGGGATATATTCATAAAAAATCACGATATAGGTTTACCCTCGATAACGTTTAATGGCAACTAAAAAATAATTGCAGGCGCGTAAACCTAGGCGCAATTAAGACTGAAGGGGTGCGCCTGAGGCATGCTACGGGCGCGCCTGTGGTACGCCTCAAAATGTACGAGAGATGCGACGCAAAACAGATATAAGCGGTGCGCCGGCGCCGGTGACGCGCCCGCTCCCTTATATCTAACGAGTAGATAAAAGAAAGCTAAATTATTCAATATGTCATTAAACCTACATTAACATTCAACCGCATTAAAAACTAAACAAGAACAAAACGCTTCACTGATATTTACTCACCTGCGTGGAATATAAATTAATAAACAATAAGTAGGTACCTACCTGTACCTGTATACTGCAGGTAAATGGCGTTCCTATCAAGCTATTAAAAGTATGTAAACAACATAATAAAATAAACGATAAAATACTTGAAACAAAATAAGTTACTTTAAAAAGGATGGTGTAATATTATTCACCACCATAAGGCCGGGTCAATCCACCGCTGGACACAGGCCTTGGGACGCCCCACACTTCGTTTGCGGACACGCGGTCTCCACTAAAGAACCGAACCGAATTTGCCCGAACAGACATCGGTTCTCCGGTACTATATGTGACCTGCCCACTGCCACTTTAGCTTGTTTTTCCAGTAATGTACTTGTATGTACGTATATCTATTTCTTGGTGAATATTGGTGGTTGCTGGAGTGCCATTATGGTATATGTTTGAGCCATTCTTCCAATCCGCAGTTCGGTTTTTGTTTCAATTAATGATGTTTGAGTTTCAATGGAATTTACATGAGATCCATGTAGGACTAGGTAATCTAAATAAGGTGTTAAAATAAATTTGCTGGACTGCTCTGATAGAGCATGTATCTAATTGTTTAGCTTGCTTCAGTCAAGACAATATTATATGTGGTCAAGATATGTTCTTTCCTCTGTCCGACTTATCTGAGAGGATGATACAGGCGCTGGGCAAGCCCAATCCATTTTGTAAGATCCCAGACACTGCAGCGTCCTGTACAACATAATAATTGACGACGGTGTATAAATCATCCAGATAGATGCCAAAGGCACCTTACTCATAAAAGTGATGGCTTGACCAACGAAACTTCTTTGATATAGCATGGGCCAGTTGGATGCTGATTTAAATGCATGGGATACGGGAAGCCCTTGCCTAGTACTTAGTATTGCAAGAACGTATACCTAGTCATTATCAGTGTGTAACTAGGTTTAAAGGAATATCCAAAACGGCGATAAGAACTACATTTTACGTAAAGAAAACTGCGTGTTCCGTTATCTATCCATAGGGGACATGTTAATCACCGAACGATATCTAAGTAGTAGCTAGAGACTACAAGTTACCTACAAGTTGCTAACAATAGCAAAACTCCTTTTTTCATAAGAATGGATAGTACTAAACATGTAACATAGAACTGCGCACACTAAATTTAAAGTGCAACGCTCGTCACTTAACTTGGCTAGGCGAATGTTCTACCACCGCGCCGCGGCGATTTCCGCCGCCAAAGTAACAACTTTCAGTTTGGAAGGTACAGTTCTTACAAAATTAAATCCACAATAATGTATATTTAAATTAAACGGAATAAATAGTTGCATAAATTAAGTAATAGTAATGGCAGATAGCCGTGGGGTGCCGGCAGTAGAATGTTACCCCTCCTCTCCTGCCCGTGGATGCAGTAAGAGCCTGCTAAGGGATACCTCCTATAAGTATGGCAACTACCCCTCACGGATCTCCATGAGGGGTAGTTACCATACTCACCACGCTTGGCAGGCGGGTTGGCGAGCGCAGTTCAGGATGTTGATAAACGGAAGACGCTGCTGCCCATTTTCCGGAGGTATCCCTTAGCAGGCCTGTGTTCAGTAGTGGACGTTTTACGGTTTTTAAATGATGATGATGAATGGCAGATAATGCAGTGTTTTACCTAGACACATTCTCGCACTCTCTAATCAGCTTTTCCTTAAATTAGTGATTGTTGTAGTGCGCGCTTAGAGCTAAGCGCTACGCTAAGTTAGACGAGTGAAGCTTAAAAATGTGAGGTGGTTTTATGTGCTCAATTGTGTGCAGATCACAAATCATTTAACTATGAACAGAAGAAGCCTCAAGCAATTGGTTTAATAGCCGGCTGAGACGCAGGAGATTGCGGGTTCGATTCCCGCCTCGGGACAAATATCTGTATGATCTGCAGATCTTTGTTCAGGGTTTTCTGGATGTTTTTCTATATATAATATACAAAAAATATCCGTCTATGTGGTATAATGTATTAGGTATATCAGTCATCTAGTACCCATAACATAAGCTCTGCATAGCTTGGGGCTGGATGATGCTGTGTGAATAGTCCAGCATTCCAAGCAGTCCAAATGATGCTTTAATTTAAGCATTGCATAAGTAAAGGTTAAGCAGAGAGCTGGTGAACTGACCTGCTGCTGCTGCTGATGCCTCAAGTGCCCCAGCTGCGTCTCCAGATCCGTATTCCTCGCGCGAAGCCTCCGCGCCTCCTCGGTGCCTGACGAGCACACTTCCACGGTCTCTGCACGGAGAAATGCTATTATTAGCCTGAATGTTTTACGCATGAAAAAAGTTGGGGGCCATCATTAATTCATCACCCCAGCGGTGGGACGCCCGCTGCTAGACATGGGCCTCTCTCATGGATCTTCGAGGAGTAACCATGAGGGAGTTGTTGCCATACTCACCACGCTCGGCAGGCGGCTTGGTAGTGACGCTGGTAGGCTCTGCTGCTGCCATCTTCGGAAGGCATCCCTTAGCAGACTCTTACTGCATCCATAGGCAAGACAGGATCATAAATTCATCATCATAATTTACTCAGTCTAGTTTTAATTCCATTTATATTACTTATTTTGGGAAATGTGATGTCTCAAATTTTATACAGAATTTAATAAAGGTCAAAATAGAGAATACAAAAAAATACAATATGAAGCACAAAAGTACAATAAAACATAGTAGGTTGAAGGACAGATAAAACATTGTTCAAGAGAGCTTTATAAAATGCTCCATTAAGCGACAGTCAGTGTCTGCTATAAGCTGCAGGTAGCTGTTGGGGCTGTCAAGCCCCTTTCTCTAGTAGATTCGAGAAGTTTCAATGTCCAATGGACATTTGACAGGTAAATTAACTTACTAAGTTACAGACAGAATACTCAATGTATCTATATTCAGCCCTTTACAACCCTTGGCTAAATGGGTATTGGTGTATTTTTATAGCGCTGCACAACTTTTTCGTAATATGTTTATGCATTTAAAAAGAAGCACTTTAACACAGATGTACAAATCACTCAGAGAAGTTAAGTACCTTCAGGGAGACTCTTATTAAAACAGAACATAGAAGAAAACATGATGAAGCATGCAAAATATCATAATATAATTTTGACATTAAACTAGGTCATTCAGCTACAAGTAATGTGCCACAATGAGGAAAAATTGGTATTTATCCAATTAGGCTTATCAACTGAACATTTTAATCAATTTAAACTTGCTGATGAAGCCGTTTGAAAATTTATAAATGAAATATACCAGATGCAAGCACTTTTAAAATCACTGGGATGAGAAAAGCATTGGGAAATTAACTGTTTTAGTGATTTATAAGGATACAGAACCATGGTGAGAGTACTGCTTCTCTCACCATGATTCCATTTGACACCAAGCACATGAAACTGCATAAAATAACTGCTAATATAAGCAGAAGTAAATATGTGCTTTTTATATAGAACAGAAAAGGCAGTGTAAAACCTGTGTAATTCACACCACAAGTTGCACTGCTAGGCTAGGGCTCCCTTTTCTTCTATATCAAGTAAGTGCATTTGACATTGAACACTATGGTATTTATCATTTTTTTATTACTTTAATAAGCCGTGGGGTGCCGGCAGTAGAATGTTACCCCTCCTCTCATGCCCGTGATTACTTTAATAGTTCTCATACCTCTTTGACAACCTCTGTGTTGCTGCGGGCGAAGGTGCGCCTGCGACGCAAGAGGTTGCGGGTTCGATTCCTGGACAAATATCTGTATGATCTCCAGATCTGTTCAGGGGGTTTTGGATGTTTTTCTTTATATAATAAAAAATATTTTTTATGGGGCTAGATGATGCTGTGTGAACTGTCCTGCATTATTTATTTATATTTGTATGTCTGGTGAACACACATAAGCAGACACAATAAAGTGTGATGGTATGAAGGTCCTACCGCTGACTAGCATTTGTAAGCTCTCTATCTCCGACTTCTGGTTCTGGCTAAGGGTCTGCAGCTGCTGCAGCTGTGCCCGCAGTCCCGTCCTTTCCGACTCCAGCTGCTCATTGTCATGGTTCAGCTTTCGCATGTCCACTGTGAACCACACCAAGAGAGGATTAGTATGTTGCTGGAAATTGTTGTCAAGTAGGGCGATGAGGTGCCGTGGGGTGCCGGCAGTAGAATAACACCCCTCCTCTCCTGCCCGTGGATGCAGTAAGAATCTGCTAAGGGAATATCTCCGGAAGATGGGCAGCAGCGTCTTTCCATGTAAGAACATCCCAAACTGCGCTCACTAACCCGCCTGCCAAGCGTGGTGAGTATGGCAACAACCCCTCATGCACTTGGATCTCTAAGTCAATGAGGGAGGCCTATGTCCAGCAGTGGATATCTTACGGCTGTAATGATGATGATGAGGGCGATGAATTTTGAAATCCTTGCTTGGTGTAAGAGTTTTGTTGATGAAATGAAAATTACATAGTTTAACCAAAATAATGTAATAATGCCATTTCCACAATATTGAGAGTTACCAAGACTTATTCCCAAAGATTTAATTTAAAAGACAACACAATACCAACCATTTCAAAAACAAGGAGATAAAAACATCAAACAATTAATCATACAGACAAAAAATAATTAAAACATTGTGAAGTTGTGAACAAACTTTTCCTGAACATTTTTATTGCAATGTGGTGATGTAAATTTTCTAAACAAATATTCACTAAAACAATAGATTTTTACATATTATCAATATTGTGTGTTACAAATCACTTTGAAGTTGAAAATATCCTATTAGAAATTCATACATTTAGAGGGTATTATCCAGTACCAAGCATTTAAATACAGCATTAATGCAATTGACATCCAAATCCAGTTGTTTTAGAGACACAAAGAAAAATAGTTTAAATCCATCACCAGTCTTTCTGCAAGGTGTTAATAAGGCTTAGGGGTCAAATCATGTATGTAAACACTAGAAAAACAAAACAAACATTACCAACCACTCCAACACAAAGAAACTAGTTGTAAATTAGTTGCAGACATGCAAGCTACAGTCTAGCACGCAGCCAGGCCGTGCTGCCAGCACCAGGAGCTAAAACAAACCTTCTTTCTGCAAAAACAGTTCTTTCATTTTCGCTCGCTGCACATTAAACTCTGCCTCCAACTCCTGCCGCAATTGTTCCGGCGGCATATCTCGCTCCCCCACGCCGTCCACTTGAAACAGAAACTATGCTGAACTCCATCGGCCTAGCGGAAGGCCCAAATTACAAAACTATTGCACAAATAACACACCTTTCAGCTGTTCCGTCGAATCACTGGCCATCTTTGTATCACTGTCTTTTACTACAATCTAAAGTTTTACTAACGTTATCTTGTATTATTTAGCATAGTACTTAAGCATATTTCAGCCATGAATCTAAGTTAGAAGAATAGAAAGGAAGAAAAGTGAAATTGCAGACGGAAATCGAGGAAATCAGCACAGCACAGTAAAAAATGACGTACGTAATTTTGACGTTTAGTTGTTTGTCTTGTCTTGATGTATACTTGATAGTTGACACTGACTAGTATGTTAAATCTATAAATCTGATTTTTGCAAATCGCGAGTGCGGCGCTGCCAGGAAGTATCAGTACTGTACTGCAGGGGTCGGCAACCGGCGGCCCGTGGACGTGGAACATCTAGGTGCGGCCCAAAGCCTGAGGTCCGCAAGAAAAAAATACCGAAGCAAAAGGCCGTGTAAATCCCCTAGGATTTATAGAGCCATGCTGCTGGGCCGTGAGAGTATTCTTGAAAGCTCTCTCCCACGCGAGGTAATAAAAAATGAACCTATTTCATTTCGAACTGTTTATCAAGACTGTATTGTTTCTACCGAAAATAAGGATTTGCTCTATCCAATTCTAAATGGCAAAGTCATTTGCGCTTATCCGCCGCACGTGGCTATCGGTGGCGACTCCTTTGAGAAAATAGGCAGCGGCACTCTTTGATTAGACGCAGGTGTGCGGCGGCGCAACAATTCGTAGCGGCCGGCTTTAGTTACAATCATAATTAATAATCATATCATAATTTCAGATAAAATAGCTAACATATTTAGAAAAAATAACATCTACGTTGCTTTCCGAACAAACCACAATATTAGATCTCTTTGTAACGGTAAAGATTATCTAAAACAATCTAAAAAATCCAGTGTTTACAAGTTGGTTTGTGACGATTGAACGGGGTAGGTATATGTGGGTCAGACGGGCCGAGATTTTGATACTAGGTATAAGCAGTTTATGGAACACACTGCAGCGTATGGGAATGGCCATCCCGACAAATCACATTTCGCGAAACATCTAATTGATACCGGCCATTCCTTGCGCGACAGTAGGTAATGGTTATAAAATTTTGTATGTATGTAGTAAAAGCTTCCGGTTGTGTGTATTGGAGCAATTAGATATTCTCAAACACAACAATAATGGCAGATTTTCACTGTTGAATGACCAAACAAATCTAGTGTCGTCTCCATTATTACGTATTTTTTCGGATAGTAGTACCTAGGGCAACAACATCAAGCGGTGGGGGTATTTAAGGAGTGGCCGCTGCTTTGTGGCTTCACCTTTCCTCCGTCGACCGAGACACGTTCTCGGCTTGCCCGTTGACGAGCTCACCGCCGCTAACCCGGAGGTGACGTCAACCCGTCCTACTCTAGCTGCTAGGCACACATTTAATAACCGGTCTCACCGGCGAGGCCGAAGAATACACTCTTCCGTCTTGAAGGTGCAGTTTTGCACCTGGACGTTACACCTCATTCATTACACATAAAATTTTGGCAACAGTCAAAGCCGTGGTTCAAACCTAAGTGGTGCCCTTGAGCTTTTTGCCCCAACATAACTTTTGCGGCTGGGCGCCCTCTGCGCTTGCCATAGTCCGGTAAACGTTGTCATGGCCATCTGCGGTCAACAACATATGTATATAATCATTTCGAAAAAAAATGCGGCTTCACCACAAAGGTGGCCATCAGAGGCCTCCCCGGGGACACAGCCCCCGAAGACATCACTGCAGCCCTCACTGACCGGGGTTTCCCGGTCAGATTTGTCAAAAATATCCGGCCTAAACAGGGCCGCGCCGGTTGCTTATTTCACGCCCAACTCGACCGCCTGCCTGAGGAGGAACTGTTACGCCTCTATAGCGTAACAGAGCTTCTCTTCATGCCGGGCGTCACTGTCGAGCACTGGCAAGGCGCGGCCAACCGAGTAGCCCAATGCCACCGATGCCAGGCGTTTGGACATGCCTCGGCACATTGTCACCGCCCCCTGCGTTGTGTGCGATGCGGTGGTCAACATACGGCAGCCGACTGCCCTCGCCCAGCAACTGAAAAACCCACCTGTGCAAACTGTGGGCGGGACCATACCGCCAACAACCGCAAGTGCCCAGTCCTCAGGAGAGAGGCAAGGAAAAGGGGAGTGGTGATCCCACCACCCCTTCCAACCCCACATCAGGTCAGGGACGAGTCGCCGCCCCCCCGCCAGGGAGGCAGGCCAGCAGCCCCCCAAAGACGCCCAAACCCCCCAGCACCCAGCAACCGACCGTTGGGCTCCCGCCCACACACGGCGCCCCAACAGGCTAGTCATCCCACAACAAGACAGGCCGTTCCTCTACACCACATTTTAGAGGACCCACGGACGGAAGCCAACGATCCTACACAGAGGGGGGCAACCCTCCCTTCACGAAAGAGGAGGAGAAACCGCAAGAGAGGTAAGAGGCCAGTGGCCTCTTCTACGCCACACGCTCCGCAGGTGCCCCTCCCACCCGTGCATCGCGAAACTCGCCTGGCTCCAGCACCGGTCTACAACCTACCGGGCCCGCTGGCCCAGCGCCCCAGGCAACAACATACGCCAGCAGGCGCCGTGCCCACACCACGCAGTGCCACTGCGCCCACACCAAACTTCCCTCCTGCCGGTGCACCGACTGCCCCCGCGGATGGGATGACGCAGGCCGGAACAGCCGGGAATCCCGTGGTGGCATTCATGGGCATCCTGACTGAACTTCTGGTCGCCATCGTCGCGGGTGCAGACATCCGGGAAGCGGCGATGCGGGGATTGTCTGCCATCCAGAGCCTCCATCATGGATAAGCCCCCCGCACTTCGCCTTCTGTATTGGAATCCTGGTGGTGTTCGGAGTCAAATCCAACCCCTCCGCCTACTCGCCCAGTCTCAGGATATCCATCTGATCCTGCTGGGCGAGACAAAGCTGCGACCAATCGATGCCTTGAAGATTCCGAACTATCACACATACCGTCGGGATGAGGTGTCGCCCACCGGGACGGCCTATCGAGGTACGGCTGTCCTAGTCAGGCGCGACATCGTTCACGAGGAGTTGGAGCACCTGCCGTTCAAAGAGCTTCGATCAACAGGGGTGTTGATCAACGCGGAGGGCGGAGAGATGCGTATCTTCGCTGGCTACCGCCCGCCGTCGCCCCGCTACTGCCCTGCAGACACTGCCGCCATCTTTGCTACCCGCACTCCTACCCTGCTTGCGGGCGACATCAACGCCAAGCATCCAGGGTGGGGCTCCAGAGTTACTAACTCCGCGGGTAGCGCACTTCAACAGGACAGTGAGAATCTAGGCTTCACGGTCCTAGGCCCTGATTCACCGACGCACATCCCCACCAACCCTCAGCATGCCGCCGATGTCCTGGACATCATACTCCACCACCATATACGCTGCCCGGTCCAGGTTGAGGTGCTGTACGACCTGGATACCCAGCACCTCCCTATCCTAATCACGCTCGACCTGGCCGCGGACTTCACTGCGCCGCGGCCCCGGGGCATGAGGACTGACTGGACAGCCTACAAACGAGCAATGGAGTCGATTGACATCGGCCCCCTCCTGACACCGGAAGATGTTGAGATAGAAGCCACAGCCCTGGCCTCCAAGATTACTCAAGCCAAGGAGGCAGTATCTACGCCCATCAATTACCGCCCCAGCCGGCGTGACGAGCTACCACGGCAATTAAAGCGGGATATCAAGCAGAAACGCGAGCTGCGCCGCCAGTGGGCGCGCTCTCGATGCCCAAGAACAAAGACACTCCGGAACAAGGTAACTGCCGAGCTCACGGCCGCGGTACAGGCTTGGCGCGGGGAGACCTGGGAGAGTACAATCGACCGGGCCTCTGAACGCGACACCGACCTGTACGCCCTCAACCGTGCGCTCACCAGGCAACGACCACCAGCTTACCCACTGCTAGACGCCCAAGGAGTGAGGCGATTTGCGCCCGCAGATAGGGCCGAGATCCTGGCGGCCCATCTGGAGGGCCAATTCACGCCACACCCTGTCCCAGCTGACACTTCACCCGAAGTGAAGAACCACCACGCCGCCGTCGAAGAGGCTGCCCTGGAGTTCCTGCGTGGCCCGGTGCCGCCGCTCGGTGGGGATTCCTTCATCTCCCCTGCCGAAGTGCGGAGAGCTGTCCTCCGCCTCCCCAAGCGGAAGGCGCCGGGCTTCGATGGTATCCCGAATGCAGCCCTCGCACACCTCCCCCGCCGGGGAATATCATCGCTCGCCCGTCTCTTCAATGGCATTCTCCGGACGGGCCATTTCCCGGAGCTATGGAAGGACGGGCGCGTCATCGTGCTGCCTAAAGCCGGGAAGGATAAAAGGTATCCGGCTAGCTACCGTCCAATTACCCTACTGTCGACGGTAGCCAAGCTGTTTGAGCGCCTCCTTCTCCGCCGCCTACACCCCACCATCCAGCCTCGCCCCGAACAATTCGGATTTCGCAGCGGCCACTCCGCGACGCTACAGCTGACGCGCGTACTCCATCATCTGGCGGAGGAACATAACGCCCGGCGCTCCACGGTGGGGGTCTTTCTCGATATAGAGAAGGCCTTTGACCGTGTGTGGCACCCGGGCCTGGTGTTCAAACTCCTCCAGACCAGCACGCCGCCAGCCCTCATAAAGATTGTGGCATCCTTTCTCGCCAACCGACGTTTCTCTGTCGCGGTTGAGAATGCCACATCTTCGACAAGACCAATAGCAGCCGGTGTACCGCAGGGCGGTTGCCTCTCGCCCGCGTTGTACGCCCTCTACACGGACGACATCCCCACCCTGGCAGAGAGCATCCGGCCGGGTAGGGGAACGGACGTGACCCTTGGACTCTTTGCGGACGATAGCGCCTACTTCGCGTCGTCCTCCAGCCCCGCCTTCGCCGCCAAGAGGATGCAGCAGCTCCTCAGCCTCCTCCCGCTATGGCTGGACAAGTGGCGCATCGCCGTCAA
The DNA here is from genome assembly GCA_963082625.1 of Pasiphila rectangulata. Lineage (NCBI taxonomy): Eukaryota > Metazoa > Arthropoda > Insecta > Lepidoptera > Geometridae > Pasiphila > Pasiphila rectangulata. The sequence goes on along the minus strand of OY720247.1, from coordinate 20,121,211 downwards.
TGTGGGTAAGACGGCAGCGCTCCTCATCACCCGACGCCGTAAAATCCTTCCCCCCCTGCAGCTTCGTGGCCAGGATGTCACGTGGGTTCCGCACGCAAGGTACCTTGGAGTGGAGATAGACCGGTCGTTGAGTATGCAGCCCCAGGTAGATCGCGCGATCGGCCATGCTCGCGCTGCCCGGGGGCTCCTCCGACCTGTCTTGGACTCCCATCTCCCACTCAGGACCAAGCTGCGGATGTACAAGATGTACATCCGGTCACGACTGACCTACGCTGCACCAGCGTGGTACGCCCTGACCTCCACCACCAACCGGAAGCGCATCCAGGCGCAACAAAACATAACTCTGCGAATCTGCACTGGCGCGGGCCGCTATGTCAGGAATGACGTCATCGCCCGCGACGTGCAGATTCAACCCATCGATGCCTTTGTGGTCCACACGGCGCGTCGGATGTTCGACCGCGCCGACAACGGGCCACACGACCACTTGAATGGCCTCGCCCCGTTGCATGCCCGACCTCCGGACTATAAAGGTCAGTGGCGCTCCCAGCCACGTGACCTCCTAGAACAGGGAGAGGAGGACAACTGAAAAAAAAAAAAAAAAATATTGACACCAGCCTGAAAGGCATTTATCAAAGGACCCTGGGGTAGTAGCCCCAGGAGTTGAAGCCGGGGTAAGGAGGTCTAACCTCGAGGCCCCACCCGGAGACCCCCAAAGGGGTCCGGAAGACAGAAATGATGATGCGGCTTCACTTTCGTTCCAGCCGCCGACCAGTCAACACCTCGGCGTCTCACCTGATGGTGCCTCGCGGAGAGGCGAAACACGTGTCGTCGTATAGGTTTGGGTATGCATGCACTGACAACCTAGTTCTCCCTGCATGTGCATAATTAGCGGGCGGGAGGGCGGTGCTCATGCATCTCAGCATAAGCGGAATTAAAAAATTTCATTGCATTTTATTGTCATGGATTTCCGGAAAGTAACGCCTGATTCCATTAATTATATGTCGAACTTTACTGCCTTCTTAACGACGCGCCCTGATCTCGTTACGACCGGTGGTGTCGTTATATTCGGCGTATTCTGGGAAGTCGTCAGATGCGAGTTGGTGTCGGGTGGCGAGTCAATTTCGGGTATTGTTATTGTATATCGGCGTGGGACCGACACATTAACAGAGAATATTTTTAGAGTTCCTTGAGATTATTTTGAATGGGCCCTCTTAAGGAGGTAGGTACTAAGGATCTCCTTGCCTCGTTTCTAACGAATACATGGGTGTTGACAGTGAGATCCTTGTGAATATTATTGTTATGATTGCTATGTGAATGAGATTGGGAGGACCTGAGGATGGATGATAAAGTATTTGTCAAAAGTTTTATAAGTACATTCAATCTATTACATCACCACATGTACGTGCCTCGGTGCCGTAGGTTATAAAATGGTAAAAACACCTAAAATTTGAATCGCCTGGTTTGACCGTTTGTTGGCCGAATCTTTCCCCGGCTTTGAACCTGCTCTTGCGGCTTTTCGGACAACCTCACATAACCATGATGTGCCCTTACGCAGCCTGTGTATCTGCTAGCAGATTTCCCCCTCGTCACAGAAAAAAATCTGTAATCTGTGGTACGAGTCAAAGCCATGTTGGCCGAATTAATGGTAGGTATATGGTACCTACCCTTAGATTCTAAGTATGTACCCACCCATAGTAGAGTTCAACACCCGAACGCAGCTTCAGATTATTGTATATTAGTATTGACCTGTCCACAGAATTATAAATTTTCTGTGGACCTGTCCATTCCTCTGATTAACAGACTAAACTGCGAGGATAGTATAGGTGCTCATCTATTACCTATAGATGTAAAAAGGCCTTAGGTAGGTACTTACTTAGGTATTTAGTAAAAACCCTTGAGCGTCATTGTAAAATACCGGTATGTGTTTTGGTATGCCTTTATTCTCATAATCTTTGATTTAGAATTTACTAGAGTTTATTTATTTATTTATTTATTTATTTATTTATTTCATATTTACATTGCCATGACAGTATAACAAAACACCAAAGCGACAAAGAAATGCATAACTTTTAAACTTAAACATAATATTAATTAGTTTTTTTTTTTCACTTTAACTATAAATTGGTTCTACCCAAATAGAGTAAAACCGTATCCGTGAATTTCGGCAACGTCATATTGAAAATATCAACACCCTCGTCTGCGCATAGTCTATTGATGGTACACAGGGCCCGCGTGAATGGGGACTAACACGGCGAGTTAACACTGTCGCCGCCATTTGGTACCCTTTGATTGACTATTCAAAGATGCAAAGGAAGGCATGGGTTTCTTTTGAACTGAGCACTTACCTTTCGTAATCGTTGAGCCTGGCCGATGTGTTTTTGTTAAATCCATGGCTTTTTAAGGAATTCCCTGAGGCAGGCACACTTGCCACTATCTCGCGTCTTGCTCGTTGTCATTGTGGATTTATGATCGATTGACATAACTACTTATAAATTTTGTAGTGACTAACCGAAGTTTCGGTTTCGTCCAAAAAATCAAGGTTCAGCCACATTTCAGTATGGGCGCTAAAGCGGCTGAATCTTCGGCTGTGCCGAAATTCACATGACACTTGATTTTTGACTATAATGCAATTATGGATTTTAGTGAAATGAATTACTTAAAGGTATTTAATTTCAGTTAAATAAAATATACCTACACTAACTAACATTATTTATAAATAAAATGTCTGAAAGGATTGGGTTTCGGTTCAATTTTCCACAAATATTTATTCTAGGGTTAAAATAATACTAAGATGTTATTTAATAAATTATTTATTTGGTATGTATCATTTCTCCTGCGATCGACATTAAATCAGCTGAACTTGCACGAAACCAATAAAATGTCAAAGACAAGAATGGCGACCATTAGTTACAATAAAATAAATAAGAAATACACTCAACAGGATTTTATAGCGCCATCGCCACAATACATACTAAATTTTATTTCAATAATGAGTGACAATTAATAATACCCTAGGCTTACTACGCTTGACCGATACAATCAGCTCCTGCTCCTGGAAATTCGATTTTCACGTCATTGCCCGCGCTGCTGATTACCTACTAGCGCGAGCGTGGCGCATCATGTGATTTCTTTCGTGAAATATTGTGAAATACACTCTTCGAAGGTACCTAACTTTTCTTAGGTTCGAAATTTCATAAACATACTAATATATAAAAGGCACAGACATTATCACAGTTAGTCTAATGCTAAATAGAATAAAAATTACAATGTAGGTATTTACAAAAAAAACGAGAATTCAAATGCATAGACATTAATTAACGTAGCGTATCAGTGCAGGTCACTAGATGGCGCTGTGAAAAAAAATTGTTCTATTCCCTATCAACAGATGTCGCTAGAAGCCTTGCTTCGCCTCTCTGAACTCCCTGCCCGCCGGTAGGTCCTCGAGGCAGGGCACTTGGACTATATTGAAGTAGATGTGTCCCATGAGGTGCGACGCGGAGGTGTTCGTGGACTTGAGGCAGTCGAAGAGCATGTCGTCGCAGGCGCAGTGGGACTTGCTGTAGAGGGAGTTGTTGGTGAGGTTGTAGCGGCGGGAGAAGGCGCGCACCTTGCTGGGGCAGAGGTCGTGCGTGCGGCAGCAGCGGTCCAGCCGCCGGTCCGCGCCCAGGTCGTGGTAGTCCTCGGCGATGTCGCCCGTGCCGCACCATTTTGTACCTGGAGTGTGTAAATAAACAGTTTTATTATCATCACTGAGTAATTGAACAGTGGTTTAAAAACTCAAAAGACCTTTATGATTCAAATTACAGAATAAAACACAAATTGATAGAATAAAGCACTTGATTGAATCTGCTCCCACGCGAGTAATATGTATATCTATAGGTATATAAGTAATGATCTATCTGGAAACGATTATGGAAGGTAGATAATCTACTAAGCACCCCTAGGTCTTCAAGTCAACTAAGCTTCACAGGTATGCAGACTTTCGGTATCGTGTCGATTTGCTGCACTTCACTCACCAGGTATGATGCCCTGCAGCAGAGTGAGCGGGCTGCCCCCCAGAAGGCCCGCGTGTGCGCCGCCCGCGTCCAGCCGCGCTCGGGCTGCGTCCTCCTTCCAAGGAGCACCCGACGGCGTCCGCCTGCCTTCTTCTGGAGTCTCTGTTCCTTCTACCTGGAAACGAGAAAATACAAGTTAAGGGAGACAAACATTTTAAGCTCAGGCCACAACAATATTAAATTAATTATGGTAGGTACTATAACGCGGTGAGATCGGCGCGACCTCAGAGCCGGCAACTGGCAAGAGACAACGATGAACATACGACCGTTGAAATGCGAGTTCTTGTATCGGAGGCCAAGACTGACTTTGAGTAAGTAATAGACTTACCTAGTTTACCTACCGCAGTATCACTAACTCCATTGTAGATCTAAAATAGGAACCGCGATATAGCATATTTTTTTTAGTTGTTGTATGGAGGTTGTTAAGGTTGGTAAGGAGGTTTGTTGTGGTCAACTCCACATTATTTTTAGGTATACACATAAATTCTACCCTTCAATGGAAATTCCAAATTGATGCACTTGCAGGTCGGCTTAGTTCAGCAGCTTATGCAGTTAGAACAATAAGAACTATTACTGATGAAGCTACAGCTTGACTGGTTTATTTTAGCTACTTCCATAGTATGATGTCTTATGGTGTTCTGCTCTGGGGAAGGACGGCCGATATACAGACAATATTTGTCCTTCAAAAAAGGGCCATTTACAAAATGAAACCTCGCGACTCACTCAGAGAACTATATAAGGAAATCAAAATTGTAACTGTTATATCGCAATATATTTATGGGAACTTACCTACTGTACGCACACATTAAATTGCACATCCCTAAATTTGGGTTCCAAAAAGTAAATAAATCATTTATGGGAATCTGTGTGCGTTTCTATAATAAGCTTCCATCCGAGGCGACTAAACTATCAATTCATACATATGTTTAAGCTTTTTATAAAACAAATCTCATCGAAAAAGCTTATTACTCCATAGATGCTTATTTGAATGATATTGACCCTTGGCCTAGTGTTGCTCGGTTCAACCGCGTTAAGAAATGATGTCATCTTGCAATATCCTAATCATCCAATATCCTTGCGGAAGTTAAATTAAGCATAATATTAAGAAAAATATTGTAACAATGAATCGAAGTGAAAGAGTGAGGTTTCTTGTTCGCTTCTTTCCCTCACTTGGAAAAAAAAGTTTTCCGAAGCGAACGAATTCAATTATGTGCTTTATTCAATTTGAATGTGTTTTGTTCTTACTTATTGAATATTTTGTAAACTGACTAAGTATGAGCCGTTTTCAGTAAAAAACAAAAAAGTGTTTCCTACTAAACTTAACAGATGGAGCTGGCAAGCGGAGAAAGCAAGTTTGTGATTAATAACAATTGCTGTCATTGTCAAATTGTGTTTCCTACCAGTAAAATAAAACTAACGCCATCTATATGATTCGAGGGAACTATTTTTGAAGTTTTTACTTTTTATTGAAAACACCTCATTCTAAGTAGCGTTTTGCTCTATTGAATAAACACTTATTGATTTTGATTTTGTCCAGCATTATTTCTTTATTTGACAATGACAGAATTATGAATCAACAACAAACTTGCTTTCTACGCTTGCCAGCTTCATCTTTTCGGTTTCTTTTTCACTGAAAACGGCTTATTCGTCCTGAAACAACATTCCACTGATAGGGTCATATCTATTATTTTCATCAATATGCTTTTGAATAACATAAACAGCAGACACAACCACCTCGATATCGCATGTGTGGCAATAATAACAGTAATTTTCCCGATATGGATCGCATTAATCTAATGCCAGCAAACGAGTGATTGTTAAAATATAATGGAGATATATATTGCTAACTACAAAGGTACAGGCAAAATGCAATGTAACTATTTATGTATTTCCTGTTCTATATCACGCGATTTGGGCCAAGGTAGATACTTGTTTAGTTTACTATGACATTCTCTAGTAATAAAAATAATGATTGAGACCGTTGAGTTACAAATACAAAATATTTATTGCGTTCATAAGTAGGTACATAAAGGTCTGATTAAGGTTATAGTGGTTATAGGCCTACATGAGCCCAGTGAGGGTAGAGCAATTTTGTTACCTTTTGGTAATTAGGTAGGTAGATAAGTAAAATTATGACTATAGGTATAATTATATTATAACTATTGTTTTACCTATTTTACATTGCACAATTGAATATATATACAAATAAGCATTGGTACGGGGGTACCAGAAAAGGGGGCGAAGGCCTCATAAGGTCACCAAAGGTAAAAAATGGCATTTTTGGGTTTTTGGACGTTTTCGGCCATTTGAAGACTTTTATTTTTTTGGTGACCTTTTGAGGTCACAATAACTCCGGTCCCTGTGACCCTAGGTCACCAAAATCAAGCAGTCACCGTCTCTAATTAGGGCGGTGTGCTAACAAAACTAACAAGGTTTCATGTAAATCGGTCAACGCGTTCGGTTGTAATCATCAAATACACAGACAGACGGACAGACAGACAGTGCTATTCATGTTAGGGGGCTTTGCCCCCTAATTACAAAGTTATGATAGGAAAACCAATACTCTTACTTATTTAAAGAGGTGGCTCTTTATATAAGTAAGAGTATTGGTTTTTATCCTCCTTGCGTCGTATTCCTCTCTGTTGAGGGTCGTGACCCTCTCCATGGATCACTTTTTTATGGAGTATGTTGCTCCAACGGGATCTGTTGCCGGCGACTCTCGTTGCTTAGTGGAGCCTCGAGTCGAGGGATAAGGATCTGGTCAGACAAAGATCGGGCTTCGGCCTCGAGGGCTCTTCCCTTGAACTTTGCCAGTGATGACAGCCTTTTAAGTTATCACTGCGTTTTCTGACTATCTGGCCAAAATTAAAGGACTTGTTGGACGCAGATAGAAGATAGCCTAGTAGATATCTTGAGTTTCTTCAGAATAGTAAATTTACAAAAGAAGAACAAGACACATTTAAATTGGATAATACACATAATTGAATTCGCTCGTTTCAGATAACTTTTTTCCAAGTGAGGGATATTGAAACGTTTGTTCTTCGGGCCGTCCAAGGGATCGGCAACATTCAACCCCACACCACATCTCGAACGCGTCCACCCTTCATTAGCTCTCACGAGGTCCAGGTTTCTGCACCGTATAGGAAAATGGAAAAGACTAGGCTTTGGATGAGTCTGATTTTGGTCCGGCTGGAGATTCCACTTTCATCTCATCTCATCTTTCCTATCCTTCCACCATAATCGTCCAAGTTCACACACAGGAGTCATTGTTAGAGTTATAGAAAATGGTACCTGTACATACAGAGTTCCAACTCAACCAGCTCTCCGGAAGATGTTTGCCGGCCCTCTTTGTGTTTAGGCACTATGTTTCGGTATTAGATGGCTCAGTCGGATTTTGGATCTCAGACGGAATTTTGGCTGAAAAAATCGCAGCAGGCAGAACTTGTAGGTACCTACGTTTCTTAAACATCGTGTATATCAAAGTCCTGTTGTCCGTCTATGGTGACGGTCCATACCGGACCAACGCGATGGCTCCGGGTGGTCACCTTGGGCTAACTAAAATTATTTTTCGGTACTCAAAATGTTCTGTGAGAATAATAGCGTTGCATCTTTATCCTAGATGCTATTGCTGCGACAGAACATTGTGACACCACGCCTTTATGCTTCGAAATTGAAAAGATGTAACCTTAAAATCCGCATTATTTATATGTACACTTAATTTGCTTATTATGTTCAAGGTGTGGTGTATCATTTATTTCAAAGTAAATTAGTGTTTATTCAATAGAACGAAAAGCTTCATGGAATAAGTTAATTTACAAAAGAAGAACAAGACACATTTAAATTGAAAGCGAACAAATTCAATTATGTGCTATAATTGTTCGTTCGCTTCAGATAACTTTTTTCCAAGTGGGGTAAAGAAGCGAACAAGAAACCTCACTCTTTCACTCATTCCACACATTTCGTTTGATTTACCTGCAGGCGCGGTGTGATCTGCTGGCACTGACCCATCAACTTCACCATCTGTGGGAAGGTTACGCCGAACGGCCGGTTGATGCGGCTCAGCTGGCGTAGCAGCCGTTCTGTGTCTTCTTCATCGCTGTAACCAATAAATATTAAATTATAAGTAATGTGGAAAGATTTATAATGAATATTAATTATAATGAAAAATTTATAATACTTCTTTGAAGTCAGGAATCTTTCCCAATATATGGAAAGAGGCAAAAATTGTTCCCATATTTAAATCAGGGGACAAAAACAAGATCACTAACTATAGACCGATCTCTATCTTACCAATATTGGGGAAGGTTTTTGAAAAACTAATTACGAATCATTTAACCTGGCATCTGAAACATTACCTTATTGACTCACAGCACGGATTTGTACAAGCGCGTTCTACTTCAACTAATCTTTTGTGCTACTCTTCCGAACTCTCCAGCTCAGTAGATAACCAAATCCCAGTCGATGCAATTTACACTGATTTTAGTAAAGCATTCGACAAAATAAATCATAATATTCTAATAATGAAACTTTCTCAACTCGGAGTATCTGAGAATCTTTTATTGTGGATTTCCTCCTATCTCAACCAAAGGCAATCAAGAGTAACGGTGAGTGGTTTTAAATCACAACCATACGTAGCCTTATCTGGAGTCCCCCAAGGCTCACACCTAGGACCTATTCTTTTCAACTCATATATCAATGACATACATCAATGCTTCATAAACAGCAAGATTTTTTTGTACGCAGACGATATGAAGGTAACAATGCCAATACGAACTCCAAAAGACGTAATTGCACTACAGGATGACCTAGATAGATTATCCTTCTGGTCTAAACAAAACTTCTTGCCATTAAATGTGTCCAAATGCTTCCATATCTGTTTTAGCCGCATTAAAACACCGGTCGTAAATAAATATTTCCTGAACGAAATAGAACTCGAAAAAGTCAATCAAATCCGTGATTTAGGCGTAATTTTTGACTCTTACCTTAAATTTGATCAGCATATACTAACTATTACCAATAAAAGTTTTAAAACCTTAGGATTTGTTATCAGAAATAGTAAAGAATTTAAATGCTCTTCCACCAAAATAAAATTATTCCACGCACTTGTCAGACCAATCCTAGAGTATTGTAGTTTAATTTGGCACCCTCATTATGATATCTACACAAAACGAGTTGAAAGCGTGCAGAGAAGGTTTCTTTATCATGTGTCATACGGTGATAAGATGGCCAAAAAACTGTCAAGTTACAATGAACGTCTTAAACATATAAAATGAACCAGCTTTCTTATCGCAGAAATTTCCTAGACATCATATTCCTGCACAAACTATTTAACGGTAAAATAGATTGCACTGAATTAACTGGTAAACTAATGATTCACGCCCCCACTCGTTTACCAAGGAAGAGTTCATATAACCTTTTCAGCACAACATACTCTCGGACCAACCTTGGTAAACACTGTACGTTGCCACGGCTATTTAGACACTATAACGCACTAGCCAAAAGCAACGATCTTGACCTATCTGACCGATTACCAAAGTTTAAGAAAAAACTTTATTATATTATGATGTCCTTAAAATGATATTTTGAAATTTATTTAAATATTATCTCTATATTATTTATTAGATTATAAGTTAGTGTGTCTAAGATTGATCTCATGCGTGTTTTAACTATTTTAAATTATTTCTCATTACTTCTCTATTTTAAATTTTTAATTTCTTATTCCTTGTAAATTTTTAATTTTTCGTGTTGTTTGTTAGATTTGTGTTCTAAATGTTCAAATGTCTTCGTCCTTTAGATTGTTTTATTGCTTCTTTAGATTAAATTTTTTATTTAAATTAATTTGATTCTTTAGATTAATTTAAATCTCGTGTATTTTGTTCAAATGCTTTACACATTCAAATTGTTTCTCTTGTTATTTTTGGTTCAACTACTCTGCTTTTTAATTTTATTTAGATTTAAGTTTGTAAGTGGTGGTAAACTGTTTAGTCGCTGAATTGTGCACGCTGTGGCAACCTGTAATTGAGGAAACACACAGTCAACAATATTTTTAGAACCTATTATTAACTCATGTTATGTGATTTTCTTGTTGGATGCCCTTTAATAAATAAATAAATAAATAAATTTGGAGGAGACCTTTACCCAGCATTGGGACAGTAAGGGCTGATAAAAATTTATGCTAAAAAATCACTAGCCCCTCCCTGCGTGCAGAGGTGTGACATAGAACAATGTCACTGCGAGCGGAGGTTTGACAAACGGCTGAAGTGATTTGGATGAATTTTAGCATATAAATAGATTAGACCTTGGAGACGGACTTAGGCAATTTTTTTTGCAAAAATTAAACTGAAAGGTTTGAAATAGGGGATTCAATTAACTACAAATATAATGTAACAATGAAAATAATTGAAAGAGTGAGGTTTCTTCTTCGCTTCTTTTCCTCTTTAAAAGGTAGGTATAACACAATTTCCACCAATTCTTCGTATATGTTTTAAAAATTAGTGGAAACTTTATTGGATTGTGTTATACTTTATATTTAAGATGTAGATTGTATTATTGTTCTGTGTGTTTTCCCAAATAAACTTAAATAAATAAAACAAAATTTTCTGAAGCGAAACAAATCCGATTATGTGTAATTATTCAATCTAAATGTGTTTTGGTATTATTTTGTAAATTGTCTATTCTTTGCTGCATTTTGCTCTATTGAATTAACCTGGATTTATTAACCTGGAAATAAACTTAACTTCCCGCAGTAAAATCTTCTTACATTTCAGTCGATTGCTGCACTATATTTTTACTGAACCTAATTCTGGAGTCCTCGCTGCCAAAGTCGCGGGGTAGCATCTACTTCTCTATAAGTAGCACCTGGCCCTTCCCTCTAAGTGCTAACTCAACCAGTTCCGAATGCATCAACCCAACCTTCACCCATCACGAGCTCATTACCTATCAAGCGCAGACGCGGCCAACGCAAGGTCTGTGCCATTACGCAACGTCCGGCCGCTGAACTTGTACTTTCACCCAGTGACGTGCTACTGAGTGGAACACGATGTGGTAACAATAATGGTTCCGGAGAAATGGAGCGGAGACAATACTCAGCTGTTATGTTCAAGTTAATGGTTGTACTTTGTTTTGTCGACCTCAGTATTGTATTGGATGAATTCCCTGAGACGCAGGAGTTGATTTGAAGCTTGTTTACTGCAGCGGGATAAATATTATTTAATTAATTATAAATTAAGCCAGGTGCGTGTCGGAACACGCGCTATGTAGGGTTCCGTAGTTACCTGTAGATCTGTTGTTAGAAGTTGGTGTATTTTTTTTTACGTTTAACAAAGCATATTAACAGATGTTAATTAAGTTTTTGGTAAGTATTCCGGTATGTTTTGTAAACTCTACCACTTCGCGCGACAATTTCTCCGAATCATAAAAAAGAAGCTTAATTAAAGTCATAGTTTTCATTTAGTTAGTGTTCATGGTTAAAACTACATCAACCATAATTTTTTTCAGATTTGTAAAGTCAGTTTACACTTTAGAACGGAAAAACGTTTAAAGCTAATATTTTGCAAACGGAACCCTAAATAGAAAAACTTTGCTACCCCTAAGGGGTTTTAAAATATCTTTTCAACAATACACGATGGGAAAATCAAGAACAGAAAAGATCATATTCATTTTGTAAAAGCGCGTACCATGGATTGAATGCCCGTCCGCGCGTAGGGCCACCTCCCATGATGATGATTTTCTTGAAGAATCGAAACGTGTCGGAATAATCTTCGACGTTACAATAATACGTGAGTAATTCCCGTTTTTACAAAATTAATAGTATATCTCACGTTAATTTTGAAATTAAAAAAGAAAAGATCATCCCAATATTACGTGTATGTTATTAACACATATTTAACCGGGTATTTATCGCGTTATTTACATATTTAGTAGTAGTAGTAGAAGTTTTTGTGAAAGGTTCATTCGGGGAAGTACTACCACCATGCCAATTTCTGCCGCCAAGCAGTAATGTCTTCATTGCTGTGTTCCGGTTTGAAGGGCAAGGGGGCCGGTGAAATTACGGGCACATGAGACCTTACAACTCTGTCTCAGGGTGACGGGCGCAATTCAATGCAGCGTTGGTCACGTGCTTAGTGAACGTGATCACCGCGGCATTGCAATTGTTATAGGTAGGGTTTACCGCTTAACATCAGGTAGGCCTTCGGCATGTCTCGTCATTTAGTAGTATAAAAAAAACCTTTGTTATTTCCCGACATTTCGACAGTCTTCCTGGGACTACGATGGGTGCAATCCTATCGAAACGTCGGGCAGTAATAAAGGTAAATAACGCGATGAATAGCCGGTTAAATAATGTGTCGTGATCGCGAAAGTTTAAAAAAGACTTACGTGTATGGGTACCCCAAATAATTATTTTTTTTGGCATTTTTACTACTGTTATTTCACCGTCATTATTTTATATTTCCATGCAAAATTATAGCTTTCTATGACTTATAAAGTAAAGCCGCAGACAACGGACATACTGACAGACAAAGCTTAACTATAAGATAAGGGTTGTACTTTGGAACCTTAAATATCGACCACTCCCCAACCATTTTGTCGGTTCTTCAACCAGCAGCGGTGTCCTAGGCCAGAGATATCCAGAACGACTAGAGGACACAATGGCAGACATACAATGACGGATACAATGCAACCAATTGGCGCACAGGATGACGCGGCTGTACGAATTGGCACATTTGATATTGATGCTGGGAGGAATATGTTGGGATTGCTGATTTACTCGTACAATCCACTTATAGAATGATGGGACATATCTAGGGGCAGACTTATCTCACGCCAAGGCAATTAAATCTGCTGGACAAACTTGAAATGTGCTGTAGGTGTACGAACGTGATAGGTACCAGATCCTTGGACAAATAAAACCTTATGTTTAACAAGAAATCTTACATAGGCATTATAGATAGATAGATAAACCGATAGATATTGTACATTCACCATAAATCATAAATTTAATTAATTTATTTAATTCAAAGAATGACATAATTAAATAAAATAAATTATGTAACTACAATGATAACGTCGGAAATGAGCCTACTCCAGACCAAGTAGGTAAGTACAAAAAGTACTTTAATGTAATCTGAAACTGAGTTCCCCATTAGGTTAGCAGACCTAGGATGAGCTAAGAATTAATATGTGTTTTTGTTTATAATGTTACTGTTGTGTTAATTTTGTTTTTATTGCCTTGTTAGGACGATGTGGTCGCTCAGCGACAAATCCTTTTAATAAAATAAAAAAAACACTAACTTGATCGGTCCAGCGCGGGCCTGCTCTAAGTCATTATATCGTCCTCAGCGTCGTATCCGAAGACAAGGCATGTCCAAAGAATGACAATAAAGAAAATAAATTAAAAATAACAGTAATTGTTTATGTTATTTATTTAAATGGGTTGTAATGGAGTTTCTGGCCTTGGGAAAACCAATTCCTTCACCATTATCTTAATTAACTAGTGATCACACACATTTTGTTATTCAAGTCAGACTTAATGATGCTCATACATTAGCCAACAGACAATTAGCTAGGCACTGCTTCAACCTAATCCATCTTTGCCTAAGTAGTAGTTGAGTCATCACGAACCCATTAAACAATTGTTGCAGTAGAAAAAAACAAATTCCTTCGCCGTTTCAGTCTGACTGTCTGTTCGTGATAAACTCAAAAACTGCTAAACGGATGATCATGCGCTTCTCACCAATGAATGGGGTGTTTCAAGATGAAGGTTTAAAAGTTTATCAAGGTTTGGTGTTAGTTGGCGGAACTATGATGATTATTATTAAATAAGTCGGAAAAAATCATGGCGACTGCGACTAGGAGCTGCTTTGGCGTGCGCCGCGTAAACCTCCCGCACCACCGCACATAATCCAATACCAAGTGGTGTATAGCATGATTGTTTCTCTTAAATAGATCTATCTACAAAAAATTCCGTGACAGCATAATGTCTATATTTTATGGATAGCTTATAATACACATTTTTGTTATTTAAATTTTGATAAACAATATGCATTAAGCTGTCCCGGCGAACTTCGTACCGCCTATGAATCAACTACCTCCTACAACTGCTACTACTAGTCATCATCATAATCATCAAGATTGTGGATCCAGGATTAAGATTGTGGCCAAACAAAGGTCTATATCATCATCATTATCATCCGCTTCATTCCAGCCGTAAAAGTCCACAACTGAACAGGCCTCTCTAAGGATCCAATACAACATTAAACAAAAAACTTAGTTTAGCTAGCACATTTTTCTGGTCCTCTACGAAAACGCATAGCCTCATTTTCTCATGGCCTTATATTTTCAACGATTATGCAATATGCACCGTCGATAATTCAATAAGAGGGTACACCTCAGTAGGTCACCGCATTACGTACTACGTGACAATAATGCTATGCTCACACTGCACTGCCACAATATTAACAAGCCTTTGCTGCCTTTGTCCTACTCAGCTGTTAAGAACTCAGCGATATTGCAATTGCAATTCAATCATTCTTTGAAATTATCATCATACATTGTGTAACCTTATTTGAAATTTAACTTTCTCGCCATGTTGTTAGAGTAATTTTGATAATTTATCTGTAAATACCGTTGCAATATAATAATGATAATTCTCTTAGGTGTTTACACAAATATTTTTATTTTTATGTGCTGTTTTTTGTTGTCAAACTTTATATTTATATATGTAGGTATAGTAAGTATTTAAGTTATATTAAATATTTTTAAGCAAGTTTAGTTTTCAGGTATTGTAACATATGTTGTTGTTTTTAGGGTTCCGGACCAAAATGGTAAAAAGGAACCCTTATAGAATCACTCTGTCTGTCTGTCTGTCTGTCTGTCTGTCTGTCACAGATGGATATCTCGAGAACTACTGATGATATCGACTTGAAATTTAAAATGGTAAAAGACAACACTTTTTTACTAATATAGCATATTTAAAAATGTTAAAAAATATTCTTATTTTGATTGCAGGGGGGCGGATAGGGGATCTCAAAAATTTTAAGTGAAGTTACTAGGCCGTGTGGGGTATCATATGAAAGGTATTCATTTGCACATTAATAAACAGTTTTTAATTTTTCTTTAAAACGTATCGTTTTTGAGTTATTTACAAAAATGTTGAAAAAACGACCGTTCCCCCCCCTTATCTCCGAAGTTTGCAGAGATAACCCCGTGATACTTTTAAAGCTAATAGAAGTGTATGTAAACTTTATAGGAAAATTATAGCGAACTCTCTAATTAGCATAGTTTTTTGGACAAGGGGGGTGGAAGGGGGGTTTTCAAATTTTTTGTAAAGTAAATAGTTAATGTGGAGTATCATATGAAAGGTATTCATTTGCACATTAATAAACAGTTTTTAGTTTTTCTATAAGCCGTATTGTTTTTGAGTTATTTACAAAAATGTTGAAAAATTGACCGTTCCCCCCCCCCCCTTATCTCCGAAGTTTGCAGAGATAAACCCGTGATACTTTTATAGCTCATAGAAGTGTATGTAAACTTTATAGGAAAATTATAGCGAACACTCTAATTTGCATAGTTTTTTAGACAATGGGGGTGGAAGGGGCGTTTTCAAAATTTTTGGAAAGTTACTAGGTAATGTGGGGTATCGTATGAAAGGTATTTATTTGCACATTAATAAACAGTTTTTAGTTTTCCTTTAAATTGTATAGTTTTTGAGTTATTTACAAAAATGTTGAAAAAAATAGCGTTCCCCCCCCTTATCTCCAAAGTTTGCAAAGATAAACCTCTGAAACTATTATTGCTATTAGAAATATATGTAAAGATTAGAGGAAAGTTATTACAATCTCTCTACATAGCATACTTTTTTAGAAATCATCAAAAGTGTAAAAAATCTACATAAGTTCCGCTATCAGACAAGAGATGGCGCTGTCAAGGTTCTCCTACAAATATAAAACCGCCTTTGTCATATATTATATTGTATGCTCCTCTCCTGCCCGTGGATGCAGTAAGAATCTGCTAAGGGATATCTCCGGAAGATGGGCAGCAGCGTCTTTCCGTGCAAGAACATCGCGAACTGCGCTCACCAACCCGCCTGCCAAGCGTGGTGAGTATGGCAACAACCCCTCATGCACTTGGATCTCTAAGTCAATGAGGGAGGCCTATGTCCAGCAGTGGATATCTTACGGCTGTAATGATGATGATGATATTGTATGATGGCACGGAACCCTCGGTGCGCGAGTCCGACTCGCTCTTGCCCGGTTTTATTTTTTGTATAAACTCTATTATGATACTTACGTACATAATTTAAGTGACTTCATATAACGCAGTGGATTATTGTTATCTGTACCTAATGATTGCGTAAATAAATAAAAGAAATTGAAATTATATCAGCCCGTTGACACCTACTGCTGGGCCCCCTCTTCAACATTCATTGAAATAATAAAGGTTATTTACTATTAGTTAATAATAACGCGATAAATACCCCCTTACATGTACATTTACGAATGATAAATATTTCAGCCAGCTTCATTTCTTTATGATAATTTATTCGTACGTACTTGACTACACACAGCTCGTGATGAACGTCAAACAAAAACATAAATAAAATCAAAACACTTCGGCCTTGGAAAATAATGTTGTATACAGCGTGTACTAAGCCGAAAGAGTGTGATTCTGACCATCCCAAGGAACAACTTCTGTTCTACGACTTTTCAGGATTCATTGAATTTCATTGAAGAATATTTTCTAGTATGAAAACCATGAAAGTTTTAATTTTAACAGCTGATTATACGATGACAATATATACACCAGCTGATTCTTGTCAGGGTCATTAAACTCCGCGAAGCGTTGCCGTACAGATACAAATAAAAATACCTGTAAGCATGAAACGATTTTTTTATTAAAATAAAAAAAACAATTTTGACCCTAGGATCATTTTTACATAACAACAGTTCATCATCATTCCAGCCGTAAAAAGTCCACTACTGAACAGGCCTCTCTCATGGATCTCCATTTCATCAGTTGCCATACTCACCACGCTTGGCAGGCGGGTTGGCGAGCGCAGTACGGGATGTTGATACACGGAAAGACGCAGCTGCCCATCTTCCGGAAGTATCCCTTAGCAGGCTCTTACTGCATCCACGGGCATGAGAGGAGGGGTAACATTCTACTGCCGGCACCCCACGGCAAAACGTCAATTACTATTATTGTAAATAAAAATATTAAAAAATAATACGAATTCCTGATTTTTTTCTCTTTCAAAACTACTAGTTTTCATGGGCTGAAAACCCCCTTTCGGGATAGTACACATGTTATAATACACATAATACTGTATAATAAATAATATATGAAAATATTGACGCATAAATAAGGTCCCTGGGGCCGCACTGAATAAAGTATCTAAGTATCTATATTTTGAGTATAGATAGATAGATAACTCTTTATTGTACTTAACTTAATACTAACACAAAAATTAACATAGAAAGAAACTTACAAAACTAAAAGTAGAAGTACAATGGGCGGCCTCATCACTATAAGCAATATCATAGTATTGTAGGTAACAATCTCACTATTACCATAAGGCCGAAAGTTTAGAAATAAGTAACGAATGAGTTCCAGCACGTGATATATAAATAGTCTAGCATTAATAAAGGCAATTACTCCTTAATCATTAAGGAAGGCAAGTGAGCTTGCTAATTGCATTAGACAACGAAGCAGTTTATTCATTTACTTAATTCTAATATCTATAGCCGCGTTGTTAAGTAGCGGGTAAGCGGCGGTAGCACAGGGAAATTTTACTTAAAAGAGAGTCTCTTTCAATGTATGTGTATTAGAATAAGTAAGAAAGAATTAATAATTTTTAATTTGAATTTTTTAAGTTACTATTTGATTTTATATAAAAAACGAGTAGGTAGTAGAGTAGTTTTAGTAGTAGAAGTTGAGTCGTAGTTATAGGGCGCTACGAAGTTACCCGGGACAGCTAGTAATAAAATAAAAATACATGACGCTTGTGGGCCGTGGGGTGCCGGCAGTAGAATGATACCCCTCCTCTCATGCCCGTGGATGCAGTAAGAGCCTGCTAAGGGATACCTCCGGAAGATGGGCAGCAGCGTCTATCCGTGTATCAACATCCAATACTGCGCTTACCAACCCGCCTGCCAAGCGTGGTGAGAATGGCAACTACCCCTCATGGAGATCCATGGGGGAGGCCTGTGTTCATCAGTGGACGTTTTACGGCTGAAATGATGATATAAGGCACATATTATTTTGTTTGCTACACTTACCCAATAAACTTTACAATTTTAGTATATATATAGACAAACAATAAAGTTACTCTAAGATATAAATGTATTTTGTGTCATACCATTATTTTAATAAAAGCTATAAAAATACTAGATATCTACTACCTAATTCCATCTCCCGAGGGTTCAACATCGGTGCTGATTGCTAGCTAGTTAACAATGGTGGTATCGTGAAAACTAACTTTCTACGCTTGTTAGTTTTCTCTAGAAAATCAGCGCCGCTACAATTTCTTGGAAATTGTATGGTTTATGAATTGAGTAATGTGATTACTAACGTCAAGTAGATGGAAGCGATCGAATTGATAGGCATTGATTTTTCTTCGCCCCTGAAAGCCCACCACCACGTCCGTACTGACCATCTAGACACGTGACGGGCGGACACTTGCAACAAAATTACTTAGGTTAGGTGACCAAAAGGGTAATGGCAAACACGTGAGAAAAACGATAAAATTACTCCTATTTTAATGTTACTTGACAATGGTAGAATTGTGTAAAACCAAACACAAAAGCAAAAAATGAACAAGAATTGATAGGTATTTTGATATAACTATGATGTTAAGTTATCTAGGTAGATCTTCATATATCATCAATAATGATATATGAAGATCTACTTAACTATAAAACTATTTAAAGTGAATATTAATTAGCTATATAATATTCACTTTAAATAGTATAAAATATAATAATATAAATAAATAATATAAACCCTCAATCTAGAATAAGTAATTTTTCGTAAGGTGAAGTTAAATGAATTATCCAACAAATACGAATGTCACGTAGTATCAAAGTATTAAATAAAATATCTAATTAGCACATTCGTTCTTCAATTTCACATTCTATTCTTTTGTGCTGGGGTACTTAGGTACTTACAGATTAAACCATAAATTAAACAATATCACTATTTTAGTTTAAGGTAGCTTTACTCCTTATTGATTTGAGTAAAGTATTTAAAATAATAGCTGAGGACTTAACTTCTTCGTTTGCTAGTTCGACGGCAATTGAGGTCTTCCCTCCTGTCGGAGCCCGACCATCCTTTTTTGCCGCGTAATACATATTTTTTGTCCGTTGGCGCTGCTGTGGCACTAGGATTTTAAATATGAATTCTAAATTTCATTTTGCAAGTTAAAATAAAGCTAAATTTATATAATTATTTTTGATCAAAGAAAACTTAACTATAATAAAGCAAAACATTCAAATATTCAAATACACCTAAACAACTATTTTGACTCAGTCAAATAACAATCTTACAAATAAATCAGGAAACATACAAATTGAGCATTATTCTATTAATAAATTGACAGTATTTTCTACAGTATTTTTTTAAACTTTCGCGATCACGACACATTATTAAGATTCTCCTCGTCTTCCCGGGACCACGATGGGTGCAATCCTGTCGAAACGTCGGGCAATAATAAAGGTAAATAACGCGATAAACACACGGTTAAAAATGTGTTAATAGTATTTTCTACACTTAATTATTCTAATTATAACAATTTATTTTTCTTCGTCGCTTTTGGGGTGGACACATGCAACAAAAACCAAAATTCTTAAATTTTATTTAATTAAATTTAAGAGCCATAATAGAAGAATAAATTGATAGGTATTGATTTTTCTTCGTCGCTTTTGGGGCGGACACTTGGTACAAAATGACTTAGAGAGTGACCAAAAGGGAAATGGCATCCATGATGATGGAGCAAAACGATTTACCCTACTTTTCATATTTGAAGCTGGCAGAATTGTGTAAAATCAAACACAAAAAGCTATAAAAGAAGATCGTGATGATTACTTTTCACTGCTTGCGGCTTTTCACGTTTTGATCCTTATGGAAAGTAAGCTCTATCACAGATAACATACACTAGGCTTAATGTTAATTGTTATTAAAAATATATAAAATAAACATTTTAACTTTGGCTAATAAATTATTTTGTATTTGTATATCAAAATAAAACACTTTTTATCATCTGATGTATGTATGTAGGTGGGTATGAAAAAATAACCCAAATTCTTCATTTCATTGACATAACTATAAAATGTAATAAAACGAAATAGTACCTACAAGATTTTAGCAGTTTGGCGTTTGGGAAACATGCAGGAATTATTATCTACAGGTTTCTAATATTAATACGACTATTATCTGCGCGCAGTATTAATATTAAGTATACTAAATTATGCTCAATTTTATTACGTATTAGGATAATAAAATTGAGTATTAAAACAGATAATATATTACACTATCAACAATAAACACAAAAGAATTTCAACCAAGAACAAAAATTATACTGTTTAATGCCCTTGTCCGAAGCATTCTCGAGTATGCATGCACCACCTGGAACCCCTTTTACACCATCCATTCACAGAGATTAGAATGCATACAACGTTCTTTCACCCGCCACCTCGCCTTCATTTCTTCCGGTATATCACATCGTTCTCCCTATCTACATAGGCTTAACTTTTTTAAAATCGATTCTCTTTATTGCCGACGCAAGGTACAACAGTTAACTTTTTTACACAAGGTTATTAATGGTCACGCTGACTGTAGTGGGATCCTCCAAAGTATTCAGCTTTCTGTTCCGACCAGGAGTCCCAGGCAGCCGATTACCAAAATATTTAATATCCCTTTCTGCTACACTAACATAGGACTGAGGGCTCCTGTAGTCCAGCTCTGTAATCAGTACAACTTCATAAACAAACAAATGCCTAACTTAGACATTTTCAGTGATAACTTTAATAAATTTAAACATTCAGTGATGGAATATTTCCAGCATCTTAATCCAGAAATTAATTCTTGACCTCACTATAGGATCTTACATACCTATTGTTATCTTAACATTAAAATTTGTTACATACTCATTTAATAATTTAACGTTTTTCATTATCTAAATTTTATTTTTTTAAGTATTTTATTGTCTCTTGTTTTAATGCTGATCTCATTGTAATTTAGTTGCCATAAATGTGATACAGATATATTTAGTTACTTTTAGTACAAATTTAAAGAGTGTTGTGTTCGCCTATAATTGGCATATATATAAGAATTGTTCCTTGTAATTTTTTTTGTTGAATGTGTTTATATATATACTGTCGGCGTTCCTTTTTATAAATAAATAAATAAATTACACTATAATTAACTTCTGATCGAACCCACTGTTTGCACGCACAACGCATAAAGAACGCGTTGAAATCTTTAATTAGGACAAACTGCAGTCAATGTTAATTACGAGCGAACGGTCTACATTGGCCATAGAATGGAAACAAATCAACTCGATTCTAAATTCTAATATTTTACTGACTCAGTTTTCCGCTACTGAATTCCAACGCGCCGTCCATTATGGGTGAGGTGTAATTAGGACAAGCGCACAATCTTCCTGGGATCAGCGCGTGCGCAAGCATCATGGATTGACCTCGGTTGTTTGAGGATTAAGCGCTGTGCTGTCACCAATCCCTTGCATTATATCTTACTGATAGAATAAACAAGAAATATACCTTATCATCATCATCATCACCTCAGGTGGCATGTTCACAAAGGCATCCCTCAAGGCCAAGTGATCATGAGGTGTTTGGTGCTCACCACGCTTGGCCGGCGTGTTTGCGAGCGCTTTACGGGATGTTGGTACACTGAAAGACGCTGCTGCCCATCTCTTAGCAGATTCTTACTGCATCTACGGGCAATAGAGGAGAGACAGTATTCTACAGTCGGCACCCCACGAGGAACCTACCTAATTGTAAAATAAAAAAAAGCCTTGTTTGGCTAGCGGTGTTGTTAGTTTCTGTAATCTGTGGTTGTACCCCGACTTTAGTTCCGAAGGTCGTGGGTTCGATACCGACTGCACCATTGTAATTTCCTTTCTTGAAAAGTTTATGTGTAGTATTTTAATGGCGAAGGAAAACATCGTGTAGTAATCCGCGGCTTAGTCAACTTCAGACGTATGGACCCGCTCTTTCCTCTCACTAATAGCCGTAATACCGTGTATCAACACACCGTACAGCACCAACCCGCCTGCCAAGCGTGGTGAGTATGGCAACTACCCCTCATGGAGATCATGAGGGAGGCCTGTGTTCAGTAGTGGACGTTTTATGGCTGAAATTATGAAGGTTGGAGGATGTTATAGGTGCTGGGTAAGCCTAATCCATCACCAATTGCTGACACTGTATTATGACATTTATAAGGTTGATTGTTAAATTGGCTGGAACTGGGCAAACAAGGCCAGGAACAGAGAGATATGGAGTGAACTGGGGGAGGCCTACGCCAAGGAGCCGACTATACGACGACTAACGATACAGAGTGTTTTATAACATGTGTACTAACCCAAAAAAACATGTTATGGTTGACCCCAAGAAAACAAGTAGTAGCAGCGTCTTTCCGTGTATTAAAATCCTGTACTTTGCTCGCCAGCCCGCCTGCTAAGCCTGGGGAGTACGGCAACAGCCCCCTCGTGATCAGCACCTACTTGGAGATCCATTAGCTGAGCTGAGATGATGATGATGAATTTCATGCTAACTCGCTGTAGTTGTAGTTTTCGTAGAATATGATTTAAGAGGCCCTTACGGTAGGTACCACTCAATAAAGGCTTTTGAGTAGGTTTGAGTACGAGTTCCTTAGGAACAAACTTCACATCTTAAAAAAACTTGCTCCTTTTCTATGAGTAAAAAAGCAAAAAGTGTTTTCTTACTAAATGTTTTGTTTAGGTACTGAATAAATAAAAAAAAAAATTGATGGAGCTGGCAATCGGAGAAAGCAAGTTTGTGATTAATCACAACTGCTGTCATTGTCAAATTGTGTTTCTTACTCGTACTAGTAAAAGAAAACTATTGCCATCTATAATGTTCCAGAAAGTTTACTTTGAAGTTTTTACTTTTTAATGAAACGTAATCATTACACTACTAGTGAAGTTACGGGGCAGAAGAGACAAACAGAACTGAGTCTCAAATAGACTAAGCTTGATTGGATCTGGGCAAGTAAGCCAGGATGCAGACTGCAGTGGCCATTACGCCACTTCCACGTGTCGTTGAGCATCGAGGAACTGCGCTGCGTTAGCAGGTGTTTCAAATTCACCATATCAATTAATTAGCTACCGACACGTAACAGGAAACTACAGCGTCCTGGTGCCTAATTCTCGTGAATATAGGGAAATATCATAATTAATAAATAACGTAGTACACTACATAACACAGAACCTGTAATCTGTGACCACAAATGTGTGTGTGAAACAAAACACCATCTAGTAGTAGTCCCAAACTAAGCAAATCTTGTAGATACTATGGAAACTAGTTAGATGATTATTAGAATACTTAAATTGTCACTTTGTTTTTCAGTGTTTCTTGTTATTATGTTTAGTTTTAAGGTGTGCAATAAAGTATTTTCTATCTATCTTAAATATATTTTTTTGTAAATACTTATCAAACATAGAAAATACCCATGTGTTTACAATAGAGTAATAAGTAATAACACAAAATAATAACTGTCAAAATAACGTTGGATTCAATATTTGACCATTTTTGTTTTTTTAGATATTTTTACTGAGGTAAAAATGAATGAAACGGCTAATGAATGAAACGACTAATGAATGACCCGTTTTCAGAAAGCGTTTTCTACTAAACTTAACAGACAGAGCTGGCAAGCGGAGAAAGCAAGTTGACAACTGATTTACCACAATTGCTGTCATTGTCAAATTGTGTTTCCTACCAGTAAAACTAACGTCATCTTTAATCGAGGGAAGCATTTTTAGGTTTTAACTTTTTAATAAAAACGCCTCATTAGCAGATAATATACTTAACATAATAAAGACGAGATTGAATCTATGAAAGATCTAAGAGCCACAACAATTTAGCACAATGCTATCAGTCAGCAAAACATAACTACCTAGATTCGCTTAAGATACACCACAGTAGAATGCACAGTTTGCCAAGGTTTAGGTCATTGTACATAAATGTTCGAATGTCCTAATCAGTACATTCGAACTGAAATAGGCAGAGCTCACGTGCTGCCCCCACTCGTGAATTATGACAAGACGTCCATCGCGAGATGCCAATTTAACAGGTCATGCAGTAAGGAACCAGTGACAGATAAATATCAAGCAGCCATTTAAGAGGGAACCATAAATGGTTAATAACTCCCCTGCACTCTGCTCTCATGCTGAAGCAACGTTAAACCATGTGTTACCTTGCATAAATTTGGTAAAAAATACTAAAAGATAATGTTTTTGAATTGGTAGAATATTAAACGCACCGTAGACTACGTTGCGTTTAGCATTCTACCAAACCTGTCATGATAATACAAAATAAAAGTTACGTTACCTATCTTTTGGCTTTTTGGCTCTAGCTGTATCTTTGGTCAGTTCAGTCAGAATATGGCATAGGTTTGTATTTACTGGGTGAGATTAGTGATTACCTAATAAATGTAATAAGATACCCAGATAGTTGTCAATACTGACATACTGAACCTAGGTACTTAAATAAGCTCAGGTGCACTAAGTTAGCGCACTCTATCAAAACACCATATACCAGGTTTTTACAATACCTGCAGACCGTACAGATATTAGTCTCGAGGCGGGATTCGAACCCGCAACCTCTTGCGTCGCAGGCGGACTTTCGGCGCACATAGGTAATGATGGATAGTGATGGTATAGGAGGATTTTATAGGTACAATGGTAACGATTGTTATGCAATGTGTCAGATATATTTAAAAGTAATCCTCTGACCTCCACAGCCTTTTAAGGCTTCTCGGCTGGGTGAGACACGTCACGTTTGTATTGTATTTTATAAATAGTTTATTATTAGATTGTATGCATTATGTACCTACAAAGATACAGGTACCTAAATTGCAGTGCCCTTATTGGACTTTTGTAGAACTTTGCCATCATTTAAGAACTCTGCTATACAAATTAACGCAATTTATATATTTATATATGTATAGATAATAATTTCTAAAAGTTTTAAAATGGTTTATTTCTACTACCCCACAGGCCTACTGTTTGTGTCCATTTATATACTTCTCTCATCTCTCAGTATAATAAGAGGAAAGATTTATATGTTATATTTTGTAGGTTTGTAACGAATAAACTCAAAAACTAACCGGACCGATTTTCAAAACCATTAGAATGCTACAATATCCCTGAGTAACATAGGCTTTTATCCATGCATTCGCGCGGGAACGGGCACTACACGGGTGGGTGAAACCGCGGAGTGCGGCTAGTAAATTATAACGCTGAAGAGTTTGTTTGTTTGGTTGAACGCGCTAACTCAGGAACTACTGGTCCGAATTAAAAAAAAATGTGTTGGGTAGCCCGTTTATGGAGGATGGCTATTTAACACCACGCTATGACCAAAACGTGCTGAGCATCATTGAAAATTTATTCCTTTTGAGAGCTTCCGTTGCGTGTTAGATTTACGCAAGCGGTTAAAGTTACGCAGCCATCATGAACGGCGAAATTGTTCCATTTAATAAGTTCTAAAAAAAGTCAGCGATAGCATATGTCTGTATTTTAAGGATGACCCACTATTAGGTACCTATTTTATGGTAATAAAATTTGTTCCAAAATAATGCATTATTTGCAAAGGGGTTTAATAAACAAAATATCAATCCATCTTTAAATAATTACGTTATTCATCATAAGTATTACATTTTGAACGGAATTGCCGCTTACACCATTTTAATTCATGGAATATCTTAGAAGATCATCCCTTCGAGCAAGGTTACAGAGAAAGAAATTAAAATATAAGATTTAGCGTAAAGCATTAAAGCGCGTTGCATGACATCGTCTGCACGGTGATTGCTCAATGATCCAATCAGAGCCTCCCCTCCCTGTCTCTGTCTGAGGAGTCCACACCTTGACACTTCTAGAACGCAACTAGTCGAGATCTTGGTTACTGGAGCAAGGAGTGGAGACCTATGAAGTGGCCATATTACGTTAGGTCTTGTCCTACTCATTTTAAACTTCCCGATTTGTAGACTTTATTTTAAACTTTCACGATAATAAATAATAATAAAAATGCTGGACAATTCACACAGCATCATCTAGCCCCAGGCTAAGCAGAGCTATCCCTCATGGAGATCAATGAGGGAGGCCTGTGTTCAGTAGTGGACGTTTTACGACTGAAATGATGAAGTATGTGGACAATAATGACATGATAATAATGGCGTGTTGAAGAGGAGGCATATACCCAGCAAGTAGGTGTCAAAGGGCTGATGTGATGATAATAATGATGAAATGATAATCTTATTTGTTTCAGCTGAATTTGTAACTTCAATTTTAGCGAACACAAAAGCAAATATTGAATGTAGAGCAGCTATCTTCCAGCACTTATCTCGCGGTGTCACAAAAAAAATCAAACTCACAGTTTTTTACTTATCGCCTTTTTACCTAATAGATGTAAAAATGTTCCACAACAAAAAAATATAAAAATTGTTATAGGTATCGTATCTATAAGTTAATATTTATTTTCTGCCTGTATGTTTGGGCTAGTCTCCGATACGGCTGTACATATATCGACGCGACTCTCACTGGCAAATAGCTGCTGTTATAAGAAGTAACTTAGTACCTACCTACTAACATTTTTCATCAAATCGGCCAAGTGCGAGTCTGACTCGCGCAGACGAAGGGTTCCATACCTACCATTATTTGGCGAAACAACTTGTATTTGAGGTAGCACCACACACTTTTGGTTGTTATTTGTACATGACATATTGTACAATATTGCGCAAAAAAGGCTTTTAAATACGTACGTTTGTTGTATGGGATCCCCCTTAAATATTTATTTTATTCTGTTTTTAGTATTTGTTGTTATAGCGGCAACAAATATACGTCATCTGTGAAAATTTCAGGTGACAGACAAACTGACAGACGGACAGCGGAGTCAGTAATAGGTTTCCGTTTTTACCCTTCGGGTACGGATGAAACTTACACTTACGTATCTAAAGACGGACGAAGCCGCCGGCAGCTGCAAGTTCTAATTGAAAATGTAACACAAACAGAAACCCACACGAGGAGAAAGCTGCGTCCGGCGTTTTCTATAGCGCTAATCAGGTTTGCACCACGCATGTGGACCGTTTCACTACATATTGTCACTTTGAAGATTATTAACTACCTGAAGAGTAAAGACCTATATCGACATTACAGATTGGTTACACACAGCGATGAATGAATCTATGGATTTCAAATACAGAGGACACTTTTCAATGTTTACTGCCTAAGCGGTGGGTGAGTCGTGCATTCAAAATAAACAAGGTCTTAAAAACCTTCTTAAAAACAAGCTTTTATCACTTGTTAATAAAAAGAACTAAAAAGTTAAAAATCTCTATAATCAGACCCTGATTACCATCTATCACGGGGTTGTGTTGTACGTTTAACTACCGAGAGGAACTGGCCACCTTCAGGTTCCATCGTCAGATCAGCTCCATGTCATAATAATTCTGCATTGTCATCCTATTTAGGTACACATGCATGCAAAATTTCTGGTCAATCGGTAGCCGGGAAGTGGATCAAATTTAACTTGCAAGATTTGATTACAGACAGACATGGGGACAGGTTAAATAAAAGCTTGTAAAAAATGCTGGACAATTCACACAGCTAGCCCCAAGCTAAGCAGAACTTGTGTTATGAGTGCTAGGTGACTGATACAGTCTTATTAAACTACATAGATAGATATTTTTTTATTATTCTTATATAGAACAAGCATTGGTACGGGGGTACCAGATTAGGGGGCGAAGATCTCAAAAGGTCACCAAATGACAAAAATGGTATTTTTGGGGTTTTGGAAGTTTTCGGCCATTTGAAGACTTTTATTTTATGGTGACCTTTTGAGGTCACAATAACTCCGGTCCCTATGACCAAAATTAATCAGTACCCTTCTTTCATCAAGACGGTGCTAACAAAAAAAGGTTTTATGTAAATCGGTCAACGCGTTCGGTTGCAACCGTCTCATACACAGACAGACAGATATAGCTATCCATATTAGGGGGCTTAGCCCCCTAAAAACATCCTAAACACCCTTAAGAAATATCTGCAGATCGTACAGACATTTGTCCCAGGGCGGGAATAGAACCTGCTGCGCCAGAAGAGGTCGTGTATATAAGCAGTTTATCAGCAGCTGATCGTGTGTTGTGAACCCGACACTAATAGCTCACCAGACACCAGCGACCACCTGAACACACATCATTCAATTGTCTTGGCTACTTGGAATAATACAGAGGTCTGATTTGTTAGGTGAGTATTGTTGAAATTATTACTACTTATTATTTTACTTATTATTATTACTGATTATCGGGTATTTATTGCGTTGTTACATTTAATTTATTTACCGTTTCGACCGGCTTACACCTGGTCGTGGTCACGGGAAGACTCATCCGGTAATCCAGTTTAGTACCTTACCATGTGTGTGAAAGTTTTATAATTATTTAATTTGTCAACAAAAAAACAGACTTCAATGAAAAAAATCTAAAATTTTGCCGAATATTGGGTATATTAAAACGCTATATGTATGCTTTATTACATTTCAATATTTCCCTTGATTTATCATGGATCCCATCATCAGAACTGGGTTTAAAAGCAAGCAAACATTATTAAGTGAAACAAAAAACCCAACTGGAAGTTTAAATTTAGGTTAATTTCATAACACTTTATCTTGAGGGACTCCTGTAGGTACTTTAACATTGCATTATTTTATTCCATTAAATTTCATTTCAATGACCCTGATGCTGATGATGATGAGGTAAGTATGATGATGAGTGATCTAATATAAATATCTTGGCCATCTTCTTTCGATGTCGTATCCCGAGAATTTTGTAATATTGAAGAGTTTTGATAACCATCTTCATCAGTTCATCTAGGACGGCTGTCCTCCTACACTGCTGGATATAGGCCTCATGGATTTCCAAGATCATGAGGGGCTTGTTGCCATACTCGCCATGCATGGCAGGCGGGTTGGCGAGTGCAGTACGGGATGTTGATACACGGAAAGACATATTCGCGGAATCTTGCTGCATCCACAGGCGAGAGAGGAGAGGCAACATTCTTCTGCCCGCACCCCGCAGCAAAAAGTTAAATAATTATAATGAAATATTTAGTATGGCAGTTCTAAGCCAACTTTCTACCCTATTGGGCAACACTGTCTCAGCAGTGGCAGACGGCAGTCTATCAACCGCAGGACAAAAAATATGTGCAAAGCACACGATGATAGAATAATAATGAAAGCGAAAGTGAGTGTGGTCTACTGAACGTAAAACGTGATGCTTGTCTTGTAATCTAGTTTTCGGGTTACGAAATACACGTTTTGCTTGCGGTTTAGTAGTTAGGATGAAACTTTCAGCTCTCTTTTCATGCGTTAAAAAAAGGTTTAGAAAATTCTGTGTTGTCTTTCTATCCATTTTGTGCCTGTTTAATTTTATGAAGAGTAGAAGTACTAAGGAATGGAGCCCTAACATAAAAACAATTAACATAGGAGGTTAACCTTCCTTACATATCACAAACGCAACTCAACCAGCAGCTTCGGGACCTAACATAACCAGTTACGCCTAACATTTGCCATAATTTGATGTCACGGTCGACAAGCTCCCTATTGGCTTTCAAACAAGACAACCTATTACCTATTACGCTGTGGCCAAAGCCAATCACGCAAAACCACAAGATTGCCTATTTGACGTGCTTTATCTGCACGCCATTGAATTGAATACACTATAAAATGAATTATAATGTCAACGACGTCGCAAAACAAGGATAGCATCATTAAGTAGAAAGATAGGAAATCACGCTTGCGCACACACATTGTCCAGTTATTGTCTTGTTACAAGAAACGCTCGCGTGACTGTCAAGACCTTCATCTTGACATTGTTGATTGTTTAAGTTTGATAACATCTGCTTGGCGTGCGTGAAAATAATGGTAGACCCTACACTAATAGCTTATGAGGAATTACAATTAGGTACTAGTCAAAATTCGTAACAACAGAGAAGGTTCACGTTACTGCGCTCATGTTGATCGACTTGAACAACGCATTCAATACTGTAGATCATAAAATTTTACTTGTTCTTCTACCAAAACTATTTTTTTCTCCTTCGGTGGTTGAATGGTTATCTTCTCATCTAACAAGTTATCAGCAAAAAAACCAAAATGAAAAAAATGTTCAGAATGGATGGATGTTGGTGCAGGCGTTCCACAAGGGGGCATATTGTCCTCGTTCCTTTTCTCATGTACGTTAATAACCTGCTAACCAACTTAAAAGTCCATCAAAAATTAAGTAGGACCAAGTAAAATATGGAGTAGATCTGATTGGCGGTTAGGGAAGCAGGCTTACCTCCAGCAGTGGGTTGCTGCTGACAATGATGATGAGTAAAATATGTCATGTTTCCGCAAAAGGCTGCACCGCGCATGTAAATCCGCTCCATCTGAACTTTCCTTTACGTAAAAGTAAATGGTTTATTCATTCCCAAGGCGATACCGTTTACAATTTAATCAATCAATAATGTATTGTACCGATATGGTGTGTCAAGTTCTAGGATGGTATCGATTCTCGATTAAAACAGAATTACTAGTACCTAGACTATACGTGTTGGGTCACACGATACAGCACGACCGTTGGTCGATATTAAATATGAACAAGAACATTAAATAACTTTTCCTAATAAAAAACCAATATGTCAGAGACCATTTACCGTCGGCAAATTTGTAAAAAAAGGTATGTACAAAACGCATAGGCAAGGTTTTTGAAAAGGCTGTTTTTCATGAACCAGAAAAAATTAAAAATATAATTAATTAAGTTTGTAATACGTCTTCTTCGCAAATAATGTATTATTTTAGAAAAAAAAATTACCCTATAAAAGTTTATAGTGAGTCAACCTTAAACGATAGACTGACTTTTTTTAGAACTTATTAAGAGGAACAGTTCCGCCATTCACGATGGCTGCGTAAACGGTTAATATATGACGGTAAACTCAAAAGGAATCTTTTTATCATTATTTTCCACCGCTTTAGCAACATATTTAAGTAATCATCATCATCATTTCAGCCGTAAAACATCCACTACTGAACTAAGGCCTCCCTCATGGATCTCCATGAGGGGTAGTTGCCATGCTCACCACGCTTGGCAGGCGGGTTGGTGACCGCAGTATGGGATGTTGATACACGGAAAGACGCTGCTGCCCATCTTCCGAAGGTGTCCCTTAGCAGGCTCTTACTGCATCCACGGGTAGGAGAGGAGGGGTAAAATTCTACTGCCGGCACCCCACGGCTATTTAAGTAATGCTCCGCTCCTATTAGTCATAGCGTAATGTTGTGTAGCCTATAGCTGTCCTCAATAGTTGGGAAATCCAACGCTGAAAGAATATTTCAATTCGGACACGTTGTTTCTTTGATTAGCGCGTACAATCAAACAAACAAACCAACTCTACAGCTTATTAATATAAATAAATAATGCTGGACAATTCACAAAGCATCATCTAGCCCCAAGCTAAGTACAGCTTGTGTTATGGCTTATGGGTACTAGATATACCAATAGAAGACTTCTGAACTGACCGTGTCCCTAAACTTAATTGATGGCCTGGCCCACTAACAATTACTGCATACTACATAGAAAGATATTTTTTAGTATATAGAAAAATATCCAGAACACCCTGAATAAATATCTGCAGATGGTACAGACATTTGTCCCGCGGCGGGAATCGAACCCGCAACCTCTTGCGTCGCAGGCGGACCTTCACCCGCTGCGCCACAGATAAGTAAAGATAAGTATAACCTGACAGTGGAAATGAACTGGTCTCAGCCAAGTTAACAACTAGTTGTTGTATACGACAGTATTAAATAAGATAAAGCCAAAGTTTAAATGGCGGTTACAGGTCAGGCTGAGCGTGAGCAAACAATATTGGAAATGACAACTCAAGGACGAATTGCTTGAATTTGTACAGACGGAAAGACAATAGAAGACTTCTGAACTTACTGACTGTGTACCACTAGATAACAATTACCTACTGCCGCGGCTAAGCGGAGGTATAGGAGTAGCAGCTGAGGCGTAATATGATGACAACCGGAAAAATGCTTATACAGGGTGTATTATATTATGTGTACTAACCAGAAAGGACCCGAAAGATGTACAGCCCATGAAAACAAGTAGTTTTAGAAGGGAACAAATCGGGATATCGTATATTTTTCTCAATATTTTTTTATATGCTTTATTACAATTTTGGCCGTGGGGTCCCGGCAGTAGGATGTTACCCCTTCTCTCATGCCCGTGGATGCAGTAAGAGCCTGCTAAAGGAAACCTCCAGAAGATGGGCAGCAGCGTCTTTCCGTCTATCAACATCCCAAACGGCGGCGCTCGCCAACCCGCCTGCATGGCAACTACCGTTCATGGAGATCCAAGAGGGAGGCATGTGCTCAATAGTGGACGTTTTACGGCTGAAATGATGATGATGATGATGATTACAACTTTACTAGCTAGTGAGATTATTTTTATTTTGTTTTCATATGAAAATAATTCTGAGGTCATAATCGGATTTTTTTATTTGTTTTTTAAATTTTAGTAAAAAAAACTTTTTGGTAATAGGTATTTTTATTTGTACCTGTACGGCAACTCTGCAGAGGTCAATGACCCTGACAAGAATCAGCTGGCATTTAGGTTGTCATTATCATTTAGCATTTAGGTTGTCGTTATAATCAGCTGTTGAAGTTAAAACTTCCGTGGTCTTTTCTTGAATGAAAATCAATGAATCCTGAAAAGTCGTATAACAAAACTTGTTCCTTGGGATGGTCAGAATCACCCCCTTTCGGCTTAGTACACATATTAAAATACACCCTGTATTACGGTAGATCGTATCGGTGGTGTCCAGTATATGAGCACTGAACCCTTTGACGGTTCCTTTCCACGTGCGAGTCATACAAGGGTTTTGATAACCATCTGTGGTCTTCTTCATCAATTCCAATTCACCAAATCCAGACACGCGGCTGCGTGTCCAGCCAAGTGCAAGCAAAGCGAACGGGCGACAACGCAGCAGTGTGTATTTTATCCGAACCATTTGGAGGCGCTTTTGGTCCCTAACTCAAAATCTATTAAAAGCAAACATGTGAAATTTGGTTCATCATACTTTCTGAATGCTTAAACTTGAACTAAATATGCCGAAACCACTATAATTATGTTTACCTACAACATTTGAGCAGCTCCCTAGATTCCTTATGTATCCCATCATCAGAACTGAAAATTTTGATAAAAATGGAACCCTTATTCTAAACGTATCTATTCGACTACAGAGTACAGACGACCTGAGAATCTCCTCCTTTTTATATCAGTTAAAAACAAAGGCAAATAGGTACGCGATTAACACCCAATAATAAAATAATCCTAATCTTGTTCCATAGGCTAGACAGAAAACATGCAGCCGGTTTTAACTCAAACTCTTAAAACATTTATTCAGTGGGGTAAAAAGACATAAAATCCTTACATGGTGAAACAAAACCATGTTAACATAATATAATTTCCACGGCAAGTCCCGGTTGGTTACTAGAAAGAAGTAATAAAGGTCATGAATGAGGGATTCAGGACTTCCCTCATTAAGTCAGGGTCAGGCTAGCGTCGGCAGTGGGTGTTCCTATTTTTAGTCGCCGAGAGGTCTGTTTGTGTCTCAGTTTTAATGGAACAGTGATTTATAAGTTTCCAACTTCTAACCTACTATACGAATGAAGCTTATGGAGTGGGTCGATAGTTGGATGTTGATGATGATATTATATCAATTAATGATGCCCTCGGCGTATTCGTCGAAGGTAAACCTGGCTATGGATTTGTGTTACAGACTCTAGAATTAAATAAGAATATTAGGGGCGAAGCCCCCTACTATGCATAGCGCTGTCTGTCTGTCTGTGCATGACACGATTACAACCGAACGCGTTGACCGATTTACATGAAACCTTTTTTGTTAGCACTGTCTTAATGAGAGAAGGGTACTGATTTTGGTGACCCTAGGGTCACAGAGACCGGAGTTATTGTGACCTCAAAAGGTCACCAAAGGTCAAAAATTCCATTTTTCGGAAATCTTCGCCCCTTTTCTGGTACCCCCAATGTTTGTCTTAATATTAATACAGTGTACACCGGCGCAGATTTTAATGTGATCCATTAACTCTGCATCTTCACTATTTTCTTCACTATTTATATTTTTGAATCGTACTCTTATCTGCTGGCATGACTTAGCTCGAATTCTAAATTCTACTAATTTTCATTCGACACACGCTCGCCAAGCACCAACACGATTGGTTGAAATTGAAACCACTCATTTCGAGGTCGGGACTCATGTGCATCTAGTGGACACTAACTAGGAGGTGAATGTGGCAGTATCTTCTATGGGTGGGTTTCAGCATGGGTGTATTGTTAAGGTGTGTATGTCACAATGTCCACATAACAGCTGGCACAAGTCAGCCGTCACAAGTGGCCGTGACCAGGTGGTCTTGTGGTTTGTCTATTGCTAAATAATTTGTTTGTCCTTGCGCCGCGATTGGAAATGCAGCGTGCACTGAACGACTTGCATAGACGTTCGACAACAAGCACAGAATAGTTATATCATAATAATCTTACAGGTACGAACTACATAATCAATTCGTCAAGTATATTTTACGGCCAAGATAAGAATTTTTAAGAAATAATCGATTCGTCTAAGTATAATTTACGGCCAAAATAAGAATTTTTAAGAAAATGGATAATTTCAAACTTGCAACATAAAAATTGGAAAGAAATGAGATTTATTAACACTGAACATAGCACACCTATGCAAATTTAATCAGATTTGTCAGTAGGTTAGCCTAAAGTACCAGTAAGGTAACCTTAGTGCATCATTCTACCCGTGGCCACGAATGCATTCGTCGGAAAAGAAGAATAATTAGGTGATTACGTGAGAAAGTCCCCTTTAAAAAAAATTTAATATGTCTCCAAATCCCGAAATTTTAAAAGTAAGTGATAGAGAAACATCCTTAACATCCAACATTGAACCGGCAAACTTCGTATGTGCAGAAGTTAGAGATACCTAATGATGGTACTTACATTAAGTACCCAGTAGGTTGGCTATTCGAGGTGATGGCCGCTGAAATCCGGGTAGTCCAGGTGCAAGAAGGGTGGATGAGCCAAAGTCGCGGTGCACTCTTAGAAGCAAAGAATATACCAGTCTGGCACAAGCGAAAACAGGCCTAGCTTATAATCAGGGGTAGTGGATACAAAGCTAAATAATGATGATGAAGTAGTAGCTAGCCTGTTTGCAAAACTATGCAGAGGATCAGTCATTCTGATGCGTTGTGTATGTTTGTAGGTGCCTTAACGAGGTAATTTAAATGTATCATTCGTCCGGTATGCAAAGACGTTTTATTTACGTCTAATGGAAAAATCCAGCATACCATAAGGTACTAAAGAAAGAAGACTAGAATACAAATAGACCAAAGAATGTATACTAAATGCAGATAACAAAGTAACATTCTGCGCGAGGGGAAGATCATCATCAAGAGAAATGCTTTCGTAAACTTCTGCAACATGTGAAATCGCAGCACAATGCACAGAAAACTAATTATGTCTAGTTTTAACTAGGTGCAATTGATTAATCTGAGATAGAAGCGTGAATTTGGAGCCATTTAATGCATTATTACATCTCTGAATATAGCTACTACGACAAAGCTGAGGCGCCGGAATATATGCTAGGCAAACCTCATCCAGCAAAAATATCAGTTCCCGGCGCTGTATAAATCATCTATATAATATAATAGATTTCAAAAGCCAACGGATTATTAATCGTCCTGTATTGGGTGGTTCCAATCCGACCCTGCAACGGATTTTCTTGAAATATTGTTTGTATGGATGTTTTTTACCTATTCACGCAAAAACTACCTGACAGATCAAATTAAATCGCACACATATAGACCAGGAAAAGCTAGACATCTTTAACAGATATGAAAGGAATCTATAGCGATAAATCGTTTATTTCACATAAATATTTTAACAATAAGGTGATTGAGTCCATAGTTCCCGAAATACGCTGTGCCTTGATAGATCTATCTATCTAATCAGCCGGTAACACCCACTGCTGGGTAAAGGCCTCTTCTCTTATACGCCACTCCTGGCGGTCCTGTGCCAGCCGGATCTACTGTTCCCCTACTGCCTTAACGATATCATCCGACCAGCGAGCATGTGGTCTGCCCCGAGGCCGCCGCTCTTGGCCTCCACTCGGTGACAGCTTTGGCCCATCTTTGATCTTCCCGCCGCGCCAAGTGTCCCGCCCATCTACACCTACGCCTAGCAATCCATATACCAACATCTACGACCTTCGTGCGGCGTCGAATTTCTATGTTTGGTGTATACCAGGTCTACGAGGGCCTAGCATGGCCCTTGATAGATAGGTAAAATTATTTATACACTGACAGCACCCAATAACAATATAGGTACAACAACTACAAGAAAAGAGCAATCCTAGTTCGGATCATACGACCCAATGTACAACGCTGATCACGATGCAAATTGCTAAATAATAACGCCGGCCGGTTTTAAGTACCGAGTGCCTGATGTTACGTTGTTGCCTTGACCCCGCATTGATTCTATGAACTGCTTCGCAACCAGTACAGGATTAGACCAGCACAGGTAGGAATCAAAAGCTTTTAATCATGATGTCCAAGATCTATGGCCAGTCGTCCAGGTATCACCTTGTTTTCAAGTCCTATAATTTTATACCCATGTTTTAAGATAAGTGAAAACAAAACCAAACCCACTTTCACTTCCGGCTTAAGGAAGCGTCAAGTATCGATTTGACGGACGTGGGTTCGAATCCCACCGGAACCGTAAAATTTTTGATAAGGTTATTAATTTCTTCGAAAACCAAACCCGTTGGAAGTCCCTGAGCATAAGGAGACAGACAACCTCTATAGGTTCAGATTGTTCTCTTGGGGTAAGAAACCTTGGGAAGAAACATTCAAAGTCGAAGAGAATTTTCAACGACCAAAACTAAATCAAATTACAGTTCATTGAAGTAGTCTGTAAAGGAAACATATTCTTTTATTGATCTAAATTGAGATCGCGCGACCAATTTGCTAACAATCCCATTCTATTCAAGCCAACCTGTTGTTGGCGTAATGGATTCTTACGTTAATCATTACCTTGTCATTAGGTTTGATCCTTTATAAGTAAGAGGTCACTATGGCTTCGTTACGAGTTATTTGAGGGTTTTTAAGTCCCGTATCAATTTATAAGTAACTAATTAAAAGTTTTTAAAAGCCGTTCGTGAATAGCTTTTAATTAACTTTCTCTCACAATACATGTGTAACAGGAAACACATATCATATTTCCTATGAATTTCTAATTACGCCTAGTAGAGCGGAATACTCAATCTACCGCAACAAATCCAAGATATAATATAACATCTTGTTGATATTATATCGTGATATATTTAGCTTGTGAAAGTTCTAGTCTATTTTATTGATTTACTTAGAGGGGTTTATATAACTACCCCGAGGCCCAACATATAACGGCGCAATGAACCGCTGCCAGACCGTCCAAGGTAGAGAAAATTGGAAGGTTCTGGATAAATAAAAAATTACTCACATAGTCTCGATGAGTTCACAATTCAGCAGCAATTTCTCCTCGCCCAGCTCCACAACAGCGACTGTCTGGTCGTAAAAGTAAATCATCCTCAACGTGTCGTTGCCGACGCGTCGCCCAGTATAAGGCTTCACGCCGCCCGCTGGCTCCGTCCTCTCAGATTCCTCTCTTGCTCCAACGGTTCCGACCAATCCTGCCAGCGACCATCCAGCAGGGAAGCTGAGTGCAAACGGTTTGGCCGAAGCCGACGGCGGTGAAGATAATGCGATGCACACAATCACGATTAGAGAAACTAGGGATTTCATGAGTCCGTTTGCGATAGGCGCGCCGCGCGTGATGGCCTCCCGCGCCGAGCGCACCGCGGTCAGCAGCCTGCGGAGTGACATGGTGGAGCGGCTAGAGAGCACGGGGCATTGCGTGCGGCCCGCGACGCTGTCTCACGCGGACTGACCGCCCCGGACGAACCAGCCACTTTCTTCCGACCACAGTTACGCGGTAGTTGCTGTTGTCACTTGCGGCATAATAAATACCAGTCTGTTAACATAGGTTGATGATCAGTTGGTACGGATCGTTTTTACTCATTAAAACGGGAAATGACCAAGAGTTTTAGTTCCAGCGGTGGCTCCGGTGGGTACATACATACATACTATATACCTGGGTCTACCCGCGATCACGACTGTTGCAACATAAGTACAAAATGACATATATATATTGTGTGATCGCAAAAGTTTAAGAAAGTCAAGGTTTCTTGTTCGGTTCTTTCCCTCCCTTGAATAAAAAGTTATCTGACGAAACGCAAACGAATTTTATTATGTGCTTTATTCAATTTAAATGTGTCTTGTTCTTCTTTTGTAAACTGACTATTCTATGTAGCGTTTTGCTCTATTGATTATTGAATAAACTTATTGACTTTGACTTCATGGATGAAACCAACGCTTGTAGCGTAGTGTTTCACATTGCGCCGTACCGTGGGAAGACGCAGCTGACTGCTGTTATTAAGGGGGTATAAAGTCCTTGATGGAAAGACTTTTGTCTTGCTTTATTTATTGAGTTAACGTTTTTATGATTTATAGTCTGACCTGTATTAAGACAACAATAATGTAGAGAGATGCGGACATTAGCCTGGTAAAATCTTCTGCCCGCCGCTTCGTATGCATTATACCGAAATAAAAAATAGCCTATGTATTAATCTTCGTCAACATCTTTAAACATGTGCAAAATTTCAGATTAATCCGTATGCTAGTTTTTGCGTGAAGAAAGAAAGAAAACACATTTACCTACTGTTTTTTTTTTCATTTAGGTTTTTATTACACAAGGGGTAACAAACATCCATACATCTATACAAACAAACTTTCGGCTTTATAATATTAGTGAGATGTCCTAGATACGTGGCTATACAACAGATTTCAGAACCGCTATACTTACATCATTATTGATTGGCATCTGCTCCTTACTGACTATACCTACGAGTACCTATGTACCTACAAAGGCAAGTATATAGCTCTATATGCGTTTAAGCATTCACTTGCTTGTGGCTTGTTCAAGGTCTAAAGTTAGCCTTGTTTAGCCTTAGTAGCCGGTTCATGGTTGACAA
Source organism: Pasiphila rectangulata (assembly GCA_963082625.1). Lineage (NCBI taxonomy): Eukaryota > Metazoa > Arthropoda > Insecta > Lepidoptera > Geometridae > Pasiphila > Pasiphila rectangulata. The sequence continues at coordinate 20,081,731 of OY720247.1, read as the reverse complement.
TGTTTAGGCAACCAAAGCATTTGAGGTACCAAGAATTTCAACATTTCAGAATTATTTGGAAAAAAAAAAAATATCCATAACACTTTCGCGATCACGACACATTATTAACACATATTTAACCGGGTATTTATCGCGTTATTTACCTTTATTATTGCCGGGAAGACTTCCCGGGACCACGATGGGTGCAATCCTGTCGAAACGTCGGGCAATAATAAAGGTAAATAACGCGATAAATTCCCGGTTAAATATGTGTTAATAATGCATCCATAACACGTCGAGCGCCTCATAATCCGCCGTTCCATAGAAAAAAGTTGTGTTCCTCCATGTTGTTGTGTGAGCTACATTCTTTAAGACAATAAGAATAGCCAGTGTCGGCTATTACGCATTCTGTCATAACATAACTCATAATTAGTTGACACACAGGTACGCACGTACTTATTAGGCCACAAAAATGTAATGTGTCTTTGTCTAATGTTAATGTTTATTCTAATTATTATTTTTCTTGCTCTTTTGTGTACATCTACAGTAATAAATAATAAAGAGGAAAGATTTGGTTGTTTGTTTGTTTGTTTGCGAAACTTCTTTCTTTCACCATTAGAATACTTAATTATTTCTGATGATTTTATCCCCGTATTCCCGGACACAGCATCGGGAACTGCGAACGGCTAGTATTACCTATAAGTATACTTTTGTATTGGTAATAAATCAGCTAAACTGAAGTGGGTCTGGGCCGGATAGTGTATCGCATGCCGGTAGAAATGTGGGCAACGACGACCGCGCGGCCGGCCCAGGCGCAGATGGCGGGACGAGCTGGGCATGTAGGTTCTGCGTTGACTGGTCGACCAACGCCTTGGACCGGGAAGGGATTCCAGCAGTGGTATCCTACAGGATGATTAGATAGATTAGTATTATTGCTTTAAGACTGACTGCTGTGTCTGTCTGTAGCACCGTAGCTCGAGTGGACCGTTTTTTTAAGAGCCTGTACTGTCCCACTGCAGTGCAAACTGTTCCTTTCGACACTTCTCTATCCTGAGTTGTTCTGGTCCACTCTTTCAGGTGTGCGTCGAGATCGTCTCTCCATCGACTTCTTGGTCTGCCGCGAGGTCGTTTCCTGGTGGGATCCATTCAGTGGACTTAGCCTGTGACTTGTCAGGCAGATTTCGTGACCCGACGACTTTGATGCATTTTTTTTATTTAAAAGAAGTTTGCTTAGCGGTTGTTCTTAAACATGTTTTATCCAAATCGGTTGTGATGTTTACAGGGTACGGGAGGTGGAAGTGAGGATGAATAACAAATCCCACACATCAGTTTCCTGTTGTCCAAAACCGGTTCACACATCACGCCATGCGACTCGTCAATTTCGTAAACACGCCCGCCAACTTTCCTTTTCCATAAATATTTACGCTGGTTATGTCACCATAACATTTTATTTGCGTAAACTTTGTATTGACATTGTTAACTGAGTAATTGAGCAACCCAGTCGCTCGCGTCATAATCTTCTAATCATGTTAGAAGTAAAATAAAAAGAAAGCGAACAACACTGGTAATATAGTTATTATTATACAATGAACTAAGTTCTCGAATGGAGGCCACGGACCGGCAAGCGCAGCGTAGGACGTCCACCTACAAGATGGGCAGACGACTTGGTGAGAACAGCTGTTTGGCGGTGGATGCAGACGGCTTCCAACCGCAGTACTTGGAGATCAAATAAATTTTTATGTGATTTTATTTGTGTGTATCCTAATAAGTTAAGACATTAAGTTTTATGTAAGTAAGGTTTAATTTGTTACATTTTTTATATTTTTTGCTTTATATTGTAACTTTTTAAAGAAATACGTATGTTTCTTGATCTCTTCTTTTATATTGTAAGCTTAGCTTTTGTTTAGTTGAATTATTAATTTTGTGCAAGCTGTGGCATCCTATTATTAAAAAAACACATAGCCTCTAAGACCACTTTATCTACCTATTTTTATTTTAAGTTTTTACTGTGATTTTTTTGTTGGATGTCCTAAATAAATAATTTTTTTTTTTTTTTTTTTTTTTTTCGCTCCTTTCAGAGCAGGCTATAGTCTAAGACCATACTGCCTAGTCTAACGTAGTTTTTTTTTTTTTTTTTTTCCCATCAGTTAATTTTGCAGTTTTTGTCTTGCGTATTTTTAATTTCTATATATAGAAAATATATCAATTACTGATATACATCTGAATGAAAATATTATACCAACAGCTGGTATACATCTGAATGTTTTTTTTTTTTTTTTTAAATTATTTTATTATTATTATTTTCCCTTCGTTCATTTGGAGTTTCTTATTTACATATTAATACATTATATTTACATTTCCTATATAATTTATACAATAGTTGTTAAATATTATTATTTACAATTGATTGAATTGATACAAAGATATAGTTATATCTCTGTTACAGTGCTAATAATAAAATTGTACAAATGGATAAAATTTTGCTCAACCTTGAGCAATTCCTGAATGCAACGCGGGACTAAATCGGGCTCATGATAAGTTTGAAGCAGTTCATCTATCAATACAAGGCGCTGAATATTGAAAGATGAACACTCGAATATTATATGATTTACAGACTGAATTTCTTGTGATGGGCAATAATCACATAAAGGGGAATTTATCATTTTTAGACGGTGGAGATGATAATTCAAACGACAATGACCAAATCGCAAGCGGCAAATGGTTGAGTAAAACTTTCTGTTCATGAAAATTTTACTCTTACAGAACCAAGGTACAGAATCAATCTGAACATCCAAAGCAGCATGCCAGGAACCCTTATTCTCGACCTGCGCACAATGATATGAATGTCTCCCCCATGATTGACACATTCGTTGTCTTAAAAGACTTAAAACGTCTGTGTGTGGTAAAGCTACATCTGCATCACTACTCTCAAGATTAGAATCTATGGTATCTGATAACTTTACTATAGTGTTGGCTAGATAATCCGCCCTCTCGTTACCTTCTACACCTTTATGCGAAGGGACCCACACAAAACTTACATTAATACCAGAATCAGCCAGCTCAACCCACAGCTGTTTTATTAGATAAATGATGTAGTTAGTATTAGCATGTAATTTATTATTATTTAAGTTTTTTAAAACACTCATGCTATCACTTACCACAGCCCATTTTGTGTGACCTAAATTACGATTTCCAATGTGCTTTAAAGCACTCAGAATTGCAACAGCTTCCGCAGTAAAAATACTGGCGTTTTTATCAATTTTGTGACCGACACTGATATTCAAGGACGGTTCAAATAAGGCAAAGGACACAGCGTTCTCATTTTTAGATCCATCTGTATAAACAAATTTGTAATCTACAAACTCGGAGAGCATCGCATAAACTTCTTCTTTTGTTGACAAATCATTATTGATGACTATATTAATTGCTGGGAATTTACTAATAAAGGATCCTTTATAACAAGATAACTTAAGACTTGATTGGTAGATGTTTAAATTTTGAAGAAAATTTAGAAAGCCTTGGAAGCCCTCTAACATGTAAAATGGTTTTGAGCCAGGCTGAGCACTGGACAGGTTGGCCAAAAGATTATTGCCAGAAACACTGAAAAGTTTTAAGATGAATCTTTCTTTTAGATAGTTAAAACGGATATGAATTGGCGAAAGTCTGCATTCGATTTGCATTGCATTTATAGGAGTACTCCTAAATGCCCCTGAAATCAAACGCAGGCATTTGTTTTGAAAGACGTTTACACTATTTACAATTTTTACATCAGCAGCATAACAAAAGAAACCATATTCAAAATGGCTACGAACTAAAGATTTGTACAATGTTAGTAGTATTTTTGGGTCTGCACCCCAATAGGATCCAGACAAAGACTTTAAGATGTTGTAAGCTTTGTTAGCTTTGTTAATTATATGCTTAGTATAATTAACCCAGGATAAATTATGAGAAAATAATACTCCCAAAAATTTAACCTCTTGCGATACAGGCAAAGGCAAATTATTGTATCGAATAACTGGCATGTCAATAATATGCCTTTTACCAAAGACAACAACTTTAGACTTCGATGGATTAACATTAAGATCTAGGTAGGAAAAATATTTGTTAAGCTTTGCCAATGCATCGTTAACAATTTCAGCTACTTGAGCTAAACCTGTTCCCGATGCATAAACAACCAAATCATCTGCAAACTGAAGATTCTTTACTTGCGAACCCAGTATTAAATTTAAGCGACGTATATACAAAATAAATATTAAAGGTGACAAAATACCACCTTGACATACACCTACCGAAGATAACCTCGGCCCATATAGATGCCTATTGTATTTTACGAAAACTTCTCTATTTCTTAAAAAAGCTTGAACCCAACTGACAATTTTTTCGGGAATTCCTATTGATAACAATTCTCGACAGAGTACATCAATATTGACACTATTAAAGGCGCCAGAAATGTCAAAGAAAACCGCCACCAAACGATTATTTGCAGCCAAAGAATCATGAATATCAAGTTGTAATTGACAAATACTTTCACGAGCCGAATGATTTCTACGAAAACCAAATTGGTTTGACGACAGAATTTTGTTTTGTTCAACATAAAATTCCAAGCGTTGTTTTAGCAATTGTTCAAATATTTTACCGACACATGACGTAAGCGCTATAGGACGATAGGAATCAGGACATAGCTTGGGTTTATTAGGCTTCAAAATTGGTACCAAACAATCGATTTTCCAATCCGGAGGTATGTCATTATTTGCCCAGAGTGAATTCAAAACCATTCGAAATATTTCCAAACTAAAACTACTCAATTTTTTAAAAATAATGTACGGTATTCCGTCAAGACCAAAAGCTGTATCTCTTCTAGAATGAATCGCAGATATTAGTTCATTTGTTGAGAATACATCGAGTAAAAAGGAATTACTGGTATTTATACTAATTGAGTTAAATGCATATTGTCTGGGTGGCACAAAATCAGGAGTATACTTCATTAAAAAATCCAAAATCCACGTATCGTCCTCATTATCGTTAGAAATGTATGTTTTATTAAATTTACGAATAAATTTCCATATTAAAGATATCGGGGTACAGCGATTAAATTTTTCACAGAGGGAAAACCAACTTTTTTGTCTTTCTAATTTTATAGTTAGTTTTTTAAGAGCCCGAAGCCTTTTAAATTCACAATAACTTTCTTTTGTTGGATTAGATCTAAAATGTAGATAAGCTTCTTTGGAATTCAAAACGGCCTCGGAACATTTCTGGTTCCACCATGGAAGGGAAGGCATTTTACCATTTTTATGACGACATGACTGCTGCTGACTGACATTACTGACAGTGACATTAGAGCTTGCTAAATTATTGTTAGGGATAGATTTCGCAACTGCTGTGCGTACAATTTTACAAAATTCTTTGTACGAATCTTGAGGACATCGACCGTCTATTTCAAAATCAACAAACAAGGTATTCATACAATCATTAAACATTTTCCAATCTACATGTTTAAAATTTGGGTAGATGGGCAAATGTCTATTAGTACAATTAATAATATCTGAATTACTATTATTGTTAACCAAGACTTTAATTATTACAGGAAGGTGATAACTAGTCCCCAAAGGACTGTCATGAACGGACCATTCACATTGTAGTGCCAAAGACGGCGAAACCAGTGACAAATCTAGTGCGTTTGGACGCCAGGACGGCGAACCGATTGTTGTTGTTTGACCGTCATTTAACAGAACCAAATTGTTTTCATCAATGACCTCCAAAACCTCTCTCCCACGAGGAGAATCAGAGCCACAGCCCCAAGATGTATGATGAGCATTAAAGTCGCCTGCGAGTATTAATGGCCCAGTAATAGATTTTATTAGTGCGTCCAATTTACTTTTACTAAAGGCTGGAACACTATTTGTTGGACAATAAAAACTAAGAATACTTATCTCCATTCTGTTAATAGCAATTCTAATGCAAATATTTTGCAGTGAATTATCAAAATAAGTGGTAATATTAGAATAAGATATACTGTTATGAATTAAAATGGCCACTCCATTATGAGTGTTACCACAATCATTACGTTCAACATTGTAATATTTTATTTTGAATTGTTGGTGAGGTTTAAACCATGTTTCTGAAATTATTGCAATATGAATATTATTTGTATAAAGAAAATGAGTAAATATTTGCTTATTACTGTTTAGACTTTGTGCATTCCATTGAATAATGTTTAAAGAAACCATTATCCAGATGGAGGAAGCTTATTACTGAGAGTTTTTTTTAAGGTCTCTCTGATAGACCCAGAATTTATTGGAACATCTTTGTTGTTCACCACATTTCTTATTGTTTCAATTATGATGTTTATAAATACATCTGACTTCATTAAATTATTAACCTGAACATCAAGGGTTCTTGCAGATAGCTGTGGAAACGATTTAGAATCAAAAAGATCCGAATAGGTTGCAGTCCTAGACTTGATTTTGTTTTCTTCTACTTTCTGCTTTTTGAGAGGACACATTGATGATATGGCTATGTGATTACCATTACAATTTTTACATTTGGCATTTTTTGGGTCGATTTGACACTGGCGGAAATTGTGTTCCTCAGTGCATATAGAGCATACTTCAACATTTTTACAAAACTTGGCAATGTGGCCATACCTCATGCATTTAAGACACTGCTTCACAGGAGGTATGTACACCTTTACCTCGTGTCTCCAGGAGTCTAGGTACACATGTTCTGGAAGAATGGTGGAAGCAAAGGTCACTGCAACTGCCTGTGTGGGTAGAAAGGCAGGTCCACCATCACTTCTTACTCTGCGCATGAAGCGTCTCACCTGAATAACATTCTTTGAACTGCCAATCATTGAAAAGATCTGTCTATTAGACATCTCCACTGGGACTGAAGTAAGAACCCCAGTCACTTCGGTATCTCCTGCTGGTATGGTAGCTTTAAGGGACAGTTGATCTAGCAGTTTTACATTTTGCAAGAACATGTTTGCATTGTTAGGGAGATCAAATGTGATCCCTACCTTATATTTGTTGATGGACCTGAGGTGCATAACACCTGAGACGCCATGATCTCTTATCCCTTTTGAGAGGGACATACGGTCTCGATCACTAAAAGCTCTATCTTCTGTTTTATGAGTCAGAAAGACAATGAACTCATTTTTGGACAAGTCCTCGGGGTACTTACGCGAGTATCCAGATACCTTAAATATAGTATACTTATCCGCTGCTTGTTTATAGTTCCTGCTTTGTGATGAGCTATCCTCTACAGACTTTTCCTCTTCTGTATCCGAAGAATCAGAAGGCGATGTCTGTATCGATCCATCAGGGGGTGGCGGTTCCTCCTTTCTCTTCCTTTTCTTACCCATCTCGACCTCAAACTTGAACTACCTGATTTAATCCACCTATTTAGAGCTTTACGGACTACCCCTGGAGATTATTTACATATAATTAAATAACTAAACGAAAATATTATTTTATGCGCGCCTTTCCACTTTCGTAGTTCCCGCCAAAAAAAAACCTAAATAAATAAATAAATAAATCAACGAGCGAGGCCTTTGTCCAGCAGTGGACGTCCTACCACAGATTACAGAAACTAACAGATACATCACTCCAATACAAAAGCGAAAATACCTACGCTCTAATAGCCTACAAAATCGTTGAGATTGCTTTGCTCACCCGCCTCACCTACTTGCAAGTAATCTGTGACGCGGCATCGCTAGGGCTAGGGTTGCGCTTCTACGATGAGATTTTTATAATAAAACGAATGAGGTGGAAAAAAAACAGCTATTTTTATTGGTTGCTCAAATATGATTTAGTTTTTTAAAATGATGGATACCTTTCGATGTTCAAAATGTCAGGATAATAATAAAGGTAATTACGCGATAAATACCCGTAAATCCAACATAGTAATAATCAGTTCATAAACGATAGAGTTCTCAAACAAATAAAAAGAGGGTTGTCATATGTACGTTAATAATAATAAAAAAGAAAAACTATTTTTTCATTATTCCTAAAAAAATACTAAAACCTATTGTTATAACTAGGTATCGATACTTTATGGTTACTTATATGAGTAGTATCGTAAAACGATATGAGTACTACTGATATGAGTAGGTATCGATACTTTGATGGTATCGGAACATCCCTACTTGCAACTCCTGCGATGTACAGAGCGGTAGGCATTTAACGCGTGGCCTTGAGCGAGTGACGGACGCCTGGTCCTACGGCTGACATGATGATGATGATGATACATTGAACACACATATATTTAGTGACGAGTAAATATTAAATAATGCTAGACGATTCACACGGCATCATCTAGCCCCAAGCTAAGCAGAGCTTGTGTTATGGGTACTAATGACTGATATACTTAATACAATAAACTACATAGATATATTTTTTTTATTAAACACCCGGAACACCTCGATCAAATATCTGCAGATCGTACAGACATTTGTCCCGAGGATCACTGCGCGCAACCTCTTGCGTCGCAGGCGGCCCTTCACCCGCTGCGCCACAGAGGTCGTCAGAACGAGTGTACCTTGACGAGCGCTGTTCCCGGCACTAGTTCAATGGAAGTAGTATGCGTTGCGGGATCACAGTGGGTCTCTTCGCGGACTCTACAGCAAAAGTTAATTAATCGAACTTTGTATATGTTTAGAAAGTTATAAAATTTAAAAAGAGAGGAAAAAAATACATTTCAAGTTTATAAAATAAAAAAAAAATATGAGGTTACCTATTTTTTTTGGTAATGTGTACCCACAGTTTTGCAATCTACACACCGTTTCCTTTAATATACAAAACTTGGGTACATTTGGCAATAAAATGCAATAAAAATATTTAGTTTTAATTCCGCTTATCCTTAGCTTCTTAAGCTTATGCTTTGCTTATGCGAGTTTTGAGAATTAAAACTAAATATTTTTATTGCATTTTATTGTCATGGATTTCCGCAAAGTAACGCCTGATTCCATTAATTATATATTTGGCAATATTCTATCATTCATTCCCACTTTCACGCCCATATCTTGTAAACTTCTTAACCGATTTTGATAAAACGTGTGTAAGAACACCGCTGTAAAACCTGCTTTTATTAACCCCTCGCCTGCGGCGCCTTGCGCGCTAAAAATGACACATCTGGGTGCGGTTTTCGTGGGTTGTACGCGCGCGCACGCCGCTCGGTAATTGATTGATGATTGTCTTTTATTTTACTACCGCAACTATTGTATCATTATAGCTTTTTGAAATCAGCTTGAAATATTCTAACTAATTAAATAATAATTAAGACTCGTTTATAAATATACACTTCGCTACTCGAAGTCAAAGATTGAGTAAACGGATGGATCACCGATTTATGTGTAAAAACCCCTAAATCTTATAAATAAAAAGACTTTTAAATCAAATTAGTCTTTTATCTACTTAAATAAACACCATGCTAAGATAAAAGGTCAACAAAAGCATAACTTCCTATTAATTTTTACGAGAAAAATAATCACAAAAAAAGGGTTGTTTTCGGCAGCCCTAGCGCCCAGATGTGAAGAATATGAAATTCCAAGATTGTTTATGAATTCCACAAGAGTGAAGTTGCCTTTTTTATGGCTTAAGTCTCAAGAGTAGTTCATAAACAATACTCAGACAAAGCTTCTCACATCCCAAGCATACTATTTCAAGATTTATAAACAAAATGCCAGACCCCTTAAAATCCAACACCAAATACACACTATCAATTTATGTATTGTAGTACAAAGTAGAATCAACGAGTTAGGTAAAAACATTTGTATCCAAAAACTACAATATATTTACAATAGATTTGTAATAAAATAATTACTCTTTACCTTACAAAAACTTTTAGATATTCAACAATCAAAACTTACAATTTTCTATGATATCAGCGCCAAGGATCTACCAACGTAAATGGATATGGCATTTCAGTAAAATCGGCGAAAATACTGAATGTACGAGTACTATTGAATAAAAAATAAATATCGAAAAAATCAACAGTCTGTCTGTCTGTCTATCTGAAAGTGTGTTTGTCTGTCTGTCAAATTTGGGATCTAAATTTTTTGAGTAATAAATACCTTGTCACATTTGCAAGTCTATTCCTCTTTTTTGCAAGTTAAAATTACGTACCTACTTCATAAGTTACTGAATTACCAAAACATATTTTTTTCTTTATAGAAACGTCGAAATCGAAATGATGATGATGAATCTGACATACTGAAATGCCACATCCATTCCTATCTAGATCCGGCAAAATGGTCGTTACGCGGACTGCGTATTGGCCCGCTCCGGGCCGATGCATGGAACGCTAGTATTTACTTCACTATTTTGAGGAAATCGAATTAAATTATAACAATATAACACATAAATAACATAACAATATGTATTGTTGACCTAATTAATTGGTTTTTTAGTAAGGACAATTAGTTTTTATGCCAATCAAAGTGTTTTTGTTGAGTACTTTGCAGAAGAAAAATTGGGTGGCTGATGAAATTAGCAAGATTTTGAATGTAAACTTTATCAAAACCGACATCATTGATTATAAAAACATTAAACACTTACTTGTTCATTGTTCGTTTACGTTGAAAACACCAATTAAACACAAAATACACACAAAAACCCCAACCAAAATACCGCCTTGAATTTTTGAACTTCCTGCAAAAGAGCGCGCAAATCGACTGAATTTTCGAACTTTTATTCTATGGGCGCCACTGTTGTCAATGTTTGCTACCTCTCTCTGTTCTTCAACGAACCCACTGACTAAGTTAGAGCAGTGTGGCGATAGGCGTTTTTGGTTAATTCCGCGAAATAACGGAGGCAGCGTGCGTACTGCATATCAACCCGGAGCGGGTTGGTGCGCAGATGCGCCATATTTGAATGGAACCCGGAGCGGGTTCATTCCCAGTTGAAGGGTTAATAATGATGTCCGTAAGGATTGAGGAGCCACATCAGATTTTTAAAATCTGATATAACCATTATTTAGCAGCAATGTAGCTGATTTTGCAGCACGAATTCTAGATTTAGCAGCAAAATATATCACTAGTTATATTTAATACAAAAGTGGCTCCTCAATCTAAACGTCTCAATTTACATCATCATCATCATTTTAGTACCCAAGCTGTCAGACTGTGGAATGCTTTACCGCTTAGCGTCAAAACATCTTCGTCACTGCACACTTTTAAAAATAAGGTTTACCATCATTACCTGTCATCCTAAACTGGTTGACAACCTAATTCTAGTTATCCATTTCTTTTATTCCCGAATTTATTGATATTAATTATGTACATATTAGTCTAATTATTTTATTTTATTTATTGAGATATGTATTAGTTTGTATGATTTATTATAATGGTGTTTATAGTATTAATATTATGTATTAGTTTGTTTTTATTAGTTATAGTTAAGTTAATAATGTATGTTTAAGTAGTTGTAACACTAAGATACCTATTTTCCTAAAGGGATTGTAACCCACCGCCTTCTTCTTGCCCTATGCTCTCTGAATCAATTGGTTGCCTGGAAGAGATTGCTTCTAGCGATAAGGCCGCCCGTTGAATTGCCCAAAATTGTTTTTTTTATATGTTTGCTTGTTTTTATACCTCGGTATATTTTTTGTTACATGTGGTGATCAATAAAGTGTTATCTATCTATCTATCATCATTTCAGCCATAAATTATCGTCGCGTGATCAAACATTGCGATCTATCCAGTTCCCTTTATGGCGTGAAGGAAAAAATAAGACGTTGGCTGCTAACCCTAGACTACGATGCTACTGAAGACCTCCTTAGCATTCTGCGATGAGTATTCCAAGCTTACTTACTTACTTATTTATTTATTATATCCCATATATATTCCCCCTTCCCCTCCCACGCTCCTAAAAAATCGATCATATTGCTATGCAGAGAGCTCTAATTGCATTTTCGCTTAGTTGGACTGTTAGATTAGTTATTTTTGTTTTCTTTTTCTTTTCGTAAACTTAAATTCAATGTTTTATAGTTATAGTTGTCATTCTGTTCTCTTTTAATTGTTTGCCTTGTAACTCGAACTCTGTAATGAGGTCTCCCGCGATACAGGCTTGCCTCGTGCGGGGACCACTGTCAAACATGTATTGTAAAATTTTTAACTTTGGCTAATAAATTATTTTGTAATAAATTATTTTTGTATAAAACGTCCACTGATGAACACAGGCCTCTCTCATGGATCTCCATGAGGGGTAGTTGCCATTCTCACCACGCTTGGCAGGCGGGTTGGTGAGCGCAGTATGGGATGTTGATACACGGATAGACGCTGCTGCCCATCTTCCGGAGGTATCCCTTAGCAGGCTCTTACTGCATCCATGGGCATGAGAGGAGGGGTATCATTCTACTGCCGGCACCCCACGGCATTTTACAATTCAGCAATTTACATTGCTGCTAAATAATGGTGAGATCAGATTTTAAAAATCTGATGTGGCTCCTCAATCCTTACGGACATCAATAATGTGTCCCGAAAAAGTGTGATTAAGCGTGGCCTGCCCAATCCCACATCAGCCTGTCCTTTTGTCTGCAGTAATCGAACGCACGGAAAACTATCATCATCGTCATCATCATCTCAGTCGTAGGAGGTCCGCATTGGCCTCCCACATGGGGTTGCTGCCATACTCACCCAGCTTGGCAGCCTGGCAAGGCGACTGGGCGAGCGCAGTACGGGATGATGATACACGGAAAGACGCTGCTGCCCGTCTTCCGAAGGTATCCCTTAGCATCCTACTGCATCCACGGGCATGAGAGTAGGTAAAATGTAATTTAATTTTCTATTTCTGTGTAATTTTGCTTGCCAATGTATTTTGGTGAATTATGTGAAACTATCGCTAAAATTAAGATCTTGTTTTGACCATTATGAAAAATGTTTGATTTAGGTGGTTATTATAAAATAAGCTATAGCGACATCTCTCTCCCTCTCTCTCTCTCTCTTAGCCCGGAATCACCCACTGCTGTGTATAGGGCTTCCTTAATTTTTGCCAGCCGCCTGTCCTGTATGCCAAGAGCACACTCTTCGCATACAGGTGTGCCCAGCGACATCTCTAGTCATAGCAATTTCAGACAATGAATAGGACTCAGCCCGTCAAGGGTTCAGTAGCCTAGTTAGTTAATCCTTCATGTGCCGGACTCCGCCATATTAGTACAATTTTTGCACACCGGCAAGGTGATTACGTATCTCGCGACAGGTTTGCAACAGGCGTATATCACGCGATCATCGCAGTCAATGGTCAATTGTGTACCTAGTATTGTGGACGTCCTACGGCTGAAATGATGATGATGATGATAAAAAAGCAAAAAATCGAGGTTTGACAACGATGATCGCCAGATATAAGCCTGTTGCAAACCTGTCGCGTGCATTTGGCATTTGACGAGTAGCACTTCCGGCTTTAGAAAGGGTCAGGTATAGCATATATAGCTTATTAAAAGATATACCTTTGAGACTCGCATAATTTATATTTCAAACATTCACAACCCTTCATAGATATAACCATGTTACAAATATAATTACATATTAAGTCAGACATTCTCTTGATTAAGTATTAATAACACATTAGTAGAGAGATACCAGTACCCCGAGGCATTTGGCACAAGTCTAGGGGCCAATCCAACTTACTTTTCATACAACCGCTCGTACGTGGGTGTGGCGTCGTAATAGATCTTTCTATGAAACTTTTGATCTAATAGGTATCTTGTGCACTATATCTAGGTTTCTATCCAAACAAAAAATCAAAATTTGGAGAAAAAAATTCCGTATAAAATTTGTTTCTCCAAATTTTGATTTTGAAACCTAGATATAGTGCACAAGATACCTATTAGATCAAAAGTTTCATAGAAAGATCTATTACGACGCCACACCCATGTACGAGCGGTTGTATGAAAAGTAAGTTGGATTGGCCCCTCTTAAAACTAATAGTTAAAGGATATTTTATGACTAGCAAGCAAAAGTGCTTATGTTAAATGCAAGTGATATAATATTTATAATGTACAGTTATTAGTTGAGGTGCTTACAACATTTAATTGAAAATTTATACACCATCAAACCTCCAATAATTCTATAAGTTATATTTGATCATTTGATAAGATTATATTTGATCATAGCTAACCTAGCTATGATCAAATATAATCTGTTGGTTAATTGTTGGTTGCCAAACGAGCATTTTTTTTAATTAGAGCTGCGCAATTTACGTTGAACTGAAATCCACATCTTATTTTACGTCGCCGTGTGGCCTAAACAGAAATAAGTAGGAAATCGAGTTTAAATTCCGCTACTCACAACTCAAAAATATGCTCGTCTGGCCTCAGCCTAAAAGCACACTCGATTCAGTCACAAACTCAATACACAAATAAAATATAGTTTAAAAAAACTAAAAAAACACGCTTTAATAGCAAATCGAACAAAATTGCTAAAAATCAGAAAATTACTTTTAATTTATATTTTATTCAACTGTTATAAAATTAAAAGTTATTATTTCAGAATTTTTTTAAAATTATTGAAACATGTTGAGTTAGTATACTTTTTACAACAGTTGAATAAAATATAAATTAAAAGTTATTTTCTGATTTTTAGTTCGATTTGCTATTAAAAGAGTGTTTTATTAGTTTTATTAAACTATATTTTATTTTTCACTTTTTAGTTCGATTTGCTATAAAACCGTCTTTACTATGTACAGCAGATGCGTTAACAATAAAATTGCATCTCGATTTAGAAAACATATTCAAAAATTCCTATGTTGCCAATATAAACAGCGAGACAGTGGTGTAACTTTATTTGCCAACAAGTCGTGAGAAATGTTCCTGCAGTTGTCAGGGTTCCATACTTTATAGCAACATCGGATCCAGAAAACTTCTTCTACATTATAAAAGGCAAAATATACAAGTAAACATTGGTACTATGTTAACTTTATCTGCTTCGCTACTTTTGCCCAGCAGTGGGACGAAATAGGATTACAATGTGATTATTAAAACTACGACGGCGTTATTTATTTATTTATTTGAGCCACCAACAGAAGATACACACAGAAAAATCACAAAAGTAAAAACAATCAAAAGCATGGGCTAGTCTTCTATGTTATATTTTATGTTGAGCACTCTTCATCGTAAGTTGTAAGCCTATTGCAGTATTTGTTGGGATGCTAACTACAAAAAAAAGTTCGAAGCCCGTGTAGTAGTCATAACGCCTTCGTAGTTTTAATAATCACATTGTAATCCTATTTCGTCCCACTGCTGGGCAAAAGTAGCGAAGCAGATAATTTTAACTTAGTATCAATGTTTACTTGCATATTTTGCATTTTATAATGTATCTAAAATGTTTTGTTGTATTGTTTTTCTTAGTTGCAAATTAAAACATTTGACAGATTTATACATTGATTGACAAGTTTAATTAATAAATAAATCAAGTTTGTGAATAAGTAATACTAGTAGGATATTTTACACAGCTAATAGAATATTTTATACATATAATATACATCATATTTTGTACATATCACTCACAGTTTAGATAAATAGGTTACGTAAAACAATTATAATAGTTGTATTCAAACCAACAACCTCTCTGCATTCATTATCATTTCAGCCGTAAAACATCCACTACTGAAAACAGGCCTCCCTATTATGGCAACTACCCATGATACCTCATGGATCTCCATGAGGGGTAGTTGCCATACTCACCACGCTTGGCAGGCGACCCTTAACATATTCTAATATAAGCTAATGCGCTAATGGCCTGTCCACAGATGTTCGCTGTGCCTGTGTTGGTGTGGTTTGATGGTTGGTCGGTCACGTATTTATATTACTCTCCTCATTTATTTATTAATTAAGTACTCTATTATTGTATGTAATATTGTTACTGTATAAATGGTGGACATTATTTATTTTGTACGCCTGCGCCTTGCACTGGCAGACGAGGCGGTCACACGGACCTGCCTGAAAATCAGCGCCGCAACCGCGTAGCTTGCTACGTGAAGACGAACTTAATTATGTTTTTTTCTATACCAGCGCGACTATGGTAGTGTATGTACATGGATCTAGAGGTTACCGCTTAACATCAGGTGGGCCTTTGGTTTGTCTCGTCATTTAGTCGTATAAAAAACTTTATTATGTTTTTTTATACCAGCGAGACTATGGTAGTATATACATACGTACATGGATCCCAAAAGGTAACAAAATAATTACAAAAGTA
Organism: Pasiphila rectangulata; assembly: GCA_963082625.1. Classification (NCBI taxonomy): domain Eukaryota; kingdom Metazoa; phylum Arthropoda; class Insecta; order Lepidoptera; family Geometridae; genus Pasiphila; species Pasiphila rectangulata. The sequence continues at coordinate 20,065,566 of OY720247.1, read as the reverse complement.
AACGCGTCGATTTGTACCAGCTGACCCGTCAATAGGTCCAGTGGTCGTCCCGCGCCGCCGGCGAGGAGTCGGCGGTGAGCCCCCTGATGAAGGGCAGGCCCGTGGGCACGCGGCGCTGGTAGCGCAGGTACTGGCGCCCGAAGAACGTGACGAGGGTCAGCTCCTCGGCGCGCACGCGCTCGCGGAAGAACGCCCACGACGCCAGCGTGTACGCGACCGTGCAGAACGGGTTCAGGAGAGTCAGCTGGGGAAGAGATCATTATTTAAGTGATTTTTTTTGGCAATTATACGTATTCTTTGTCACCAAAGATTCAATCGCGTCAGCATTTTATGTTTATTGTCATAATATGAACGGCCGCGCTCTCGTCAGTTCATGTCAGCCTCTCCTACCGGGCGCGTGTCTCAATATCATTATGAATATCATTTAGTTAGTAGAGTTCATGTCAGCCTCTCCTACCGGGCGCGTGTCTCAATATCAATATGAATATTATTTAGTTAGTAGAGTTCATGTCAGCCTCTCCTACCGGGCGCGTGTCTCAATATCAATATGAATATTATTTAGTTAGTAGAGTTCATGTCAGCCTCTCCTACCGGGCGCGTGTCTCAATATCATCATGAATATTATTTAGTTAGATAAAAAAAAAAAGATAAAAAATGGTTTATTTTGTCACAGAAATAACACTATACCGGGTGTTAGTGTAAACAGTCTTATCCTTGAAACCACAGGCTAGGTATCAGGAACAGAGCCCAAAATCGATGAAAAAAAATATATTTATAATAATAATAATAATAATAATAATAATAATAATAATAATATATTTATTTACTCAGACACAAGATCCATTATTACAAAATAATAATAATATAAACACATTGAATATAAAATATATATATCACGTCAGCATTTAATTAAAATATACGAAATATACATAATGTATAAAAATTCAGGCTGCGATTTGCACCCAACGTCTATACATCTCAGTCAGCATTATTCTGTCCGCCAAACTAACAATAACAGAATTCTTACACCTGTCAACTCTGGATATAAAGTTGCCAATCCGGTTCCTCTGAATGGCATTGAATGAGTCTATTCGCGCCTCAAGGAACATCCCTGAAGCACTGCAATATCGCTCTAGCCCCATAAGTTGCCTAAAGATGTTATTATAGGCAACTCTTATACCATCATGTGCTCTTTTTGTATAATTTATCCAGAGTTGACATGTATAAAAAGTCTGACAGAATGAGCGGAACAGTGTTAGTTTTACGTCTCTAGACGATTTAGTAAATTTTCTTATAATCATATTGCCAACAACATATAAGGCCCTACGCTGCCTCTCAATATCATTATCATCCTTGCCGCTCGCCGTCATAACGTGGCCAAGATACTTGAACTGTTCAACCTTTTTAATGGGCTGCCCATTTAGCAAAACTTCAGGTACATTGTCAGGACCTTTTCCGGATTTAAATATTACCATTTCGGTTTTCTTGACATTATACGTCAAGTTATGGTCTTTAGCATAACCCTCGCATATACCGACTAGTTTTCTCAGGCCTTTGATCGAGGGGCTAAGCAACACCATATCGTCAGCATAACTTAAATTGTTGACATACCTGCCATCCAATTTAAGACCAACAGGGGTGCTGCTTAGCTTCACAATCAAATCGTTAACGTAGGCGTTAAATAAATCCGGAGAGGTCAGTCCCCCTTGTCTCACACCACAGGATAGGCTGTAAACGTCAGAGAACTCCCGCCCCCACCTAATGCTGTTAGTTTGATTGCGATACCAGTACGCAAGCAAACCCACAGCATCACGCGGGGCACTGGAACGCTCTAACTTATCCCAAAGCAGATCATGGCTTACCGTGTCAAAGGCCCGACTAAGATCCAGAAAACATGCATATACACACGTGTTTCCCGCTCTATAGTACTCAACAACTTGTTTTAATGAAAAAATTGCCATGTCTGTACCCACGTGTGGTCTGAAGCCAAATTGTGCATCATCTATAGATAATGAAGGCATGATGCTGTTTTGAAGTATTCGTTCAAGTATCTTAGCCACGATAGTGGCCAGCGAGATGGGTCTATAATTGGCTATGCTGGATACGTCACCTGTCTTATTTTTAACGATCGGAACTACTATCGTTCGTATCATCTCTGCTGGCAAATAGCAATGACTCAGGCATAGATTAAATAGTCTACCGAGCACTGGACAGATCTCCTGGCCCGCATACAAAAGGTGCTCAATACTGAGACCGTCGTGGCCAGGTGACTTGCCGCGCTTCGATTTCCTTAGTACTAGCTCAATATCTTGTGCTGATACACATAAGTGTACAGACTGGTCTCCCCGAATAGCTAAGTTAGCTCTATCTGAAGTCTGACTCACTTGTAAATTAAGGTTATTCCCCACATTAAAATGATTTTTAAATAAATAAATTTGCTATGATTTTCTGATCCCCTTCCCCTTCAATATTATTTGGCAAACTAGTTCTACTTTCTAACTTTTTTGTTTCTTTCCAAAACTGAACAAAATTTTGTGCTGTGTGTTGACGGGCAAGTATATCCATTTTAATTTTTTGCTGATTATTCTGTACATATTTAAGGGCCGATTTAAATTTTCTTCGTGTTTCTTTCATTTTGTTAAAATAAAATCCTGTACATGGTTTGTTATTTGAAACCCATTCACGGAAGCTAGATCTGGCGGCCAAGTGTAGCTCGCTCACGTGATAATTCCACCCTGCTAACTTCTTATTCCTAGTAGGTTTCCTACAAGTACTAATTGCAGCACATGTCTTCAATATCAGTATAATTTCATTGTAAAAATTGTCTATATATTTAAAATGATCACAGTTTGCACATACTTTATTATTATTTAAACAATTAAAAATATCAAAATTAAAATTGCATAAAAGACTAGATAACTTCCCTGAACATAATTTACTATAATACTTTATTTGCTCCTGATCCCTTACACCCCATACATGCTTTTGTGTTAGAGAATCTTCATGCATTACAGACTTAGTTCTTATCAGTTTAAAATCACACGTAATGACAAGAGGTAGGTGGTCCGACCAGTATGAGTCATACTGCACACGCAGGTCCGTCACTAGTGCAGCGGCGGCCGCAGTCACAATGCAGTGGTCGAGCCACCGGCACGTGCCATGCGCATCACTTATAAATGTATAAGTGGTCTCCGGGAGTCTCTGCAGGTCTAAACATTGCATTGTTTGCTCATCACAGAAATCTGTCAGCTCTTTCCCAAAAAGAGTACCAGGGTGCGCATTAAAGTCTCCCATTACGAACACACATTCAACATCTGAGTTCTCAATGATAGCACTTATCTGCGCAAGACATTCTGTAAATTCTGGCAGATTATCTTCGCAATTAACGGGCATGTACACACTAAAAATTAAGATATTCTTATCACCACTTCCCAAGCGCACCGCCGCAAGCCGGTTGCTCTCACATTCAATAACACTAGCACTCGTAAACAGGCTGGATCTCCACATTATTGCCGTCCCACCATATGGACGACCCCGCAGTAGACCAGCAGACGTGTCTACTGCAGACTTAGCGCAGCACGCAAACTCCTTGTCTATTTCGTTAATAAATTCTAGGTCATTCGGCAATAACCAGGTTTCTTGCAGGGCTATTATATCCACGTATTTACATAAATCTTTTACATGTTTAACTGATCTTTTAACTGATTTGCAATTAAAAGAGGCAAACGTAGGCAATCTATCCTGTGTTTTATGTACAATCATAATTGTTTTTGTGGAAAATCGGTTTTATCCTTAGTAGAACTTGTCTGTCTGTACCTACGGAATACAAGGCCTTCGGGCCAAAAATCGTTTTTCAATAACGTATTTAATTTAGACATTGACACCGTTATTTTAAACGAATTAAAATTCGTCTCCTTCAACTGGTTTAACAATTCAACATTCAGACAGTCTTCATTCATTTCTTTTATATAATCTTTTATGTCTCCTGCTGTTGTGTTTTTCTTTGTGCGAGATAAGTAAATATAGCCATAGGATTCCGCAACTTGCAGCTTACTAGTGCTCTGCAATGTCCCACGTGTATTCCTGTATTTGTAGTAACTATATTTCTTTTTATTTCGCACGGTTATAAATCCGTCATTACATGTCTCCGTAGGAAAGCCTTTCTGTTGTGTCAAAGAAATATCCCTATATGTAGGTTTATGAGCTACTAAATTTATTTTTTCATTACTATTAGTAGTCAGCTGATTAGACGATAGTGAACTCGCCGTCTTCGTCGGCGTTGTCGACGGCGACGGCTGGTTTCGTGTAGTCATACGCGTTTTAGCGGGGGGTATGCGCCTGTTCGTGGAATCATGCGCTAGCATAGCCCCCTCCCGACCGCCCTCCGTTCTCGCTCTGCATTCCGATGTCCGTCCGCTCGCTGCCGCTGTGGGAGACGACGTCAGTTGCCCCGCGACCGGCAGTGGCAGCGCGTGTGCATTATTACTGTAGCCGGTGTTCGTATGTTGCGTGGTTGGTACATTCGTATTAGATTTCTTTCTTGTATCCTTATCCTCAGGATAAGGCCTAAGAAAGGAGACGGATTCTTGCATCTTGCCAGGCATCAATCTACAATGATTCTGCCACTCCGATATCATACCTTTTAGTTCACGGACCTCCTTCTTCAGGGATTCTAATTCAGGAAAAGGGTTTGAGCAGTCATCCGTTTCTGTACTTTTAGCTTTAATAAAAGCTACGTCATTTTTAAGCATTGACATTTCCTTCAAAAAGGACGTGATGTCAATATAATCGAACGAAACTGCAGGTAGCTTATTTAAATTTTTCACTACAAAGTTCGGCAAGTCATTCGGATCAGATTCCTTTATTAATTTTATTATTTCCTGTACACTTTTTTGCTCAGCTCCTTCTTTCTTCCTCATTATTCTCTTACTTGGTGCCAATAATGAGTAGGCTATGGATCTTGCGTTTTCAATTTCTTCTGCTGAATAGCTACTGAGACATATTTTAATAATTCCATTTTCAGGCAGGGTGTCAACCTTATTGCAAATAAAGGCCAACAGCTCATTAATAACTAATTTGCACTTATCACAATTAAGTTTATCCGGTGGAATATTGTTTCTGTTATCACTCGTGTCTCTCGGGGGCGATCGCCCGACCACACTCATTGTTCTAAGGTATACGCGTGCAGCGCGCGCGACTGCGATCAGCTGACGACTCACGTCTGACGAGCTGACGTCTAACCCTCTCACCATCAAAAAGCAAATGCTTTAAATGCAATTATTTTTACATAATTTCTGCAAAGAAAATCCTCATAGATCATAAATGCGTTTCACCCTACACACGCTACAATACACGAGAGTAGGTGCAATGCGGCTTCTCTGTCTGTCAAACGCGCCGCCCGCCGCCTTTCGGCAACTTGCCGTTTCTTTGATGCGCCGACAAACACCCGCCCTCGCGAAAATACCTAAAAGCCCCGCACGCGCGCCCGCGCCGCTGCTCTCGCCAGTCTCGTACAATCTCGTGAGTTCGACGCATCGCGTCGCGATCCTTATGTGTGCCGATTCGCGTTAAAATGTAAACTGTGTAACTTATCTGTGCTGTGACAATGTCGTACACAAGCGAACAGTGGACTGAAATGGTACGGCTTTATGCCATAGCTGGCGACAACTTAACCTTGGCACGTAGGTTGTACGCAGAGCGGTTTCCAGGACATCGTGTGCCAAGCCGGGAAACTATCCTAGCTGCTACACAAAGGCTACGTGACTATGGACAGTTCATCGTGCCTAGTCATGCACAAGGTCGTGGCAACCAACAGTTGGCGGTCAACCTTCAAGAGCAAATCTTGAATTTTTTCGCGGAAAATCCAGAGGAGAGTACCAGAAGGGCAGCTCGTCTCTTCCATGTTTCGCACTGGACGGTTTGGAAAATCCTTCACATCGATGGCCAACACCCCTATCATTTCCAGCCGGTTCAAGAACTGGAAGACCGCGACTACCTACCGCGGGTGGTTTTCTCTCAATGGCTTTTAGATAACCTGGACAACGCTTCCATTCTCTTCACGGATGAAGCTATGTTCTCCAGGTCGGGCTTTTACAATGTTCATAATGAACATTACTGGAATAGGCACAATGAACACAGAGTGCGGGAAGACCATTTCCAGCGTAGGTTTTCGGTGAACGTGTGGGCGGGAATCGTGGACGGTATTCTCCTCGGTCCACATTTCATAGATGGAAATTTGAACGGAGATACCTACATGAACATTCTTCGTCGAGTTTTGCATCATATGTTGGAGAATGTGCCTCTCCGTTCATTAAGGAACTTGTGGTACCAGCATGACGGGGCTCCTGCACATTTCCAGTTGCAGGTTCGGGCTATGCTTGATGCGGAGTTACCTGGGCGATGGATTGGTCGCGGAGGGCCAGTCGCGTGGCCAGCGCGTTCACCTGACCTCACGCCTTTGGATTTTTATTTGTGGGGAGACATTAAGCGCAGGGTTTACGCCACTCGTTTTTACAATACAAGACAATTAAAAAGACGTATTCGTAAGGCGTTTAGGGAGGTAACCCATTTGTGCTTTCCCGAGTGCGTGATAACCTAAGAAGACGTGTGGAGGCTTGTGTGGCTGTAAATGGAGCCCATTTTGAAAACTTGTTACATGTGATGTAGGTGTGTGTACATAAAACTGTAAATTTAAACTGTAATTAATTTGTAAATAAGACTTGTTTGTTAATGAACTTTTTAAATACGCCTAAAATAACTACTTTAGCCATAAAGCTTTTTTGATTCAATTTAATTATTTTACTTGTCTTGAAATAACTTAATAATGTGCTAGAGTAGTTATTTTTGCCTGTCCTAAGCCAGGAAAAGTATGAAGGGAAAGTTCTATGCAAGCATCCATTCGTTTTGATACGTACATCAGCCCGAGCGCAGCGACATTTGCGGGCGACGTACGACAGTAGGTAATTAGGGTGTCCAAAAAATCACGTTCCTTAGATGAGAAATGAATTATCAAAATGTAGCGAAACGAATTGACTATTATTTTTAATTATTACTTGTATCAATTCATTTTAGGGTTATACATTTGTGGTTTAAGTGATAAGTGTGTTCACACTAACACCCTGTATTATATTTTTAAAACTAATTAAGTTTAGATTGAATAATACCGTGACAAAAAAAGCCACTACTCAGCATTTGCTGTGGCAGAGCAGGTCGTACCGCAGCGCTGGTCTTCCGTAGTTACCATCGTTTGCGATTGGTGGCAACCGCAGCACACTACTTAACATAAAATGACATATCCGATAAATGACATAACTAATTAAAATAAATTAGACATTAATATCTATTTTTCTTTTCTTTCTTTCGAACGAGCTTAATATTAATTATTTATTAATATGCAACAGATATACAAAAATAGAACATTATATTATAGTGAAAAGTAAACTATACTAAAATATAAATTTAAATGTTTTTTCTCCAAATTCTAACAATATGTAGGTTATAAAAAATATAATAATAATATAAAAGCCATTATTTATGGATGGTCCGAGGCCTAGAACAGCGGGCTGTCATACAGTTAGTAGAGTTCATGTCAGCCTCTCCTACCGGGCGCGTGTCTCAATATCATTATGAATATGATTTAGTTAGTAGAGTTCATGTCAGCCTCTCCTACCGGGCGCGTGTCTCAATATCATTATGAATATGATTTAGTTAGTAGAGTTCATGTCAGCCTCTCATACCGGGCGCGTGGCTCATTATCAATAATCATTATCATCATTTAGCTCGTAGAGTGTTTTGGAATAAAATCCATTTATCAACTATCAACATCTTATTATTTTAAAAGGTGTAAGACCTTACAAACATATTACATACTAGCTCTTGTCCGCGACTTCGTCCGCGTGGAAATCCCCTTTTTCACGCAGAGCCACTTTGATTCGAAAATATGAATCCCATTTATTCCCTATCCCGTGGGCATTTCGAAAAATCACTTCTTAGTGCACCTCTAGGATACTCAAGGTATATGTGTGCCAAAGTCTTTAGGTCCAGTGGTTTAGGCTGTGCGTTGATATATCAGTCAGTCAGTCAGTGAGTCAGTCAGGACTTTGAATTTTATATATATATATATAGATTTGCCGTAATTATCAAGACCTTACCTCCCGTGCTAGTTAAAAACTGTGTTACAGCAAGGTAGGGACTACCAAACTACGTTTACATATAAAAATACATCACAAGTTTGTAGAATGTATGAATGTATGTTGTAGAGTGGGAATCCGCATCCTAGAGTGGGTTCGCCTGCAGCACCACAGAGCTCGTCATGTTGATACACAGAAAGACGCTGCAGCTCATTTTCCGGAGGTATCCGAAAAAAGCCTGCGAAGCAGGCTTTTTCTACATCCACGGGCATGAAAGGAGATACACATGCCATGAGTATGCAGCAGCAGTAGTAGTAAGCACTAGAATGACTGCCCTAATATGCATATCGCTGTCTGTCTGTCTGTGCATGAGACGATTACAAGCGAAAGGGTCGACCGATTTACATGAAACCTTTTTTGTTAGCATCGTTTTAATGAGAGAAAGGTACTGATTGATTTTGGTGACCCTAGGATCACACTAGGGACCGTAGTTATTGTGACCTCAAAAGGTCACCAAAAAAATAAAAGCCTTCAAATGGCCGAAAACGTCCAAAAACCCAAAAATGCCATTTCTGACCTTTGGTGACCTTTTGAGGCATTCGCCCCCTTTTCTGGTACCCCCGTACCAATGCTTGTTGTTACTAATAATAACTTGGGTGCTAGAGTGTCCTGATGCAGACCTGTGTGCCGATGGACCAGTAGAACCAGCCCACGTAGCTGGGGTGCCGGCACACGGAGTACACGCCATGCGTCACCAACTGGTGATCTGGTTTCTTCACAAACTGAACCTGCGGATAGATAGATAGATAAACTCTTTATTGTACATTCACCATATAACATAAATTTCACAAAGAGAAACACAGACAAATATAACATACAATAGGCGGTCTTATCGCTAAAAGCGATTTCTTCCAGAGAACCTTTGGATGGACAGGATATAAGATAATGAGATGTTATATCACTAGTAAGAAATATTAATAATAACCGCACTCCGCGGTTTCACCCGCGTAGTTCCCGTTCCCGTGGGAATACGGGGATAAAATATGTTACTTATCGAAATCTACCATTCTACGTCGAAAGTGGCTGGAGTATAGTTAAAAATTGTAATTCAGGAGCCAATGGCTTCTCCTTTATCTATCACTGAATAAATAAATTATAAATAAATAAAGTTACGAGTTACTATAATGTTTCAAACCAGTCTTCGGCTGTGTGTATATCTGCTACGGAACGCGGATGGGGCGCGACGTGACCTTCACTCATCCTGATGAAGACACCGCGAACTCCGCGGAGCAGATGGCTTAATAGCCGGCTGAGACGCATTTGTACTTTGTATTTCACTATTTGTACTACGACTGGTTGAGGGTTCGATTCCCGCCGCGACACATCATTATTATCATTACAGCCTGCTGTCCACCTGCACTGCTGGACACAGGCCTCCCTCATACATCTCCATGATCATGAGGGGATTATTTCCATACTCGCCACGCTTGGCAGGCGGGTAGGCGAGCGCAGTATGGGATGTTGATACACGGAAAGATGCTGCTGCCCATCTTCCGGAGCAGAGCAGACCCTTAGCATATTCTTACTGCTTCCACGGGCAACATCTAATGCCGGCACCTCACGGCGACACCAATGTTTGTAATGAAATCCCAAATTTTGCAGTATGTTTAAAGCCTGGTAGATATTTTACTCACAACATGATTGAAATTGGTTTTGGCGGTAAACATGGCCGACTTCCGGAAGAAATCTCCCACCACACACAAGATGAAACCGAGGTATGACAGCAAAAAGTATGTTTTCATATCTGAAAGTAAAAGTTTAATTTTATCAATTTTATTCATCATTATAAATCAACTTTAGAATGTTTTGGATGTCCATCAATTCATTTATCAAATACAATTTGTATTGATTGTTAAGACCATCAATTCTTTTATTAAATACAGTTTGTATTGATTGTTAAGCCCATCAATTCTTTTATTAAATACAATTTGTATTGATTGATTAAGTCCTTCAATTATTTTATTAAATACCATTTGTATTGGACTTAACAATCCAAAACATGAATATGTTTGTATTATACAAAATAGTGATGTTGACATGAAGTCACACTTTCAATCTGAAGATACTGGGTTTGATACCATCCATGTTCAAAGTCAAAGTCAATAAGTGTTTATTCAATAAAGCAGAAAGCTACCATATAATAGTCAATTCACAAAAGAAGAACATGACAAATTTCAATTGAATTAAGCATATAATTGAATTAATCTGCTTCAGATAACTTTTTTCCAAGTGAGCACATTTAACTTGTGCTTTATTGGTGAAGGAAAACATTGTGAGGCAATCCCATCAGCATCAGCCATATTGACATAATCTAAATATAGCTTACTAAGCTGTCTTGAACATGAAATTATTGATACAAAGGATGGGTAACATGGTCTGATTTTGGATGGCATTTCTATCAACTTTGAAAATGTATAAAAAAATCAGCAAAGTGCGAGTCGGGCTCGCAAACAAAGATTCCCATACCATCGTGTGTATATTGAATGATAATTCTTATTTTATTTTATTTAATAATTTTTAAGTCATTATAATCGAATTATATTAAAATTATTATGTGCAAATTGACTGAACATTATATAAAAAAAAAATTATGTGCTTTATTTACTGTGATTTAATATGTCTTGTTTAATTAATTGTTGTTATTTATTTCATCTATTTCTGATTTATTTAATTAATGTTGAATTCATTTATTTAGGGGCGATGCCCCCTTATATGCACAGCGCTGTCTGTCTGTCTGTGTATTTGACAATTACAACCAAATGCATTGACCAATTTACATGAAACCTTTTTTGTTTGCACCATCTTAATGAGAGAAGGTGACTGATTGATTTTGGTGACCCTAGGGTCACAGGGACCGGATTTATTGTGACCTCAAAAGGTCACCAGAAAAATCAAATTATTAAAATGGCTGAAAACGTCCAAAATCCCAAAAATTACATTTTTGGCCTTTGGTGACCTTTTGAGGCCTTCGCCCCCTTTTCTGGTACCCCCGTACTCATTATGTGACAATCTTGTATTTTAAAAAATATATTGATTATGATTAAAGTAGGTAATACTTACTTGGGAAGAAATAATACTCCAAAGCAAATTCCGTCCAACTAGCCACTGCTGCCAAGCTGTACTGGACACTATGGTTCAGGATGAAGGAATCCAAAGATAGGGTGCTTGGGTTGGTGATTGCTACTGCCATGAACTCCGTGAAGTGGAAAAGCGATAGGGATATCGCATAGAGACCAAACACTCTCAGGCCATCATCATATGTCGCTAGATAGCAGCCGGTAGCAACTACTGCCCCCAGAAATGATGAACGCACGGAAACCTGGAAACAATGAAAGAAAAACCATTTTCAAAGATGCCTAACACTGATATTGTAATCTTATGTTGTTTTATCATTTCAACAGTAAAACATCCACTATGGAATATAGCCCTCATGGATACATGAGGGGTAGTTGCCATACTCACCACAATTGGCAGGCGGGTTGGCAAGTGGAGTATGGGATTTTGATAACGGAAAGACACTGCTGCCCATCTTCCAGAGGTATCTCTTAGCAGGCTCTTACTGCATCCACGGGCATGAGAGGAGGGTTAACATTCTACTGCCGGCACCCCACAGCATGTAGTTTACTTTTAATATATTAATATAAAATTTGATTTATATTTACTAATAGTTATTTAGTAAATTACTTATATATTTATAAATAAAAACGTTGCGTTTAAAGCAAATGGCAATGGGCAACGCGCAGAACCGATGGACGATGCGTAGGTCCTACAAGATGGGCAGACAACTTGGTGAGAACGGCTGGTTGGCGGTGGATGCAGATGGCTTCCAACTGCAGTAGTTAGAAATCAATGAGGGAGGCCTTTGTCCAGCAGTGGACGTCCTACGGCTCATATGATGATGATGAAAAGATCACAATTATAATGATATGCTAATTCAATAAACAAAACTTACCTCATACAAGAAACCTTGATAGCAGTACCTCAATACAAAGTTCATAAGGCAGAAGTAGAGTCCTGGACCCCAATAGTTCAGAGCGAACAGTTCTGAAGAATATCCCTGCAATGCCGCGGAGGAGAAAGAAGCCGTAAATACTATCAGAGATATGCAAAAACATAACACAGCCTGCCTCCCGGGTTGGCACACATTTTTCATTAATAACGCATCCATATCCACTTCGTCCATTTGGTCTTTAAACATTAATTAACAATTTGAATCTGTGAAACATATCTCTTGAAGTAAATCAGCAATTTAGAGCATTTTCAGAGCAGGCCGAAATTTGAAAAGAAATTTGATTTGATTCAGGGTTGGATTCAGACCCTCAAAAAATTATTGTCTTTGGAAATTAAAAATATACTACTTGTCGAAAATTATACTACGTTTCGTTTTTCGTGGATTTTAATATTAAAATGAATTTATGTAAGTGAAATTTTCTTTATTTAGTAATTGTTAATGTACAAATCAATCAAATTGAGGCAAGTAGATGTTTATCTCAGCACCAACCATCACACCCATCTGTTAGAACGACCGATAAAGTACAACACTATGCGGGGATTCTCCGAAGCTTGTTGCTGTCGCTTATTTTCGGCTTTGGATACTTTGTTCTTTTAGCCACCACTAATCGCTGGCTGATTCGATATTACCATACATACAGAACTTCCCGAAATTGTAGGATAAATAATAAAAAGCAAAATGATTCAACCAATAAAAGTTGTCAATCGGCTTGAAGGTAAAATTATGGTACTTTCGCGTAGTATTCTGGCTTAAAGATACTACATACTACACATAATGAAATAATGGTACAAATAGTATAATTATACTACAAAATCCAACACTGATTTGATTGAACAACACATCACTGACAGTGACAACCACAGAAAGAACACCAGGGGACTCCCCTCAACAAAACTCAACAAAGATTTTGAGCATAAAATTTGTTGTCACTGTCTGGCGTATAGCGCCCTCTCACCTGGTTTTCTATCCCCTGGTGTTCTTTCTGTGGTTGTCACTGTCAGTGATGTGTTGTTTGGACTGCTTCTAGGACATTTCTGCCAGCCTGGTTGATACTGAGACTGAAGTCTATCACAAGATTAGAGAAGGTATCTGTAGTGGTCACATTTTTGGCAGATAAATCATAGAAATCACTGGTTGGGAGATCAGCTTCTGTCTGTTTGGTTAATGTTTTGACATCATTAACAGTGAGATCAAAGGCAGTCTGTGCATTATCTCCAATAGGAACACCTTCTTGTTCTAGAATAGAAGTAGCATTAGTTCTGTCTTCACTAGACTCACTCTCACTGTCTACATAAGGCTGCAGTATGGATATCCGCTTTTCAACTTCTCTGGCCAGTAGTTTGTAATATTGCATCTCTTTGCGACATTCTTTGGACAGCTGTAATGTAAAAAAATATTTAAATTTTACCGGTTACTTTGATATAAAACCACAAATATAGGAAAATGTTCACCTTGTCCATATAACTTGCTTTCATTATGATCAAAATAATTTACCCAAGACCTTGTAGAAGAAAGCATAAACACATGTAGGAATCTTATTATTTGATAGATTTTAAAGAGCAACAGATTTTTCATAATGTTTGTTTATTTTTTGCTGCAAAGGTAGATCATTTATAGTAAGTTGGGAGTTCATAAGTATAAATAAGTTAATCACGTTAAACATAGAATAAGGTACTTAATCCTACTCAGTTACTTAAAAAAGAAACAACCAATGTAATAACAATGTAACTTTGGAATTATTGAGGCTACTTTACAGTTAATGTAGGTATTTCAACATGTGTTACTCTGGAAAACAGTTCAATCCAGACTATTTTACTAGTATATTACAATGTTTTCCTTCACTATTAATGCATTTAAAAGTGAGCACAAATTTTTCAAGAAATTAAAATCCATGGTTCACAGGCATCAAAACCCACAACCTTCCATTCAAAAGTATAGGTACATATCTACCACTTAGCCAAAACGGCTTCATACTCATAGAAGTCATGACAAGTCAAACACAAGACAAACAGGGAGAGGTCTTTTCTGTGATAAGTCCAATTCCCAATGGAAGTGTAGGTTTAGTAAACAGATCATCATAATGAGCCTGGTGTTACCTACTGCTGAGTGTAGGGCCTCCTTAGCTTCAGCCACTATTTCCAGTTCTGAACAGCTCGGTTATGTCATACCAACAGATCTAAACAGCCCACTGCATCCCACAGCTGCGCAAAGACCTCCCTCGTTTCCTTCCTCTTTTCCCGGTCTAGGGCTTCTATCCGGCAATCTGCGTAATGCGCATCTACCGATAGGTAAATAAAACACTCACAACTGGCGGCAGAAGAGGTGATCCATTTAGTTTCATGCAAGAGGTGTACTGTCCTGCTTGCCGCACGGATTTCACGTCCCACGGGTCGTCCATCACGAAAGAAGCAGTAATTACATTAATAGTTATGTTTCCGGGTAGCCTTCTTCTAGATGAACAGTTATTCAATTCTTTATTGCTTTAGTTAAAACATTAAACACTGGTAAAAGAACCCTAATGCAACACTACCATCCCTTTAAAACCTAAATATTGGCGATTTATACCCATTTATTGCAGTATCTTTCGCAAACGCCGACGGAACAGGGCCGACAAGGACCAATTTTTACATTTTGCAATTTAGCGCTATGCGGTCACGGCTGATTACGTCAGATCAATCACCCAGGTTCAGGTTTGGTATTTATTATATATGTTTTACTGTTTGCATTGCACTAAGGTTTTAATATCCCAGATTATTTTACGGTTCACTGAAAACACCTAAAAAACTTTTAGTTTTTAGCCCATACACAGATAATTTAAAACCTACGCCCAGTAGTCGGTCGCTCGGCGACAAAACAAAGCATTGTTTTTGGGTCAGTTTCACTGTCAACAAAGATTTTGAGCATAAAATTTGTTGTCACTGTCTGGCGTATAGCGAGCGCCCTCTCACCTGGTTTTCTATACCCTTGTACTTACGCTCTGTTGGTATTTTATGCGTAAGAAGTTGCCTCCCCATTTGATTTGATTGAACAACACATCACTGACAGTGACAACCACAGAAAGAACACCAGGGGACTCCCCTCAACAAAACTCAACAAAGATTTTGAGCATAAAATTTGTTGTCACTGTCTGGCGTATAGCGCCCTCTCACCTGGTTTTCTATCCCCTGGTGTTCTTTCTGTGGTTGTCACTGTCAGTGATGTGTTGTTCAATCAAATCAAATGGGGAGGCAACTTCTTACGCATAAAATACCAACAGAGCGTAAGTACAAGGGTATAGAAAACCAGGTGAGAGGGCGCTCGCTATACGCCAGACAGTGACAACAAATTTTATGCTCAAAATCTTTGTTGACAGTGAAACTGACCCAAAAACAATGCTTTGTTTTGTCGCCGAGCGACCGACTACTGGGCGTAGGTTTTAAATTATCTGTGTATGGGCTAAAAACTAAAAGTTTTTTAGGTGTTTTCAGTGAACCGTAAAATAATCTGGGATATTAAAACCTTAGTGCAATGCAAACAGTAAAACATATATAATAAATACCAAACCTGAACCTGGGTGATTGATCTGACGTAATCAGCCGTGACCGCATAGCGCTAAATTGCAAAATGTAAAAATTGGTCCTTGTCGGCCCTGTTCCGTCGGCGTTTGCGAAAGATACTGCAATAAATGGGTATAAATCGCCAATATTTAGGTTTTAAAGGGATGGTAGTGTTGCATTAGGGTTCTTTTACCAGTGTTTAATGTTTTAACTAAAGCAATAAAGAATTGAATAACTGTTCATCTAGAAGAAGGCTACCCGGAAACATAACTATTAATGTAATTACTGCTTCTTTCGTGATGGACGACCCGTGGGACGTGAAATCCGTGCGGCAAGCAGGACAGTACACCTCTTGCATGAAACTAAATGGATCACCTCTTCTGCCGCCAGTTGTGAGTGTTTTATTTACCTATCGGTAGATGCGCATTACGCAGATTGCCGGATAGAAGCCCTAGACCGGGAAAAGAGGAAGGAAACGAGGGAGGTCTTTGCGCAGCTGTGGGATGCAGTGGGCTGTTTAGATCTGTTGGTATGACATAACCGAGCTGTTCAGAACTGGAAATAGTGGCTGAAGCTAAGGAGGCCCTACACTCAGCAGTAGGTAACACCAGGCTCATTATGATGATCTGTTTACTAAACCTACACTTCCATTGGGAATTGGACTTATCACAGAAAAGACCTCTCCCTGTTTGTCTTGTGTTTGACTTGTCATGACTTCTATGAGTATGAAGCCGTTTTGGCTAAGTGGTAGATATGTACCTATACTTTTGAATGGAAGGTTGTGGGTTTTGATGCCTGTGAACCATGGATTTTAATTTCTTGAAAAATTTGTGCTCACATTTAAATGCATTAATAGTGAAGGAAAACATTGTAATATACTAGTAAAATAGTCTGGATTGAACTGTTTTCCAGAGTAACACATGTTGAAATACCTACATTAACTGTAAAGTTTAACTGTAAAACATACCCTCAATCACAGGCTCTGAAGTTCATTCTGTTCTCAAGAGCATGAAATATAATCGCGTACCAGGAGAAGATGGCATTAGTACGGAGGCACTCAAACTGGGTGAACAGACTTTATTACCTCACGTGACTAACCTGTTTAACACGATTCTTAAAACAGGCACCTTCCCCAACCTATTTTGCCACTCTAACATTATTCTCCTGCATAAAAAGGGTGATAAGTCTGACGTCAACAATTACAGACCAATTAGTCTTGTTTCCCATCTGTACAAGGCCTTTATAAAAGTAATTGAATATCGAATCGGAGGGTTACTTGACCTGCAACAGCCACCTGAGCAGGCCGGATTTCGAAGAGGCCTCTCTACCACTGACCACCTGCACGCCATAAATCAGGTGATAGAAAAACACACAGAATTTAAAATCCCGTTTTACCTCGCCTTTATAGATTATGCGAAGGCGTTTGATTCAATAGCCCACAGTGCCATATTCACCGCCCTACTAAACCAAAAAATAGACCCAGTGTACATTAATCTGATTCGAATTATTTACCAAAATAGCACAGCTTCCATTAAACTGCAACAAACCCAAGGCCCAACATTTACCATAGAAAAGGGTGTTAAACAAGGCGATCCGCTGTCACCAAAACTTTTCAACAGCACACTTGAGGAAGTCTTCAGGAAGCTAGCAACTGGGTGGAAGGAGAAGGGCATATGCATCGGTGAAGCGAGGCTATCTAACCTCCGTTTTGCCGATGACATTGTTCTTTTCTCTTCATCTGCTCATGAGTTACAAAGTATGCTCGAAGATCTGAGCATAGCAAGCCTCGAGATTGGACTAAAAATGAACATGACAAAAACCAAAATCATGACGAACACCACCAAGCGCAAAATTCGCGTCCATGGGGAGGATATGCAATATGTCAGCGAGTACCTTTACTTGGGCCAAATAGTCTCCTTCCAGTGCAGACAAGAGCAAGAAATTGCCAGACGCACGGATAATGCCTGGAGGAGCTATTGGTCCATGAAAGATCTTATGAAGGGTACTCTTCCAATGTCCTTGAAAAAGAAGCTTATGGACATGTGTATCCTCCCCATACTCACTTACGGCGCGCAGACCTGGTCACTCACCAACACACAAAGGTCCAAACTCGAGGTTTGCCAACGGGCAATGGAGCGCAGTATACTCTGAGTAAAACGCATAGACCGGATTCGCAATACAGCACTGCGCTCCAAAACTAAAATTATCGACGTAACTCAAAAAGTTGCAAAACTTAAATGGAGCTGGGCTGGTCATGTTTGCCGAATGCCCGAAGACCTGTGGGCAAAGATCACCACTCAGTGGAGCCCCAACATGGTGAGGCGCCGCGGCAGACCGAAGAAGCGATGGCGTGACGAGTTAGACCGGCATAACAGCGCATGGGTCGAATTGACGGCGGATCGGGATGCATGGAGAGTTGGAGGGGAGGCCTTTGCCCAGCAGTGGGACACTTATGGCTAATTATTGTTGTAACTGTAAAGTAGCCTCAATAATTCCAAAGTTACATTGTTATTACATTGGTTGTTTCTTTTTTAAGTAACTGAGTAGGATTAAGTACCTTATTCTATGTTTAACGTGATTATCTTATTTATACTTATGAACTCCCAACTTACTATAAATGATCTACTTTTGCAGCAAAAAATAAACAAACATTATGAAAAATCTGTTGCTCTTTAAAATCTATCAAATAATAAGATTCCTACATGTGTTTATGCTTTCCTCTACAAGGTCTTGGGTAAATTATTTTGATCATAATGAAAGCAAGTTATATGGACAAGGTGAACATTTTCCTATATTTGTGGTTTTATATCAAAGTAACCGGTAAAATTTAAATATTTTTTACATTACAGCTGTCCAAAGAATGTCGCAAAGAGATGCAATATTACAAACTACTGGCCAGAGAAGTTGAAAAGCGGATATCCATACTGCAGCCTTATGTAGACAGTGAGAGTGAGTCTAGTGAAGACAGAACTAATGCTACTTCTATTCTAGAACAAGAAGGTGTTCCTATTGGAGATAATGCACAGACTGCCTTTGATCTCACTGTTAATGATGTCAAAACATTAACCAAACAGACAGAAGCTGATCTCCCAACCAGTGATTTCTATGATTTATCTGCCAAAAATGTGACCACTACAGATACCTTCTCTAATCTTGTGATAGACTTCAGTCTCAGTATCAACCAGGCTGGCAGAAATGTCCTAGAAGCAGTCCAAAGATCACCAACTACCAAGCCCCCTGAGAAGGACTACAACTGCTTGAAGGAAAAAGAAGTAGTCACTAATGTGGAATCCAGCCAACAAAGTCAAACTAAAAGTATCAAAGAACAACAAAAACATATTCAAAGTTATAAAAGTTGCGATGAAGACAATCTGTCAGACCCTTGCTTAGACTCCATAAGTTGTCTGTCTATGAGTAGTAAAAGCTTCACAGGCAGCCTAAATAACATACACACAGATAGTTTGAAACAGAGTGAGCCCATCTCACACTTGATTAGGCAAAGGTCTTACACACTTCTAAATCCAAGTCCTCAGCTCTTAGCGCACTTAGAAGTCCAATCCCTGAATACAGGAGTAGAGATGAGCTGCATCTCTATGAGCGAGAGCCTGTCTAACTTAAACAGTCCAATGAAAAAACGCAGAAGTTGGGATCTAGAAACGGCCAAAGTCAAGTGGTCCTCCATGGCTATGGAACTCAAGGCTAAACAAATTCCCAGTACCAACACTGCACCCTTTAAGACTTCAGTAAAACAACCTACTAAAAAGACAACCCAAGAAATTTATGCACCAACTAAAGACAAATTTGCAGTCAGTGTGAAACAAAAAAAGGGTTCTATGCCTTCTAAACTTACAGTAAAATCAGAACCTATTCAAAAAAGTAGGCCAAGCCCCATCCGGGATTCCCCTTTAACAGCACCAATAACCAAAGGCTCCAATACACCCATATCACCAACACAAACTAAGCAGCAACCTACTCTTAAATCGCCCCTTCCAAAGCCCCTAATTTCTGAATCTGAAGATCCTGCAATAAAAGTAAGAGAGCTTTACAACAAGATACAAAAGCAACAACTTGTACAAATGGCTAATCTCGTCGAGAAGCAAAAGAGGGAACAGGTACTACTGCAGCAACTTTTTGAAGATCAGAATAAACTCCTTTATAAACAACTGAAGACTATAGTCCCGAAGGATGCTATTGAGGCGAAGGAAGCGTGGGGGGACAAGTGCATGGAACCAGAGCGAGGACCCGTCAGCTTGAGCCAGTTGATCAATCACAAAACTATTGACGAAGACCCATTACAAAATGAACATTTGGTCACCGTCAGTCCTCTCAACTCTACCCTCACTAACACAAATAACTACATCAGCAAATGTGACAATGTCCTTAAGAAAAGCAGAGATATCTCCACTACCATAAAGAATACCCAAGCCGTAACACTGAATGGCAATAACACTCCAAATAGACTTCCTAGTGGGAGTGAAACCAATCACGAATCTTCTGTTAGAAGTGCAAACAGAAATGTAATAAACTCTCCAACCAGGAGACGGGACTCACCCACCAGACAGTCTACCAACGGCCTCGCAATTAAAAATACGCAAATACCATCTCCAGGTCAAAGAAACGCGTCTCGTAGGCTCCACTACGACTCATCTTCCGACCGCGAATTCGAGCCAATCCTCACCGATCGAACGAACGACACGATGGCTGATCTAAACTTTACATTCCCCACTGACGTCAGCGATAATGAACCTCACAGCCATGGAAGTGCAGTCTCCAGCCCTAGGAGTGGAAATGATGTGACTGTACTCCAGTCAGTTAGTCCGACGCCAGGCTCATATGCTTCAACGAATTCTGCCATAAGCTGTTTTGAGGAATCCATCAGGAATTCAATGAGAAATCGTTACTCTATTACTCGTAACCCGCCATCACCGAAACAGGTAATCTTTGGCTTCCAAAATGCGTGTGATATCTTAATTAACTCAGTTTCGGAGTTTTCTATTTTTGTTCTTATTATCTTGTTTAGGTACTATATTTTAGCTTATGTTAAAGATCGCTTTAAATCCTGTGTGTTCCTCGTCGTTTTAGACATCCTTTCTCTATCCCTAACTTCTCTAAAATCCATCCTCTTAAACGTACCAGAAAACTTGCAGTCTTATCTAACTGAGACGCCTGGCATTGTGTTATCCTCTTACTTATTTAGCCAAGAAAGACATCCACCTTCTTTCCTAACTTCTATCCAGAATGTCGTCTGAAGACTTTAAATGCCCGGCTGGATCCTGTGTATATTATATTGATCTGTACTTATGTTCTGTAATCTGGGTCTGTACGCCCAATTCCTTCCGTCTTGCACATCCTCCCTAAAATCTCTGTTTCAACACACTTGTAGCTGGCAGCAGCTGCTAAGATCGACCTATGCCTGTGCGACGTGCTTCTTTGTCTGTCGTCTTTCCGACTTTCTGGGTAGATCCAGAAAGAAGACTTTATTAGCTTAAAGTCTTAGTAACCTAAAACGCACTTTAGCATGCCAATTCTATTGACCTGTATGCCCTTCTTCCACATCCTCTCTATAATCCCTGTTTCAACACACTTTTATGTATTCTCAATCGTATCTTGTAGCTGGCAGCAGCTGCTAAGATCGTAGCCTGTGCAAAGGGCTTCCTGGTCCGACGCCTGATGCGCACGGAACGTGTAACAGCCACCGTGCAGACGATCAGAGACGCGCTGCTGTGCGCGCTGCAGCTGCATCAGGACCGGCGCGGCATCCGCGGCGCTGACGTGGACCTGCACCGGCGGCTGATACAGCAGGTAGGCAGATATGTGGCATCCCATCTCGAAGGGTGCTGGCTAATAAGATATAAGGTGTTTGCGGGATGAGATGAATTTTTGAGTTGATTTTCTAAGTTCTCCAGAAATTTATGACATTTTTTCACCCGCCTTTTTCAGGGTTCCGGACCAAAATGGTAAAAAGGAACCTTTATGGTGTGTGTAGGGTATCATATGAAAGGCTTCATTTGCACATTAATAAATCGTTTTTAGTTTTTCTTTATGATTTACAAAGTTGATCAAAAAAATACAGTTTGCGGAGGAATTTTATAGCTAATAGAAGTGTATGTAAAGATTACAGGAAAAACTATAAAGAACTTTCTAAGTTGTATAGTTTTTGTTATAAGATACACCCCTTATCCCCATACGTTTTCCAGATCACTGCGGCCTGCTACTCCCTGCACGAGACGTTCATAACGAGCTCGCCGGCGGAGCGCTGCGCCGCGCTGGCGGCCGACCGCGCCCGGCGCCGCGCGCGCCCCGCCCGCCCGCCCCTCGCCAGTACCCCTAGCAGGCCCACGTGAGTTACCACCGCCCTGCCAACCTTGTGTTTGAAGTTCCGAACGCGGGAGCTATAATCCAGCCGATTCCGATGTAGAATGTTTGTCAACAAACTGTCAATAATTAACATGAAAATAACTTTCAACCTGTTAGGTTTTTTATTTAATTTCTCATTTATGGGGAGACCTGTGACCTCTCCCTTCAATATAAATAACTGTAGGGTTTGCAAAGGGTCATCATATCATATCGGTCTGATATGATGATGACATCATATCAGCCGTAGGACGTCCACTGCTGGACAAAGGCCTCCCTCATTGATCTCCAAGTACTGCGGTTGGAAGCCGTCTGCATCCACCGCCGACCAGCGGTTCTCACCAAGTCGTCTGCCGGTCCGTGGCCTCCATTCGAGAACTTTGCGGCCCCATCGGCCATCTGTTCTGCGCGTTAAATGCCTGCCTACTGCCACTTCAACGTGCTAATCCGTTTCGCTATGTCGGTGACCCGAGTTCTTCTACGTATCTCCTCATTTCTGATTCGATCCCGTAAAGAAACCCCGAGCATAGCCCTTTCCATAGCTCGTTGAGCGACATTGAGCTTATTCATAAGGCCAATAGTGAAGGACCACGTCTAGGTTCCATATCTCATCACTGGTAACACACACTGATTGTAGACTTTCGTCTTAAGGTATGTTGGACGAAAAGACGTTGCGAAATTTCCTAAACGCTGCTTTGAAGAACACAGAACACAACAGAACCACCACGCCCTCGTTCCATGTTTTTGGAGTCGTACCTTCAAGCAAGGCGGAATTAAAAAGATTCTGAAGGACTTTAAGTACCGGTGATCCACCCGCTTTCAGAAGCTCTGAAGTGATTCCGTCCTCACCAAAAAGTAACCGGAAATAATCGGCCGGCCAATAGTTCTGATTGAAATAAACACACAAAAGTAAAAAAAAAAATTTTAAATAATAAGATTTCTGAAGAAATAGACAATTAAAGTGCCCAGTTTGTCGAAAAAAATATATAACATAAAGAAAAGAGTTTAATCTAAGTAACTACCGCCTCAAATAACGAAGTAGGTAGGTTCTAACTTCCACGCGGCAAATGGCAGGTATTATGCAATAACAACCCAGCATCGGAATAAAACATTACATTTTGAGTCGAAATTTTATTTTGTTTATTTCTTGTTCTTTTTCACTAACATTATTAATTCCGCTCAAAAAATTACCTGCATCATTTTATTACGGTAATCCTCTGCTGACCCTGTATAACTCGGTCAAAAACCAACCCAGAGGGAGGAATTAAATTTTATGTTTGACAGTTTACCAACACTCTACATCGAAAGTGGCTGGAGTATAGGAACCTACTTAATGAATAAAGCAAATAAACTTAGGCTTTTGTCCCGAAATATTGTTGGACCCTTGGAGGCCGTATAAAAAACGTAGTCAGTAATACAAGTATTTGTGGCACAGGGACATAATGTCACAAAGCCACAGCGGGGTGTTCCCGGCGCGCCCCAAGCGTGTCTCCGCCTCGCTGATGACTCAGTCCACATATGGTATGGAATCATTGGTGATCAGTTGAGAATGTTGCTCGCTATGTTACGTTGCATTTAAGCTTCAATGTGCCGTTTTCAGTAAAAAAGAAAAAAAGTGTTTTATACTAAACCTAACAGATGGAGCTGGCAAGCTGAGAAAGCAAGAAACTCATTCGTGTATTTCCAGAGTTTGCAATTACAAAACTCCACTTACAATAAAAAAACATATTTAATCTCATGTTAACAGGAAATAAGGCACATTAATGAATCTGTTTGCTTCCCTTTCCAAGTTTGTGATTAACACAGTTGATGTTATTGTTGATTGTGTTTTCTCCCAGTATAAGAAAACTAACGCCATCTATTAGGTTCGATGGAACTATTTGATGTTTTTACTTTTTAATGAAAACGACTTATTGTAGAGAATGTTGCAGGTTATGTTATGTGTTTTCCTCTGTTGTAGAGAATGCTGCTATTTTATGTTATTTCGTCTTCAGCCTTTCATCAGCTGTTGTAGAATCCTGCTGACTGTTATTTTACCTGCTAGGAGTATGTTGCGGTGTACCAGCGTTCGATGTTTATCATTTCTTCTTTCATTTGCCTTGTTAAAATCTGCATTTGGTTCCGACTTATTCTAAGCATAAAGTAGTGTTTAACCAAACTGTACGCAAAGAACGAGCACTTGTCTGTTTTACTTTGTTGCATGCTTTGCATCGCAATTCTGTTATTACGTTGAGCGCTAAATAACTTGTATTAATTAGGAACGACTGCATAAATAGCTTCCTTAATCTTTTATTTCCTTTCATCGGCATTCCTTTCATTGGTATGAATGAAAAATATTGTTAAGCATTATCATGATCCACAGCCTGACTGTACCCACTGCTGGGTATAGGCCTTTTTTATATTATGAGCAGACGGGCCCCTTGATGGTAAGTGGTCACCGTCGCCCATGGACATCTGCAACACCAGAGGCGAAGCTGATGCGTTGCCGGCTTTTGAGGAGGGAGAAAACCCGCCTTTTAAAGGATCCCATATCGTAGCTCCGAGGGAATACCGCAGATGGGAGTTCGTTCCACAGTTTGATCGTCCGCGGCAAAAAAGAGCGTGAAAAGCGAGTGGTTCTGGAGAACCAGCTATCCAGATGGTGCTGATGAAAATTCGCTTTATGGCGAGTATTGCGGTGATGGAAGTTAGCTGCGGGTATTAAGCTGAATAGTTCTTCAGAACATTCCCTATTATACAGACAATATAGCACACACAGAGAACCTACATCCCTTCGAAGGTCTTTATATCGTCTGTGAGTTTCGAATCGCCGACAATACTATATATAGTTTAATATCTAATTTTATTTTTATTTTATTTTCTATCTTAAATTTAGCTTGTAATACTGATATGGACCTTGTCTGAAATAAAGATATATTATTATTATTATTAATACGGGGTGCTCTGCGTTGTCTGATCAAGTGGAAGGAGTTGGTATTGTGGCGTGCTTGCCCAGAGGTATGAGTTGTACCTACTCCACGTGCGGTCGTACTTGCGCCTTGTATAGCATAAGTTTTTGGACCGACGTGAAGTACCGACTCGCCCTACGCCAACGCCAAGTTTTTTAGATGCTAATTTGGCCTTACCTTCCAAATGATCACGGAACTGGACGCTACTCGAAATGTCGACGCCTAGGATTCCAATACTCTTGGAGATATTAAGAGCAATGTTCTGAAACCTCGGAGCTTTGTCGAATGGGTTTTTTTAGTGGAGAACGCGCAAACTTTTGTCTTAGCGGGGTTAAAGCGAACAAGATTTTGATCCTCCCAGACTGAGACTTGCTCCATAGAAGCCTCAATTTCAGACACAAGTTTGTTACAGCACTCATCTACTTGTGTCCGAGAGAAATTAGCTCGGCCTGCGCCGTATGTGTCACCTGTACTGTCATCTGCATAGCAATGTATGTTACTTTGTTGTAACATGTCATTGATATGCA